>BSYR01000027.1:29105000-29802500 GCA_030270665.1 Hibiscus trionum
AAATGGAGGGATTTTGAGAAAAATCCCGAAATGGGTTTTGGGGGTGTTTTTGAAAGTGTCAAAACTTGAATTTTTGGTGTGGTTTTGTGTTGGGTTGAAGGGCTGATGGTATAGGGTTTTTAGGAAGGTGTTTTGGAATCCTTTAGATGTCATTTGGGTGTTGTAAATGGTGGGATTCAGCTGAGTATTTGGGGAGTACGAAAATGTGAATTTTGTGGTTAGTTTGGGTTTGAAATTGTGAAGTTTGGCTTGTGATTGTGGGTTGAGTATGTGGCTAAGTTTAGCAGTGATTTGGTTGAGTAATACTTGTGTTTTGATTGGTTAGAAGCAAGAGGAAACATCGGAGAAGGATCGGGATCGATTCCGGAAATTTCGGAGGCTTGGGTGGCTTTGCTTGGTTTGCTAAGGAAGGGTGGTGAGTGAAACCTTCAAATTTATTTAAATTGGTTCAAGTGTGTGTAGTGGAGGTTTTGGAATGTGCTTGGTAGGCCATTCCAAGGTAGAAGTTAAATTGGTAGTTTAACTTCTTGTGTGTTTATAAGTTTTCAATGTTTATGCCTATTATAGACTTGTGAAGCATGATTTGGTTTTGTATGAGTATACAATGATGTGTGTGATGATGGATGTGTGCTATAAATGATGAATGTTATGATGTGGTTTAAAAGTATAGTTTGCACTAGTTAACTTACCGGGTATAAATGACCGATCATTAGGATTAGTGTGCACACGGTTGAGTCAAATTCGCGCGTGGCCTTGGTGGCGTTAAGCCATAAAGGAGGAGTACGGTGATGTAATATTCCACCGAAAATGTTTATATTATACGTGATGATGAGTGGAATCTCATCCGTAGGGCATGTGATGATGTGTGGAATCTCATCCGTAGGGCATGTGATGATGAGTGGAATCCCATCCATGCAAGGTTCGGTGATGAGTGTAATCCCACCGAGGTAATGTTGTTGTTGAGAGTAATCTGCATATCCGAGTAAACTAATAGTGGCCAATGTACTTGCTCTTGTGGTTATGATGTTGAGATAAATGCCTTATCTTGTTGAGCTTAATATGAAGTAAGATGCCATATTATTGTCTCTTGTATTGCTAACTAGATTGCTATATTGATGCTTATGTATGTTGTGTGTGATGTAAGGATGATATGCTTGAACCTTGCATTGTCGTTGTTTTTGGTTTTAGAGCATCCTCACTAAGCTTCTAGCTTACGCTCTCGTTTTCGACAATGCAGATCACTAGCGTGGAGTTAGCAAGGAGCAAGGCGAAGGGGCATTCCAAGCTTTTGTAGTTGCTCAAGTATGGTTTAGTAAATAAAGTAATAGTTTAGCAATGGGGCTGCTATGTGTTTGTATGAGCGTTGTATGACTCATAGATATTGAATGTTGTTTATGTTAAGCTTGGATTTGTAAATCATGTTATGTGCTGGTTGAATGCTTGTGATGAGAGGTTATGCCTTGGACCTTATATGTTGTTTGATAAGCATGAAAACCTATGTATGAAGACATGTGCCTTTTTGGCTCTTTAAGCTTTTGAGTATGCCTTGTTATGCAATATATATCTCTATGTGAATGCCTTGTTGATCATCTAAATCGTTCTTCATGCTAGTTCTTGGTTGTGTAATGTTGTATGAATGCTTGTATGTGACTACGGAAGTCTTAAAATGCATTTAGTGTTGAGTCTTGTGTTGTTTTGCTGCCAATTGGTGTCTTGCAGTGCAGGGCGTATCGATACGGTCCTATACTTTGGGACACAGAATTGGCTAGGGGTACCGATACTCGGGGGTGTATCGATACGCCCAAAGCTCATTGGAATTCTGATATTTTCTCGAGTCTTTGGCGTATCGGTACGGGCTCTAGGCGTATCGGTACGATTTTGTCTCGTTGACCGCGAGATGTTGACTGAGAAGGACGTATCGATACGCTCAAGGGTTGTATCGATACGGTCTTCATGTGTTGACTGAAGGCAGTTGACTTGGTCAAGGCGTATCGATACCCTTGACTGGTGTATCGATACGGCCTGCTCTGTGGCTTTAAAATGGGTTGTTTAACATGTTGAATTGGTTTGGTTGCTTTTACCTCGTGATGTTTTCCGCTGTCGTGATCGCTTAGGAATCGAATGTGCCTTTAGACAAGATAAGAATTAAAAGGAATTTTCTAGGGTTGCTAACCGAGGTGGGACCTTAACGGGTTTCACATCGGTTTTCTCCGTGTAGCCTACTCGGACCGGTCAGTCGGCCAGACCGGGACGAGGGGGTTACAAAAACAGAATATGGGCCAAAATGACTATTCAATCAAACGTTAACGGCATTTTTTGACATTATACCTAAATTATTTATCACTCCACCTATAATTCATTTGTTATATAATTTTCTATAAATGTATTATTAATGAAATAAAAGAACACATTTTCAATATTAAAGTCACCTGTATATATCTAGCCAAAATAGTTTGAGAAGAGAATGTATGTGTCACACCTGAGAAAAAAAATAAAAAGTCTTAGGATGTAAAATCCTCGACGACGTACATTTTTATATACTATATGTTTTCTTGGAAAGAGTGTAACGTCCCGTAACACTCAACAAAGAGAGGTACATTGTAACTCCACTTGTCTGCCAATATAACTTCTGTCTCTCTCTCATCTCCCCAGTTTTAACAAGATTTAGTCTTTCGAACCTTAAAGAAAGAAAGAGGATTTAAGAAAGATAATGCATGATCAGGGACGGACGCATGATTTTAGGTTAGGGGACGAATCTATAAATTTCTAGGGGGCGAACTTATAAAAATTTAAGGGGCAAAAATAAATTTTTAATAGAAAATACATAAAAAATTATTTTTTTAAATCGTTTAAGAATTTCAATTTTTTAGGAGGAGCGACCGCCCCTGCCAGCCCTCGGTCAATCCTTGTGCATGATGATTCTGACAACTCTCATGCAGAAAAATGATATGGGCCATCACCATATATATTCAAGCAGAAAATAAAATCAAGTAAACCTGTGGATGCAAGACTTAACTTTATGCATTAATTGAGAGAATCTGCATGCATCAATTTTCAATGTGAAAAGCAGAATTGGAATTGAAAAGGTCCAAAAAGGCTAACCCTAACTTCACCTGCAAACTGTATTTGCTTTATACATCGGATTTTGTCTGTCATAAGCAGAACCTAGGCTTTCCGTCTTTGGATAACCAATTGAGTCGATATATATAATTAATATATATACCAATTGAGTCGATATTCATTTTACATCAAAATTATACTAGAATTAATTATAGGTTTGAGTGAATTTATATGTTTAATACTTTTTATCACATGAATAAAGTTAATTAGAGGTCCAGAGGTGGACCATAAGAAGAGTCGGGAGGAGCCTTGGTCTCTCAAGAATTTAAGTTCTTTTGTAATAATTTTTTTTAATTTATATCCACACTAAAAAAAATATGTTTAAAGGTTAAAGTTTAAGATTATGGTATAATTGTTAGGGTTTAAGATTTAAAATTTAGGGTTAAAGCATATAATATTTTTTAGCATTGAGATATAGAAAAAGATAGAGATATTTCTACTTTGACGGCTTTAAACTTTTAGAAATTCATATTAAATATTATTTTAAAAAAAAATAATTAATTAAAACCTCCATTTTAAAAAATTCTCATTAAACTTTCTATATTTTTGAATTTTAATTAAATACTCAATTTTTTTTGAAAATTATCATTAAACCCCTCGAATTTTTTTTTGAAATATCACTATGATCTCCAAACTATTTAGATTAAATCCTCCCCTTAGATGTCATAGGAAATAGTATATATATGCACCCCTATTTAATTGTTACTTAATACTTGAATGCGTGTCAAAAGTTTAGAAAGAGATTCTCAAGTCATAACTAATCTTTATCTTATATATTGGGTTAGTGATTGCATTTTGGTAGTTGTCTTTAACTCAACCAAAGCAGATGCAACTATTTTGTAAGTATACGATCATGCTATTTTAAAATTACATACAACGTAACCTAATTCATTCTTAACAAATAAGCTTCTAACTTTGTGGTTGTAAATCAAATTTCATTTCTACTTTATACTATCTCATGCACAACTAAGCCTTCCAATTATCTCTCCAACACTTGGATCCAGTTAAGGTTGCAACAATTTATTGTTTTCCGAATATAATATTATACAGTCCTTTTATATAGGGTACACTACTTAAATGACTATTGAACTATAGGTTGGTCTCGATTTGACCATTATACTTTCAATTGTGGCAATATGACCAGTCAACTATGTAAGTAGTCCCAATGTGACCACCTGCTGTTAAAACTCAACTGAGGGAGTGACGTGGCAGTTAGTAAAAATTTGTATAATTACATATTTGGTCATCGTTACTTATACATTCTATCAATTTGGTCTTAATTTTAATTTAATAAAATAAATTAAACATTCAATTAGGTGGTGAAACGTGTCATCACTTTACTGGAGGAATTTAATTACATACATTTGATTTAATAAATTTATTTTCCTCCTCCAATCAGGTGGTGACGTGGCAAGATTCGAACCCAAGTAAGACAGAGGCAAGTAGCGTGCCTTAGCCACTCCGCCAAGTAAAAATTTGTGCTATGAATCACTAATATTAATATATGTCTTATTTGTTTTGTCAATATCGTGAAAATACAAATGAATGTAGAGTAAAGGAACTCGAACATGACATATTGTAAATTTAAGAACAATGTAAAACATTACTAAAGAAACAAGAAAGAAGATTGAAACTTTAGAAAGGTCAAGAAAGTTTTTGAAAGATCAAGAAAGTTTACTTTTCTCGCTTCTCATGAACTATTTGTGTAACACTCCGGTTTTGGGCCTAGGAATCTTTAAGGTTGACTCGAGGTTCGTAGGACCTAGACTAGAGATCCGAGTTAGTTCGGGAGTGGTACAGGGAAAACGTGGTTCGGGATATGATAAAATTATGGGGAAAATTCCTAAAATCCTATAAATATATATACAAAGGTTTGGTGAAGTCAATTTTAGAAAATGGAATTTGGAGGATTGACATTTCGGGTTAGTGACTATTTTGTAAAAATGTAAAATCTGTTTTTAAAGGATTGTTCTGAAAGAGGGCCAAAAATTAGAATCTTTAGGGAGCTATTATATATTTAATGGGCCTTTTCCTTTAATTAACCATTTTTAAATGTATTTTATTAAAAAGGAATTAAAAATGAGATTTTATTAAAAGTGGAATTTAGTCTTCTAAATTCTATTTTGACGTAACTTTCTTTTCTCTCATTTTTCATCATCCAAACATTCCTTTTTCTCTCAAACAAACAGAGATTCTCATATTCTCACTTCACTTTGATTTACAAATGATTTTCTTGATGATTCTTTCAATTATCTCAAAGGATTCTTGAAGATTTCTCATCTAATCTTGTCAATTGAAAGAATAGGCAAGGGTTAGAGGTAAAATTCATTCAACTCCTATAATCAAGGTTCTTTAATGAAACTCCCAAGTCTTTGACTCTCGAATTGTGTTTAATAACAATGTTTTATAATCTATTTAGTGAAAATGGTGAGATCAAGGTTTAAAAGATGATTTCTTAAGATTTTCGTAATGCTACAGTTTTGATTGATTTGAGATTGATTTTAATAATGATTTGGATGTTAAATGATGCTAAAATAAAGGTTTTATCATAATAATCCTGAAATAGAGTGGATCTCTAGTTGTTAGATGGTTAGATTTGGGGTTTTGTGGAGATAATGTGGTTCTCGTGTTGCTGGAGGTATAAGGATGAAATTAGATTGTTTTTGGATGTTAATTGATGATTAAAATTGGATGGAAGTGTTAGGTTTTGGCTGGGTTGAGTTTGTAGAGTAATCAAAAGAGTTTTCGGTTGTTTCAAATAGGTGTTTTGGTGTTTTGAGGTAGAGCGACGTGGTAGCTTTGGTTTCTGGTGTTTTCAATGCATTGAGATGCATTAATCCTCTGTTATTGTGTGTTATAAACATGAGAGAATGTTTCAGAAGAAAACGATGAAGTTTCGAGAGCTCCGGAAGCTTGATTTTGCTTCGACAAAGCAAGCGAGGCGTTGTCGGTGAGTGGAATTTGTTTTAAAAGTCTTTCAAAGACTTGAAAGCAAGGTTTGGGGGGTTTAAATTGAGTTTGAAACACTAATCTAAGCCTGGAAGTAAGTTTGAGATGTTTCACTATCGTTTCTCGGTTTTTATCCCATTGATTTTTATAATCATGCTCATATTTTGAAGATAGATATAAACCTACTGTTTTATGCATGTTTTGAGAAATGATTGATGGTTTATATGATCCCACGAGATAGAATTGTGATTTAGAAAAGATAGAATTTATTGAGAAAATGTTATGCATTGTTTATGCTTTAGAAATGGGATGAGATTGATTTGTGTTATGCATTGAAAAATAGTAGGTAAATGATGTTTAAATGAGTATATTGGTATGAGATGAGATAATTGTTACCAGATATAATTGGTCGACCAATAGGATGGGAATTGCACTATAATGTACAAAATTCGTACGTGCTCTTTGGTTCGGGCAATGGGGGTAGTGCCATCTCGTTCCAAAGTGAGAGTGTGGTAATGAGAGATTCCACAACGGTAGGTCTTGATGATGAGAGATTCCATCAAGCTTTGTGGCGATGAGAGATACTGTAACCCCCTTAGCCCGGCCTAGACGGTTGACCCGAACTACGAAGATTACACGGGGAAAACTAAAGTCAACTCGAGACTGGTTCCATTCAAATCAGTGCCCAACGGTCACCTGTTTCGAAACGGCATTGACCGTTCCGAAACGCGGGTTCATTCCGAGACTGGTTCCGAAACAGGGCATATCAGCAGCCAAAACGTTTCGGAACAGCCTCCAGCCGTTTCGAAACACTAAGGCCATTACAGGCCCCCGTTTCGAAACGCTAGTGAGTGTTCCGATACAGTTTGCCCAGAAGCTGCAGATTTTGCTGGTTTTTCAAACAAAAATCCATTCAAACACTACCTAGTGACTTCCTAGTCATATCCACAAGTCATCATACATAAATGGGACATGCTTGTAACTCCTAAACACATTTGTAGCATCAAACATGAAATTTCACTTGTCTATAGGCATGCATCCTAATATCCAAAACCAAGCAATCAACCAAACTCCAAAACAAGCATTAAAAGGTCATTTACAAATTCAAATCATCAAAAGCATTATGCCACAACCTAGGGAGTTCAACACATCTCCCAAAACACATCTTAGGTTCCCATTGCCAAAATATCAAAACCAATAGTGTATGAAAACATCACCATACATGAGCTTGGCTTCCCTTGGACACTCTTGACTTCCTTGTTGCCCTTAACACTTCAATTATCTGCATTATTGGTACAAGAGAGAGAGTGTAAGCACAATTGCTTAGTGAGGCATGCTCTAAAGAAAACAACACAATAATGCATTTTTAGAAAACACTTTCAATAAAGCCTTTAATACACATGCTCATCTCTTTTCATGCAACCTTGCATAATTTACAAGCATCTCATGCTTCATTACATTCAACTCATCATATTGGCTTTCAAGTGATAATTCATAACCATTTATAACACAAAACACAATCGGATACGCGGATTACAAGCGTTGTCCCACACGCTTTATACACACTACCGGCTTACAAGGTGGAGTTTATCGGTACAATCACAACCCCTCAACACCCGTGATGGAGTTTAACGGTACAATCACAACCCCTCAACATCACTCATCGGTAGTTGTATAACCTACTAACGGACTTTTAACCACCGTTGTGATCTTACCTCTCTCGTTAGGATACTTGGATGGAGTTTACGATACAATCACAACCCCTCTACATCCAAGGTGACTTTACTTACGGTGCACCCAATCCTATAGCCGGCTAACTATATCCGATTCAAGTACTTTAAACCAATTCATCACTTGCCAATATACATCAAATACCATCATCAATTCACTATTTTAAAGCATTAAACAAAGCCATTAAACACCATGAATCACCATGCATCATTACCAATTTAACAACATGCCAAAACAAGGATCTCTTACCTTGAGCATCCTTCAACACATGGCTTTCAAAACCAGCATTAACCATGCTAAAACATGCTTTCAAAACAGAATTTAAACATGCAATTTATAACCAATGCATCAAGCTACTTCATAGCACATCCGAGGGAGTTATTCCGAAAACTTACTCTTGAGCTTAGCTAAGTTGTTTAGACTTAAACTAAGCTCCCAAAACCTTCAAATAATCGTTTCAAAGCTGGAAACCCAACTCCACTCACCAATTACGTTTCGCACGCTTGCCGAAACACCAATCAAGCCTCCGGATCAACTCTAAAAGTGTCCGAAGATGCTTCCCCTGTTTTAAACACATCAAAGCAGAGGATTAATGCATCATCATGCATTGAAATCTTCAGCCAACACACCTAAACTCGCTGATCTACTCGAAACCAACATTTCGGCCACCAAACACAACCGAAAACACCTCCAAACTCTTTCACAACTCAACCCGGCCAAGATCCATCACTTCTAACCATTTCTAAACATCAATCAACATCCAAAATACACCTTAACTCGTCCTTATACCTCCAGCTATAACAGAACACCAAAAACACCTCAAAAACCACCATTTTCATAAGCAAAAACTTAGGAAATTCAACCTATTCGGGATTGCATTGATAAAACATCATTAGACATCCAAAATACATTAAAGAATCATCTCAAAACAGAGCCTAATCAATCTCAACAAAATTCTTCAAGATTTCTTCCAAATCTTGAGTTTTAAGTCAAAATCAAGTTTCTAACATTAAAACCATTTATAAAACTTAAATTAAGGATTGACAACTTGGGAATTTCAGTAAAGAACTGAGTATTTAGAGGAGAAGAACAATCTTACCTCTAAATGGTGATTTCTCCTTGATTTGGGCTAAATTATTTGAAAATTCAATGTGGAAATCAAAAGGTTTTGTTGCTAGATTGATTATGCAACAATGAGTGATGGAAAACTCATCAAATGAGGTGAAGATCAAAGTGATTTGTACTCGAGAAAATGTGTTTGGATGATGAGATTTTGAGAGAAAAAGAAATGAGAGAAAATTTGGAAAAGGTAGTTATGAAAATCTAAAAGTAGTTTTCATCTTTATTTTATTTAATTAAAACATTAATTAAACCACCCAAATTAAGGAAAAATCTGGAGAAAACATTTTGGGTAATTAGCTCCTTAAAGATTCAAAGTTCTAATCCTTTACAAAACAGTCACCACTAAACATTTCAAAAATCGCATTTTGGTCACTACACTGAAATATAATATTTCCAAGCCTTATTTTGTAAAATTGATTTCACCTCTCTCTTATATATATTAAAAGAGGATTTTTAGATATTTTTCTATATTTTTAAAACATCCCGAACTAGGCTTTCCCTAAAACCTCCTTTTATATTCGAACCAAAAATCAGACCGGTCTAGTTCAAACCCTAAACTTCCAACCCCAAAATTGGGGTGTTACAGATACCGCCAAGAGAGTCCGGTGATGTGAGATTCCACCAGGGTAGGACTTGAGGAATTGAGATTCTGTTAAGCTATCCGCATATCCGAGTAATGTTTCTAAAATGCCAATATATAAGATTCACATGTACCTTGTTTGTAAATTATTTTATGCATTTTGTTTTGCATATGAGAATATGATTTGAGAAATGCTTTTGAGAAACAAGCACGTGTGATTTTGCCTTGAGATTATGCATTTAATGCATGAGATATATGGTACATGTGGTTTTAATGATGTGGTGTTGCTTTGAAAATGATTTTAAGCATGAGATAGATTGAGCATGATGAGATATAGTTTTCAACTTGAGAAATGGTCTTAAAATGCATTATTGTTGTTGGTTTGTTTTGAGCATCCCTCACTAGGCATCATTGCTTACGCTCTCTTTTCCAACAATGCAGAGAATTAACACTTTTGGGGCAACGAAGAAGCAAGAAGGCTTCCAAGGAGTGGATCTTAGCTCAAGTATGGTTTTATGTTTACCTATTAGTAATAATGGTTGGCAATGGGAGGATGACTTTATGTTTTGGGAGAATGTATTTTGAAACTCCTTGTTTTGTGGCAAGTTTGAGATGGCCTTATTGACTTGTAAATGGCCTTTACTTGTTGGTATTTGCTTCGGTTTGAGTTTTGACTCTTGAGTGTCTATTTTGCATAGGTTGAATGCCTATAGATTTTCTTTTATGTTTAATGCCATGCTATAATGTTGGAATTGACATATATGATTGTGGTTTGATGCTTAAATATGTTGTATGCATGATGGAAGCATGTTGGAATAGTTTTATATGGATTAAAGTGTGAAAAACCAGCAAAAATGTCATTACAAGCCTAGGTGTTTCGGTACACTCGAGTCTGTAATGAAAAAGTGAGCCTGAAATGGCTTAAGGGTATCGAAACAGGGAAGGGTTGTTTCAGTACATTTTGTTACTGGAATTGCATGTTTCGAAACACCCTTGGGGTTGTTTTTATACGGGCCCGAGCTTTGAGCCGCTTGACCCTATTCCAATATGGGTGTTTCAAAATAGGGCAACCTGTACCAAAATGTCAAGCTATTAAGTTAGTTATTGGAATCTTCTGATGTTATGTTTCTATACGTTTTGGTCCCTGAACGTTGTGGATGCAATTAAATGAGCTTGGATGATTGATTTGAGCTGAGCTTAAACTGAGAGGCATGTAATGAGACTCATTAAATGTTGGTGACATAAAAACGGTATGACTCCCTGTAATTTGGTAAAATTACAAAATGGTCCCTAAAATGTACTTGTATGAAATTGGGTCCCTAATCGTTTTCTGATTGAATTGCAAATTGTTCCGCTACAAAGTTTATCACTTAGGATGATAATGAGCATCTAGACAAGATAAATAAAATAATAGGGTTGTTTATTGGAGTAAACTTCCCGGTTTACTTCAATATTCATCGTGTGACTCGTTCGGTTTGGTCTATCGTCCAGACCGAGTCGAGGGGATTACAATTTGTGCAGCATACTTTGAAACCATTTCTTGCTTTGGCTTCAAAACAATACCATCCAAACCAATATTAGACTCATTTTTTACCTCATTTTCAAGCTTTGGCTTCTTCAAAACAATGTCAGGTTCCTTAGCTTTGATTTCTGTCTCAAGTGCAGAAGATACTACCTCACATTTTGCGACAATCAAATACCTGAAACCCAGTGCACATTCCAAACATCATGTTTAAGAAGCCTTTAAAATAAACAAATAAATAAACAACAAAGGGTAATCAACAATTACTTTTCTAATTTGTTGAGGGTATAGTTGAGGGTATAATCAAAACAAATAAGACTTATATTAAAGTTAGTGATTCATAGCACAAATTTGTGCTTGGAACAGTGGATAAGGCGTGTCATTTTCCCCTACCTTACTCAGGTTTGAATCTCGCCTAGGCCATGTTTTTTTATTTCATTTTCCTCATCCAATCAGATGACACATGTCATCACCTAATTGAATGTTTAATTTATTTTATTAAATTAAAATTAGGACCAAATTAATAAAATGTATAAGTAACGAGGACCAAATGTGTAATTATACAAAATTTTACTAACTGCCACGTCACTCCCTCTGTTAGGTTTTAATGGCAGGTGGTCACATTGGGACTACTTACATAGTTGAGTGGTCAAATTTCCACAACTGAAAGTAAGTGATCAAATCGAGACCAACCCTATAGTTGAGTGGTCATTTGAGTAGTTTACACTTATATATACGCGTAAGAGCTTTTGACTTTTACACATTTTTTGGATCGTTAGATGGGTGAATTGGATGACTGAGACTAACAGTGTAAGGAGTTAATTTCAGTCATCCATTTCAACCATCCAACTATCCAAAAAGATGTAAAACTATGAGTTTTGCATTTTGGGTAAATGGATCATATCTCTCTCTCTCTCTCTATATATATATATATACACATATATATGGATAAGATCCATTTACACAAAATGTAAAACTCATAATTTTACACGTTTTGTGGATCGTTCGATGGGTAAAATGGATGGCTGAGATTAACTCCATACTTTTTTTCAAGTGATAATCTTCACGTAACCCACTGTTATCTTAGTCATTTGTTTCACTCATCTAACAATCTAAAAAAATGTGTAAAAGTTAAAAACTCTTACTCTTTGGATCCTATCTCATATATCTATGTGGCTTAATACACTTTTCCTCCCTAAACTATACTTATTTTCCCAACTTGCCCCCTAAAGTTCATTTTGACCACTTTTGCCCCCTAACGTTTTGCGATGTTACCCATATTGCCCCTACCGTTAAAAAAACTCTTCTTGACTAATCAGAACGCGCCATGTCACCTAGTTATTTTATTTTCATAAATTTTTATTTAATATATTAAAATATTCATTAAATTAATTTCATTTTACCAAAATACCCCCATCTCTTTCCCTAAACCCTACCCATCATCCTCTTCGATTCCCTTTCTTTGTTCTAAACAAGAACAACCGGCATAAAATTCCCAACTTCTATGGCTTCCTTAATCTGGGTACCTTTTCTTTTCCACAAAAGATCAAAACTTTCCCTTCAATTTCGGCTTAAAATTCCCAGCTTCCATGGCTTCCCTAATTTGGTACCTTTTAGTTTCCACAAAAGATCAAAACTTTCCATTCAATTTTGGTTTCTTTTCTGAATTTGTTGTTGTCGTGTTTGAATGATCACGGGACTCGCATGTGATTCCAAGGGGCAATCTGGTTTACCAGAGTGTCGAAACTCGTGTAAAAAACGTATGGGAATTTGGTTCGTAGAATCAAGTTGTTGATCCATTTGTTCGAAGAATTGAGAGATATAAATTTGGATTCGGTGATGAAAATCGAAGATATTAAAGGGTTTAAGCTACTTAAGATCTTCTTCAATCGATTAATGAAGGAAGCAAGTTGTATCAAGTAATTTTCTTTTTGCCATTTTCGTTGTTGATTCTCTGTTTGGTTGCTGAGAAATTGAATAGAAAGGGAAAATATTGAAATATGAGAGCAAATGGAAATGGAATTGAAATCGAAAGAAGTAGAATGGAGGTCACTCGGGCTGAAAAAGGGGAAAATGGAATGGAATTGGAAAGAGAAATTGAATGAAAAGAGAAAAAAAAAATATACGCTATATATTTATATACACAGTGATAGAAATTGAAATCGGAGAAGAAGGGAGTTCACTCGGTCTAAAAATGGTGCGATTGAGGAAGAAGATATGAGATGAAGATAGGGTGTTTTGAGTATTTTAATATATTAAGTTTAATTTATTTTTATTTTATTTTAAAATTTAAAAATAAATAAATAATGACGTGACATGTTATGATTGATAAAGACAATTTTTTTAACAGTGGGGAGCAATATGGATAACGGCAAAAACGTTAGGCGTGCAAAAGTAGTCAAAATGAACTTTATGGGGCAAGTTGGGAAAACATGTATAGTTTAGAGGAAAAAGTGTATTATAATATATATTGGTAACTATGTTATATATCTGGCACATGTCCACCTTAGTCTTGGTAATTATTTTTTGGTTATAAGAGATCACGTAAAAATTCCTACAACAATTCATAGATATTTAGAAGAATTTTTTAACATACAATTTTGGTTTAATGTTTATACTATCCAAAAGTTTTCTCACATAAAAATTGAAGGATGTATTACTTTTAAGCACGCTCAATTTCACGTTTTCGAATGTGCTATACCGACAATAATTTCATCCAAACTAAACTCAATCCGCAGAAGTTTCAATAATATGTCTCCTTGGACTTATTGAGCAATAGAAGAGTATGGATGAGAGGGTACATGGTCAAAACAACCCACTTGGATTCCTCCCATTAGATTGTTAATTTCAAGCATTGAATTAAATAGGGGACCCCTGTTTCTTGGGTAGGAAAGTCTTATTGACCCAAATGTCTATGCTAGACATTTTGGTACAACTCCTCAACTGCAGGTAATAAAATTTGTCATATATATATATAGCTTAAATAATTATTGATAATATTTTTAATCTCAAACTAATTAAATTAAAGAAATCTTTTTTTAATTAATATTAATATCTGGCTTTATAATCTTTAAATGATAACATCGATTAAACTAAAACTCGAAATTTAAAATGTTTTAAATGAAAAGAAATGGTTGACAAGTACTTTCGTATTTAGATAAGAGTAGAGGGAGATTTATGTACACGATTTTTTTTGAGTCAGTTGAATTCTCTACAGAGTAGCTTTTGGGTTTTAATGCAAATAAATAATTAAATACGACATTTCTTCATTTATGTGCGTCTCAAATCAGGTAATCGTTTAAGTTTCAGGTCAGATCAGATTAAATTATATATGAGTTATGTTAGGTTAATTTAATGGTTCGACTTGAATCAGGTCAGGTTCGGGTTGACTTAGATTTAGGTCATTATCAGGTTGATTTCAAATCAGATTGAGTTTGGGTTCAGATCGGGTTAAATTCAACCCGGGTAAGTTTCAGCTCAGGCCAAAACGGTTCAGGTTCGAATCAGTTAATTAACATGTTAATTCATGTTCGGATGGATTTCAGGTCGGGTCACGTCGTTGATGGATAAAATTTAGGTCGGGGAACATCGATTTCGGTTGAAGTTCAAGTTGGGTCTTACCGTGTACAAATAGACTTCGGTATGGTAATTATGGGTATATTTTAGATTAAAATAAAATTTAGAGATTAATAAGAACCAAAATATCCCTTAGGATGTCGAAATAGTTTACAATATATATATATATTACTAAATTGAATTAAACTAAAATTTAAAAGTGAATGTTAGGATTAAAATGAAAATTTTATAAAAATTAGGACTTAAAAGGTAATTAATCACTGACCAAAAAAATTAGGAGGCACATTCCAAATGGGCAATTAATTATTGAAACTTTTTTAAAAAGATTTTATTTGGATTTTGGAGGAAAAGAACCTAAAATTTAGGGGCTTAATTCCCTCCAAATTTTTGTCCTTCCCCTACCAATTATTTTTTTTATGATTTTAATTAAAGTGAAACGGTGGGATGGAAAGTTTCCCACCCGCGTGGGTTTTTAGGTTAGGATAAATTATTTTTTAGCTCTTTGAACTTTCGATGTTTGTCATTTAAGTCCCAAATTTCACTTTTAGGTTTTAATTTAATTCAATTGAGTCCTAATTTAAATTAATTTAATTGAAATTTCAAATTTAGTTTTAGAATTCTTTTAATTATGTTCGTGATTTATGTTTCTAAGTTTTAATTTTTCTCAATTAGATTCTAAGTTTAATAAATTAATTCAATTCGAACATTATTATTATATCATATAAATTTTGATTTAATATAATTATACACAAATCTTTGATTTGGATGTAAATATATAATTGTACACATGAAAGTTGAAACTTTAATTTAGTTCAATTCCACACATGAAGCTTGGATTTAAATATTTAGTCAAAATCAAATGCATAAATTAGCAAGTTGAATCGAAATTAATCTCGTAAATCAATAACCCTATACTAAACCATAAGCCATTAATACTAAACTCAAAATTATAAACCTTAAGGAATCAAAATTAATCTCATAAACCAATAATCATAAGCTAAATCACAAACAATTGATACTAAACCCTAAACTTTAATGAATCTAAATTAATCACATAAACCAATAACCCTAAATTAAACACTAAACTAAACCATAAATTTTAAAGAATCAGAATTAATCTCATAAACTTAAAAAGACTAAACTAAACCATAAATTGTTAATATTAAACCATAAATCATAAAGCTTAAGGAATTATCTTGACAATATTTAGATATTTAATAGAACTTTTAAATATTTTTATATATTATAATTTATAAATATAAAAAATAAACATATTAATTTAATGATCATAGTTAATCATGTACCTTAAATTGTGAAGATGCATTTTGTCACAATATAATATAATAAATTCATAATCTCATAAATTCATTAATTGTAACTTCTTAGTTCTTACAAGTCAGATAAATACCAAGTCAGGTAAATATCATATCAGTTCAATAAAAAGTCAGGTCTTTTACAGGTTGAGTCAATTACAGATTAGGTTCATAACATGTCATGTTGATAACAAGTCGGGTAATATCAATTATTTACCAAGTTAATCTCGGTTCATGTTCATATCAGTTCGGATGCAGGTAGGGTTCGGTTATCATATTATTAGGTTAAATTCGGTTTCATGTCGTTCTCAGGTCGGGTTTAGATTCAAAAGTTCCAGGTCCAACTCGGGTTCATGTCAACACCAGTTCAGACTCGATTAGATTTCGGATCACCAAAACCTCGAATTACAAGTAGTTCTGACTCAAGTCAGTTTCATTCAGTTTTATAGGTCGGGTCAACTTTTTACATCCCTAGTCTCAACCATATTTTGTACGTCCCCGACCATCTCTTTCGTGCATCACTTTCACGTCTTCCCCTCTATCTCTTCGGAGCCCACAAGCTCCGTGTAGGGATGGGCACGGGTCGAGTTTTTGGCCCACCCAGACTCGTTCCGAAAATAAACACCCTAAACCCGTACCCGACCCGACCCGTCATTATTCTTTAAAAAATTCGACCTGAAAATAAATATACTAAATCTTACCCTGACCCAACCTATATAAAATAAATTAATTTTAGGGACCTAATTGTAAAAAAAATAATTTTAAGGGACTTAATTGTAAAAAAAATTATAATTTAAAGGACTAAATTATAAATAAAATTTTAATTTTAAGGACTTAATTATAAAATATATATATAAAGAGGGGTATTATTATAAATATCCCTAAAAAATTTAAGGGAAAATTACACCATTAGTCCTGGATCGGGTCGGATCGGATAATTTCCACCCTAAACCCGACCCGAATTTACCCTTAATAAAAACTCGACCCGAACTCGATTTTTTCAATAAAAAATCCGACTCGATTGAACTGGGTCGGGTCAAAACCCGTCGGGTCCGGGTAAAATGCCCATCCCTAGCTCCGTGGGTGAATTTCTATTTTATTCGGAACCGGGTCTAGGAATCTAATGTGGCTGGGTGGGTGGGTGATGTGGATGTACGTGGACAATAATACCACTCCATACAGTCCAAATCCAATGGATCAGTCATTCTGCAATAAAAATCGAAGCGTTTTGGTTTGTGATTATACGACAGCAATACGGCTATGATATCTGCCCAAAAAGTTTCTTATTATCAATCTCATTTTCTTTGATTTTTTATATAAAGTGTAGGCTGAAGGTGTTCGAAATGGCTTATATTACTTTATGATAAAAATGGCTTATATTAAATATCTAAAATTACCAACTTTTTCATTTAAGTACTTAAAGTATATTTTTTTGACAAATTAGGTACCTATTTTGACAAAAAAATATATATATACTTTAAGTACTTATTTTGACAAAAAAGTATACTTTAAGTACTTAATTTGACCCAAAAGTATACCTTAAGTACTTATTTTAATCAAAAAGTATACTTTAAGTACTTTAGATACCTATATAAAAAATTGATATAATTTTGGTACTTATTTGTGATATAAACCGTTCCAAATCAATAAATTTTGTCTCTCTTTTTAATTCCATAAATTTAGTAATTGTAGTCGCCTAAAACCAGCTATGTTGTGGTTACTTTTGATCTCATCAATTTAGTTTTCAAACTCTTGAATTGCATTAATTTCGTTCCTTGACTGTCGTTGACTAATAAAACTATAAATTATACACATGTGGCCACTACATGCTTCCACATCAGCCGTTATCATCGACAATGTCGTTGATGACGTATCGATTTTGATGACTTGGTAGTACGAATATAGAGATTCATAATTATTTAATTATTTTAAAATTTTAGTTTTTTTTGAAAAATCATGTCAATTGTACTTTCACATCATCAAAACTGACTCATTATCATCTTATTGAAGAACATTAATTTATTAAAGAAATTGACATGTGGACATGTTAACTCAGAAGTTGTTAATTATTCAACAATGGAGTGTTTGACATGGTAAAGGATAACTGATGATAATGATTGTGTTAGTCAACGATTGTCGAAGGATAAAATCGATGCAATTCAAGAAGTTTGAGGGCTAAATTGATTAAATTAAAAACAAGGAGTAACATAACTAATTTTGAAAAACTACAAGGGCTAAATTTATAAAAATACAAAGAATGGACAAAATAACTGATTTGAGATTATTAAATGAACATAATCACCCCTTAACTCTAAATTATAAATATTTAAACCATTTATAATTTTCTCAACATCTAAATTAAGTTGGGTAAAGTTCACAAATACTCACTAAACTTTGGCAATAGCTTCAATGTTACCATTAAATTTTGTGATTTACTTCAATTTGGCCACTGAGCTCCTAACAGATGTTAAGAAGATGACGTGTCAGTTAACAAATTTTGTATAATAACACATTTAGTCTTCCACATTTGCACTTTCAAATAATTTAGTCCTAATTCAAAAAATAATAATAAATTTTACCCTCAATATTTACACATTATTTCAGTTTGGCCCTATTTTTAATTAAAAATAATTTAACCTTACACCCTAAATCTAGAACCCATAAACCTTAAACTATTTGAGGGTTAAATTTATTATTATTATTATTATTATTATTATTATTATTATTCGAATTAGGACTAAATTGTTTGAATGTGCAAATGCGGAGGACTAAATGTGTTATTATACAAAATTTGTTAACTGCCACGTTACTTTCTTCACGTCCATTAATAGCTCAGCAGCCAAATTTAAGCAAAGCACAAAGTTTAATGGTAACATTGAAGCGGTTTAATGTTTGTTTACCAAATTGAATAATTAACCAAAGTTTAGTGACCATTTGTGAACTCTACCCAATTAAGTTTAAGTTTGTCATTTTTTTAAAAGAGGAGTAAGAAAGTGCTTTTAAGAAGTACTTTTAGATTGTTTGATTTAAAATAAGAGTATTTGGTATTGATGTCAAAAAATACTTTTTGGTGAGGGTTCTTGAGAGTGGGTTCAATGAAGGATTTGATCTTGTTTTTCAACTCTTATTCATCCTTTAGGTGTTTTTTTTTACTTCCCCCAAATTTTTATTTGCTTTACAGCTTTCTCATGTAGTTAAAGAATTTGGAAATGCCTTTAGAGCTAGAGAGATGGAGAAAGCTTGAGGACTTTAGAAGCAAGGAGCTTCCTTTTAGCTGTAGGAGTAAGGTTAGTACACTTTTAACTTCATTGTCTTCATTGACATCATAAAAATGATGCACCGTATACATGATTTGTGTTTTGGTTATTTTGGGGTGTTTTAGTGTAGAAGACTTGTTAGATGGCTTACTCGGGCAAAAGATGTTAATGAAGTGTAAAAATAGTAGCAAACCACATTAAACAACTCTCATAACTTGTAGAATCATTATATAGTATTGTTATGAGTGTTTGGGGGGATATGATAGATGATTTCTTAGCCTTAGAAAGTATTTTCTAGGTTTCAGTATCGATATGCGATGTGTCAATACCGATACCCCTTGTTCAGAGTGAAATACAAGGATGAACTATGAGTAGGGTATAAGTACGAGATTCAACCATTACTGGTATTCTACTAATGTTTTGATATAATAATTGAAAAATAGTTTTGGACTAAATTGAAAAGATTTCAAAAGTGCCTATAAGTCCAAACAACTTGAAAATAAGTTTGTGGATGTTTTAAATGGTTTTGGCAAGGTTTAAAATGTTTTTAAATAACCAAACCAGACTTTTCAAGGTAATCCTTTCGAAACAGGGGGACATGTATCGAAACATTTTGAAATTGCCAAAACTTGTACCGAAACAGGGCTTGCCCATTTCGATATGGTAAGGGTTTCATTTCGAAACACCCCTTTGGTATTTTGATACACCCAACGGTCAAAACCTCCCCAACGGCTATTTTCCCAACGGCTTTTTAAACTGCAGCTCAAGTGTCACCCGTTCTGAAACGGGGTTGCTATCGTTTCGATACGGATCAAGAGTGTTTTGAAACGGCTTGCTGCATCAGACTTCAACGGCTAGTTCTGAAGAAGGGCGTTCCGAAACGAGTTCGATTGTTTCGAAATAGACGTCTACAGAACATCATTTATGGTGGGAAATAAAGTCTCCAATGGCTCCAAAACAACCCCAACGGTCCTCAACGGCTACAAACTTAATTAGGAGTATAAAAGGGACCTCCAAGCATCAAGATAAGAAAAATGCTTTAATTGTCAACAACTATATGATGTCAAAATTGTCATAGAGCTTATTTGTACATTTTCTTGTATAGACAAAAACGCTTGTGAGCTTAATTGTCAAATTTGCTCAAGTGTATAGGTTTTGGGTGAGAGCTTAAGATTGCAAACAAATACCTATTAGAGGGATTTCAAGTTTGCTTAGAATTTCTCTTGTAAAAGAGTGTTTGATTAAGCTAAGGGTAGTTAGCTTAATCGTTGTAACGGTTTCCTCTTAAGCCGAGAAAAGGGGCCGAAATTCTTAGTGAATTTGGTTAAAATCCTTAGTGGGAAGCTAAGGTAGTGGATGTAGGTGCTTGTTAGAAGGCCGAACCACTATAAATCCTTGTATCCAATTCTTATTTTTTAGCTTCCACTTAAACACCCAAAAATCCAACTTCTCCACACTTGGCGAGCTAGAAAGGTTGAAGGAAATTGAGCACATAAAACCCAACAGTACCGGTACACATAATCGAGTACGGATACCCACTAGTCATTTTTCTCAGCAATGCCCATTTTGAACTAAAGGGGTCAGAAAAATGAGGTCTACGGTTTAATACCTTGCTTATGATGCCTCATGACGTAATTAGCCTAATAAATTAACTTTTGATCTTGTATACTTACATAAAGTGTAACAACTCGGTAATTGTAAAAGGGTGACATGTTGATATTGGCAACAACAAGGGATACCCAGAGCGCTTGTTGCTACACCATGATACGAGACACAAAATGTATGTTCATGATGTTGTATGACTTGTAACCCCCTCGACCTAGTCTAACGGCTTACCGAACCGAACGAGTCACATGGGAAATATTGAAATAAATCACTGAAGACTTACCTCAATAAACGACCCTAAATGTTTTTATATTGTCTAGATACTCATTAACATCATATGTGATTTTCACTCCTAGCAAAAAGAATCTCCATTGCAAGTATACAACGATTTGGCACTCAATTGCTTATAAACAAAGGTTAGGGACCAATTTGTAATTTTAACGAATTATAGGGTCTTCAACCAAATTAAAATTACCGATAATCAATTAGTCAGGTTTCATGTTCACATGTCAATATACATCTTCTTTCAATCATCCAAACTCATTCAATTGAACATCTAAACATTCAGTAACCACAACGAAAGAAAACAGAACATCGAAAAGCCTTAGTTAACCAACATAACAGCCAAGCATATCGATACACTTCAGCCCGTATCGATACGACATTATCTCATCAATTTCTCAGATTTCTAGTAGCACTGAAGGGTATTGATACGACCTCGTGTACCGGTACGATTTCTCATTTTACTCTTTAGCCGTATCAGTACGACCTACCTTGTACCGATACAATATGATGGTTTTGGTTATACTAGTAACGCCCCGATTTTGGGCTTAGAAGTTAGCCGGATTGGCTAGGAAGTTCGTTAGAATCAGTTCGAGCAAGTTGGACTAGTTTCGGGAATAATTTGAAATAAATGGTTAAAAATCATTATTTTATATGTATATGATTTTGGTGAAATGATTTTTAGAAAATGAGTTTTGAAAGAAAGGCATTTTAGATTTGGTGACTAAAATGTGATTTTTTGAAAACTGTTTTTCAAGTGACTAAATTGTAAAAGACCATAACTTTGAATCTTTAAGGAGTAATTGACCAAAGGTCTAATTCAGCATTTTTCATTTTAATTGATTTATTTTAAGATGGTTTTAATAAATAAAAAGAGTTGGAAAAAGACTAAATAGATTTTATTTTCTAAAAACACATTTTACGTAACTAACTTTCTCTCTATCATTTTCTCTCAAATTCTCTTCATCCAAACATTGATTTTCTCTTCAAAGATTTAAGGTAAACATTGGATTTGATTTATCTTTTCATATTAAATGATTTCCTATTGATTTACTATAAAAAATCTTATGTTTGCATCTTTGGTTTTCTCATGAGAATCTATTCATTTTGGAGGAAAAAGATAACATTAGAGGTAATTTCGTTCTTCTCCTCTAATGATAATTTCTTTATTGAAATTCCCAAGTTTTTAGTCTTTTATGAGTGTTTTCTATTGGGTTTTGAGATTATGTTTGTGGAAAATGGATTTAATTGATGTTTGTTGGAGTTGATAAAGAGATCATTGTTTCAAACTGATTTTGCCGGTTTATAATGATATTTATCTATGATTATGATGTGTTGGAATGTTGATTTAATGATTTTAGTAATGGAAACCCGAAACTAGTTAGATTGCTTGATTTCTTGATTGAAATCTTTGAGATTATGGGTTGTTTGTGTGGTTAATTGATAGCTGGAGGTTCTTTGGTGTTGAGATGATGTTTTTAGATGTAAATCGATGTAGTTTAGATATTAATCTCGCTGGGTAATAGCTGGAGGTTAAATAGAAAGGTTTCACCAATGTTTTCGGTTGTTTTTGGTTGCCAATTGTTTGGCGATTGTGGGTAGAAGTTGAGATGTTGTGTTGCTGGGGATTTTGATGCAATGTGGTGCACTAATTCACTGTTTTGCTTTGGTTAGAAGTAGGGGATGATGTTTCGTTAGCTTCGGAAGGAGTTGCGATTGATTCGGAAGCTTGATTTCGCTTCGTCAAAGCAAGCGAGGCGTTGTTGGTGAGTGGAATTGGTTTAAAAGCTTTTCAAAGGTTTGAAAGCAAGGTTTGAGGGTTTAAATTAAGCTTGAAATTCTAATCTATGCTCGGAAGTAAGTATGAGATGTTTCGCTCTCGTTTCTCAGTTTTATCCCATTGTTTTATGTGACCATGCTCATATTTTGAAGATAGAATTAAACCTACCGTTTTATGCATGTATTGACAAATGATTTGATGATTTATGAAATCCCATGAGATAGATTTATGATTTCAAAAAGATATAACTTGTTGAGAAAATGCTATGCATTGTTTATGCTTTTGAAATGGGATGAGAAATGGTTTATGTTATGCATTGGAAAAACACTAGGTAAATGATGTTTTTAAAGTGTATATTGGCATGAGATGAGATTATTATTATCGGATATAATTGGTCGACCAATAGGATGAGAAGTGCACTATAATATACAAAATCCGTATGTGCTCTTCAGTTCGGGCAATGAGGGTAGTGCCATCCCGTTCCGGAGTGAGAGTGTGGTGATGAGAGATTCCACCACGGTAGGTCTTGATGATGTGAGATTCTATCATGCTTTGTGGCTATGAGAGATACCGCCATGAGAGTTCGGTGATGTGAGATTCCACCGAGGTAGGACTTCACATTGTGAGATTCTGTCAAGCTATCTGCTTATCCGAGTAATGTTGCTAAAATGCCAATATATGAGATTCACATGTACCTTGTTTATAAATGATTTTATGTATTGTGTTTTGCATATGAGAACATGTTTTGAGAAATGCTTTATGAGAAACAAGCATGAGTAGCTTCGCCTTGAGATTTTGCATAGTGGCAAATGCATGAGATAGATGGTACATGTGGTTTTAATGATGTGGTTTTGTTTTGAAAATGATTTCAAGCATGAGGTAGAATGAGCATGATGTAATAGAGATTTCTACTTGGGCAATGGTTTTAATATGCATTGTTGTTTTTGTTGGTTTGTTTTGAGCATCCTTCACTAGGCATTATTTCTTATGCTATCCTTTTCCAACAATGAAGAGAAATAATACTTTTGGGGCAGCAAGGAAGCAAGAACAAATTCAAGGAGTGATACAAAGCTCAAGTATGGGTTTTCGTTCACCTAGTAGTGATATTTGTCTGAAACCGATAATTTGATTTTGATATAACTAAAGAATTTAAGGACTAAATTGAAAATGAGAAAACGAATTTTTAAGTCATCAAACCTCTCTATATGTTTAAAGGAAAATGCCTAAGTTAAAAACTTATTTTATCAAAACTTTTCTTAGTGTTCTTGAAGCCCAAACAGTGATTTTCGAGTCACCGTTTTGGAACGGCCTTAGGCGTTCCGGAACACTTTTGAAACTGTGAACCTGTGTTTCGAAAAGGGTATCGGAACGATTTTGAAACTGTGAACCCTTGTTTCGAAACGGGTTTCGAAACGGCTTAAGAACATGAAGACACCGTATCGAAACGACCTCAAACGTTTCGAAACGGCACTCAAGTCAGATTTAAAAAATATGACCGTTGAAGTTTTTAACTGATTTTATACTGATCGTTAAGGCGTACCGAAACACCTTCAGTCCGTTTCGATACGAGCTTTGCCAGTAGCTAAAATGTTTCGAAACGAGTTTCGAAACAGCTCTTAGCGTATCGAAACAACCTTAACCGTTTCGATACGGGCTCTTTAATGCACCCCCAACGGCTCTTTCTATTTTGGTCTGTTTCGAAACAAGATCGGGCGTTTCGAAACGGTTGGTTGCAGACTGCATTTATGGAGGGAAGATAACATCCCCAACGGCTCTATTAATGAATGCAACAACCACAACGGCTAGAATTCAATGAGAAGGTATAAAAGGGACCTCTAAAAGCTTCAGCAACAACTATTGATCCAAAAGCAAACATCCAAACATCAAATCCAAGCATTTGTGCCTAAATCCCATTATTGTCTTGTAACCCCAATTGTAATTTTCATTCTTATCGTTTCAATTGGGTTGAATGCTTGTAATTGGGCTACTTTGAGTATTGAGAGATACTTGTTTTATCCAACAACTTTTTTGTTATTCTTGTGTGAGGATTGGGTCAAATTTTGGGTAGAAAATTTGACCGAAATTGTAACGGTTACCTCCTTAGCCTAGAAAAGGGGAAGAGCAATTAGTGGAATTGTTGAAAATCCTTAGTGAAGCTAAGGTAGTGGATGTAGAGTTCGATTGGAACTTGAACCACTCTAAATTCCCTTGTCTACCATTTTTATTTTTCAATTCCACTTCCAAAAAGTTTAAAAACCCAATTCACCCCCCTCTTGGTTTATATCGATCATTCGATCCACTCAACAATTGGTATCAGAGCCTACCTCTTTGAAGGATTAACAACCACAAGAGGAGTTCCTAGGAAGAGTGTGATCATCCAAAAATAAGATATGGCATCTACCTCCGGATCTAGCATGTACGAGTCTCAATCCACTACAAAACCGCCATTCTTCAATGGTGACAACTATCCATTTTGGAAGAACCGGATGCGCCTCTTCATCAAGTCCAACGATTACTTGGTTTGGGATGTCATTGAAGATGGTCCCTGCATTCATTTGAAGAGAGATGATGATGGAAAGAATGTTCTAAAGAAGAAGATGGAGATGAATGAAGATGAGAGGAAGAAGATCCAAATAAATGACAAAGCTCTACACATGCTCTTTTGCTCTTTCGGTCCCGATATCTACTCCAAAGTCTCCTCCATTGAAAGTGCCAAGGAGGTGTGGGATACTCTAGAGACCACCTATGAAGGAACCAATGATGTGAAGGAGATCAAGATTGGAATTCTCAATATTAGTTATGAGAATTTCAAGATGGAGTCCAAAGAAACGGTGTCAAAGATGTTCGATCGCTTCTCAACCATCGTCAACGGGCTTAAGGGCTTTGGAGAGACTATCCTGAAAGACAAACTCGTCCGGAAGCTACTCTACTGACTTCCCAAATCTTGGGATGGGAAGAGAACCGCCATCATCGAGGCCAAAAACTTGAAGACTCTAAAACTTGATGAGCTAGTGGGTTCTCTCCTTACTCATGAAATTATGAAGCAAGGAAGGGAAGAAGAAAAGAAGAAGGAAGAGAAAGAGTGGAGAAGCTAG
Organism: Hibiscus trionum; assembly: GCA_030270665.1. Lineage (NCBI taxonomy): Eukaryota > Viridiplantae > Streptophyta > Magnoliopsida > Malvales > Malvaceae > Hibiscus > Hibiscus trionum. Next base: position 29,130,933 of record BSYR01000027.1, read on the forward strand.
AGGTGAAAAAGAAGAAGAAAATAGGAGTGGCTCTCAATGCTTCATTACTTGAGAAGAGCAATTCTAGTGAGGAGGATGATTTAGAAGAATTGGCTATGATAGCCAAAAGATTCTCACACTTCATGAGGTCCAACCAAGGAAGGAAAATTCAAAGAAAGATGGACTTCAAAGGTAAAAGCAAAGAAGAAGAGAGGGATCAAATCATTTGCTTCGAGTGCAAAAAGCCCGGTCACATTCGTTCGGAGTGCCCTCAACTCAAGAAGAAGGGCTTTGAGAAGAAGAAGAAGCTCAAAGCGAAGCTTGCTACTTGGAGTGATGAGGAGTCATCCGAGGATGACGAACAAGAAGTGGCCAACCTTTGCCTCATGGCACTTGAGGAGGATTCCTCCATGGTAACCTCTAACTCATCATCTTTTGATTTTACATTTGATGAATTAAATGATGCATATGATGAGTTGCAAGAGGTTTATGATGAGTTAGTTGAGAAATACAAGGAGTCGGTCATTAGGAATAAGAAAATTATTTCGGAATTAAATGATAAAAATGACTCACTTTCTCAAGCTAACTTAAAATTTGAGAAAAAGATTTTAGGTTTGAAAGATGAACTTAAAAATTTTCTAAGATGAAAATGTAGACCTAAATAATATTCTTTCTCAATGCAATAGTGAACACAAAAAGGTGTTAGGTGAGCTTAACAAGCTCAAAGAGTCTTTTAAATATGTTGGTAGTGTGAAGCATGAAAAAGGTGAATCATCTAAAACAAGCCAACCTAGGAGAAAGACTAATAACTACAAACAAAGTAGCTTTCCTAGACATAAGAGAACTAAAAAGATTAGAAGTGTATGGGTTCCTAAGGAACTTGTAAAATCTAATAATATTGTTGCTATGTCACCTTGGATTCCTAAGGAAACCAAGCTATTGGGAGCTAACACTCGTAGACCCAAAATGATTTGGGTACCAAAAACAAAAGTTTAATATCTTTGTTTGTAGGGGGAGCATTGCTACAAGGCCAAAGCACAAAGTCAAAATTCATGGTACCTTGATAGTGGATGCTCGACGCATATGACCGGTGACAAGAGTAGATTCATGGACTTAAAGCCAAAAAGTGGAGGAGTGGTGACATTTGGTGACAACTCCAAAGGCCACATTAAAGGTATTGGCTCCATAGGTAATCACTCTACCATTCTTATTGAAAATGTCTTGTATGTCGATGGTCTTAAACATAATTTGTTGAGCATAAGCCAATTATGTGATAAATGATTTAGTGTTTTATTTGATAAAAATGAGTGTAAAATTGTTGACATTAAATCTAATAATATTATGCTCATAGGTCATCGCATAGGTAACATTTACATGGTGCATTTAGATGACATACATACATCCCATGCATGTTTAGTAGCTCAAAATGAAAATGATGCATGGCTATGGCATAAGAAAATAGGACATGCTAGCATTAGTGTTTTAGAAAAATTAGTTTCCCTAGATCTAGTTAGAGGTTTACCCAAAATTAAGTTCTCAAATGATAAAATTTGTGATGCATGCTCAAAGGGTAAACAACACAAGTAATCATTTAAATCCATTAATGATGTTTCTACAAGTAGGTGTTTACAACTTATTCACATGGATTTATTTGGGCCTATTAGGACTATGAGCTTGGGTGGTAAATCTTATGCATTTGTACTAGTTGATGATTTTTCTAGATTTACCTGGGTTCTATTTTTAAGTACTAAAGATGAGGCTTTAGAAAAATTCATCACATTTTCAAAATTAACCCAAAATGATCTTGAAGTTAGAATTTCTCATATTAGAAGTGATTATGGAACCGAATTTCAAAATCTAGGGTTTGAAGAGTTTTTAAATGAAAATGGTATTAGCCACAATTTTTCGGCTCCTTGAACTCCTCAACAAAATGGGGTAGTTGAGAGGAAAAATAGAACTTTACAAGAAATGGCTAGAACCATGCTTTGTGAAAACAATTTACCTAAATATTTTTGGGCGGAAGCCACAAACACCGCTAGCTACATTGTAAACCGAGTAATGATTAAGTCAATTTTAAAGAAAACACCATATGAGATTTTAAAATCTAAAAAGCCTAACATTGGCTATTTTCATCCATTTGGTTGCAAGTGTTTTGTTTTAAATAATGGAAAAGATAACTTAGGTAAATTTGATGCAAAAAGTGATGAAGCTATTTTCATAGGATATTCCTTAAACTCTAAAGCCTATCGTGTATTTAACAAGAGAAATTTAGTAGTTGAGGAATCCATACATGTTGTATTCGATGATAACCTCCTTCCAAGGAAGGATTCTTGTGATGATGATGATGTAGGAATCATTAATGACTTTGATGGAGGACAAACTTCAAAGGAGGATGAGATTTCAACAAAAGAAGAGGACACACAAGATCCACCTCTTGAAGCCTTGAAGGACTTGGCTCTTGAGGAAAAGGAAGTGAGCTACCCAAGGGAGTTCAACTATGTCAAAGGTGGTGAAATCTTGGGTGATCCATCCAAGGGGGTAACCACTAGATCTTCTCTTAAACTTATGAACCATGTTGCATTTATCTCATGCATATAACCTAAGAATATAAAAGAAGCATTAAAAGATAATTTTTGGATTATGGCTGTGCAAGAAGAGTTAAATCAATTTGAGAGAAGTAATGTTTGGACATTAGTTGATAGGCCTAGTAATCAATCTACTATAGGAACTAAATGGGTCTTTAGGAACAAACTAGATGAGAGTGGTAACATTGTAAGAAATAAAGCTAGATTAGTAGCACAAGGTTACACTCAAGAAGAGGGAATTTATTTTGATGAAACCTATGCTCCCGTAGCTAGAATGGAAGCCATTAGGATGTTGCTTACATATGCATGTTATCATGATTTCAAGCTTTTTCCAATGGATGTTAAAAGTGCATTTTTAAATAGTTTTATAAATGAGGAAGTGTATGTGGAACAACCACCGGGTTTTCAAGACTCAAAATTTCCAAATCATGTTTTCAAACTTAATAAAGCTCTTTATGTTTTAAAACAAACTCCTAGAGCTTGGTATGAAAGACTTTTAAACTTTTTAATTTAAAAAGGTTTTGAAAAAGGTAAGGTGGACACTACACTTTTCATAAAAAGGTATAAAAATGACATCTTAGTAGTACAAATTTATGTTGATGATATTATTTTGGATCTACTAATGAATGTTATTGCAAAGAGTTTGCTAAGTTAATGCAAGGTGAATTCGAGATGAGCATGCTGGGGGAGCTCTCATTCTTTTTGGGACTCCAAATCAAGCAAAGGAAGGATGACACCTTCATCAATCAAGCAAAGTACATCAAGGATATGCTCAAGAAGTTTGGCTTGGAGAATGCAAAGCCTCAAGCCACACCTATGAGCTCATCTACAAAGCTTGGCAAGGATGAAGGAGGTAAGTGTGTTGACTCTAAGCTTTACCGTTCTATGATTGGATCATTGCTTTACCTTACCGCAAGTAGACCGGATATCTTGTTTAGTGTTTGCTTGTGTGCTAGGTTTCAAGCTAGTCCTAGAGAGTCTCACCTTATACCCGTTAAGAGAATCTTTAGGTACCTTAGAGATACCTCTTGTTTAGGTCTTTGGTACCCTAGAGACTCTACCTTCAACCTTCATGCTTATTCGGATGCGGATTATGAGGGGTGTAAAATCGATAGGAAGAGTACTTCGGGAACGTGTCAATTCTTAGGTAGTATGCTCATATCTTGGTTCTCTAAGAAACAAAATAGTGTAGCCTTATCTACCACCGAAGCCGAGTACATATCCTTAGGGAGTTGTTGTGCTCAAGTCCTTTGGATGAAGCAACAACTCTTAGATTATGGTATTAAAGTTGAAACCATACCCCTTAGGTGTGATAACACTAGTGCCATATGTTCGACAAAAAATCCCATCCAACACTCTAGAACCAAACATATAGAAATAAGGCATCATTTCATTAGAGATCATGTCCTTAAAGAAGATGTTGTTATAGATTATGTTGGCACCTTAAACCAATTAGCGGACATCTTTACAAAGCCTTTAGATAAAGAGCGTTTTTGGTCCCTTAGGAGAGAGTTAGGTCTAACTAGCTGTTGGGTTTTTCGACGCTCGATTCGATCAACCGATTATGCTCGCCAAGTGGTGAAGAGGTGAATTTTTAGTTCTACACTAGCCTATCTTGACCTTTTAGGACCATTTTTGTGCTTAAATTGCTTGATCTCTTGGAAATGCCATGTTTATGTGTTTTTACTCCTAATTTCATCCATGCTTATAGTTAGGGGGAGTAAGTTTGTTTTGCACATGTTATTCCTGCTCATTCATGTCATTCATGCAAATTAGAACTTCATAAGATTCATTTTTCTGCAATTTTAGAGCCTCATCTGCACTTCCAGGCCCAGATGTATCGAAACGGGTCGAACTGTTTCGATACGGGTGCCTTAAAAATCCATCTGAGAGAAGGGTGTTTCGAAACGCCTTCAAAGGGTTTCGAAACGTTTTTGCTACTACTAAGGGGTGTATCGAAACGTGTTTCGATACGAGTCAACGTGGGATTCGATACGGTCAAAGCCGTATCGAAACGGTTAGCTGGATTTGAAACGTCAGTCAACTTTCGGTGCCCGCGTTTCAGAACGGTCGAAACCTGTTTCGAAACGGGTTTGCGGACAACTTTAAAGGGGCTTTTAAAGTTAAACTTTCACTTTAATTAAAATTCCCTCAAACCCTAAAAACCCTAAATCGATTTTCCCTATAAAAACCCTCTTAACCTCATTTTTTTTCACTAAATCTTGAGGGGTTTTACACTTAAACACAAGTCTAAGCAAGCATCAACAATTTTGTGCAAGGTTTTCCATCTAGTCATCCAAAATCCCAATCTAAGGTATATTTTCATCTTTTTCTTTTTCCTTCAATTTTTATTCGAATCATAGGTTAGAAAATTTTAATTTTGTATAGATTATGTGTTTTTCTTGTTGGGTTTTTCAAATCTTGTAAAATTTTTTCAAAATCTTAAATTTTTTATTCGAGTATATTATTTTTCATCCGTATTTTTTTCTGTTTCTTTTAAATTGTTTTCTCTCAAAAAAAAATTCATTTGTTTTTTAAACCTAAGTGGGATTTGCCATTGGATTGAATTAAGGAATTTCATGCATACACTTCAATTTTATTAAAAAATTGCTTGCTTTATGTTTTTAGGATTTTTCAATGGAGAACGCTAACAAAAAACGTAAGACAGGTCAAGCAAGTGATTCCAATATCCGTCCTAATCTCACTCAGCTGTTTCTCAAAATTCTTCGGACTCAAGAGTTGAGGGATCATTTCACTTAAGTCAAAGAGCTTGCCGTTCGTCGTGAGCGTGTTGTTGACATCTCGTTCTTTGACTCCGAGCGCTTTCTCTTTCGTTATCTCCACCTTTTACAAGAATGGAGCTTCCTTAGTTTCTTGGGTATCCCGGATATTTTCTACAAGCACATGGTTCTTATATTCTACTCGAATGCCTAACTCATTAACAGTGAAGACAACTTCGAAGTTGTTCGCATTGAGTCTCTTATCTTGGGGAAGAGGATTGTCATTGACATCCCTTATTTAGAGGCTACCTTTGGTCTCAAGAACAAAGGAATCGAGGATGAGACTCATTTTGGTTCTCACACCAGCTCAGTGCTTGCCTTGGATGCTCACGATAGGTTCCTCCACTTGATGATCTCATGGTTTATTCGCCCTTCCGGAGGTAAATTCTCTCACGTTCGTCAAGTAGATTATTTTATGCTTGAATGTTTTCATCGTAGAGAGCGCCCAAATCTTGTCAAGATCATGTTCGCCGAGATGGTGAATAATGTCAAGCTCCGTGAAACCAATGCGCTCAAGCCCTTCACTTATGGGACTATTTTGAGTCATATCTTTGGCGTGCTTAAACTTGATTGCACTTATGACTCTTCGGAACCCCGCAAGCAAAAACTTGGTGAATCAACTCTCTGCAAGTCCGGATTTCGTTACATCAACAATGGCCAATGGGAACGTGTTGATAATGAAGCACCTCCACCTCAAGTTGAACCTCAACCACAAGCTCCGGTTGCCAACAATGAAGCTCTCATGGCTTTTCTCGCCGAGCGGTTCAACACTATGGAGGCGGGTCTTGGTACTATAAATACTCGCTTGCAATCCATGGAGAATCGACTTACATCCCTTGAGAATCAACATCAATCTATGGACATGTCATTCTCCACTTTCTATGGTCAATGAATGGATTTTCGTCGCTCTCAAGCTAGGAACGATGATGATTCCTTGGATGGTGATGGCGACGATGACGAGGCTTAGGATTCTCATGTCATATCATATTAGCTTATCATATTAGGATTAAGTTTGCATCTTTATTTCCTTTATGTCTTATGAACCTATGCTTTGATTACCTTGTTGGGATTAAGCTTTGAACTTTATTGTTTAAGATTTATGTTTTGGATATTTGAATTCTATGAATTTATATTATGTTGCTTATTGGTTATTACTCATTGCTTTTAACCTTGTTTCTTCTCTTTGAGCATTGTTTATTATTTTTGATCTAACAAAAAGGGGGAGAAGTATCTAAGAGCCAAAATTCGTTTTAAGTGTTTTTAAGTTTTAGAACTTGGATTTAAATCCTTTTAAAACTTTAAAACCCATCTTAAATTGAGGGGGAGTTAGAATGTATTCAAAACTTTCAAAACTCTTAAAAATTCTAACTTTGGTTTTGTTATATCAAAAAGGGGGAGATTGTGAAACCGATAATTTGATTTTGATATAACTAAAGAATTTAAGGACTAAATTGAAAATGAGAAAACGAATTTTTAAGTCCTCAAACCTCTCTATATGTTTAAAGGAAAATGCCTAAGTTAAAAACTTATTTTATCAAAACTTTTCTAAGTGTTCTTGAAGCCAAAACAGTGATTTTTCGAGTCACCATTTCAGAATGGCCTTAGGCGTTCCAGAACACTTTTGAAACCATGAACCTGTGTTTCGAAACGGGTATCAGAACGGTTTTGAAACTGTGAACCCTTGTTTCAAAACGAGTTTCGAAACGACTTAAGAACATCGAGACACCGTATCGAAACGGCCTCAAACGTTTCGAAACGACACTCAATTCAGATTTAAAAAATATGACCGTTGAGTTTTTAACTGATTTTATACTGATCGTTAAGGCGTATTGAAACACCTTCAGTCCGTTTCGATACGAGCTTTGAAAATAGCTAAAATGTTTCAAAACGGTCTTCGAAACGGCTCTTAGCGTATCGAAACAATCTTAACCGTTTCGATACGGGCTCTTTAATGCACCCCAACGACTCTTTCTATTTTGGTCTGTTTCGAAACAGGATCGGGCGTTTCGAAACGGTTGGTTGCAGACTGCATTTATGGAGGGAAGATAACATCCCCAACGACTCTATTGATGAATGCAACAACCACAACGACTAGAGTTCAATGAGAAGGTATAAAAGGGATCTCTAAAAGCTTCAGCAACAACTATTGATCCAAAAGCAAACATCCAAACATCAAATCCAAGCATTTGTGCCTAAATCCCATTATTGTCTTGTAACCCCAATTGTAATTTTCATTCTTATCCTTTCAATTGGGTTGAGTGCTTGTAATTGGGCTACTTTGTGTATTGAGAGATACTTGTTTTAGACAACAACTTCTTTGTTATTCTTGTGTGAGGATTGGGTCAAATTTTGGGTAGAAAATTTGACTGAAATTGTAACGGTTACCTCCTTAGCCTAGAAAAGGGGAAGAGCAATTAGTGGAATTGTTGAAAATCTTTACTGAAGCTAGGGTAGTGGATGTAGAGTTCGATTGGAACTTGAACCACTCTAAATTCCCTTGTCTACCATTTTTATTTGTCAATTCCACTTCCAAAAAGTTAAAAAACCCAATCCACCCCTCTTGGTTTATATCGATCATTCAATCCACTCAACAATTTGGCAATGGGAGGATGCCTTAAAGTTTTGGGAGAGTGCTTTTTAAAACTCCCTGTTTTGTGGCAAGTTTGTGATGCCTATGTTGACTTGTAAATGGCCTTTGGTATTTAGTTAATGCTTGGTTATGCATTTCAGTATCTTGATTGACTTATTTTCTAGGATGCATGTCTATAGTTTACTCGTGTTGCTAATTGCCATGCTATGATATTGATTTTACCATGTATGATTGAGGTTTGATTTTTAGATAAGTTGTAAGCAAGTTGGAGGCATGATTGGTTGATTATGAATGCATTTCAGTGTGAAAAACCAGCAAAAATATGACATTTTAGGTCCAATGTTTTGATACGCCTAAGTATGTATCGAATTGGGGTCTCTAAAATAGGCATGAGGTTTCGAAACATGACATGGTGTATCGGAATATGCTCTTGAGGTTTGGCGACTGGAATATGGTGTACCGAAACATTTTTAGAGGGTGTTTTGATACGGGCTCGTGTTTCAAAACACTAGGTCTTATTCTGAAACATGATGTTTCAGTACGGTGCTCTATGTATCGAAAAACCAAGTTTTTCAAAGTTCTGATTCTTTACGTTTTAGTCTCCGAATGTTGTAGATGCAATTAAATGAGCTTGGATGGTTGTTTTGAGCTGAGTTTTGGCAGAGTGGCATGTAATATGACTAATTAAGGGTTGATAACTGAAAAATTGAAGAAGTCTTTGTAAATGGCTAAAATTACAAAATTGTCCCTAAAACGTGATTATATTCAATTGAGTGTCTGATCGATGTTTGTTGTATCTGATGATTCTTCTGATGTGGGTATAAACACTTACGGTAACAACATGCATCTAGACAAGATAAAAAGGGTCGTTTATTGAAGTAATCTTCCCGGTTTACTTCAATATTCCCCATGTGACTCGTTCGGTTTGGTCCTTCGCCCTGGTCGGATCGAGGGGGTTACATTTGGTGGTATCAGAGCCAAGTTTCAAAAAAATTGGGATGTAAGGTTGGTGTGATATTGTTTTTTTGGATGATTTCTTAATGATTTTTATACACAGTGGTTGTTTATGCTATGATGCGATGGTTGTTTTCTTTGTGTGTGATGCACGGTGTTTGATAACATGATTTATGGTTGTTATGTGCTACTGGGGGAGAGATTAAGGGTACCCATTAACATACTACTATTAGCGTAAAGAGGATTTTGGTTTAAAAATAAAACTTGAGCTCCTTGGATTCTTCCTTTTGGTTGGCCTAACTGTTTAATTATGGCATTATCATGTTTTAGATTTGCACTCTAATCGAGATGAGTCCGAGACGAGAGCTTAGGATTGGTAATTGTGATGCTGAAAATGAGAATGTTTAGAATTTGTCGCCCATCCACCTCCTCCTGGTGGTAATGGAGCTGGTGCGGAAGTTGGCGTTGGAGGTGTTGGACCTCAGGCAGCACAAGGTCAGGTTGCTACTAATTTGACACCATTGATTCTGGCTATAGCTGAGGCTTTTCAGGCAGCGATGGTAGGTATGCATGTGGCTACACCACATTCTGGTGCTAATGTTGGTTTACCTTTAGAGCGTCTGCGCAGTTTGGGTGGAACTGAGTTCCGAGGTCTGTCTCCTAAGGGTTATAAGGCTTGGTTTGACAGCACCCGAAGGATTCTTGGTCTAATGGGTTGTAATGATGTGCATAAGTGTGGTTGCATTGTATCCTTGTTAATGGAGATGCTTATACGTGGCAGATGACCATCATTGCGGGTATAGAACCAGCCGATGTCACTTGGGAGTTCTTTGGAACCACTTTTAAGAGGAAGTATTTGTGTGTTTGCTATCTTGATGAAAAGAAGCGAGAATTCATGTCTTTGGTGCACGGAAACATGTTTGTTTTAGAGTATGAGGTTTATTTTGTTCGGTTGAGCCAGTATTCCCTTGAACTAGTTCCCAACAAACATATGAGATGTGATCGTTTTCGCTACGGTCTAAGACATATATGTTGGCTTTGAATTACACAGATTTTAATTTGTTAGTCACTCGGGCTAAGGACATTGAGCCGAATTTGGGTCTAAGTGCTCGTTCGGGTGGTTCTAGTTCTGGAAAGAGGTCGGCTGAGTTAGATGTTGGTAGAGATAATTTCAAGAAGCATAAGGATAGGAGGTATCAATCGGATCTAAGGCTTGGTGGTGGTAACCCTGGTCGTGGTCAGCAGAACCAGAATGCTTTTGTTCGTACACCCGAGTGTAACTGGCGCGACAGAAGGCATATGAGAGAGAGTTGGGGTAATCTCGGTATATGTTGGAATTGTGGGTCACGAGGTCATATAAAGCGTGATTTTCTATAACCAGTTAGAGATGGACAAGCTCCGGTACGAGTTGCTGAGCCATAAAAAGGCCGTGGGCGCGGTCGTGGTAATTTTTAGCGTAGAGAGGATGGATAGAGGAATGTTGCTCATGTTGTTGTTGTTCATCTTGAGGGAGGTGGACAGGCTAGGGTGTATGCACACCGAGAGGGAATGAATGACAACTATGTGATCATAGGTACCTCTGTAACCTTTTTAGCCCGGCCTAGACGTTTGACCCGAACTACGAAGATTACACGGGGAAAACCAAAGTCAACCCAAAAGTCAACCTTGATTAACGACCCTTTTTTTCTCCTTTTCATATTTTTTAGATGCACAGTAAACCTATGTGACTACTCAAGAATCATATGAGAGAAGGACACAGCGTTCGGAAAACATTTAGGGACTCAATTGCGTGAATTTCACTTTTAGGGACCAAAACTTAATATTTAGAAAATATAAGGACTTAATAGATTTTAAGCTTACCATTATGTAATTAGTCATATTGCATGCTCCTCTGTCAAATTTCTACTAAAAAGAACATTCCAAGCTCAAGCAATTGCATCCACAACATTCAGGACTAAAATGTAAAACATGGAAACATAAAGTAATTCAAAATCATCATCCAACGGTCATCCGTTCCGGAACACCAAACCCTCGTACCGAAACGCCCGTATCGAAACGGTGTTGACCGTTTCGGTACTCGGGTGTGTTCCGAGACCAGTATCGAAACATGCCTCTCCAGTGGCCAAACTGTTCCGAAACACCTTCAGCTGTTCCCAAACGCTATGGCCATTACATGCCTCTGTTTCGAAACAGTTAAGGGTGTTTCGATAAACCCTGCATTGTGACAGCAGAAAATGCTGGTTTTTCGCACTTTTTCACACTCGAATCAACCCCGAGACATGCCACAACATGCATACATCAAGGATACATATCAACAATCATCATACCGAGGCTAAAGCTTAAACATATCAACCAACACATAAGCAAAAGCACTAAAGGCATGCTCCCTAGTTTGCCAAAACCAAAACAAGTCAAAACTCCAAATAAACCAAAATCCATACTCCAAAGGCCATTTACAACTCAAGTGTAAGCAAACCAACATGCTCAAAGTAAAAAAAAAACATTCTCAAGCATTCCAAAGTATAAATCCCACCTAATGCCTTTTATTACACTAAAGAGTGAACCACGTACATCTCTTTAGCAAGACCTTTGATTCCTCTTGCTTTTGGGCTGCCTTCAAGGTTCAATTCTCTGCATTGAAGAAACAAAAGAGCGTAAGCAATAAGCTTAGTGAGGATCGCTAGACCACATTCATCAATGCATAACTCAAGTTTTACAAAATCATCACTTTACAATACATGCCATTTATAAAACAAGTCTTCTCAAGACTTCAATGCACTTTTGAAACCTCATGCACATATGCATCAATGTAGAACAACAAATAGACCTTTGCTCATGCTTTATCAAGCATCATATGCATTCTTGCATCATACACATATATCTCATGCACCCTTGCATCATTTACAAGCATCTCATGCTTCACTTTGTTCATTTACATTATATTGGCTTTCAAGTGATAGTCCACGAATCATTACAACACAAGACACAATCGGATACGCGGATTACAAGCGTTGTCCCTCACGCTTTATACAAACTACCGGACTACACAAGGTGGAGACAAATGGCACAATCACAACTCCTCAACACCCGTGATGGAGATTAATGGCACAATCACAATCCCTCAACATCACTCATCGGTAGTTGTATAATTCCACTAACGAGAGTATGGGACACATACACAAGACTCACAAACGGGACTAACCATTCACCGTTGTGATCTTAACCTCAATCGTTAGGGTACTTGGATGGAGATTACGACACAATCACAACCCCTCGACATCCAAGGCGACTTTATTCACGGTGCACCCAATCCTATAGTCGGCTAACTATATCTGATTTAAGTAACCAAAAACCATTTTCATCACTTGTCAATATAACCATTTATCCACATTAATCCATTGTTTTTGAAGCATAACCACAATGTCATTTCCACAAGCACACATGCTTAACATCATATGCATTTTCATATGAAAACCAAGGATCACTTACCTACTGCATCCTTAACATAATGACATTAAGATCCAGCATTAAACCATGCGTAAACATGCCTAAAAACAGTAAACAAATCCACTCTTACATCAAATGCATTCTCCTCAAACTTAGCACATTTTCAAGAGAGGGATTACCGAAACACTTACACTTGAGCTTAGTTAAGTGTATCAAGCTTACACTAAGCTCCCAAGAGCACGCTCAAAGCGTTACAAAGCAGGAAATTGCATTTCTACTCACCGATACGTGAAGCCTTGTTCGCCGACACAGAAATTACACCTCCGGAGCCTAAAAAATAACCTCGTTAGCTTTCGGATCAAGATCCCCTGTTTTCACATCATCAAAACAGAGATCTAAATGCATTAAAATGCATTCTAACACCAGCAACAATTCATAAACTCGTTGCCCACTCAAACTACACCAAAATACCCTTCCAAAACAACCGAAAACTCAATCGATTGCCTCCTAAACCAAGCCCAGCCACCTTACATCACTTCCAAAGCATTAACAACATCAAAACACAACTAGTAAACATCCTAACTCATCCTAATACCTCCAGCAATCAAAATTCCACCATCCCACCCCAAAATCACACTTAAAACTACCAAGAAACTCAAGGATCTCAAGGATTTCGGGATCTATATTAAATCACACCTCTTTTTAACATATAAACCAACTTAGAAATCAATTAAAATCAATAGAAAACAATGCCCAACTCATCAAGTCCGAAAATCAAGATTTCATCCACATTTTCACAAGATTTTGATCTCAAATCAAAACTATATTGAAAACTCAATCAAAAATAGTTATCAGAAGCCAAATATGTTGGGAATTTCAATAAAGAACTTAGATTAGAGGTTGAGAACGAGATTTACCTCCAATCCTTGCTTCCTTCAATAGATGACAAGTTTTCCTTGCAAAAATCTTGAAGAATTAAAGAAGATCTCTTGAAAAAAGATTTAGGAAATGTTGAGAGGATTTTTGGAAGAAAGAATTCTGAAAAAGATGAGAGAAAATAGTGTTCGGCTAAAATGAGAGGGAATTGGTAGTTACGTAAAATGAAAATCCACCAACTACCAATTAATTAATATCATATTCCAATTAAAATCATTTAATTAAAAACCATTTAAATCACATGTCATATTGAAGAAAGGTCAAATTGACTTAAAGCCCCCTAAAGATTCTAAGATTTTGGCTTCACCTTAAAAGGCGCATTTTCCCAGTTTTGAAACTTTACAATTTGGTCACTACTCAAAATGTCCATTTTCCAAAACCCTTTTTATAAGATTGACTTTTTGTAAAATTGACTTGACCAACCTCTTAATTATATTTTTAGAGGATTTTATCATTTTTTATCACAATTTTATCCTATCCCGATCCTTGATTTCCAAAAATCACTTTACACGATTCAAACTGTTCTCGACCGGTCCGATCCGATGTCTAAAACATCTAGACCCAAAACCAGGGTGTTACAACTCCCCTCCACTTAGGAAATTTCGTCCTCAAAATTCTTACCTGATGAAAAGAGATGCAGAAACTGCTCCAGCATGTCCGCCTTACTTTCCCACGTGGCCTCCTCAACTCCTCGGTGTCGTCACAACACCTTCACAAGCTCTATCGTCTTACCACGAATAACTTTGCTACTCACGTCCAAAACCTTCACTGGTTCTTCATCATATGACAGATCCGAATTCAATTCCATCTCCTCAACAGGCATCACATGTGAAGGATTCGATCTGTACTTCCGTAACATGGAGACATGAAACACATCATGTATCTTCTCCAACTCAGCAGGCAATCTCAACCGATATGCCACAGGACCAATACGCTCCACAATCTCGTAAGGTCCAATAAACCTTGGGCTAAGCTTACCCTTACACCCAAATCTCATCACCTTCTTCCAAGGTGATACCTTCAAGAACACACATTCGCCAACTGCGAACTCAATTTCCTTACGCTTCAAGTTCGCGTAAGACTTCTGCCTATCTGATGCTGCTTTTAACCGCTCACCAATGAGCTTCACCTTCTCGGTGGTTCCCTTAAGCATAGCCGGCATTGAAATCAACTTTTTCCTAGCTTCTGCCCAATAAAGAGGGGTTCTACATGTCCTCTCATACAAAGCCTCATATGGAGCCATTTGGATACTTTCCTGGTAACTATTGTTATATGCAAACTCAACCAACGACAAGTGTTTTTCCCAAGAACCTTGAAAATCTATCACACAACATCTCAACATATCCTCAAGCACCTGAAACACACGTTCTAACTGTCCATCCGTCTGCGGATGATAAAAAGTGCTGAAATTCAACCGTGTACCCAAGGCTTGATGCAAACATTCCCAAAATCGCGCTGTAAACCTCGGATCTCTATCCGACACAATAGACTTTGGCACACCGTGCAGCCGCACAATCTCAGCTATGTACAGCTCAGCCAACTTATCCAAGGTATAAGTAGTATGCATAGGCAGAAAATGCGCACACTTCGTAAGCCGATCTACAATCACCCAAACTGAATTCTTCTTTGTCGGCGACAAAGGCAAACCAGACACAAAATCCGTGGTGATTCTCTCCCACTTCCATTTTGGAATTCTCAAAGGCAGAAAAAATCCAGAAGGAACATGATGCTCAGCCTTCACTCGCTGACACACCATACACTTACTAACAAACTCCCTACATCCTTTTTCAACCCTACCCAATAGTACTCATCCTTTAGGTCACGATACATCTTTGTACTACCCGGGTGCATAGCAAAAGGACTACAATGAGCTTCAGTCAGAATAGTGCTCCTTAACTCAGCATCATCTGGCACCACTATTCGACTCCCAAAACACAGGACACCATCATCACTAAAGTTGAAATCCGAAGGTCTATCTTCCGCAATGTCTTGAACAGGCGAAACGAGAGAATCATCAAGAAACTGTTTATCTTTAATCAACTATAACAAAGACGGTTTCACTTGCAACCCCGCCACAAGACCACCTTCACGCGATATGCTCAAACAAGCAAACATCGCTCTCAACTCAACAGCCACCTTCCGGCTCAAAGCATCGGCCACAACATTAGCCTTGCCCGGGTGGTACTCAATCGCCAGATCATAATCCTTAAGCAACTCCACCCAACGTCGTTGCCTAAGATTTAACTCCTTCTGAGACATAAGGTATTTCAAGCTCTTATGATCAGTGAACACAACACATTTCTCACCATACAGGTAATGCCTCCAAATCTTCAAGGCAAACACCACAGCTGCAAGCTCCAGATCATGAGTAGGGTAGTTGCGCTCATGCACCTTCAACTGCCTAGATGCATACGCCACCACCTTACATTCCTGCATCAACACGCAACCCAAACCAACAATGTATGCATCAATATAGACCACAAAATCCTTACCAGATTCAGGTTGAATCAAGGAGCTTGCGTTAAAGCTTCCTTCAACTTCTCAAAAGCTTGTTGCCTCGCCTCCGTCCACTCAAAGCAAAAATTCTTTTGCAACAACTTGGTCAGGGGTGCTGCTATCTTTGAGAAACACTCGACAAACCTACGGTAGTACCCAGCCAACCCAAGGAAACTCCGTACCTCAGTCACTGACTTAGGCACTTTCCAACTCATCACAGCCTCTACTTTTTGCGGATCAACGCGAGTACCCTCAGCCGATACCACATGCCAAAGGAAGACCACTTCTCTAAGCCAAAACTCACATTTACTCAGCTTCGCATACAACTGATTCTCCAACAACGCTTGCAAAATGATTCTCAAGTGTTTATCATATTCCTCCTCGGTACGCGAATACACAAGGATATCATCGATGAACACCACCATAAACTGATCCAAGAATTCATGGAAGACACGATTCATCATGTCCATGAATGCAGCAGGCGCGTTGGTCAAACCAAACGGCATCACCAAAAACTCATAATGCACGTACCTCGTCCGAAAAGCAATTTTAGGTACATCCACATCCTTTACTTTCAGCTGACAGTACCCCGATCTCAAGTCTATCTTAGAAAACACTAAGGCTCCCAGAATTGATCAAAGAGATCGTCAATTCTAGGTAAGGGATACTTGTTCTTGATCGTCAACTTGTTCAGTTTCTGATAATCTATACACATTCTCATCGTCCCATCTTTCTTCTTCACAAACAGAACCGATGCACTCCAAGGTGACACACGTGGCCGGATGAAACCTCGATCCAACAACTCCTGCAATTGCGTTTTCAACTCTTTTAACTCTTTGGGTGCCATGTGATACGGAGCAATGGACACCAGAGTTGTGTTCTCGTACAACACTATACAAAACTCAACTTCCCTGTTTGGTGGCAATCTAGGCAATTCTTTCGAAAAGATACCTAGAAAATCGCGAACCGTTCGAATGTCCTGCACAATCACATCCTTGGTACCAGGATTCATCATATAAGCAAGGTAAACCTCACAACCGAACCTCATCATACGGTTTGCTTCCAAGGCCGAAATCACATTCAACAAGAATTTCACATTCTCGCCTACTACAACAACCTCATAGTCATCAGCCAACTTTAAGGTGACTCGCTTAACTTCAAAGTCAACCACGACTCTATGCTCCGTCAACCAATCCATGCCAAGGATTACATCAAATCCGTAGAAAGGCAATTCCATCAAATCCACAAGGAAAACATGACCTTGCACAGTCATAGGACATCTCCTGAACAACTTCCTAGTGACTACAGTCTCACCATAAGAACTAGTCACTTGCATTCCTACTTCAAGCATCTCAACAGGTATATCAAGCAAATGTGCATGCTCACTCAAGATATAAGAATGCGTGGATCCAGAATCAATCAAAGCCAGCAAAGATAAAGACTGGAGAGCAAAGGTACCTGCGATCAAATCGGTATCGTTGCGCTCCTCGCGCTGAGCATACACCCTCGCTGGTCCACCTCCCTCAGGTCGAACGACTACAACGTGAGCAATACCTCGCTGCCCCTCATCTCTCCTCTGAAAATTCCAACGGCCACGGACACGGCCTCTCTGAGGTGCAGCTACCATAGGAGCACGTCCTTGGCTTCCACCAGCCAACAAAGGACACTCCCTCCTCATATGATCTGCTGAACCACAATTCCAGCAAGAGTTCCCTGTCACCACAACAGGAGCCTGAACCTCTCTAGCTGCTCGAGGACAATCTCGCCTCAAATGGTCCCTCGAACCAGAAGTCTAGCATGTATGCTGCTCGGATCTCATACGACCTCCCTGAGCCTATCCACCTCGACCTGGAACACCACGCCTTCCCTCAGGCTGATGTCTCCTATCACGGCCTCTCTTGTTCCGTCCACCACCGGAACTATACTCAGCAGCTCTCTTCTTAGAGCTAGAACCAACACCTCTAGAAGACAAACCCAGGTTCTTCTCGATGTCCTTTGCTCGACATACAAGCACATCAAAATCTATATAGTTAGCAGCCAACATGTACGTCTTAACTTCCTGTACCAAACCGTACCGGAAACGGTCACACCGATGCCTCTCACTGGGTACCAGCTTAGGAGCATATTGTCTCAAACGTACGAACTGGACCTCGTACTCAGCCACCGATAGATTACCCTGAACGAGAGACATAAACTCTTGTTTCTTCGCAACCAAGTATCTCACACCTAGATACTTTCTTCGGAAGGCATCCCCGAAGAACTCCCAATCAACTTCATTGGGTTCCATACCAGCTGTGGTAGTCGTCCACTAGTTGTAAGCATCACTTTGCAGCAACGAAACTGCACATCTAAACTTGCGCTCATCGTTACAACCCATTTGATCCATTATGCGGATCGTACTTGCCAACCAGGCCTCAGACGCCTCAGGTGCCATACCATAGAACTCTACCACCCCAAGCTCCTCAACCTCTCCAAAGGTAGACCCACCTACCCAGCTGCAGGGGCCTGAACTTGCGCTCCATAAGAGAACTAAAAAGATTAGAAGTGTATGGGTTCCTAAGGAACTTGTAAAATCTAATAATATTGTTGCTATGTCACCTTGGATTCCCAAGGAAACCAAGCTATTGGGAGCTAACACTCGTAGACCCAAAATGATTTGGGTACCAAAAACAAAAGTTTAATATCTTTGTTTGTAGGGGGAGCATTGCTACAAGGCCAAAGCACAAAGTCAAAATTCATGGTACCTTGATAGTGGATGCTCGACGCATATGACCGGAGACAAGAGTAGATTCATGGACTTAAAGCCAAAAAGTGGAGGAGTGGTGACATTTGGTGACAACTCCAAAGGCCACATTAAAGGTATTGGCTCCATAGGTAATCACTCTACCATTCTTATTGAAAATGTCTTGTATGTCGATGGTCTTAAACATAATTTGTTGAGCATAAGTCAATTATGTGATAAATGATTTAATGTTTTATTTGATAAAAATGTGTGTAAAATTGTTGACATTAAATCTAATAATATTATGCTCATAGGTCATCGCATAGGTAACATTTACATGGTGCATTTAGATGACATACATACATCCCATGCATGTTTAGTAGCTCAAAATGAAAATGATGCATGACTATGGCATAAGAAAATAGGACATGCTAGCATTAGTGTTTTAGAAAAATTAGTTTCCCTAGATCTAGTTAGAGGTTTACCCAAAATTAAGTTCTCAAATGATAAAATTTGTGATGCATGCTCAAAGGGTAAACAACACAAGTCATCATTTAAATCCATTAATGACGTTTCTACAAGTAGGTGTTTACAACTTATTCACATGGATTTATTTGGGCCTATTAGGACTATGAGCTTGGGTGGTAAATCTTATGCATTTGTACTAGTTGATGATTTTTCTAGATTTACCTGGGTTCTATTTTTAAGTACTAAAGATGAGGCTTTAGAAAAATTCATCACATTTTCAAAATTAACCCAAAATGATCTTGAAGTTAGAATTTCTCATATTAGAAGTGATCATTGAACTGAATTTCAAAATCTAGGGTTTGAAGAGTTTTTAAATGAAAATGGTATTAGCCACAATTTTTCGGCTCCTTGAACTCCTCAACAAAATGGGGTAGTTGAGAGGAAAAATAGAACTTTACAAGAAATGGCTAGAACCATGCTTTGTGAAAACAATTTACCTAAATATTTTTGGGCGGAAGCCACAAACACCGCTTGCTACATTGTAAACCGAGTAATGATTAGGTCACTTTTAAAGAAAACACCATATGAGATTTTAAAATATAAAAAGCCTAACATTGGCTATTTTCATCCATTTGGTTGCAAGTGTTTTGTTTTAAATAATGGAAAAGATAACTTAGGTAAATTTGATGCAAAAAGTGATGAAGCTATTTTCATAGGATATTCCTTAAACTCTAAAGCCTGTCGTGTATTTAACAAGAGAACTTTAGTAGTTGAGGAATCTATACATGTTGTATTTGATGATAACCTCCTTTCAAGGAAGGATTCTTGTGATGATGATGATGTAGGAATCATTAATGACTTTGATGGAGGACAAACTTCAAAGGAGGATGAGATTCCAACAAAAGAAGAGGACACACAAGATCCACCTCTTGAAGCCTTGAAGGACTTGGCTCTTGAGGAAAAGGAAGTGAGCTACCCAAGGGAGTTCAACTATGTCAAAGGTGGTGAAATCTTGGGTGATCCATCCAAGGGGGTAACCACTAGATCTTCTCTTAAACTTATGAACCATGTTGCATTTATCTCATGCATATAACCTAAGAATATAAAAGAAGCATTAAAAGACAATTTTTGGATTATGGCTGTAACCCCCGTAGCCCGGCCTAGACGGTTGACCCGAACTATGAAGATTACACGGGGAAAACCAAAGTCAACCCGAAAGTCAACCTTGATTAACGACCCTTTTTTTTTCTTTTAATCTTGTCTAAATGCTCATTAACCCTATATGTGATCACACAAACATCATACTCAAAGATCACAACCATCAGAGATCATTCAGGGACCCAATTGCACAAAACACAACTTTAGGGACCAAATTGTAAATTCTGAAAACTTTGAGGCCTTAACCAGATTTTAAGTTACCAACTTAAAATTAATCATGTTTCATGCATCTCGGCCAAATTTCAGCTCAAACGGACATCTCAAACTCATACAATTGCATATACAAGATTCAGGACCAAAATGCAAACATTTTGAAACACATAATTGCCACTGTCAGCCCCCAACGGTCAACCGTTCCGAAACGGGAGACAGCCCGTTTCGAAACGCGGGGCCGTTCCGAAACAGGCATAGCCCGTTTCGAAACGGGGGTCTGGCAGAAGCCTTTCCGTTTCGGAACGGTGTCACCCGTTTCGGACGCCTGGGCTGCTTCGAGGCACCCGTTCCGAAACGGTTCACCCTGTTCCGAAACACCCTGCACAAAATGCAGAAATTTGCCTATTTAAACATGCAATAGGACAACCAAACATGCTCCAAACGCTACCAAACTTTGCCAACATGCAATTTAACATAAAAGAGGCATACTTGCATCAACAATTCAACAAAATAACAACATATACAAAAAGCCCCAAATCTAAAGGCATGCTTCCTACACAAGCAACCACTTAAGCACAAACTTTCCAAACCAAGCTCATTTATGCCAATACATGATCCAACAACAACATTAACATGAAAACATCCTTGTTCAAACATAAACGAACAGATACACGTTAACCCCGAGAGATTCTACCCCCATTGCCTTTATTAACTATAGCTATTCATCGAGACATACATCTCACTTGGAGTCCACCTTGAATCCCTTGCTCCTTGCTGTCCAAACTTCAAGAATCTGCATTGATGGACAAAAAGGAGCGTAAGCACATAATGCTTAGTGAGGAATGCTCAAAACCAAAACACCATCAATGCAGCGGGTCACAAAACACTTTTAAAACGAACCCGATTTATTTACCAAAGCCATGTTTGAAACCCTTTTCAACAACAAGCATCAAAACCATGCATTGCACATACATGAAAACCAACCCTTAGCTTAGCAAGCTAAGAAAACCTTTTTAAAGCACAACTTACAAATCATCCACTTAGCCAAACTATGCATAAACACCATATGCAAAGCTAAAACAAAGCCTTGGAATACACTCCCATTCCATAACATACCTTTCTTAAACTTGAGAGCCATTCCAAGCAAGAAACCTTTTTAAAACCATTACTCAAGCAATCCATCACATGCATTTACCAAGGCAAAAATATAAACCATACTATCATCATCACATGCCTTTTAAAACAAGTCTTCCAAGACTCCAATGCATTAAAGATATATCATGCTCACATGCATCATTTATCAAATGATAATCAACACTTGTTCAACTTAACAAGTAAACATGCATTTACAAGCATTATACAATTTCCATGCAACCATGCATCTTTTCAAGCATTTCATGCTTCACATGCAATTATGCATCAATTCAAGCATCTCATGCTTCACATGCAAATATGCATCATATTGGCCTTCAAGTGATCAATCACATCCACTTTTCAACTCAACATCCAATCGGATACGCGGATTCCGAGCGTTGTCCCTACGCTCCCTACACCCTACCAATCCAAGGTCCTCGAATGGGCAACACCTCCATTATGACCTCAACATCCTAAGGTTCCCATGTATGGACTTTTAAACACCACACAACCTTAGCTCTTCCCCAAGGTTCCCATGTATGGACTTTTAAACACCATACAACCTTGACATGCACAAGGTTCTCACATATGGGCAACACCTCCATATAACCTTTGCATTCACCGATTGGTAGTTGTAGAAATCACTAACGAGATCCGGGACACCCTATACAAGATCCACACATGGACTTAACACCGCCATTGTGATCTCAACAAGCACAAGGTTCTCACATATGGACTTTTAAACACCATATATCCTTTGCTCAACCAAGGTCCTCGAATGGGCAACACCTCCATTATGACCTCAACCATCTCGTTAGGATACTTGAAGGGAGTTTCCCGGTCCACTCTTGACCACTCCACCTCCAAGGCGACTTAATTCACGGTGCACCCAATCCTATAGCCGGCTAACTATATCCGATCAAAGAACCAAGAACCACTTACATCACTTGCCAATATAACCATCTTACCACATTAGTCCAATGTTCCACATGCATAACCCTTATGCAAAACCATTACCACATTAATCAAATGATTCACATGCATAACCAATATGCAAAACCATTACCACATTAATCAAACGATTCACATGCATAACCAATATGCAAAACCATCATTTACCAACATTAATTCACTGTTTTAAAGCATTAGACAAAGCCATTGAACAACATGCAACACCATGCATCAAAACCACATTTTCAAAGTATAAAACCAAGGATCTCTTACCTTGAGCATCCTTCACATATGGCTTTCAAAACCAGCACTAAACCATGCTAAAATATGCTTCCAAAACAGAATTAAACCATGCAAAACACATGCATTTCAATCATCAACCACAATTTCTTAAAAAGCCAATTCATATCACAAATCAAGTAAGAAATCCATTTACTTACTCTTGAGCTTAGCAAAGTTGTTTAGACTTAAACTAAGCTCCCAAAACCTTCAAACCTTTGTTTAAAAGCCGAAACCCAACTTCACTCACCGATAACCAAAACAAAGCTAGCCACCAAGCCTTCCAAGCATCCGAAACCTTCCGCAACACCTCTAAAGCTCACGGATCAAACTCCCCTGTTTCAAGCACACAAAAACAGCACATTAATGCATCATTATGCATTAAGAACAGCAGCCACACAACCAAACTCGCTGCTCGACACAAATCCAACAATTCGTCTACCAAACACAACCGAAATCACCTCCAAACATTTCCAAAACTTAACCCAGCCAAGATCCATCACTTCTAACCATTTTTAAACATCATTTAACATCCAAAATGATCACAAACACGTCCTTATACTCCCAGGTATAACAGATCACCAAAAACACTCCAAAAACAACCAAAAACTCAAGCAAAACTTAGGAAATTCAACCTATCCGGGATTGCATTAATTAAACCTCAACTTCTAATCAATTTAACATTCATTTAACATCATTTTGACACTTCAAAACACTGCCCAAACAGATCACACGAAAATTTCACCAAAATCGCCAAATCTTGCATTTTAAGCCAAAATCAAGATTTCTATTGAAAAGCCTTTAACAAAACACAAACCAAGGATTGAGAACTTGGGAATTTCAGTAAAGAACTGATAGTTTAGAGGAGAGAGACGTTCTTATCTCCAAACTTGAATTTCTCCTTTTTAGAGCCAAAAAGCTTGATGAAACAACTTGCAAATTGAGAGGTTTTGTTGATGAGATGATTAGGAATCAAATGAGAGTTGAAATGAGAGATTTAGATGCCAAAATCAGAGAAGAAAAATCTGGAGAATTGTGTTTGGGTTGAGAGAAAATGAGAGAAAAGGAAAATGGAGAGAAAATGAAAAGTTAGTTAAGAAATGGTAAAAATGATTTCCCTCCTCTTTCATAATCTTTAAAATCAGAATAAAGCCTTAAAATATCTTAGAAAAATCTGGAGAAATTCTTATTGGAATAATAGCTCCTTAAAGATTCAAAGTTTCAATCCTTTATAAAACTGTCCCCGAACTTTCAAAAATTACATTTTGGTCACTAGCCAAAATGTCAACCTTCCGAACCTCATTTTCCAAAATTGATTTCACAGTTCACTTTTATATATTAAAAGATGATTTTAGAACATTTTTCCATATTTTTAATGCAACCCGAACTAGGCTTTCCTAATTTCACCTCTTTAGATTCGAACAACACTTTGACCAAACCGGTCAACGCCCAAAACTTCTGAGCCCAAAACCGGGGCGTTACAATGGCTATGCAAGAAGAGTTAAATCAATTTGAGAGAAGTAATGTTTGGACATTAGTTGATAGGCCTAGTAATCAATCTACTATAGGAACTAAATGGGTCTTTAGGAACAAACTAGATGAGAGTGGTAACATTGTAAGAAATAAAGCTAGATTAGTAGCACAAGGTTACACTCAAGAAAAGGGAATTGATTTTGATGAAACCTATGCTCCCGTAGCTAGAATGGAAGCCATTAGGATGTTGCTTGCATATGCATGTTATCATGATTTCAAGCTTTTTCCAATGGATGTTAAAAGTGCATTTTTAAATAGTTTTATAAATGAGGAAGTGTATGTGGAACAACCACCGAGTTTTGAAGACTCAAAATTTCCAAATCATGTTTTCAAACTTAATAAAGCTCTTTATGTTTTAAAACAAGCTCCTAGAGCTTGGTATGAAAGACTTTTAAACTTTTTAATTTAAAAAGGTTTTGAAAAAGGTAAGGTGGACACTACACTTTTCATAAAAAGGTATAAAAATGACATCTTAGTAGTACAAATTTATGTTGATGATATTATTTTGGATCTACTAATGAATGTCATTGCAAAGAGTTTGCTAAGTTAATGCAAGGTGAATTCGAGATGAGCATGCTGGGGGAGCTCTCATACTTTTTGGGACTCCAAATCAAGCAAAGGAAGGATGACACCTTCATCAATCAAGCAAAGTACATCAAGGATATGCTCAAGAAGTTTGGCTTGGAGAATGCAAAGCCTCAAGCCACACCTATGAGCTCATCTACAAAGCTTGGCAAGGATGAAGGATGTAAGTGTGTTGACTCTAAGCTTTACCGTTCTATGATTGGATCATTGCTTTACCTTACCGCAAGTAGACCGAATATCTTGTTTAGTGTTTGCTTGTGTGCTAGGTTTCAAGCTAGTCCTAGAGAGTCTCACCTTATAGCCGTTAAGAGAATCTTTAGGTACCTTAGAGATACCTCTTGTTTAGGTCTTTGGTACCCTAGAGACTCTACCTTCAACCTTCATGCTTATTCGGATGCGGATTATGAGGGGTGTAAAATCGATAGGAAGAGTACTTCGGGAACGTGTCAATTCTTAGGTAGTATGCTCATATCTTGGTTCTCTAAGAAACAAAATAGTGTAGCCTTATCTACCACCGAAGCCGAGTACATATCCTTAGGGAATTGTTGTGCTCAAGTCCTTTGGATGAAGCAACAACTCTTAGATTATGGTATTAAAGTTGAAACCATACCCCTTAGGTGTGATAACACTAGTGCCATATGTTCGACAAAAAATCCCATCCAACACTCTAGAACCAAACATATAGAAATAAGGCATCATTTCATTAGAGATCATGTCCTTAAAGAAGATGTTGTTATAGAGTATGTTGGCACCTTAAACCAATTAGCGGACATCTTTACAAAGCCTTTAGATAAAGAGCGTTTTTGGTCCCTTAGGAGAGAGTTAGGTCTAACTAGCCTATCTTGACCTTTTAGGACCCTTTTTGTGCTTAAATTGCTTGATCTCTTGGAAATGCCATGTTTATGTGTTTTTACTCCTAATTTCATCCATGCTTATAGTTAGGGGGAGTAAGTTTTTTTTGCACATGTTATTCCTGCTCATTCATGTCATTCATGCAAATTAGAACTTCATAAGATTCATTTTTCTGCAGTTTTAGAGCCTCATCTGCACTTCCAGGCCCAGATGTATCGAAACGAGTCGAACTGTTTCGATACGGGTGCCTTAAAAATCCATCTGAGATAAGGGTGTTTCGAAACGCCTTCAAAGGGTTTCGAAACGTTTTTGCTACTACTAAGGGGTGTATCGAAACGTGTTTCGATACGAGTCAACGTGGGATTCGATACGGTCAAAGCCGTATCGAAACGGTCAGCTGGATTTGAAACGTCAGTCAACTTTCGGTGCCCGCGTTTCGGAACGGTCGAAACCTGTTTCGAAACGGGTTTGCGGACAACTTTAAAGGGGCTTTTAAAGTTAAACTTTCACTTTAATTAAAATTCCCTCAAACCCTAAAAACCCTAAATCGATTTTCCCTATAAAAACCCTCTTAACCTCATTTTTTTTCACTAAATCTTGAGGGGTTTTACACTTAAACACAAGTCTAAGCAAGCATCACCAATTTTGTGCAAGGTTTTCCATCTATTCATCCAAAATCCCAATCTAAGGTATATTTTCATCTTTTTCTTTTTCCTTCAATTTTTATTCGAATCATAGGTTAGAAAATTTTAATTTTGTATAGATTATGTGTTTTTCTTGTTGGGTTTTTCAAATCTTGTAAAAAATTTTCAATATCTTAAATTTTTTATTCGAGTATATTATTTTTCATCCGTATTTTTTTCTGTTTCTTTTAAATTGTTTTCTCTCAAAAAAATTTCATTTGTTTTTTAAACCTAAGTGGGATTTGCCATTGGATTGAATTAAGGAATTTCATGCATACACTTCAATTTTATTAAAAATTTGCTTGCTTTATGTTTTTAGGATTTTTCAATGGAGAACGCTAACAAAAAACGTAAGACAGGTCAAGCAAGTGATTCCAATATCCGTCCTAATCTCACTCAGCTGTTTCTCAAAATTCTTCAGACTCAAGAGTTGAGGGATCATTTCACTTAAGTCAAAGAGCTTTCCGTTCGTTGTGAGCGTGTTGTTGACATCTCGTTCTTTGACTCCAAGCGCTTTCTCTTTCGTTATCTCCACCTTTTACAAGAATGGAGCTTCCTTAGTTTCTTGGGTATACCGGATATTTTCTACAAGCACATGGTTCTTATATTCTACTCGAATGCCTAACTCATTAACAGTGAAGACAACTTCGAAGTTGTTCGCATTGAGTCTCTTATCTTGGGGAAGAGGATTGTCATTGACATCCCTTATTTAGAGGCTACCTTTGGTCTCAAGAACAAAGGAATCGAGGATGAGACTCATTTTGGTTCTCACACCAGCTTAGTGCTTGCCTTGGATGCTCACGATAGGTTCCTCCACTTGATGATCTCATTGTTTATTCGCCCTTCCGGAGGTAAATTCTCTCACGTTCGTCAAGTAGATTATTTTATGCTTGAATGTTTTCATCGTGGAGAGCGCCCAAATCTTGTCAAGATCATGTTCGCCGAGATGGTGAATAATGTCAAGCTCCGTGAAACCGATGCGCTCAAGTCCTTCACTTATGGGACTGTTTTGAGTCATATCTTTGGCGTGCTTAAACTTGATTGCACTTATGACTCTTCGGAACCCCGCAAGCAAAAACTTGGTGAATCAACTCTCCGCAAGTCCGGATTTCGTTACATCAACAATGGCCAATAGGAACGTGTTGATAATGAAGCACCTCCACCTCAAGTTGAACCTCAACCACAAGCTCCGGTTGCCAACAATGAAGCTCTCATGGCTTTTCTCGCCGAGCGGTTCAACACTATGGAGGCGGGTCTTGGTACTATAAATACTCGCTTGCAATCCATGGAGAATCGACTCACATCCCTTGAGAATCAACATCAATCTATGGACATGTCATTCTCCACTTTCTATGGTCAATGGATGGATTTTCGTCGCTCTCAAGCTAGGAACGATTATGATTCCTTGGATGGTGATGGCGACGACGACGAGGCTTAGGATTCTCATGTCATATCATATTAGGATTAAGTTTGCATCTTTATTTCCTTTATGTCTTATGAACCTATGCTTTGATTACCTTGTTGGGATTAAGCTTTGAACTTTATTGTTTAAGATTTATGTTTTGGATATTTGAATTCTATGAATTTATATTATGTTGCTTATTGGTTATTACTCATTGCTTTTAACCTTGTTTCTTCTCTTTGAGCATTGTTTATTATTTTTGATCTAACAAAAAGGGGGAGAAGTATCTAAGAGCCAAAATTCGTTTTAAGTGTTTTTAAGTTTTAGAACTTGGATTTAAATCCTTTTAAAACTTTAAAACCCATCTTAAATTGAGGGGGAGTTAGAATGTATTCAAAACTTTCAAAACTCTTAAAAATTCTAACTTTGGTTTTGTTATATTAAAAAGAGGGAGATTGTGAAACCGATAATTTGATTTTGATATAACTAAAGAATTTAAGGACTAAATTGAAAATGAGAAAACGAATTTTTAAGTCCTCAAACCTCTCTATATGTTTAAAGGAAAATGCCTAAGTTAAAAACTTATTTTATCAAAACTTTTCTAAGTGTTCTTGAAGCCAAAACAGTGATTTTTCGAGTCACCGTTTCGGAATGGCCTTAGGCGTTCCAGAACACTTTTGAAACCATGAACCTGTGTTTCGAAACGGGTATCAGAACGGTTTTGAAACTGTGAACCCTTGCTTCAAAACGAGTTTCGAAACGACTTAAGAACATCGAGACACCGTATCAAAACGGCCTCAAACGTTTCGAAACGACACTCAATTCAGATTTAAAAAATATGACTGTTGAAGTTTTTAACTGATTTTAACTGATTTTATACTGATCGTTAAGGCGTATCGAAACACCTTTAGTCCGTTTCGATACGAGCTTTGAAAATAGCTAAAATGTTTCAAAACGGGTTTCGAAACGGCTCTTAGCGTATCGAAACAATCTTAACCGTTTCGATACGGGCTCTTTAATGCACCCCAACGACTCTTTCTATTTTGGTCTGTTTCGAAACAGGATCGGGCGTTTCGAAACGGTTGGTTGCAGACTGCATTTATGAAGGGAAGATAACATCCCCAACGGCTCTATTGATGAATGCAACAACCACAACGACTAGCGTTCAATGAGAAGGTATAAAAGGGATCTCTAAAAGCTTCAGCAACAACTATTGATCCAAAAGCAAACATCCAAACATCAAATCCAAGCATTTGTGCCTAAATCCCATTATTGTCTTGTAACCCCAATTGTAATTTTCATTCTTATCCTTTCAATTGGGTTGAGTGCTTGTAATTGGGCTACTTTGTGTATTGAGAGATACTTGTTTTAGACAAGAACTTCTTTGTTATTCTTGTGTGAGGATTGGGTCAAATTTTGGGTAGAAAATTTGACTGAAATTGTAACGGTTACCTTCTTAGCCTAGAAAATGGGAAGAGCAATTAGTGGAATTGTTGAAAATCTTTAGTGAAGCTAAGGTAGTGGATGTAGAGTTCGATTGGAACTTGAAACACTCTAAATTCCCTTGTCTACCATTTTTATTTGTCAATTCCACTTCCAAAAAGTTAAAAAACCCAATCCACCCCCCTCTTGGTTTATATCGATCATTCGATCCACTCGACAATTTGGCAATGGGAGGATGCCTTAAAGTTTTGGGAGAGTGCTTTTTAAAACTCCCTGTTTTGTGGCAAGTTTGTGATGCCTATGTTGACTTGTAAATGGCCTTTGGTATTTAGTTAATGCTTGGTTAAGCATTTCAGTATCTTGATTGACTTATTTTCTAGGATGCATGTCTATAGTTTACTCGTGTTGCTAATTGCCATGCTATGATATTGATTTTACCATGTATGATTGAGGTTTGATTTTTAGATAAGTTGTAAGCAAGTTGGAGGCATGATTGGTTGATTATGAATGCATTTCAGTGTGAAAAACCAGCAAAAATATGACATTTTAGGTCCAATGTTTTGATACGCCTAAGTATGTATCGAATTGGGGTCTCTAAAATAGGCACGAGGTTTCGAAACATGACATGGTGTATCGGAACATGCTCTTGAGGTTTGGCGACTGGAATATGGTGTACCGAAACATTTTTAGAGGGTGTTTTGATACGGGCTCGTGTTTCAAAACACTAGGTCTTATTCTGAAACATGATGTTTCAGTACGGTGCTCTGTGTATCGAAAAACGAAGTTGTTCAAAGTTCTGATTCTTTACGTTTTAGTCTCCGAATGTAGTAGATGCAATTAAATGAGCTTGGATGGTTGTTTTGAGCTGAGTTTTGGCAGAGTGGCATGTAATATGACTAATTAAGGGTTGGTAACTGAAAAATTGAAGAAGTCTTTGTAAATTGGTAAAATTACAAAATGGTCCCTAAAACGTGATTATATTCAATTGAGTGTCTGATCGATGTTTGTTGTATCTGATGATTCTTCTAATGTGGGTATAAACACTTACGGTAACAACATGCATCTAGACAAGATAAAAAGGGTCATTTATTGAAGTAATCTTCCCGGTTTACTTCAATATTCCCCGTGTGAGTCGTTCGGTTTGGTCCTTCGCCCTGGCCGGATCGAGGGGGTTACATTTGGTGGTATCAGAGCCAAGTTTCAAAAAAATTGGGATGTAAGGTTGGTGTGATATTGTTTTTTTGGATGATTTCTTAATGATTGTTATACACAGTGGTTGTTTATGCTATGATGCGATGGTTGTTTGCTTTGTGTGTGATAAACGGTGTTTGATAACATGATTTATGGTTGTTATGTGCTACTGGGGGAGAGATTAAGGGTACCCATTAACATATTACTATTAGCGTAAAGAGGATTTTGGTTTAAAAATAAAACTTGAGCTCCTTGGATTCTTCCTTTTGGTTGGCCTAACTGTTTAATTATGGCATTATCATGTTTTAGATTTGCACTCTAATCGAGATGAGTCCGAGACGAGAGCTTAGGATTGGTAATTGTGATGCTGAAAATGAGAATGTTCAGAATTTGTCGCCCATCCACCTCCTCCTGGTGGTAATGGAGCTGGTGCGGAAGTTGGCGTTGGAGGTGTTGGACCTCAGGCAGCGCAAGGTCAGGTTGCTACTAATTTGACACCATTGATTCTGGCTATAGCTGAGGCTTTTCAGGCAGCGATGGTAGGTATGCATGTGGCTACACCACATTCTGGTGCTAATGTTGGTTTACCTTTAGAGCATCTGCGCAGTTTGGGTGGAACTGAGTTCCGAGGTCTGTCTCCTAAGGGTTATAAGGCTTGGTTTGACATCACCCGAAGGATTCTTGGTCTAATGGGTTGTAATGATGTGCATAAGTGTGGTTGCATTGTATCCTTGTTAATGGAGATGCATATACGTGGCGGATGACCATCATTGCGGGTATAGAACCAGCCGATGTCACTTGGGAGTTCTTTGGAAAGAAGCGAGAATTCATGTCTTTGGTGCAAGGAAACATGTTTGTTTTAGAGTATGAGGTTTATTTTGTTCGGTTGAGCCAGTATTCCCTTGAACTAGTTCCCAACAAACAGAAGAGATGTGATCGTTTTCGCTACGGTCTAAGACATATATGTTGGCTTCGAATTACACAGATTTTAATTTATTAGTCACTCGGGCTAAGGACATTGAGCGGAATTTGGGTCTAAGTGCTCGTTCGGGTGGTTCTAGTTCTGGAAAGAGGTCGGCTGAGTTAGATGTTGGTAGAGATAATTTCAAGAAGCATAAGGATAGGAGGTATCAATCGGATCTAAGGCTTGGTGGTGGTAACCCTGGTCGTGGTCAGCAGAACCAGAATGCTTTTGTTCGTACACCAGAGTGTAACTGGCGCGACAGAAGGCATATGAGAGAGAGTTGGGGTAATCTCGGTATATGTTGGAATTGTGGGTCACGAGGTCATATGAAGCGTGATTTTCTATAACCAGTTAGAGATGGACAAGCTCCGGTATGAGTTGCTGAGCCATAAAAAGGTCGTGGGAGTGGTCGTGGTAATTTTTAGCGTAGAGAGGATGGATAGAGGAATGTTGCTCATGTTGTTGTTGTTCATCTTGAGGGAGGTGGACAGGCTAGGGTGTATGCACACCGAGAGGGAAGGAATGACAACGATGTGATCATAGGTACCTCTGTAACCCTTTTAGCCCGGCCTAGACGTTTGACCCAAACTACGAAGATTACACGGGGAAAACCAAAGTCAACCCAAAAGTCAACCTTGATTAACAACCCTTTTTTTCTCCTTTTCATATTTTTTAGATGCACACTAAACCTATGTGATTACTCAAGAATCATATGAGAGAAGGACACAGCGTTTGGAAAACATTTAGGGACTCAATTGCGTGAATTTCACTTTTAGGGACCAAAACTTAATATTTAGAAAATATAAGGACTTAATAGATTTTAAGCTTACCATTATGTAATTAGTCATATTGCATGCTCCTCTGTCAAATTTCTACTAAAAAGAACATTCCAAGCCCAAGCAATTGCATCCACAACATTCAGGACTAAAATGTAAAACATGGAAACATAAAGCAATTCAAAATCATCATCCAACGGTCATCCGTTTCGGAACACCAAACCCTCGTATCGAAACGCCCGTATCGAAACGGTGTTGACCGTTTCGGTACTCGGGTGTGTTCCGAGACCAGTATCGAAACATGCCTCTCCAGTGGCAAAACTGTTCCGAAACACCTTCAGCTGTTCCCAAACGCTATGGCCATTACATGCCTCTGTTTCGAAACAGTTAAGGGTGTTTCGATACACCCTGATGTTGAGTGTGTAAAATTTCTATTATTTACACCCTTTTTAACCCATATTTTTGCTGCATTCAAGCATCATTGCATTGCATTTAGGTTAGTTTACAGCAAAACATCACAAATATATTAAAGGCACGGATTCTACTAAAAAGGGTTGATTTTGCAGGTTGCTGTCATCGCTGACGAAGAAGGCGGGCGTAGGGCAGAGAAGCAGAAGAGTTGAACTGGACAAGTAGACGATGAGGACGATGCTGCCATGGATCTGTCGTGACAGCATGGGGACAGCAGTTTTGCGGAAAGGAAAAGCAAAGTGGACCTCGATAGATAGAGAAAATTATGCTCGTCTGTCGTGTGAAAACCATATATTTTTCCAAGCCCCGGATCAAAAGATATGTCAAGCCAAAGCTCAAGGAGAGGAAATCCCATGAAACAAGGAGGCGGCTGAAAAGTAGGATACTTGAAGATTAAAGTCTTTATTAGAATCTTACTTTTAATTAAAGTTGTAATCCTTGTTATCTTAGAATTCTTGAGCCCAAAGCTTATATAAGGGCATAGATTTTAACCTAGGAGACATCATACCCCATAACCGATAACCAAACCCCTCCGCCGTTTACCCGTCGTCGACATGTTCTAAAAACCCCCTAGGGCCACGGGTTGATTTGTAAAGTAGTTGCAAGGGTTGTTTTGTTTTAGGATTTTCCAAGTTCAATAAAATAAACTTCAAGTTCTCTTATTTTGGTTTTAATATCTTGCAAGAGCATCGGGAGAGCATTGTGAGGTTATCTATTTACTTAGCATCGGGAGAGTTAAGTATACGAAAGAAATAAGAGCAAGTTCTCTAGTTTATAGTTGAACTATCTTGTGCCTAGGGATAGGGCAAGGTTAAGTGGCTAAGGAAGAATTAATACACATCGGTGTTCATCCTTCGATTCACGCCGGGAGGTATCATCAAAGTCGTGATCATCGACAGACTTGGACCTAGGGATAGGCCAAGGCAGATCTGGGACTCTTGCCAAACTTGAACGTACTGAGTTGGTGTGTTCGCTGCCGCGACGACCAACGGACAGCTGCCGCGACAGGTGCTGCCAGCGACAGGCGCGACGACAGAACTGGAGTTCCTAAGCAATACAATACCTGCACTACTGAGCAATTCAATACCAACCCATTCTCTCTATCTTGATATTCCTACTCTTTTATTTACGTTTTATTCAATATTTTCGTGACAATTTTCTAAACTATTTTCTTTACTTCGTGCAATGAAATAAGGTGAAGCTATTAGCCCAATCCCTGTGGAGACGATAATCCGATACTTCGTATCACTTTACTACTTGCGTCGTGTACACTTGCACTACAATTGCGATAGACTCTTTTACACGCAACAAGTTTTTGGCGCCGTTGTCGGGGATTGGCAACATAACTACACCTTTCTTTTATTGCAATTTTTGTTTTTATTTTTATTTTTCTTTTTCTTTTTTTTCTTTAGTACTTTAAACTCTTGCTTTTCACAAGGTTATCTTGTTTATGCGCAGATCTAAAAGAGGCGAAGATCCTGAGTATTCATTAGATCCGGAAGTTGAACGTTCATTCAATCTTAGGAACCGACTTCGTTACGTGCTAGCCAGGAACGAGTACCTTGAAGAACAGTTAGAGACAATGGCATACCGAGGAGATAATCCTGCTGCTAGAGATGGAGCTGTTATACCGCCTGTCGGCGACCCGCCTGCAGCAGCCGGACGACGGTCATGCCGTGACTACATGTTAAACGATCATGTAGAGCTGGTGACCACGCTTCCGGATATTGAAGTTGATAACTTTGAGCTTAAACCTGTCATGTTTAGTATGATCAACAATGCCGGACAGTTTAGTGGTGCTGTGACAGAAGATGCTAGGGAGCATCTCAAAACGTTCCAGGAAATCTGTGGTTCGTTTAGACTGCCAGGAGTTAATCCGGAGATACTGAGGCTTCCGTTATTCCCCCATTCATTGAGGGACAGAGCTAAAACTTGGTGGAATAAACTTACGCCGGGTTCAATTATGACTTGGGCATATTTATCTCGTGAATTCTTATCTCGTTTTAATCCTTCGCATTTATCTGAGCGATTACGTAATGAAATTGCTACTTTTCAACAGGAAGATGACGAGCCAATGCACGAGGCCTGGGACAGATTTACTACTCTTCTTCGGAACTGCCCAATGCATGGATTCCCCGTCTGGAATCAGGTAACAAAGTTCTATAATGTTGCTAACTTACAAACTCGCATTCGAATTGATTCTGCAGCAAATGGACTATTATTGGATAAAGATCCAGACGAGGCATTGCAAGTCTTGAAAAATCTGGCCAAGAATGAGGAACAGTTTCCGACCGCAAGAAGAAGGGGTAAACGGGTACTTGCTGTCAAGGACTATGAAGCCGACAGCACGTTGAAATCACAGGTAGCATTCCTTACTAAAGCAATGAAAAGGTTATTGAATGATGATGGTCAACAAGGATTTGCTGTAGAGGAAGTATGTGATATCTGTGAGGGAAATCATAGTCGGGATGAGTGCCCAATACAGTTAGAAGAGGGAAAATATGTTGGAAATTACAACAAGCCGAATTACAACTCCAACAATTATAATCCCAATTGGAGGAAGGATCCCAAATTTTCCTGGAGTAACCCCAATAACGCCCTGAATCCGCAAGCACATAATCAGAATCAGGGAGGACCTAGATTGCTGACGCGACAGCAGCTGCCGACACACCTGCCGCCGCAGCAGCAACAGCAGCCACCAGCTGCCACGAGCAGTATATTGGAACAGACTCTGGCCATCTTTATGTCTCAGACCGGTACTTATATTGAGAATATGAATCAGTTTGTCAAGAAGACAGAGAATTTCATGGATAAGACAGAGATGAGGATGACGAATCATGAAGCTACTTTGAAATCTCTGAAGACACAAATGGGCCAGGTTTCTCAACATATTAAGCCGAGGCAGAATGGAGGATTCCCTAGTAATACTGAAAATGCTAGACCGCCCACACATGAGCAATGTAAGGCAATTACTACTAGGAGTGGGAAGAAATTACCAGGGCCGGAAAAAGAAGTTGAAACAGCAAAGGAACCAGCCTTGGACCAACCTGCCGAGGAAGCTGCCCCGACAGGTAACAAACAGACTGCTGCCGATGAGCCTGTCACGACAGCAGACGCGACAGAGGAGAAAAATGATGAACCCAAACCTCCTCAGATTCGTATGCAGTGGGAAGGACGTATTGCTGATTACCGTCCCCCACCACCTTTTCCTCAACGGATACAGCAAACTAAGCAGGAATCTCAACTTAAAAAGATTTATGATATTTTTAAGCAGGTTCAAATTAATATTCCGCTGTTAGATGCCGTTAGGGAGATGCCCGGTTACGCCAAATTTCTCAAGAATGTCATGTCAAAAAAATATAAATTTGGGGAATTTGAAACGGTAAGGATGACAGATGGTTGTATGAGTATTCTTCATCGGCAGCCACCCCAAAAAAAGAACGATCCGGGGAGCTTCATCATACCTTGTGTAATCGGAGACAAATATGTGGGTAAGGCACTTTGTGATCTTGGTGCTAGTGTTAATTTAATGCCAAAGTCTGTTTTTCAGAAATTAGGTATTGGAAAGGCGCGGCCCACGACAGTAACTCTGCAGCTGGAAGACCGCTCTTACGTTCATCCAGAGGGAAAGATTGAAGATATTCTGGTAAGAGTGGATAAGTTTATTTTTCCTGCTGACTTTCTTGTTTTAGATTGTGAGGCAGACGAAAACGCACCAGTCATCCTTGGGCGACCCTTCTTAGCCACGGGAAGATCACTGATTGATGTGGAGAAAGGAGAACTCACCATGCGAGTGAACGATCAAGAGATTAAGTTGAATGTTCTCCAAGCAATGAAACATGCTGATGTGGACGAGGAATGCAAGGCTATCATTGAAGTAACCCTTGATCATCCCTGCATTAGGTAGGGCTGTCATGATATAAAATTTGGTCACTGCTGTGACAGCCACCTACAGGCCTGTCACGACAGCAACGACGACAGCACCGACGACAGCAACTCCTCTGACTCTGATACATCTGATACTGAAGATCAGGAGGAGGTAAACTGGTTAGGCCATCGTCCAGGTAAGTTATTCGAACCTTTAAATTACACTTCGGATAACCATTTAATCCAAAAGCCATCTACTATTGAACCACCTGCCTTAGAACTTAAGCCCCTGCCAGGGCAGTTAAAATATGCTTATCTTGGTTCAAATGACACACTGCCCGTAATCATCTTCTCTAAGCTGCCGCAGGAACAGGAACGGCAGCTAATCGGCATGCTAAGGCAGCACAAGAAGGCGATTGGATGGACGATAGCAGACATTCAAGGCATTAGTCCGGCGTTATGCATGCACAAAATCCTCCTTGAGGAAGATCATAAGCCGACTATTGATGCCCAAAGGCGGCTAAACCATGCGATGAAAGAGGTGGTGCGTAAAGAGATAATAAAGTGGCTAGATGCTGGTATTATTTATGCCATCTCCGACAGCAAATGGGTGAGCCCGGTGCAATGTGTTCCAAAGAAAGGAGGAATGACCGTGGTGACCAACGAGAACAATGAGTTAATCCCAACCAGGACTGTGACCGGTTGGAGGGTTTGTATGGACTATCGGAAGCTCAACAAAGCTACCCGAAAGGACCACTTTCCTTTACCCTTTATTGATCAAATGCTTGATAGATTAGCGGGTAAACCTTACTATTGTTTTCTTGATGGTTACTCAGGTTACAACCAAATTGCTATCGCACCGGAGGATCAAGAAAAGACGACTTTCACCTGCCCCTACGGAACGTACGCTTTTAGGAGGATGCCGTTTGGACTATGTAATGCACCCGCCACCTTCCAAAGGTGCATGATGGCCATATTCTCCGATATGGTAGAGGACTTCCTTGAGATATTTATGGATGATTTTTCTGTCTTTGGAGACGATTTTGAGAGCTGCCTCGGCAACTTACAAAAGGTACTTGAAAGATGTGAAAAAGCTAATCTAGTTTTGAATTGGGAAAATGCCACTTTATGGTGGATGAAGGGATAGTCCTAGGCCATAAGATTAGCTGCCGTGGGATAGAAGTCGACAGGGCTAAAATAGAAGTGATCGAGAAGCTGCCGCCACCGACTACAGTCAAGGGTATTAGAAGTTTTCTAGGGCATGCTGGTTTTTATCGAAGGTTTATTGCAAGTTTCTCAAAAATCACCAAGCCCCTATGCCATCTCTTGGAGCAGAACCGACCCTTTGACTTTAATGATGAATGTACTGAAGCATTCAAGGTTCTGAAGGAAAAACTAGTAACAGCCCCCATAGTACAGCCACCAGAATGGACACAGCCATTTGAGATTATGTGTGATGCTAGTGACTATGCTGTCGGGGCAGCACTTGGGCAGCGCAGAGATAAGTTGTTTCATGTCATATACTATGCCAGTAAAACATTGAATGACGCCCAAGTGAACTACACCACCACAGAAAAAGAGCTATTAGCTGTGGTATTCTCCATCGACAAGTTTCGTTCTTACATACTTGGGACGAAAGTAATAGTGCACACAGACCATTCTGCCCTTAAGTATTTGTTCGCAAAGAAAGATGCAAAGCCTAGATTGATACGGTGGATCCTCCTATTGCAAGAGTTCGACCTTGAGATCAAGGACAAAAAGGGGACAGAAAATCAAGTGGCAGACCAATTGTCAAGGTTGGAGAAGGGATAGAGTCTACCAATCGATGAGACAAACATACTAGAGACCTTCCCAGATGAGCAGCTCTTCGCTGCCGCAATCGCTGCCGCGACAGCCATGGCGGCAGGTAAGTCTTCTGAACTCCCATGGTATGCTGATTTCGTTAATTTTATAGTTAGTGGAATACTTCCTTCTGATCTTAATTATCAAGCCAGAAAGAGGTTCCAAAATGATGTTAAGCATTATTATTGGGACGAACCTCTTCTTTTCAAACTATGCGCAGATCAGGTTATAAGGAGGTGTGTACCACAAGAAGAACAAGAAGACATTCTCCATCACTGCCATGCTTCACAATATGGAGGTCACTTAGGAGGCAATAAAACTGCTGCCAAGGTGCTGCAGTCAGGGTTCTACTGGCCGACACTGTATAAAGATGCACAGAATTTCTACAAGAACTGTGACAGATGCCAGCGGACAGGCAGCATCTCGAGGAGAAACGAGATGCCACTGCAGAACATTCTGGAAGTCGAGATCTTCGACGTTTGGGGGGTTAATTTTATGGGACCTTTTCCATCTTCATGTGGAAATCTATACATCCTCCTAGCAGTGGATTATGTCTCTAAGTGGGTCGAAGCCATCGCCACTCAAAAGAATGATGCCAAGACAGTCCAAAAGTTTTTGCACAAAAACATTTTTTCTAGATTTGGCATCCCTAAGGCGATTATCAGTGATGAAGGGAGACATTTTGACAATAGGGTTATTGCTGCCGCTTTGAAGAAATATGGTGTCAAGCACAGGATCGCGACAGTATACCACCCACAGACCAATGGACAAGCTGAGATATCTAATAGGGAAGTTAAGAACATTCTTGAAAAGATGGTTAAACCAACTAGGAAAGATTGGTCTTTAATCCTTAATGATGCATTATGGGCATATAGGACAGCCTTTAAGACTCCGTTGGGCATGTCTCCATACCGATTGATCTATGGGAAAACCTGTCACTTGCCTGTCGAGATAGAGCACAAAGCATATTGGGCAATCAAGGCCGTGAATTTGGACTTAGACAAGGCAGGCCAGAAAAGGCTGTTAGATCTGAACGAGCTTGAGGAAATACGAACAATGGCCTACGACAATGCAAGAATCTACAAGGAGAAAACTAAGAAGTGGCATGACAGGAAGTTGTTGCCACGATAGTTCTGCCCAGGGCAGCTTGTGTTGTTATTCAATTCTAGACTGAAACTCTTTCCAGGAAAGCTAAAGTCTAGATGGTCTGGCCCGTTCCAAGTGGTACAAGTTTTTCCCCATGGTGCCATCACAATCCAATCATTAAAAGACGGGCACCAATTCAAAGTCAACGGACAACGCCTCAAGCATTATCAGGGGACTGAAGCCCCAGGAATACAGGAAATGGTTACTTTAGGAGATGCCCCACAAGGCATCCCTAATTTAACCTAAATTTTATTTTCATTTATTTTTATTATTTAGTATTATTTATTAGGAAATTAGGCTTATTTTATTTAAATAATGTTTTTTTTTATTTTCTGTTTTCAGCAAATAAAGGAGTCAAGAAGAAAAGAAGAAGTGACCCAAGCCCACCATCCATCCATCAGCCCAACAGAGCCCATTTATTGCAGCCTGTCGTTCCAGCTGCCGCCGCAGACACGGATAAGACAGGCTGTCAACAGACTGACACGACAGACGCAGTAGCGTGTGACAGACGCGTAACAGACGCATAATTACGTGACAGACACGTCAGACACGCCACATCCCAATAGTCGCTCCGTTATTCACGCCTGCCGTTACAGCATTAAACGGGCAGCAACTCGACCGCTATAAAACCCCGTTTTCATTTCAATTTTTCATCACTTCTGCTTATTCTTCCTTGCTTTCCCCTCTCGTTTTTATTTGTTTTCTTTACTTTCACAACCCTTGCAACTAAAATGTCTTCTAGACAGACCCGCCGCGGTGCTGCCTCAGCCTCTTCATCAGCAGCACCCACACCATCGGCCTTCGCCACCAAGGAATTATGGGAAGAGAGAGGTTTTATCTACATCCGCAAAGCTCCGAACATGGGGCTTCGACCATTCATATCAAGGGCAAAACGAGCTCAACTATGGGAGCAATTTGCAGAGCAGCCGGCAGAATTAAACGACACGTTGGTAAGGGAGTTTTATGCTGCCATCAACAACAAAACAACAACATCCGTCACTGTCCGAGGGGTCAAGGTACCATTCACAGCTGACAGCATCAACCACATGTATGGGCTCTATTTTGGTCCCAACGACGATGCCCATCAGCAATTTTTAG
Organism: Hibiscus trionum; assembly: GCA_030270665.1. Classification (NCBI taxonomy): domain Eukaryota; kingdom Viridiplantae; phylum Streptophyta; class Magnoliopsida; order Malvales; family Malvaceae; genus Hibiscus; species Hibiscus trionum. The sequence continues at coordinate 29,171,478 of BSYR01000027.1, forward strand.
ACACCCTCGACGCTGCTGCCTACGGAGCTGTCATGGCAGAAGTGACAGAGGAAGGCACGACATGGAACACAAGCAAAAAGAACCCCAACTCTGTCAAAAGGGGGCAGCTCCTCTCAGAAGCAAAGCTATGGAACGCTTTCATCAAAAAGCGTATCCTGCCGTCCTCTCATCACACGACGGTAGACCAGCAGCGGCTCGCCCTCATTCACTCGATCATGAACGACCGGCCTATCAACGTGGGCCGCTATATGAGGGACAGCGTCTTGGACTGCACATTTCGCTCCACCTCCCGCCTCTGCCTACCATTCATGATCACATCACTTTGCCGCTGTGCTGCCGTCCCCTCCCCTGTCCACACACCTACGCTACATGTCTCCCCCCATACACACTCTGCCGCTTCCACCCCATCACCTACCCAGCCGGCAGCTGACAGCCCAACGGAAGAAACCTCTGCCCGAGGAACAAAGCGACCTGACTCCCCTGACATCGACACAGACCCTCCTATCAGGAGGAATTTGGAAAAGGACTTCACGCCTGTCAAGAGGCAGAAGCATGTGGCAGACATAAAATTAATGCCCAAAGCCAGCACCACCACCAGCAGCACTTGGGATAGTGGCAGCAGCTCAGACATCCAGGTCGTGAAACAACCTACCCAGCCTGCCCCACAACCCAGACGCCGCCGCCAGATCCGTGTCAGCAGCAGCAGTGAAGACAGCGATTGAAATTTAAGTTTTTATTTTCTTTTTATTGCTGCCTGCTTATTTATATTTTGTGATGTATCTGCCTTCATTTTACCTGTCATTTGCATTGAGGGCAATGCAACCCTCGAGTTTGGGGGTGGCAACCCTCCATTTTAATGGAGTCTTAGTACATCTTTAATTAATTGTTGTGTCTTTTACTTAGTTATTTTTTCTCTTAAAAAACAGAAAAGATTAAACTGTTGGCTTAAAACTGTGAAGTAAACTTACCTGTCATGACAGCTCTGTCGTGGCAGCATTTTTAGGACAGATTAAGGAGAAGTTTAGAGCCTTTCTATAGTTATGAAAACTTAAACACCATTGTGACTGTTATACTGCTTAGATTTCTTTTAGCCAAACTAGAATAGGAAGCTTAGCACTTCAATAGCCCCTAGAGGTGCCTAACACTGGCTCTAGGAAAGAAGTTTAGCAAAAGAAATTCAAAAACCTAGAGGTGCCCGAAACCGGCTCTAGGAAGCTAACTAGAGGTGCCCAAAACTGGCTCTAGAAAATTTTAGCTTGAAAATAGAAGAAAAAGAAGCATGAAAATGTGTCTTCAAGAAAATAAACTTTGGCATAAAAATTCGAGTTAAAAAGTTGAATATTCTAGTGAAACTAAGAGAGTCTTGGCATATAACTATTCACAAGCATGCACACACTGCACGAGAACTATAGTGAGATTCCGGACAGATCCTAATCTTTCCGACAGGTTGCTGCCGCCACAGAGAATGAGCGACGGGTAAGGGGCAGTTCACTGTTTGAAGGCCAACACAAAAATATTCATTTTTCTTTTAGGTCTTAATTGCTTGAGGGCAAGCAAAAACATGAGTTTCGGGGTGTGTTGAGTGTGTAAAAGTTCTATTATTTACACCCTTTTTAACCCATATTTTTGCTGAATTCAAGCATCATTGCATTGCATTTAGGTTAGTTTACAGCAAAACATCACAAATATATTAAAGGTACGGATTCTACTAAAAAAGGTTGATTTTGCAGGTTGCTGTCATCGCTGACGAAGAAGGCGGGCGCAGGGCAGAGAAGTAGAAGAGTTGAACTGGACAAGCAGACGATGAGGACGATGCTGCCATGGATCTGTCGTGATAGCATGGGGACAGCAGTTTTGCGGAAAGGAAAATCAAAGTGGACCTCGATAGATAGAGAAAATTATGCTCGTTTGTCGTGTGAAAACCATATATTTTTCCAAGCCCGGATCAAAAGATATGTCAAGCCAAAGCTCAAGGAGAGGAAATCCCATGAAACAAGGAGGCGGCTGAAAAGTAGGATACTTGAAGATTAAAGTCTTTATTAGAATCTTACTTTTAATTAAAGTTGTAATCCTTGTTATCTTAGAATTCTTGAGCCCAAAGCTTATATAAGGGCATAGATTTTAACCTAGGAGACATCATACCCCATAACCGATAACCAAACCCCTCCGCCGTTTACCCGTCGTCGACATGTTCTAAAAACCCCCTAGGGCCACGGGTTGATTTGTAAAGTAGTTGCAAGGGTTGTTTTGTTTTAGGATTTTCCAAGTTCAATAAAATAAACTTCAAGTTCTCTTATTTTGGTTTTAATATCTTGCAAGAGCATCGGGAGAGCATTGTGAGGTTATCTATTTACTTAGCACCGGGAGAGTTAAGTATACGAAAGAAATAAGAGCAAGTTCTCTAGTTTATAGTTGAACTATCTTGTGCCTAGGGATAGGGCAAGGTTAAGTGGCTAAGGAAGAATTCATACACATCGGTGTTCATCCTTCGATTCACGTCGGGAGGTATCATCAAAGACGTGATCATCGACAGACTTGGACCTAGGGATAGGCCAAGGCAGATCTGGGATTCTTGCCAAACTTGAACGTACTGAGTTGGTGAGTTCGCTGCCGCGACGACCAACGGACAGCTGCCGCGACAGGTGCTGCCAGCGACAGGCGCGACGACAGAAATGGAGTTCCTAAGCAATACAATACCTGCACTACTCAACAATTCAATACCAGCCCATTCTCTCTATCTTGATATTCCGACTCTTTTATTTACGTTTTATTCAATATTTTCGTGACAATTTTCTAAACTATTTTCTTTACTTCGTGCGGTGAAAATAAGGTGAAGCTATTAGCCCAATCCCTGTGGAGACGATAATCCGATACTTCGTATCACTTTACTACTTGCGTCGTGTACACTTGCACTACAATTGCGATAGACTCTTTTACACGCAACACCTGCATTGTGACAGCAGAAAATGCTGGTTTTTCGCACTTTTTCACACTCGAATCAACCCCGAGACATGCCACAACATGCATACATCAAGGATACATATCAAAAATCATCATACCGAGGCTAAAGCTTAAACATATCAACCAACACATAAGCAAAAGCACTAAAGGCATGCTCCCTAGTTTGCCAAAACCAAAACAAGTCAAAACTCCAAATAAACCAAAATCCATACTCCAAAGGCCATTTACAACTCAAGTGTAAGCAAACCAACATGCTCAAAGTAAAAAAAAAATTCTCAAACATTCCAAAGTATAAATCCCACTTATTGCCTCTTATTACACTAAAGGGTGAACCACGTACATCTCTTTAGCAAGACCTTGGATTCCTCTTGCTTTTGGGCTGCCTTCAAGGTTCAATTCTCTGCATTGAAGAAACAAAAGAGCGTAAGCAATAAGCTTAGTGAGGATCGCTAGACCACATTCATCAATGCATAACTCAAGTTTTACAAAATCATCACTTTACAATACATGCCATTTATAAAACAAGTCTTCTCAAGACTTCAATGCACTTTTGAAACCTCATGCACATATGCATCAATGTAGAACAACAAATAGACCTTTGCTCATGCTTTATCAAGCATCATATGCATTCTTGCATCATACACATATATCTCATGCACCCTTGCATCATTTACAAGCATCTCATGCTTCACTTTGTTCATTTACATTATATTGGCTTTCAAGTGATAGTCCACGAATCATTACAACACAAGACACAATCGGATACACGGATTACAAGCGTTGTCCCTCAGGCTTTATAAAAACTACCGGACTACACAACGTGGAGACAAATGGCACAATCACAACTCCTCAACACCCGTGATGGAGATTAATGGCACAATCAGAACCCCTCAACATCACTCATCGGTAGTTGTATAATTCCACTAACGAGAGTATGGGACACATACACAAGACTCACAAACGGGACTAACCATTCACCGTTGTGATCTTAACCTCAATCGTTAGGGTACTTGGATGGAGATTACGGCACAATCACAACCACTCGACATCCAAGGCGACTTTATTCACGGTGCACCCAATCCTATAGCCGGCTAACTATATCTGATTTAAGTAACCAAAAACCATTTTCATCACTTGTCAATATAACCATTTATCCACATTAATCCATTGTTTTTGAAGCATAACCACAATGTCATTTCCACAAGCACACATGCTTAACATCATATGCATTTTCATATGAAAACCAAGGATCACTTACCTACTGCATCCTTAACATAATGACATTAAGATCCAGCATTAAACCATGCGTAAACATGCTTAAAAACAATAAACAAATCCACTCTTACATCAAATGCATTCTCCTCAAACTTAGCACATTTTCAAGAGAGGGATTACCGAAATACTTACACTTGAGCTTAGTTAAGTGTATCAAGCTTACACTAAGCCCCCAAGAGCACGCTCAAAGCGTTACAAAGCAGGAAATTGCATTTCTACTCACCGATACGTGAAACCTTGTTCGCCGACACTGAAATTACACCTCCGGAGCCTGAAAAATAACCTTGTTAGCTTTCGGATCAAGATCCCCTGTTTTCACATCATCAAAACAGAGATCTAAATGCATTAAAATGCATTCTAACACCAGCAACAATTCATAAACTCGTTGCCCACTCAAACTACACCAAAATACCCTTCCAAAACAACCGAAAACTCAATCGATTGCCTCCTAAACCAAGCCCAGCCACCTTACATCACTTCCAAAGCATTAACAACATCAAAACACAACTAGTAAACATCCTAACTCATCCTAATACCTCCAGCAATCAAAATTCCACCATTCCACCCCAAAATCACACTTAAAACTACCAAGAAACTCAAGGATCTTAAGGATTTCGGGATCTATATTAAATCACACCTCCTTTTAACATATAAACCAACTTAGAAATCAATTAAAATCAACAGAAAACAATGCCCAACTCATCAAGTCCGAAAAATCAAGATTTTATCCATATTTTCACAAGATTTTGATCTCAAATCAAAACTATATTAAAAACTCAATCAAAAATAGTTATTAGAAGCCAAATATCTTGGGAATTTCAATAAAGAACTTAGATTAGAGGTTGAGAACGAGATTTACCTCCAATCCTTGCTTCCTTCAATAGATGACAAGTTTTCCTTGCAAAAATCTTGAAGAATTAAAGAAGATCTCTTGAAAAAAGATTTAGGAAATGTTGAGAGGATTTTTGGAAGAAAGTATTCTGAAAAAGATGAGAGAAAATAGTGTTCGGCTAAAATGAGAGGGAATTGGTAGTTACGTAAAATGAAAATCCACCAACTACCAATTAATTAATATCATATTCTAATTAAAATCATTTAATTAAAAACCATTTAAATCACATGTCATATTGAAGAAAGGTCAAATTGACTTAAAGCCCCCTAAAGATTCTAAGATTTTGGCTTCACCTTAAAAGGCGCATTTTCCCAGTTTTGAAACTTTACAATTTGGTCACTACTCAAAATGTCCATTTTCCAAAACCCTTTTTGTAAAATTGACTTGACCAACCTCTTAATTATATTTTAGAGGATTTTATCAATTTTTATCACAATTTTATCCTATCCCGATCCTTGATTTCCAAAAATCACTTTACACGATTCAAACCGTTCTCGACCGGTCCGATCCGATGTCTAAAACATCTAGACCCAAAACCAGGGTGTTACAACTCCCCTCCACTTAGGAAATTTCATCCTCAAAATTCTTACCTGATGAAAAGAGATGCAGAAACTGCTCCAGCATGTCCGCCTTACTTTCCCACGTGGCCTCCTCAACTCTTCGGTGTCGTCACAACACCTTCACAAGCTCTATCGTCTTACCACGAATAACTTTGCTACTCACGTCCAAAACCTTCACTGGTTCTTCATCATATGACAGATCCGAATTCAATTCCATCTCCTCAACAGGCATCATATGTGAAGGATTCGATCTGTACTTCCGTAACATGGAGACATGAAACACATCATGTATCTTCTCCAACTCAGCAGGCAATCTCAACCGATATGCCACAGGACCAATACGCTCCACAATCTCGTAAGGTCCAATAAACCTTGGGCTAAGCTTACCCTTACGCCCAAATCTCATCACCTTCTTCCAAGGTGATACCTTCAAGAACACACATTCGCCAACTGCGAACTCAATTTCCTTACGCTTCAAGTCCGCGTAAGACTTCTGCCTATCCGATGCTGCTTTTAACCGCTCACCAATGAGCTTCACCTTCTCGGTGGTTCCCTTAAGCATAGCCGGCATTGAAATCAACTTTTGCCTAGCTTCTGCCCAATAAAGAAGGGTTCTACATGTCCTCCCATACAAAGCCTCATATGGAGCCATTTGGATACTTTCCTGGTAACTATTGTTATATGCAAACTCAACCAACGACAAGTGTTTTTCCCAAGAACCTTGAAAATCTATCACACAGCATCTCAACATATCCTCAAGCACCTGAATCACGCGTTCTAACTGTCCATCCGTCTGCGGATGATAAGAAGTGCTGAAATTCAACCGTGTACCCAAGGCTTGATGCAAACATTCCCAAAATCGCGCTGTAAACCTCGGATCTCTATCTGACACAATAGACTTTGGCACACCGTGCAACCGCACAATCTCAGCTATGTACTGCTCAGCCAACTTATCCAAGGTATAAGTAGTATGCACAGGCAGAAAATGCGCACACTTCGTAAGCCGATCTACAATCACCCAAACTGAATTCTTCTTTGTCGGTGACAAAGGCAAACCAGACACAAAATCCATGGTGATTCTCTCCCACTTCCATTTTGGAATTCTCAAAGGCGGAAAAAATCCAGAAGGAACACGATGCTCAGCCTTCACTCGCTGACACACCATACACTTACTAACAAACTCCGCTACATCCTTTCTCAACCCTACCCAATAGTACTCATCCTTTAGGTCACGATACATCTTTGTACTACCCGGGTTCATAGCAAAAGGACTACAATGAGCTTCAGTCAGAATAGTGCTCCTTAACTCAGCATCATCTGGCACCACTATTCGACTCCCAAAACACAGGACACCATCATCACTAAAGTTGAAATCCGAAGGTCTATCTTCCGCAATGTCTTGAACATGCGAAACGAGAGAATCATCAAGAAACTGTTTATCTTTAATCAACTATAACAAAGACGGTTTCACTTGCAACCCCGCCACAAGACCACCTTCACGCGATATGCTCAAACAAGCAAACATCGCTCTCAACTCAACAGCCACCTTCCGGCTCAAAGCATCGGCCACAACATTAGCCTTGCCCGGGTGGTACTCAATCGCCAGATCATAATCCTTAAGCAACTCCACCCAACGTCGTTGCCTAAGATTTAACTCCTTCTGAGACATAAGGTATTTCAAGTTCTTATGATCAGTGAACACAACACATTTCTCACCATACAGGTAATGCCTCCAAATCTTCAAGGCAAACACCACAGCTGCAAGCTCCAGATCATGAGTAGGGTAGTTGCGCTCATGCACCTTCAACTGCCTAGATGCATACGCCACCACCTTACCTTCTTGCATCAACACGCAGCCCAAACCAACAATGGACGCATCAATATAGACCACAAAATCCTTACCAGATTCAGGTTGAATCAAGGAGCTTGCGTTAAAGCTTCCTTCAACTTCTCAAAAGCTTGTTGCCTCGCCTCCGTCCACTCAAAGCGAAAATTCTTTTGCAACAACTTGGTCAGGGGTGCTGCTATCTTTGAGAAACACTCGACAAACCTACGGTAGTACCCAGCCAACCCAAGGAAACTCCGTACCTCAGTCACTGACTTAGGCACTTTCCAACTCATCACAGCCTCTACTTTTTGCGGATCAACGCGAGTACCCTCAGCCGATACCACATGCCCAAGGAAGACCACTTCTCTAAGCCAAAACTCACATTTACTCAGCTTCGCATACAACTGATTCTCCAACAACGCTTGCAAAACGATTCTCAAGTGTTTATCATGTTCCTCCTCGGTACGCGAATACACAAGGATATCATCGATGAACACCACCATAAACTGATCCAAGAATTCATGGAAGACACGATTCATCATGTCCATGAATGCAGCAGGCGCGTTGGTCAAACCAAACGGCATCACCAAAAACTCATAATGCACGTACCTCGTCCGAAAAGCAATTTTAGGTACATCCACATCCTTTACTTTCAGCTGACAGTACCCCGATCTCAAGTCTATCTTAGAAAACACTAAGGCTCCCGGAATTGATCAAAGAGATCATCAATTCTAGGTAAGGGATACTTGTTCTTGATCATCAACTTGTTCAGTTGCCGATAATCTATACACATTCTCATCGTCCCATCTTTCTTCTTCACAAACAGAACCGGTGCACTCCAAGGTGACACACGTGGCCGGATGAAACCTCGATCCAACAACTCATGTAATTGCATTTTCAACTCTTTTAACTCTTTGGGTGCCATGCGATACGGAGCAATGGACACCAGAGTTGTGTTCTCGTACAACTCTATACAAAACTCAACTTCCCTGTTTGGTGGCAATCTAGGCAATTCTTTCGAAAAGATACCCAGAAAATCGCAAACCGTTCGAATGTCCTGCACACACACATCCTTGGTACCAGGATTCATCACATAAGCAAGGTAAACCTCACAACCCAACCTCATCATACGGCTTGCTTCCAAGGCCGAAATCACATTCGACAAGAATTTCACATTCTCGCCTACTACAACAACCTCATAGTCATCAGCCAACTTTAAGGTGACTCGCTTAACTTCAAAGTCAACCACAGCTCTATGCTCCGTCAACCAATCCATGCCAAGGATTACATCAAATCCGTAGAAAGGCAATTCCATCAAATCCACAAGGAAAACATGACCTTGCACAGACATAGGACATCTCCTAAACAACTTCCTAGTGACTACAGTCTCACCAAAAGAACTAGTCACTTGCATTCCTACTTCAAGCATCTCAACAGGTATATCAAGCAAATGTGCATGCTCACTCAAGATATAAGAATGCGTGGATCCAGAATCAATCAAAGCCAGCAAAGATAAAGACTGGAGAGCAAAGGTACCTGCGATCAAATCGGTATCGTTGCGCTCCTCGCGCTGAGCATACACCCTCGCTGGTCCACCTCCCTCAGGTCGAACAACTACAACGTGAGCAATACCTCGCTGCCCCTCATCTCTCCTCTGAAAATTCCAACGGCCACGGACACGGCCTCTCTGAGGTGCAGCTACCATAGGAGCATGTCCTTGGCTTCCACCAGCCAACAAAGGACACTCCCTCCTCATATGATCTGCTGAACCACAATTCTAGCAAGAGTTCCATGTCACCACAACAGGAGCCTGAACCTCTCTAGCTGCTCGAGGACAATCTCGCCTCAAATGGTCCCTCGAACCAGAAGTCCATCATGTATGATGCTCGGATCTCATACGACCTCCCTGAGCCTGTCCACCTCGACCTGGAACACCACGCCTTCCCTCAGGCTGATGTCTCCTATCACGGCCTCTCTTGTTTCGTCCACCACCGGAACTATACTCAGCAGCTCTCTTCTTAGAGCTAGAACCAACACCTCTAGAAGACAAACCCAGGTTCTTCTCGATGTCCTTTGCTCGACATACAAGCACATCAAAATCTATATAGTTAGCAGCCAGCATGTACGTCTTAACTTCCTGTACCAAGCCGTACCGGAAACGGTCACACCGATGCCTCTCACTGGGTACCAGCTTAGGAGCATATTGTCTCAAACGTACGAACTGGACCTCGTACTCAGCCACCGATAGATTACCATAAAGGAGAGACATAAACTCTTGTTTCTTCTCTACCAAGTATCTCACACCTAGATACTTTCTTCGGAAGGCATCCCTGAAGAACTCCCAATCAACTTCATTGGGTTCCATACCAGCTGTGGTAGTCGTCCACCAGCTGTAAGCATCACTTTGCAGCAAGGAAACTGCACATCTAAGCTTGCGCTCATCGTTACAACCCATTTGATCCATTATGCGGATCGTACTTGCCAACCAGGCCTCAGACGCCTCAGGTGCCATACCATAGAACTCTACCGCCCCCAAGCTCCTCAACCTCTCCAAAGGTAGACCCACCTACCCAGCTGCAGGGGCCTGAACTTGCGCTCCAGCAATAGTAGCTTGAAACATTCCGGTAATTGCCTTAACTAGTGGCGCCAAATTACCCAATCCAGGACCAGCTTGTCCTTGTTGCACCTGCTCCCCACATCTAGGTGGTGGCGGAGGAGGTAAATCTCCACCAGGAGGAACATCAGCCCCATGCTCAGCCTGGTTTTCTTGCTCAGCTGCAGGCACTATCGTATTGGATCTCAACTCTCTTCTAGGTCCCATGTGCTATTTTAAACAAACACAACAACGAAAACAAATCAAACCATTTAGGCCAGCTGCAAGCAAGAATCCAAGTTTACAAAACATTTGATTAGTGTAATAAGGCAATGGGCACCCAATTTCCCCACAAAGCATAGCATAAATGAAACATCATGCTCACATACATTCCATCAATCCAAATCAACACATATCCACATAACATCATCATCATACCATCATATTCATCTCACATGCAATTCACATCAATCAACATAGCATCAGTTCAAAAATTCAAACATTAGCATGCTTTTGAAACATCATACTTCAACTCACATCAACTACACATACCAAAATTCCCAATTCTTTCGAAACCAGGCTCTGATACCAACAAATGTAACCCCCTTAGCCCGACCTAGACATTTGACCCGAACTACGAAGATTACACGGGGAAAAGCAAAGGCAACCTTAATTAACGACCTTTTTTTCCTTTTTATCTTTTCTAGATGCACACTAAGCCTATGTGATTACTCAAGAATCATATGAGAGAAGGACACAACGTTCAAAAAACATTTAGGGACTCAATTGCGTGAATTTCACTTTTAGGGACCAAAATGTAACATTTAGAAAATATAAGGACTTAATAGATTTTAAGCTTACCAGTATGTAATTAGTCATATTGCATGCTCCTCTGTCAAATTTCAACTAAAAAGAACATTCCAAGCTCAAGCAATTGCATCCACAACATTCAGGACTAAAATGTAAAACATGGAAACATAAAGTAATTCAAAATCATCATCCAACGGTCATCCGTTTCGGAACACCAAACCCTCGTATCAAAACGCCCGTATCGAAACGGTGTTGACCGTTTCGGTACTCGAGTGTGTTTCGAGACCAGTATCGAAATAGGCCTCTCCAGTGGCCAAACTGTTACGAAACATCTTCAACTGTTCTGAAACGCTATGGCCATTACAGGCCTCCATTTCGAAACAGTTAAGGGTGTTTCGATACACCCTGCACTGTGACAGTAGAAAATGTTGGTTTTTCACACTAGAATCAACCCTGAGACATGCCACAACATGCATACATCAAGGATACATATCAACAATCATCATACCGAGGCTAAAGCTTAAACATAGCAACCAACCCATAAGCAAAAGCACTAAAGGCATGCTCCCTGGTTTGCCAAAACCAAAACAAGTCAAAACTCAAAATAAACCAAAATTCATACTCCAAAGTCCATTTACAACTCAAGTGTAGGCAAACCAACATGCTCAAAGTAAAAAAAACATTCTCAAGCATTCCAAAGTATAAATCCCACCCATTGCCTCTTATTACAGTAAAGGGTGAACCACATACATCTCTTTAGCAAGACCTTGGATTCCTCTTGCTTTTGGGCTGCCTTCAAGGTTCAATTCTCTGCATTGAAGAAACAAAAGAGCGTACGCAATAAGCTTAGTGAGGATCGCTAGACCACATTCATCAATGCATAACTCAAGTTTTACAAAATCATCACTTTACAATACATGCCATTTATAAAACAAATCTTCTCAAGACTTCAATGCACTTTTGAAACCTCATGCACATATGCATCAATGTACAACATCAAATAGACCTTTGCTCATGCTTTATCAAGCATCACATGCATTCTTGCATCATACACATATATCTCATGCACCCTTGAATCATTTACAAGCATCTCATGCTTCACTTTGTTCATTTACATTATATTGGCTTCCAAGTGATAGTCCACGAATCATTACAACACAAGACACAATCGGATACGCGGATTACAAGCGTTGTCCCTCACGCTTCATACAAACTACTGTACTACACAAGGTGGAGACAAATGGCACAATCACAACCCCTTAACACCCGTGATGGTGATTAATGGCACAATCACAACCTCTCAACATCACTCATCGGTAATTGTATAATTCCACTAACGAGAGTATGGGACACATACACAAGACTCACATACGGGACTAACCATTCACCGTTGTGATCTTAACCTCAATCGTTAGGGTACTTGGATGGAGATTACGGCACAATCGCAACCCCTCGACATCCAAGGTGACTTTATTCATGGTGCACCCAATCCTATAGCCGGCTAACTATATCCGATTTAAGTAACCAAAAACCATTTTCATCACTTGCCAATATAACCATTTATCCACATTAATCCACTGTTTTTCAAGCATAACCACAATGTCATTTCCACAAGCACACATGCTTAACATCATATGCATTTTCATATGTAAATCAAGGATCACTTACCTAGTGAATCCTTAACATAATGGCATTAAGATCCAGCATTAAACCATGCTTAAACATGCTTAAAAACAGTAAACAAATTCACTCTTACATCAAATGCATTCTCATCAAACTTAGCACATTTCCAAGAGAGGGATTACCGAAACACTTACACTTGAGCTTAGTTAAGTGGATCAAGCTTAAACTAAGCTCCCAAGAGCACGCTCAAAGCGTTACAAAGCAGGAAATTGCATTTCCACTCACCGATACGCGAAGCCTTGTTCACCGACACATAAATTACACCTCCGGAGCCTCCAAAATCACCTCGTTAGCTTCCGGATCAAGATCCCATGTTTTCACATCATCAAAACAGAGATCTAAATGCATTAAAATGCATTCTAACACCAGCAACAATTCATAAACTCGTTGTCCACTCAAACTACACCAAAATACCCTTCCAAAACAATCGAAAACTCAATCGATTGCCTCCTAAACCAAGCCCAAGCACCTTACATCACTTCCAAAGCATTAACAACATCAAAACACAACTAATAAACATCCTAACTCATCCTTATACCTCCCGTAATCAAAATTCCACCATTCCACCCCAAAATCACACTTAAAACTACCAAGAAACTCAAGAATCTCAATTATTTCGGGATCTATATTAATCACACCTCATTTTAATATATAAACCAACTTATAAATCAATTAAAATCAACTGAAAACAATGCCCAACTCATCAAGTCCGAAAATCAAGATTTCATCCACATTTTCACAAGATTTTGATCTCAAATCAAAATTATATTGAAAACTCAATCAAAAATAGTTATTAGAAGCCAAATATCTTGGGAATTTCAATAAAGAACTTAGATTATAGGTTGAGTACGAGATTTACTGACACACGTCATTTTCGCGTCAAAATAATTCTTTAATCTCAATTAATAAATAAAGGAAGTTAAATGTAGTAAAAGAGAAGTAAGGGTCGATCCTACAAGGACTAAGAAAACTTCCTGATTTATGTTCGCTTGATCGGTGAGCCAGAAAGAGAGTTGAATGATGTTTAAGTAGAAAAGGGGGTGACTTGTAGAATTTAAGTAAAAATAAATATTGAAGAGAATATTAAAAAGAAGTGAATTCAAATAAAGATTAGCTTCGGGCTTTTGCTTTGACTCAATTTCCTCAGATCATCGGAAAAGGTTTTTACTTCAGGATTCACGTCGGTTACTTGCCTACAAGGATCAATCCTTGAGACTTTTTTCTCTCTCCGGTAAACCGATAATCTAAAATCAATTTTTAGATTCCAGTTTTCTGGTTAGATTAACCGCAGCTATCGTTGTTAAAAATAAACAGTTTTAAAGTTCTTGGAAAAACCCGACTCGAATGTTGTTTCAATAACAACGGTTCCGATCTCAATTTTCTTCTTAGTAATCAATTTACTAAGTGTGTTCCCAGGAAGTCGAATGTGCTTCAATAGCCGATCCTTCCTCCCACATATTTAACCAAAAGCAACATCCTAACCAAAGTCAATCTTTAGTTTTGAAATCGTTTTGATTTTGAAATTAAGCTTAGAAAACCGAGAGAAAAAACCTGAAGTTATTAAGTATTTTTTATCCCTCACGTTGAAATCGAGTCATCGCTTTAGCCTTTGGCTATGAAAAAAAAATAAAACTTTATTAAAATAAAATTTCCTAAGAACAAATAAAAACTAAGAAAAAGAGATGAAAGATGTTTTTTTAAGCTTACCCCAAGGGGTATTTATAGCTTCCTAAAACCCTAAAAATACTCTTAAAATGATAAGAGATAATGCTAAAATATTTAAAATACAAGAGATAATTCCTAAGTGATAATAAATAAATAAATCCTAAAATGCTTAAATTTAAAAATAAAAGATAATCCCCAAGCTTTAATCCAAATCTCGGCTAATAAGTGATCCGGAACGCGGCTGATAAGCTATCACGCGCTGCTGACATCATCTTCTAGAAGCCTACTGACGTGTCGTCGAGTCAGCGCATTCATGCCCCAATTCATGCCCACTAATCCAGCCATGAATCCAGAAAACTTGCAAAATTCAGCCTTTTTAGCACATTTTCCAGAATCTGATGCCCTGCACAGAAAAGAACAGAAAATCACCAGCTAAGCATCTTAAAACAACTAATCAAGGAGTAATTATTAATAAAATAATGTATAATTTAAGCATTAGTCATTTACCTCCAATCCTTGCTTCCTTCAATAGATGACAAGTTTTCCTTGCAAAAATCTTGAAGAACTAACGAAGATCTCTTGAAAAAAGATTTAGGAAATGTTGAGAGGATTTTTGGAAGAAAGAATTCTGGAAAAGATGAGAGAAAATGGTGTTTGGCTAAAATGAGAGGGAATTGGTAGTTACGTAAAATGAAAATCCACTAACTACCAATTAATTAATATCATATTCTAATTAAAATCATTTAATTAAAACCCATTTAAATCACATGTCATATTGAATAAAGGTCAAATTGACTTAAAGCCCCCTAAAGATTCTAAGATTTTGGCTTCCACCTTAATAAGCACATTTTTCCCAGTTTTGAAACTTTACAATTTGGTCACTACTCAAAATGTCCATTTTCCAAAACCATTTTTGTAAAATTGACTTGACCAACCTCTTAATTATATTTTTAGAGGATTTTAGCAATTTTTATCACGATTTTATCCTATCCCGGTCCTTGATTTCCAACAATCACTTTACGCGATTCGAACCGTTCTCGACTGGTCCGATTCGATGTCTAAAACATCTAGGCCCAAAACCAGGGCATTACAACCTTTACTTTGAAGTCCTTGCCATTACGTTCTTTGATTGATTTCAGTTCTACTCATTCATATATATTGCGTAAGCATGCACAATCGCTTGATTCACCTGTTGAGTTGATAGATGTTGGTATGCGTGTAACCAGTTCTTTTGGTGAGACGGTTGTTACGAGGAAGTTGTATAGTATATGGTCCTTTGACTGTTCAATGTCATGTGTTTGAGGTTGATCTCATGGAGTTGCCTTTCTATGATTTTGATGCAATTCTTGGTATGAATTGGTTGTCTGAACATTGAGTTGTGGTTGATTTTGAGACCAAGCGAGTTTCGTTGAAACTTATCGATGATTACGAGGTGGTAATCGTAGGCGAGAATGTGAAATTCTTGTCTAATGTGGTTTCGACTCTTGAAGTGAGTCGGTTAATGCGTATGGGATATGACTGTTTTTGGTTTATGGTATGAATCCTAGATCGAAGGAAGTGCGTGTACAAGACATACGTAAGGTATGTGAGTTTCCGGGTGTATTACCAGAAGAGTTATCTGGTTTGCCACCGAATAGAGAGGTTGAGTTTGGCATTGTGTTGTATGAAAACACGACTTCAATGACTATTGCTCCCTATCAAATGGCTCCGAAAGAGTTGAAGACTCAACTTCAAGAGTTGCTTGATCGAGGATTCATTAGGCCTAGTGTTTCACCTTAGGGTGCAACGATTTTGTTTGTGAAAAATAAAGATGGCACAATGTGAATGTGTATAGATTATCGGCAATTGAACATGTTGACGATTAAGAATAAGTATCCTTTACCAAGGATTGATGTTTTTATGATTAATTTCGAGGTGCTTCGGTGTTTTCTAAGATTGATTTGAGATCCAGATAATACCAGTTGAAGGTAAAGGATGTAGATGTACCTAAGACTACTTTTGGTACGCGGTACGGGCATTACGAGTTTTTGGTGATGCCGTTTGGTTTGACTAATGCCACTGCTGCATTTATGGACATGATGAACCGGGTATTTCATGAGTTTTTGGACCAATTCGTGGTTGTGTTTATCGATGACATTCTCATGTATTCATGTACCATGGAAGATCACGATCGACACTTGCGGATTGTGTTGCAAGCGTTATTGGACAATCAGTTGTATGCCAAGTTGAGCAAGTGCGAGTTTTGGCTTAAGAAAATAGTTTTCCTTGGACGTGTGGTGTCGAACAAAGGGATTCGGGTCGATCCCCAAAAGGTAGAGGCAATAATGAATTGGAAGTTGCCTAAGTCAGTCTACGAGGTGCCTAGTTTCCTTGGTTTGGTGGGATACTATCGTAGGTTTTTGGATGGTTTTTCAAAAATTGCTGCTCTTTTGACAAAGTTGTTGCAATAAAATGTTAAGTTTGAATGGACGGAGGTTAGGCAACAAGCTTTCGAGAAGTTAAAAGGAAGCGTTGACACAAGCTCCTATCCTGATTCAACCTGAATCGAGTAAAGAGTTTGTGGTTTATAGTGATGAGTCCTATGTTGGGTTGGAATGTGTGTTGATGTAGAAGGGTAGGGTGGTGGATTATGCATCTCAGTAGTTGAAAGTGCATGAGCGTAATTACCCTACACATGATATTGAGTTAGCTGCGGTGGTGTTTGCCTTGAAAATTTGGAGGCATTACCTTTATGGTGAAAAGTGTATGTTCTACACGGGCCATAAAAGTTTGAAGTACCTAATGACACAAAAAGAGTTGAATCTTTGGCAACGGTGGTGGTTAGAGTTTCTTAAAGATTACGACTTGATGATTGAGTACCATCCGGGGAAGGCTAATGTTGTAGCCGATGCCTTGAGTAGGAAGGTGGTCGTAGAGTTGAGGGCAATGTTTGCTTGGTTGAGTATATTGCAAGATGGTGGTTTAGTGGCTGAGTTACAAGTGAAACCTTCGTTGGTAGAGTTGATTAAGGAGAAGTAGTTTTTGGATGATTCGTTGGTACCGCATGTGCAGGATATTGCGGAAGGAAATCCAACGAACTTTTGTTTCAATGATGATGGTGTTTTGTGTTTTAAGAGTAGAATAGTTGTGCCGAAGGATGCTAAGTTGAGGAACACTATTTTGACTAAGGCGCATAGTAGTCCTTTTGACATGCATCCTGGTAGTACTAAGATGTATCATAGGTTGAAGGATGAGTACTATTGGGTTGGTTTAAGGAAAGATGTGGCTGATTTTGTTAGTAAGTGCATGGTTTGTCAGTGTGTTAAAGCTGAGCATCAGTTTCCTTCTGAATTATTGCAACCGTTAAGGATTCCGGAATGGAAATAGGAGAGAATCACCATGGATTTGTGACTGGTTTTCCTTTGACATCGTCCAAGAAGAACTTCATTTGGGTGATTGTTGATCATTTTACGAAGTGTGCACATTTTCTAGCGGTGCATACTACGTATACGTTGGACATGTTGGCAGACTTGTACATATATGAGATAATGAGGTTACATAGGGTGCCTAAGTCCATTGCTTCGGATCGAGATCCGCGTTTCACAGCGAGGTTTTGGGAGTGTTTACATCGAGCGTTGGGTACGCAGTTCAGTTTCAATACTTTGTATCATCCGTAGACAGATGGTCAATTTGAACAGGTTATCCAAGTGTTGGAGGATATGTTGAGGTGTTGCATCATTGATTTTCAAGGTTCTTGGGAGAAACATTTACCTTTGGTGGAGTTTGCTTACAATAATAGTTATCAAGCGAGTATTCAAATGGCTTCTTATGAGGCTTTGTATGGAAGGAAGTGTAGAACGCCTCTATGTTGGGCGGAAACGGGGCAGAAGTTTGTCTCTTTGCCTAATATTTTAAAGGGCACTACGGAAAAGTAAAGCTTATTAGAGAGCGGTTGAAAGCAGCTTCGGATCGACAAAAGTATTACGTAGATTTGAAGCGTAAATAAATTGAGTGTGCTTTAGGTGACAAGGTGTTTTTGAAGGTTTCACCTTGGAGAAAGGTAATGAGGTTTGGCCGTAAAGGCAAGTTGAGTCCGAGGTTTATTGGACCGTATGATGTGCATGAATGTGTTGGAATTGTTGCTTATAAGTTAAGGTTGCCTCCCGAGTTAGAGAAGATACATGATATTTTCTATGTCTCCATGTTTGGAGGTATAGGTCAGGTTTGTCTCATGTTATGCATGTTGAGGAGATTAAGTTGAATCCGTATTTGTCCTATGATGAGGAACCGGTTGAGATCTTGGATTCTAACAACAATGTTCTTCGTGGTAAGACCATTGAGTTGGTCAAGGTTTTGTGGCGACACCGTGGTGTAGAGAAAGCCATGTGGTAAATGAAAGAGGATATGAAGAAACAGTTTCCTTATCTTTTTCCACTAGGTAAATTTTGAGGAAGAAATTTCTTAAGTGGGGGAGAGTTGTAACGCCTCGATTTTGGGCTTGGAAGTTAGGCATGTTGGCTAGGAAGTTCGTTAGAATCGATTCGAGCAAGTTAGACTAGTTTCGGGAATAAGTTGAAATAAATGGTTAAAATCATTATTTTATATGTATATGATTTTGGTGAAATCAATTTTGGAGAATGAGTTTAGAAAGAAAGACATTTTAGATTTGGTGACTAAAATGCAATTATTGTAACGCCCTGAGTTTAGGGTATGGAAGTTAGCCGAATTTGGTTGAAGGTTCGTTCGAGTTAGTTTTATCAGTTTAGACTAGTTTCAGGATTTATTTTTAATAAATGGCTTTTGAAGGATTTAAATTATGGAAGAATAGTTTTAAATCATTATAAATATATATGTGATTTTTGGTGGAAACAATTTTCGAAAATTGTTTTTGGAGAGTGGACATTTTAGTCTAGTGGCTAAAATGTAAAGTTTCAACACTGTTTTGGTGACTAGTTTGTAAAAGAATCAAAACGTTGAATCTTTAAGGAGCTATTTAGCCAAGTCTAATTTCAGTCTTTTCCCCTAAATATTTTGGTTTCTAAAATGTTTTAAAAAAGATTTTTAAATATAATAAAAGATATTTGAAAGGTTATAATCTTTACAAGAAATTAACGTAACCTTTCTCTCAACATTTCCTTTCAAAGTGCATTCATCCAAACAACCTTATTTACTCAAGATTTCAAAGGTAAATCCTTAGTTACATTGATTTCTCATCATCAAACTTATTTCCAATGATTTCTCTTTAAAACCCATTTTGTTTTCTCTAGCTTTCTTAAGGTTTTTCATTGGGAAAAGGGGAAAATCTACCATTAGAGGTGAGCTGCGTTTTTCTCCTCTAATGTAAGTTCTTTATTGAAATTCACACGTTCTTAATTCTTTTATAGTGTTTATTTAAAGATGTTATATTGGGTTTGGTGGAAATGGGCTTAATCAAGCTATTTAATGTGGATTTGTGAGATTTTCATACGGGTTTTTTTACTGAGTTTATATGTGGTAGAAACGATATTTTTGATGTTAGATAATGTTTAAATGATGGTTTGATAATGTGAAACCCGAAACTAGTTGAGTTGATAGTGTTTAAGGTTGAAATTCTTGAGATTTTGGCTTGGTTTTGTGGAAATCAGTAGTTGATGGGTTCTTGCCTTTGGGTTGATGTTTTTAGTTGTTAATAGATGTAGATTTGATGATAATATTTCTGGGTTTAAGCTGGAGTTTGATTAGAGTTGATTTATTAATGTTTTCGGTTGATTTCGGATATGAATTGATGGCGATTGTTGATAGATGCTTGGTTTTTGTGTTGCAACAAGTTTAAAGGCTTGAAATTACTTTAATGCTCTGTTTTGAATTGATTAGAAGCAGGGGAAACTGATTTGAGAACTTCAGACCTGATATCGGACAAACTGGGAACTTGATTTGGGTGTTCGGATAGCATTTGGGTATTGCTGGCGATTGGAACGGTTTTATAAAGCCTTAAGATGGTTAGGGATAAGATTTTGGGGTTTAGTTTGAGCTTGAAAGGCCAATCAAAGCTCAAGAGTAAGTTTGGTTGTTTTCGCCTTTGTTTACGCCTAGTTTTACCTTGATTTTGTGGATCATGTTCATGCTATGTTGTTTACATTAAATCCCACTGTTCATGCATGCTGATTTATTTAAATGTTTTTCCCATGTGATCCCATATGTTAAATGGTGATTTTAATGAGGTAAGTGTGGTTGAGTACATGCTATGCATGGAAATGTGTTATGAAAGTGGGATGAGGAATGTTGTGCTTGTGGCCTTGTAAAACAGTGGGTAAGTGTTGGCCTTGATGGGTATATTGACACTTGATGAGATTTTATTACCGGATATAATTGGTCGACCAATAGGATGAGAGTGCACTATAATGGTAAAAGTCGCGTGTGGCCTTAGTGATGTAAGATTTAACTAAAGAGGAGTATGATGATGGGCATTCCACAGGAAGATTATATTTACTAGACGAGTGAGTACAGTAATGGGCATTCCACCGGAAGTTTTCTAGTGGTCTTTAGTATGGTGATGGGCATTCCACCGGGAATTTATCCGTATATCCGAGTAAAAGTGCTAAAGATGTCAATATACTCATGATATTTAATTTGTTCATTATGCTTATATTGTGTTGTTGATGTTATGAATCAATTGAATTTAAATGATTCACGTGGTTATGAAAAGTGGTTATATTGCCTTGATTTGTGTTTCAAGCATGAGTTTGAAATGAGCATGATATGTTGGAATTTTGTTTTGGTGAAATAATTTGAGAAATGGCTTTGTTTTCAAAAGCAAGCAAAATGGTTTAAAACTGCATTGTTGTTGTTGTTTCTTTGAGCACCGCTCACTAATCATTCTTGCTTATGCTCTTTCCTTTCCAACAATGTAGATCCTTAGGCCTTTCGGTGCAGCAAAGAAGCGAGGAGGTGTCCAAGAGTTTATCTTTTGCTCAAGTATGGTTTTGGCATCAAATAATAGTATGTTAGCAATAGGATAAGACCTTTATGCCTTTGGGTGGTTTTGTTTTGACACTCCCTGTGTTGAGACATGTTTGAGATTGCATTTCTTGTAAGGATGAGACCGAGACGAGGGCCTACAGTTGGTAACCCAGGGAATGAGAATGTTGGGAATGTGAATGAAGAGAACTTGCCTCCTCCTCCCCCTCCTCTCGAAGGTGGTGTTAGAGGTGTTGGACCTCAGGTTAACCAAGGACAGGCTGGGATAGATACGACTCATCTGATTCAGGCTATAGCCGGAGCTTTTTAGACAGGCTTAGCTGGTGTACATGTTGAGCATCACCTCAGGGTCTAGGGATTGGTTTGCCTTTAAAGCGACTTCGTAGTTTGGGTGGAGTTGAATTCCGTGCGTTATCTTCCGAGGGTTCAGAGGTTTGGCTTGAGAGTAGAATCCATATTTTAGGATAGATGGAGTGCTCAGATGCACGTAAGTTGGGCTACATTGTTTCCTTGCTTTAGGGAGATGCCTATGCTTGGTGGACAACCATTACGTCCCGTATGCCAGTAGCTGAGGTTACTTGGGAATTTTTCAGAACTGACTTCCATAAGAAGTACCTTGGTCTTCGATATCAGGATGAGAAGTAGAGAGAGTTTATGGTCTTGGTTTAGGGTAGGATGATAGTAACCGAGTTTGAGGTACAATTTGTACGCCTGAGTCAATATACTTCTGAGTTGGTTCCCACTGAGAGGGAACGGTGTGATCATTTTCGATATGGCTTAGTTCAGGAGGTGAAGACCTATATGTTGGCTTAAGACTATGTTTACTTTGATGTTTTTGTCACATCCCAAAAACCGGTCTAGTCGGAATTAGTTTCCGGTGACCGAGTATTTTATATCGATTGTATAATTTATTCGATCTTATTTAGATTATTTAGAATAAAATTTATGGTTTATTATTATTATTATTATTATTATTATTATTATTATTAAAAAAGAGAAAAGGGCCATGGGACCCACGGCCAACTCCTTCAATTTGAAGGAATTGCCGTGGGCAATTCCCACGTAAGGGACACACATGGCAAATGCCAAATTCATGTGGCATTGCTTGCCACTACGTGGCACAAGTAAAGGGGAATTAATCCCAAATATATGCCACGACTCCAGCTTTCGTGGAGCTTGTAGAAGAGCATAAGGGGGCGGCTAATTTGAGTATAAAAGGGGGAGATGAGGCGCAAAGAACATAGAAAAAAAATAATAATACAAGGAAACAAACATCGATTCAGTAATAGGGTGGTTAGCCCGAGTGTTTTTCAGTTCAATAAATTCGAGACATTGCTATCGTTGGGGTAAGCTCAAATTCTTGGTTAATTAAGGTTTTGATATCGATTTGATAATTCCGTATTAGTTCGATATTGTTCTGTCGGTCCTAACCGATTTCTATTTAATCTAGTTCAAGAAGTCGAGAAAGAACAACCGTCAACCAAGGAAAAATGCGTCGTTATAGAGGAACCCTAATATCGAGGTGAGTGTAGTTGTGTCAAGGGATAGGCTCAGTGTCATCCCGTTTCATTATTTATGATTATGTTTGCATTTGTTAAGGGCTCACGTAGAGCAACTATGTTCGAATGGTAAATTTTGGTAAGTGCCTTGCATTACTTTGATATGTTTGAATATGGCTATGATATGCTACATGTATGTGAAAATAATATGAAATGCTACCTGATATGGAGCTATGGCTCATCTTGTTATTTGATATGATATGATCTGAAAATCATGGATTATGTGAATTTGTGTGTATTTATGGACATTGGATACGATTGGCATGCCATAAGATTATTCGAGCTCACCATGTAAGGGAGGACTACGGTCCAGGGCTACGGCCTATATGTGGGAGATAAAAGGATGGATGTGTAAGGGATATATGGAGCTACGACTCGTTTTCCGATTTATGATATGGTGTACAGGGAATTCGTGTATCCAATGGTACCAATATAATATGTGTTCGATATGTTATCCCATGCTATGCTTATGATAGGATATATGATTATATTATGATATGTCTATTGGATTATATCTATGTTGTGTATTTGTTCATCATGTCATTCATAATTGTAGACATTCATTACATTTGTTGTAACTACCTCACTAGGCTATGTAAGCCTAACATTCGCGTGTCTCATGCATTTCAGGACCATAATGAATTCGACATTCGATCGTGTTGTTGCGGTTGCAAGTCACTCTTACGAATCACATGTCTGTTAATTTTCTGCCCTGAACTCCTAGTATGGTGGCATATGGTCTAGACATGTCATATGTGTGCTTTTTGATAGAATAATGTTGTGCAAGAGTTAAATATGGTATTTATCATGTTCGAGAATGGTTAAAACTAGTAAAATGAGCTTATACGTGCTAAAAGGTGAAAATTAGGTAAATCCATTCGAAATGCCTTAAAATTTGACATGCTATCAGAAATATAGATTTTAGACTTTCTGGTAAAACTTGGTAAGGTTTGGAAACTGTTTGATAGGTTAACCCGAATAAAAACAGATTTAAATAATTTACAAAATAGTCAATAAATAGTATCGTCTCATCGAATAGGTAAATGACTTCCGTTGGTAATGATATTTCACAAGCTAATAATTAGTAAGTTTAATTTCAGAATGGTAACACGAATTCAGATAAGGACCCCTAATTTGTAAAAGTTACAATTTAGTCCCTAAGTTTGAAAAAGTTTAAAATTGACCCCAATTTGAGTAAGCTGTTAAAAGTTAATGTCTTAAGTCTTAAAAGAGATTAATAAAATACTCTGAAATGATTTTTTTGAACTCTGAATTAAGTTCTGATCTCTAAATATGTTTTCCGATAACATTGTCTGACCCGGTTCTCTACTAGGTCGGGAAGGGGGTGTTACAGTTTTAGTCACTAGGGCTAATGATATCAAATAGAGTTTGGGATTGGCTTCTCGTAGCGGTGGATCTAGTTCAGGGAAAAGGCATGTCGAATGGGATAGAGATCATACCAAGAGGCACAAGGATAGGAGGTATCAACCTGACCATAGACGTCGAGGTGGTAACCCGGGACGTGGCCATCAGGGTCAAGGAGCTGTTGTTCGCACACTAAGTGTGCAAAATTCGGAAGACGTCATTTCGGCGAGTGTTTGGGTAACTATGGCTCATGTTGGAACTGTGGGTCACGAACATATTTGAAACGTGATTTTCCACATCCGGCTAGAGATGGACAGGCTCCGGTACAAGCCGTTGAGCATCAGAGAGGTTGTGGGCGCGATCAAGGTAACTTTCAGTGTAGAAACAATGGTCAGAGAAATTTAGCTCATGTGGTTGCTGTACAGCCCGAGAGTGGTGGACCAGCTAGAGTGTATGCGCATCGCGAGGGTAGGAATGATACCGATGTGATTGCAGGTAACTTCTCATTATAGTCTTTGACTTTTCTTTCTTTGATTGATTTCGGCTCTACACATTCATATATTTTGGGTGAGCATGCAAAGATGTTGGATATACCATGTGAGATATTAGATGTGGGTATGAATGTTACAAGTTCTTTTGGTGAAACTATTGTGATTAAGAAGGTATATAGAAGATGTCCTTTGATGGTTCAGGGTCATATGTTTCTAGTGGATATGATGGAATTGTCGTTTTATGGTTTTGATGTGATTTTGGGTATGGATTGGCTTGTGGAATATAAGGCTAAGGTAGATTTTGAGATAAAACGAGTTTCCTTGAGGCTTACAAATTATTATGAAGTAGTAGTAGTGGGTGAGAACATTAAGTTCTTGTCCAATGTTGCTTCAACTTTAGAGGCTCAGAGGTTGATGGATGTTGGTTGTTGGGCATATTTAGCTTACATTATGAATCCGAACATGAATGAGGCATGCCCGCAAGATATCAGAGCTGTTTGTGATTTTCCGAAGGTATTTCCTGAAGAGTTGCCTGGTTTGCCGCCTGATAAAGAGGTTGAGTTTGCTATAGAGACATATACTAATTCTGCTCCAATATCCATTGCTCCATATCGTAAAGCCCCTAAAGAATTGAAAGAGTTGAAGACACAACTTTAGGAACTATTGGATCGAGGGTTCATTCGCCCTAGTATCTCACCTTGGAGTGCACCGATATTGTTTGTGAAAAAGTAAGACGGTAGCATGAGAATGTGTATAGATTATCGGTAATTGAATAAGTTGATAATGAACGATAAATATCCTTTACCACAGATTGACGACCTATTCGATCAGTTGAGAGGTTCTTCCGTATTTTCCAAGATAGGTTTGAGATCCGGCTACTATCAGTTGAAGGTAAAAGATAAAGATGTACCGAAAATAGCTTTTCGAACTCGGTATGGACATTATGAATTCTTGGTGATGCCCTTTGGTTTGACTAACACACCAACTGCTTTTATGGATATGATGAATAGAGTGTTTCATGAATTTTTGTATTAGTTCATAGTAGTGTTTTTTGATGATACTTTGATCTATTCTCGTATCAAAAAGGACCACGATAAGCATCTGCGTATGGTGTTACAGACTTTGTTAGATAATCGACTATATGCTAAGCTGAGCAAGTTTGAATTTTGGATTAGGGAAGTAGTATACTTAGGGCATGTAGTATTAGCCGAGGGAATCTAAATGGAACCTAAAAATATTGAGGCAATTGTGAGCTGGAAACAACCAAAGTCAGTGACAGAAATTCGTAGTTTCTTTGACTTGGCAGGTTACTACTGACGTTTTGTAGATGGATTCTCTAAAGTTGTTGCTCCTTTGACAAAATTGTTGCAAAAGGATGTTCGTTTTGAGTGGACAACAGCGAGACAACAAGCTTTTGAGAAATTGAAAGAAGCTTTAACGAAAGCTCTCATTTTGGTTCAACCTGTGACAGGTAAGAAGTATGTAATCTATAGTGACGCGTCTTATGTTGGCTTAGGTTGTGTGCTAATGAAAGAAGGAAGAGTAGTGGCCTATGCATCTAGGCAATTGAAGGTTCATGAGCGAAATTATCTTACACATGACATAGAGTTAGCTGCAGTGGTGTTTGCCTTGAAGGTCTAGAGACATTATCTCTACGGTGAGAAATGTACAATATATACAGATCATAAGAGTTTCAAATATTTGATGACGCAAAAGGAGTTGGACCTTAGACAGCGTAGGTGGGTAGAATTGCTTAAAGATTATGATCTTTCGATTGAGTACCATCCGAGTAAAGCCAATGTAGTAGCCGATGCTATGAGTAGGAAAGTGGCAGTTGAGTTGTGAGCAATGTTTGCTAGGCTAGGTTTGTCACATGATGGCAGTCTTGTGACAAAATTGCAAATCAAACCTTTGTTGGTTCAGTTGATTAAAGAAAAGTAGTTGCAAGATGAAACGTTAGTACCATGTGCAGGACATAACGGAAGGTAAACTGTCAGATTTCTGTTATAGTGATGATGGTGTTCTATGCTTCAAAGGTAAAATTGTTGTACCAAATGATGTCGATTTGAGGCGCACCATTCTGACCGAATCTCATAGTATTCCGTTCGCCATGCATCTAGGGAGTACAAGGATGTATCACAGTTTGAAAGATGAGTACTACTGGGCTGGCTTGAAGAAAGATGTTGTTGAATTTGTAAGCAAGTGTATGGTTTGCCAGCGTGTTAAGGCCGAACATCAGTTTCCTTCTGGGTTGTTACAACCATTGAGAATTCCTTAGTGGAACTGGGAGAGAATTACTATGGATTTTGTATCAGGTTTTCCTTTGACACCTTCTAAGAAGAATTCTATTTGGGTAATTGTTGATTGTCTTACAAAATGTACACATTTCTTGGCTGTTCATACTACTTACACATTAGATAAGTTGGCTAATTTGTATATCAGTGAGATTGCACGGTGTACCTGAATTGATTGTGTCAAATAGAGATCCGAGGTTCACGGCTAGATTTTAGGAGAGTTTGCATAGTGCCTTGGGTACTCGTTTGAATTTCAGCACTTCTTATCATCCTCAGACCAATGGTCAGTCAAAAAGAGTCATACAAGTTTTGGAGGACATGTTGAGATGTTGCATTAATGATTATTAGGGTTCATGGAAAAGCATCTACTGTTAGTAGAGTTTGCCAATAACAACAGTTACCAAGTAGGTATTCATATGACACCCTATGAAGCTTTGTATGACAGAAAATGTAGAACACATGTTTGTTGGGCTGAAGTGGGACAAAAGTTATTATCTTTGCCGGATATGCTTAAGGGTACTACCAAGAAAGTGAAGTTGATATGTGATCGTTTGAAGGCAGCTACGGATCGGCAAAAGTTGTATACAGATTTGAAACTAGAGAAATAGAGTATGTTGTGGGCGACAAAGTATTTTTGAAAGTTTCGCCTTAGAAGAATGTGATGAGATTTGGTAGGAAAGGTAAGTTGAGTCCGAGATTCATTGGTCCCTATGAGATAATTGAAGAGTTGGTCCCGTTGCTTATAGATTGAGATTGTCATATGAATTACAGAAGATTCATGATGTATTCCATGTTTCGATGCTTCAGAGGTATAGATCAGATATGTCACATATTATGCCTGTTGAAGAGATTGAATTGAATCCGGATTTGACTTTTGATAAAGAACCAGTTGAGATCTTGGCTTCGGACAGCAAAGTGTTGCGTGGTAGAATCATTGAGCTGGTCAAGGTTAAGTGGCGACAATGAAGTGTGGAAGAAGCCACTTGGGAGAGAAAGGATGACATGAAGAAGAAATTTGCGTATCTCTTTTTGACAGGTAAATTTCAAGGATGAAATTTCTTAAGTGGAGGATAAAATTCCTTAGTTACATTGATTTCTCATCATCAAACTTATTTCTAATGATTTCTCTTTAAAACCCATTTTGTTTTCTCCAGCTTTCATAAGTTTTTTCATTGGAAAAAGGGGGAAAATCAACTATTAGAGGTGAGCATAGTTTTTCTGCTCTAATGTAAGTTCTTTATTGAAATTACCATGTTCTTGATTCTTTTATAGTGTTTATTTAAGGGTAAACTACATATATGACCACCATACTATTGGAAAAGTCGCGATTTGACCACCTTACTTTTTTCGAAGCAATTAAACCACCATACTATTAAATTGGGTGCAATGTGACCACCCGCCGTTAGAGGTTAACGGTAGGGTGACGTGGCAGTTAAAAAATTAAGGGTATAATTACACTTATGGTCCTTACTATTTACACATTCTTTTAATTTAGTCCTAATTTTAAACTAATAAAATAAATTAATTAGGTAGTGACACATGTCAACACCTTATTGGAAGAATTTAATTATTTATATTTGATTAATAAATTATTTTCCTCCTCCAATCAGGTGGTGACACGTGTCACCACCTATTTAGAGGAGGAAAATAAAATCCCCAAATTTGCTCTGAGTGGGAATTGAACCCGAGTCTAATAGGTTTAAAGGCAATGCTTTAACCACTACACCAGGCACATGTTTGTGCCATAAATCACCAATTGTATTATATGTCTTATTGTTTGTTACCATTCAAACTCATCTTCTTCCTCATCACTTTTGTCCTGTTGAAAGTATATTAGATTTAATATGAACTTTTGTTTGGTGTTGGTTAAATTGCTGTGGTTCCGAATTATTTTTATTGTTTCTATCAATGAAGCTCTGGGCAAAACCAAATGCCGAGTGGAGGCGGGGGTGGAGGTAGTGGTGGCGGTGAAGGTGGAGGAATAGGAGGGGCAAGTGTAGAGATTTGTTCAACCAAAGAACAGTTGGATAAAGTCATGAGGCTCTGAACCACTTTCTTGGAGCCAATGTTGAGTGTTCCTCCTCGACCTAATGCAAAGAGGGTACTGAAGACGCTGGTAAAGCTCAGAATCCTACGGTAAACTGCACTGCATCAGGCATTGCTGAAAGTGGTGGAAGTATTAGAACTGATGCTACTGTTAATTCTGAGCAACAAAAGGGTGCTAGTCATGGAGATGAGAACATATCGCCGAAAATAACTAATGTATTCTACTTGGCAGTTAGCATGAGTTAAGCTGATGTTACTAATTGCTTCTGTTAAAATATACAAATATTTGGAATCTGTGACCTTTCTTTCCTTGCTTAATTTTCCTCATCTCCTCCTTGTTGAGGTTCAAAAGAAAGGAGGTTCTTTCTTTGATTTTTCAGTCGTATAAGCTTATGTAAATTTTCTTGGTTCTTCAGGGTGCTTGTGTAACAAAACATGCTTTATTAGTAAATGGAGTGCCTACAGATGGCTCTTCTGCTAGTAGATATCATGAAGAATCTGCCAGTCCTTCCAAAGTTGAAAAAGAAGAAGGTGAATTATCACCTAATGGTGATTTTGAGGATTATTTTGTTGCCTATGGTGATGCCAGTTTAAAGGCTGTGCCAAAGGCCAAGCATGGTATTGAAAATAGACAATACTAGTCTGGAAATGGCAAAAAGTTGCATCTTGAGGATGCTGGACGGGAAAATGACGCAGATGCTGATGATGAGGATAGTGAAAACGCCTTGGAGGCTGGTGATGTTGCATCAGGCAGTGAGTCTGCAAGCGATGGATACTCTCGTGAAGATCAAGAGGTAGACCATGATGATGTTGATGGTAAGGCCGAAAGTGAAGGTGAAGCCGAAGGGGCTCCTGATTCACTTGTGGAGCAGATGGATAAAGTCATAAGACATATAATACAATTGGTGATTTATAGCACAAACATGTCCCTGGAGTAGTGGTTAAAGCATTGCCTTTAAACCTGTTAGACCCTGGTTCAATTCCCCCTCAAAGCAAATTTGGGGATTTTATTTTCCTCCTCTAAATAGGTGGTGACACGTGTCACCACCTGATTGGAGGAGGAAAATAATTTATTAATCAAATATAAATAATTAAATTCTTCCAATAAGTTGTTGACACGTGTCACTACCTAATTAATTTATTTTATTAGTTTAAAATTAGGACTAAATTGAAAGAATGTGTAAATAGTAAGGACCAAATATGTAATTATACCCTTAATTTTTTAACTGCCACGTCACCCTATCTTTAACCTCTAATGGCGGGTGGTCACATTGCACCCAATTTAATAGTATGGTGGTTTAATTGCTTCGAAAAAAAGTAAGGTGTTCAAATCGCGACTTTTCCAATAGTATGGTGGTCATTTATGTAGTTTACCCTTTATTTAAAGATGTTACATTGGGTTTGAAGTAAATGTGCTTAATCAAGCTATTTAATGTGGATTTGTGAGATTTTCGTATGGGTTTTGTTTTATTGAGTTTATACGTGGTACAAACTATATTTTTTATGTTAGATAATGTTGAAATGATGGTTTGATAATGTGAAACCCGAAACTAGTTGATTTAATAGTGTTTAAGGTTGAAATTCTTGAGATTTTGGCTTGGTTTTGTGGAAATTAGTGGTTGATGGGTTATTGCCTTTGGGTTGATGTTTTTAGTTGTTAATAGATGTAGATTTGATGATAATCTTACTGGGTTTAAGCTGGAGTTTGATTAGAGTTGATTTATTAATGTTTTCGGTTGATTTCTGATATGAATCGATGAGCGATTGTTGATAGATGTTGGGTTTTTCTGTTACAACAAGTTTAAAGGCTTGAAATCATTCTAATGCTCTGTTTTGAATTGATTAGAAGAAGGGGAAACTGATTTGAGAACTTCAGATGCGATATCGGACAAATCGAGAGCTTGATTTGGGTGTTCGGATGGCATTTGGGTATTGCTGGTGACTGAAACGGTTTTATAAAGCCTTAACGTGGTTAAGGATAAGATTTTGGGGTTTAAGATGAGCTTGAAAGTCCAATCTAAGCTCAAGAGTAAGTTTGGTTGTTTTCGCCTAGTTTTACCTTGATTTTGTGGATCATGTTCATGCTATGTTGTTTACATTAAATCTTAATGTTCACTCATGTTGATCTATTTAAATGTTTTCCCTTGTGATCCCATATGTTAAATGGTTATCTTCATGAGGTAAGTGTGGTTGAGTACATGCTATGCATGGAAATGTTTTATGAAAGTGGGATGAGGAATGTTGTGCTTGTGGCCTTGTAAAACAATGTGTAAATGTTGGCCTTGATGGGTATATTAACACTTGATGAGATTTTATTACTCGATATAATTGGTCGACCAATAGGATGAGAGTGCACTATAATGGTAAAAGTCGCGCGTGGCCTTAGTGATGTTAGATTCCACTAAGGAGGAGTACGGTGATGGGCATTCCATCAGAAGTTTATATTTACTAGACGGGTGAGTACGGTGATGAGCATTCCACCGAAAGTTCTCTAGTGGTCTTGAGTACGTTGATGGGCATTCCACTAGGAATTTATCCGCATATCTGAGTAAAAGTGCTAAAGATGTCAATATACCCATGATATTTAATTTGTTCATTATGCTTATATTGTGTTGTTGAAGTTATGAATCAATTGAATTTAAATGATTCACGCACGAGTTTGAATTAAGCATGATATGTTGGAATTTTGTTTTGGTGAAATGGCTTTGTTTTCAAAAGCAAGCAAAATGGTTTAAAAATTGCATTGTTGTTGTTGTTGCTTTGAGCATCACTCACTAAGCATTCTTGCTTATGCTCTTTCCTTTCCAAAAATGCAGATCCTTAGGCCTTTTGGTGCAGCAAAGAAGGGAGGAGGTGTCCAAGAGTTTATCTTTTGCTCAAGTATGATTTTTGGCATCAAATAATAGTATGTTAGCAATGGGATAGGACCTTTATTCCTGTGGGAGGTTTTGTTTTGAGACTCCCTGTGTTGAGACATGTTTGAGATGCCTTTTTAGTCTTTTTAATGACCTTTGTATGTTGGATAGTGGTTTGGTTTAAAGTTTTGCATTTTATGAGGTTGCCTTATCTTGTGGATTGCTTAAAGGTTTCTGTTTGTGTTTCAATGCATATTGGATGGTTGTGCTAGGATCATTTGCCTATAGATTGCTTGCTTATGATGTTATGATATTGTTTGAAACATGTTTGAGTGACCAAATATGCTGCAGTGAGTCTTTTTATGGCATGTGTTTTGAAACAACTACTACCGTTTCGATACGGTATGCATATTTGGCCTAAATGTTTCAAAGTGATAAGGGTCATTCCCAGACCCCATGGCCATTTTAAGGCTTGTATCGAAACACGGGGTCGTTTCGATACGCCTCTATAACATCTGAGGCAGGGGAATAGTTCTAGGCATGTTGGTCTCAAAACAAGTGAGACCTGTTTCGGTACGTTTTGCTACTGGAATTGGTGGTTCCGAAAAAGGCTTGGTCTGTTTCGAAACGGATGTCTATTTTGTTAGTTATGGAATGTTCTGAAGATATGTTTCTTTGCGTTTTAGTCCTTAATCGCTATAAAGGTCAATTGGACCTCAAATCGATGTCCGATTGAGGCGAGGTTTTAACCGCTGCTTGCATGAACATATAGGATAACAATGATGCCTCTAGAAAAGATAAAAATGTAATAAAAGAAAAAAATGGGTTGCTAATCGAAGGGAAATCTTAACGGGTTTTTTCTTCGGTTTTCCCCGTGTAGCTAACTTGGTTCGGTATTGCGACTAGATCGGGCTAAGGGGGTTACATTTATTCAAAACTGTTTTTCAATTGACTAAGTTGTAAAAGACCATAACTTTGAATCTTTAAGGAGTAATTGACCAAAGGTCTAATTCAGCCTTTTTCCTCTAAATTGATTTATTTTAAGATGGTTTTAATAAATAAAAAGAGTTGGAAAAAGACTAAATAATCTTTATTTTCTAAAAACACATTTTACGTAACTAACTTTCTCTCTATCATTTTCTCTCAAATTCTCTTTAGCCAAACATTGATTTCCTCTTCAAAGATTTAATGTAAACATTGGATTATATTTATCTTTTCATATTAAATGATTTCCTATTGATTTACTATCAAAATCTTATGTTTGCGTCTTTGGTTTTCTCATGAAAATCTATTCAATATGTTTGCATCTTTGGTTTTCTCATAAAAATCTATTCAATTGGAGGAAAAAGCTAATATTAGAGGTAATTTCGTTATTCTCTTCTAATGATAAATTATTTATTGAAATTCCTAAGTTTTGGTCTTTTATGAGTGTTTTCTATTGGGTTTTGAGATTATGATTGTGGAAAATGGATTTAATTGATATTTGTTGGAGTTGATCAAGAGATCTTTGTTTCAAACTGTTTTTATGGGCTTATAATGAGATTTAGCTATGATTATGATGTGTTGGAATGTTGATTTAATGATTTTAGTAATAGAAACCCGAAACTAGTTAGGTTGCATGATTTCTCGATTGAAATCTTTGAGATTATAGGTTGTTTGTGTTTTTAATTGATAGCTGGAGGTTCTTTGGTGTTGAGATGATGTTTTTAGATGTAAATCGATGTGGTTTAGATGTTAATCTCGTTGGGTAACCGTTGGAGGTTAAGTAGAAAGGTTTCACCGACGTTTTTGGTTGTTTTTGGTTGCTAATTGTTTGGCGATTGTGGGTAGAAGTTGAGATGTTGTGCTGATGGGGATTTTGGTGCAATGTGGTGCACTAATTCTCTATTTGGCTTTGCATAGAAGCAGGGGATGCTGTTTCGTTAGCTTCGGAAGGAGTTGAGGTTGATCTGGAAGCTTGATTTCGCTTCGGCAAAGCAAGTGAGGCATTGTCGATGAGTGGAATTGGTTTAAAAGCTTTTCAAAGGTTTAAAAGCAAGTTTTGGGGTTAGATTAAGCTTGAAACACTAATCTAAGCTCAGAAGTAAGTATGAGATTTTTAGCTCTCGTTTCTTGGTTTTATCCCATTGTTTTATGTGACCATGCTCATGTTTTGAAGATAAAATTAAACCTACTGTTTTATGCATGTTTTGACAAATGTTTTGATGATTTATGAAATCCCATGAGATAGATTTATGATTTCAAAGAGATAAAACTTGTTGAGAAAATGCTATGCATTGTTTATGCTTTTGAAATGGGATGAGAAATGGTCGACCAATAGTATGAGAAGTGCACTATAATATACAAAATTCGTACGTGCTCTTCGGTTTGGGCAATGGGAATAGTGTCATCCCGTTCAAGAGTGAGAGTGTGATGATGAGAGATTCCACCACGGTACGTCTTGATGATTGTAGATTCTATCAAGCTTTGTGGCGATGAGATATATCGCCATGACAGTTCGGTGATGTGAGATTCCACCGAGGTAGGATTTGACGATGTGAGATTCCGTCAAACTATCCGCTTATCCGAGTAATGTTGCTAAAATGACAATATATGAGATTCACATGTACCTTTTTTATAAATGATTTTATGTATTGTGTTTTGCATATGAGAACATGTTTCGAGAAATGCTTTATGAGAAACAAGCATGAGTAGCTTCGCCTTGAGATTTTGCATTGTGTCTAATGCATGAGATAGATGGTACATGTGGTTTTAATGATGTGGTTTTGCTTTGAAAATGATTTCAACAATGAGATAGAATGAGCATGATGTAATAGAGATTTCAACTTGAGAAATGATTTTAATATGCATTGTAGTTGTTGTTTTGTTTTGAGCATCCTTCACTAGGCATTATTGCTTATGCTATCTTTTTCCAACAATGTAGAGAAATAGCACATTTGGGACAACAAGGAAGCAAGAAAGATTTCAAAGAGTGATACAAAGCTCAAGTATGGTTTTTCGATTACCTAGAAGTAATAATTGGCAATGGGAGGATGCCTTAAATTTTTGGGAGAGTGTGTTTTGAAACTCCCTGTTTTGTGGCAAGTTTGTGATGCCTATGTTGACTTGTAAATGGCCTTTGGTATTTGGTTTATGCTTGGATATGCATTTTGGTATCTTGCTTGACTTATTTTCTAGGATGCTTGTCTATAGTTTACTCGTGTTGCTAATTCCCATGCTATGATGTTGATTTTTCCATGTATGATTGAGCTTTGATGTTTAGTTAAGTTGTATGCATGTTGGAGGCATGATTGGTTGATTATGAATGCATTTAAGTGTGAAAAAACAGAAAAATGTGACATTTCAGGTCCAGTGTTTTGATACGCCTAAGGCTGTATCGAAACGGGGACTCTGAAATAGGCATGGGGTTTTGAAAAAGGGCATGGTGTATCAGAACAGACTCGTGAGGTTTGGCTACTGGAATATGGTGTACCGAAACGTTTTAGAGGGTGTTTCGATACGGGCTCGTGTTCTGAAACACTAGGTCTTGTTCTTAAACAGGTTGTTTCCGTACGGTGCTCTTTGTATCGAAACACCAAGTTGTTCAAAGTTCTGATTCTTTACGTTTTAGTCTATAAATGTTGTGGATACAATTAAATGAGCTTGGATAGTTTTTTTGAGCTGTGTTTTGGTAGAGTGGCATGTAATATGACTAATTAATGGTTGGTAACTTAAAAATTGAAGAAGTCTCTTTAATTGGCTAAAATTACAAAATGGTCCCTAAAATGTAATTATATTCAATTGAGTGTCTAATCGATGTTTGTTGTATCTGATGATTCTTCCGTTGTGGGTCTAAAAACTTAGGGTAACAGCGTGCATCTAGACAAGATAAAAAGAAAAAAAGGGTCGTTTATTGAAGTAATATTCCCGATTTACTTCAATATTCTTCGTGTGACTCGTTCGATTTGGTCCTTCACCCAGGTCGGGTCGAGGGGGTTACATTTGGTGGTATTAGAGCCAGGTTCCGAAAGAATTGGAATGTAAGGTTGGTGTGATATTGTTTATTGGATGATTTCTTAATTATTGTTATGCACGGTGGTTGTTTATGCTATGATGAGATGGTTGTTTGCTTTGTGTGTGATGCACGATGTTTGATAACATGATTTATGGTTGTTATATGCTACTAGGGGAGAGATTAAGGGTACCCATTAACATATTACTATTAGCTTAAAGAGGATTTTGGTTTAAAAAGAAAACTTGAGCTCCTTGGATTCTTGCTTTTGGTTGGCCTAACTATTTTATTATGGCATTATCATTTAGATTTGCACTCTAATTGATATGAGACCGAGACGAGAGCTTAGGATTGGTAATCGTGATGCTACGAATGGGAATGTTGAGAATTTGGCGCCCCCTCCACCTTCTTCTGGTTGTAATGGAGCTGGTGAAAAAGCTGGCGTAGGAGGTGTTAGACCTCAGGCCGCGCAAGGGCAAGCTGCTACTAATATGACATCGTTGATTCAGGCTATAGTTGGGGATTTTTAGGCAATGATGGTAGGTATGCATGTGGCTGTACCACAGCCTGGTACTGATGTTGGTTTACCTTTGGAGCATTTACACAGTTTGGGTGGAATTGAGTTCTGAGGTCTGTCCCTTGAGGGTTCCAAGGCTTGGTTTGAGAGCACCTAAAGGATTCTTGGTTAGATGGGTTGTAATGATGTGCATAAGTTGGGTTGTGTTGTATCCTTGTTGCATGGAGATGCTTATACGTGGTGGATGGCCATCATTGTGGGTATAGAACAAGCTGACGTGACATGGGAATTCTTTGGAACTGCTTTTAAGAGAAAGTATTTGGGTGTTTGCTATCTTGATGAAAAGAAGCGAGAATTCATGTCTTTGGTGCAAGGAAACATGTTTGTTTTAGAGTATGAGGTTCAGTTTGTTCGGTTGAGCCAGTGTGCCCTTGAACTGGTTCCCAACGAACATAATAGATGTGATCGTTTTCGCTACGGGCTTGTTAAGGAGGTTAAGACATATATGTTGGCTCCAAATTACATAGATTTTGATGTCTTGGTCACTCAGGCTAAGGACATTGAGCAGAATTTGGGTCTAAGTGCTCGTTCGGGTGGTTTTAGTTCTTAAAAGAGGTCCGCTGAGTTCGATGTTGGTAGAGATCATTTCAAGAAGCATAAGTATAGGAGGTATCAATTGGATCTAAGGCCTGGTGGTGGTAACCCTTGCCGTGGTCAGTAGGGCCAAAATGTTTTTGTTCGTACACCAGAGTGTATCTGGTACGACATAAGGCATATGGGAGAGAGTTTGGGTAATCTTGGTACATGTTGGAATTGTGGGTCACTTGGTCATATAAAGCGTGATTGTCCATAACCGGTTAGAGATGTACATGCTTCGGTACGAGTTGTTCAGCTACAAAAAGGTCGGGGGCGCGACCATGGTAATTTTTAGCTTAGAGACGATGGACATAGGAATGTTTCTCATCTTGTTGTTGTTCAGCCTGATGGAGGTGGACAGGCTAGGGTGTATGCACACCGAGAGGGAAGGAATGACACGGATGTGATCGTAGGTACCTTTACCTTGCAATCCTTGCCATTACTTTCCTTGATTGATTCTGGTTCTACTCATTCATATATTTTATGTGAGCATGCACAAGCGCTTGATTTACCTGTTGATTTGATAGATGTTGGTATGCGTGTAACCAGTTCTTTTGGCGAGACGGTTGTTACGAGGAAGTTGTATATGAGATGTCATTTGTCTATTCAAGGTCATGTGTTTGAGGTTGATCTTATAGAGTTGCCTTTTTATGGTTTTGATGTAATTCTAGGCATGGATTGGTTATCCGAACATCGAGTTGTGGTTGATTTTGAGACCAAGCGAGTTTCATTGAAACTTGTCGATGATTACGAGGTGGTAATCGTAGGCGAGAATGTGAAATTCTTGTCTAATGCGGTTTCAGCTCTTGAAGCGGGTTGGTTGATGCGTTTGGGATATGAAGTTTTTTGGTTTATGTTATGAATCCTAGATTGAAAGAAGTGCGTGTACAAGACATATGTACGGTATGTGAGTTTTCGGGTGTATTTACGAAAGAGTTGCATGGTTTACCATCGAACAAAGAGGTTGAGTTTAGCATTGAGTTGTTTGAAAACACGACTCCAGTGACTATTGTTCCCTATCAAATGGCTCTGAAAGAGTTGAAGGAGTTGAAGACACAACTTCAAGAGTTGCTTGATCGAGGATTCATTAGGCCTAGTGTTTCACCTTGGGGTGCACCAGTTTTGTTTGTGAAAAAGAAAGATGACACGATGCGAATGTGTATAGATTATCGGCAATTGAACATGTTGATGATTAAGAATAAGTATCCTTTGCCAAGGATTGATGATCTTTTTGATCAGTTCCGAGGTGCTTCGATGTTTTCCAAGATTGATTTGAGATCTGGAGAATACCAGTTGAAGGCAAAGGATGTAGATGTACCTAAGATTGCTTTTGGTACGAGGTACGAGCATTACGAGTTTTTGGTGATGCCGTTTGGTTTGACTAATGCCCCTACTACATTTATGGACATGATGAATCGGGTATTTCATGAGTTTTTAGACCAATTCGTGGTTGTGTTTATCGGTGACATTCTCGTGTATTCACGTACCGAGGAAGATCACGATCTACACTTGCGGATTGTGTTGCAAGCGTTATTGGGCATTCAGTTGTATGCCAAGTTGAGCAAGTGCGAGTTTTGGCTTAAGGAATTCATTTTCCTTGGACATGTGGTGTTGACTGAAGGGATTTGGGTCGATCCCCAAAAGGTTGAGGCAGTAATGAATTGGAAGTCGCCTAAGTCGGTCCAAGAAGTGCGTAGTTTCCTTGGTTTGGCAGAATACTATCGTAGGCTTGTGGATGGCTTTTCAAAAATTGTTGCTCCTTTGACAAAGTTGTTGCAAAAGAATGTTAAGTTTGTGGATGGTTTTTCATAAATCAGCTTCCTTCAGTAGAAGCTGTCATCTTTGGCTCTGCTCGATCTAGACATGTCAAGAGCTCATTCCGCACCATCCTCCATTGTCTTCTTTACCCTCGCGGCATCAAATGCCCTGGCGGCATCACCTGCCCGTACGACATCACTTCCTAGGGCATCCCCTGCCCTAGCAGTGAGTAAATCTGCACAAGCACCAAAATGCATCAAAATAGTACACTTTTCATTAAATAAATCAAATGTAAGGATCAAGGATAGAAATAATGTAATTAATGCATAGAGGGCCATAATGCAGCTCAATTGGGTGTACCTTGAGCAATAATTTCCATGTAAAAATGATGAAAATATAAAACTTTTAGACATTTATTAGTTACTCAATTTCTTACCATGAGTTTGGTTGGTTTATGATTAGGAGATATGGGCTAATAATTTCGGTAGTTACGTTTTTTGCTATATTTTATGTAAAGATTTTTGTTGGTATTGTGAAACATTGTGTAGGTATGGTATTTCTCATGTTTTTTGTAACATATAGAGTAATTGTTAGGCTTGATAGGCTCGATTTCCTTCAAGTGATTTAGTTAGCCAAGTGATGGAAAAGTTGGATTTTTGGGTGATTGAGGTGTGAAAGCTAAAAGATAAAAGACATGATAATTTAGAGTGGTTCGGCCTTCTAACAAGCACCTACATCCACTACCTTAGCTTCCCACTAAAGATTTCACAACCAAATCACGAATTGATTTGTCCCTTTTCTAGGCTTAGGAGGAAACCCTTACAACGATCAAAGCTTTCTAGCCTAAAGCTTGATCAAACCCTCTATACAAGAGATAAAGGTAAGCAAACTAAAATCCCTCTTACAAGGTTGATGTTTGCACACTAAAGCACTCACCCAAACCTAAACACTTGAGAAAATTTGACAATTTAGGCTCACAAGTATTGTCTATACAAAGAATGAATAATTAAACCCCTAAGAAAAATATCTCATCATATGGTTGTTGACAATTAAAGCATTAGTTTTCCCTTGGTATTTGGAGGTCCCTAATTGAGTTTGTAGCCGTTGAGGACCTGTAACCCCCTTAACCCGGCCTAGACGGTTGACCCGAATTAAGAAAGTCACACGGGGAAAACCAAAGTCAACCCGAAAGTCAACCTTGATTAACGACCCTTTTTTTTCTTTAAAAACTTGTCTAGATGCATATTAAGCCTTAGATATGTTCATACAACAGCATACTCAAAGATCATAAACATCAGAGATCTAACAGGGACCCAATTGAACAATTTACAACTTTAGGGACCAAATTGTAAATTCTGATAATTATAAGGACTTAACCCAAATTGAAGTTACCAACTTGAAATTAATCATGTTTCATGCTTCTCTGTGAAATTTCAGCTCAAAAGGACTTCCCAAACTCATACAATTGCACAAACAAGATTCAGGACCAAAATGCAAACATTTCAAAACATTTAACTGCCAATGTCAGCCCCCAACGGTCACCCGTTCCGAAATGGGAGACAGCCCGTTTCGAAACACGGTGCCGTTCCGCAACGCGTACCGAAACGGGGGTCGGCCAGTAGCCTTTCCGTTTCGGAACGGTCCCTCCCGTTTCGGACGCCTGGGCTTGTTTAAGGCACCCGTTCCGAAACGGTAGGTGCTGTTCCGAAACACCCTGCACAGATTGCCCAAAAATGCATACTTAAACATGCAATTGACCAACCAATCATGCTCCAAATGCCACCAAACTTTGCCAACATGCAATTCAACATATATGAGACATACTTGCATCAACAATTCATCAAAACATCCGCATATATGAAAAGCCCCAAATCTATAGGCATGCTTCCTACACAAGCAACCATT
Source organism: Hibiscus trionum (assembly GCA_030270665.1). Classification (NCBI taxonomy): domain Eukaryota; kingdom Viridiplantae; phylum Streptophyta; class Magnoliopsida; order Malvales; family Malvaceae; genus Hibiscus; species Hibiscus trionum. Next base: position 29,212,098 of record BSYR01000027.1, read on the forward strand.
CAAGCACAAACTTCCAAATCAAGCATATAAAGGCCAACCACAAAAACCAACATTCTCAACAACATTCAACATACTTAGGGAGTTCAAAACATCTCCCAAAACATACACATAGGTCCCCCATTGCCAAATTACCAAAAGCTAAATGTACTTAAGAAAACCTTCCATACTTTGAGCTTTACTACCACTTGAATGCTTGCCTTCCTTGCTGCCCTCAAAGTACTTTAATGCTCTGCAATATTGGTTTGAGAAAACAAAGAGAGCGTAAGCAAAAGCTTAGTGAGGAATGCTCAATAAAACCATCCAATAATGCATTTATAAAACACTTATAAATCATGCTTCAAATCATCATTTACACATGCTCAAAAGCATACTTTAACAAGCATCTCATGCTTCATTTCATTACATGTCATATTGGCCACAAGTGATACAATTCATTTCTTTGAAAACAAGTTCATCAACTTTCACCCCAAGGACTTTTAAACACCTTGGACCCCAAGGACTTTTAAACACCTTGGCCATGGACTTTTAAACACCATGATATAAATTACCTCAAGGACTTTTAAACACCTTGACCCCAAGGACTTTTAAACACCTTGGCCATGGACTTTTAAACACCATGAATTAAATCACCTCAAGGACTTTTAAACACCTTGACCCCAAGGACTTTTAAACACCTTGGCCTATGGACTTTTAAGCACCATAGAAAGGACCACACAAGGACTTTTAAACACCTTTGTGTCCGTAACAAGAATCATCCAAGGACTTTTAACCACCTTGATGTTCTTAAGTAACAAGGCTCACTCAAGGACTTTTAACCACCTTAGTGACCTCAACCTTTTCAAAACATCACTTGCCAATATACATCATTTATCATCAATATTTCACTGTTCTAAACCATTAAACCAAGCCATATTCATCATGCGTTTAAAAGCATCAAACCACATTTGATCAATGTTCAAAAACAAGGAACTCTTACCTTGAGCTTCCTTCAACATATGGCTTACAAAAACAGCATTAACCATGCTAAATCATGCTTTCAAAACAGAATTTAAAACATGCAATAAACCACATTGCACAACAATCAAATCATGGCCACCACTAGAGAGTATTTCCGAAAACTTACACTTGAGCTTAGCAAAGTTGTTTAGACTTAAACTAAGCTCCCAAGACATTGGTTTCAAAGCCGAAAACCCAATTTCACTCACCGATTCCACTTTGCCTCTTGCCGAAGCACCAAATCAAGCCTCCGGATCACCACCACTTGGATCCAAAGATGACTCCCCTGTTTTAACACATTAAAACAGTAGATTAATGCATCATCATGCATTAATAGCTTCAACGAAAGCACCTAAACTCGCTGCTCTCAACCACACTCCATTTTCGGCCACCAAACACAACCGAAAATGCATCCAAACCACTTCTCAACTAAGCCCAGCCATTAACCATCAAAACCTAACATCCTTTAACATCTTTTAACATCTAAAAAGAACCTAACAACATCCTTATACCTCCAGCAACACCAGATCCACAAGATCTCCTCAAAAACAACCAAGAATCATAAGCTAAACTTAGGAAATTCAACCTATCTGGGATTGCATTAATCAAAACTCAATTCCCTATCAAATTAACATTCATTAATCATCATTTTAACACCTTAAAACACTGCTTTAACAGATCCAATGAAATTTCATCAAAAACACACCAAATCTTGCATTTTAAGCCAAGATCCATTAAACAATCTTAAAAGCCATTTATAAAACATCAATTAAGGATTGAGAACTTAGGAATTTCATTAAAGAACTTGAAGTTCAGAGGAGAAGGACGTTCTTACCTCCAAACTTGAGTTTCTCCTCTTTTGGAACCAAAAAGCTTGATGAATCAAGTAGCAAATTGAGAGGTTTTGTAGATATGATGATTAGGAATCAAAAGAAGATTGAAAAGAGAGAAATGAGTGACAAAATCAGAAGGAAATCTCTGGAGAGAAAGTGTTTGGGTTGAGAGAAAATGAGAGAAAAGAGAAATTGGAAAATATGAGAATTAGTTACAAAATAACCAAAATGATTTTCCCTACACTTTTCTTTTGCTTGAAAATCAGAATTAATCATTAAAATATCTTAGAAAAATCTGGAGAAACTCCCTTTGGGTAAATAGCTCCTTAAAGATTCAAAGTTTCAATCCTTTCTAAAACAGTCACAAAACTTTCAAAAATTACATTTTGGTCACTAGCCAAAATGTCACCCTTCCGAAACTCATTTTCCAAAATTGATTTCACAGTTCACTTAGATATATTAAAAGATGATTTTAGAACATTTTTCCATATTTTTAATGCAACCTGAACTAAGCTTTCCTAAATTCACTCTCTTAGATTCGAACAGCACTTTGACCAAACCGGTCAACGCCCAAAACTTCTAAGCCCAAAACCGGGGCGTTACAACTCTCCCCCCCTTAAGAAATTTCGTCCCCGAAATTTACCTGAAGGAAAGAGATAAGGAAACTACTTCAGCATGTCTTCCTTCCGCTCCCACGTGGCTTCCTCAACACCTCGATGCTTCCACAGCACCTTCACCAACTCAATGGTCTTGCCACGAAGAACCTTGCTATCCGAATCCAAAACCTTCACCGGTTCCTCATCATAGGTCAAATCCGGATTCAAAACCACTTCCTCCACAGGCATCACATGCGAAGGATCAGATCTATACCTCCGGAGCATAGAGACATGGAACACATCATGAATCTTCTTCAGCTCCTGAGGTAACCTCAACCGATACGCAACAGGACCCACACGCTCAACCACCTCATATGGTCCAATGTACCTAGGGCTCAACTTACCCTTTCGGCCAAACCGCATCACCTTCTTCCAAGGCGAAACCTTCAAGAACACACGGTCACCCACCGCATACTCCATCTCCTTACGCTTCAAATCCGCGTAAGACTTCTGCCGATCAGAAGCAGCCTTCAACCGCTCACAAATGAGCTTTACCTTCTCTGTGGTCCCTTTCAACAAAGCCGACATCGAAACCAACTTTTGACCAGTTTCAGCCCAACAAAAAGGAGTCCTACACTTCCTCCCGTACAAAGCCTCATAAGGTGCCATCTGTATACTTGCCTGATAACTGTTGTTATAAGCAAACTCAACCAAAGGCAGATGCTTCTCCCAAGAACCTTGGAACTCAATCACGCAGCACCTCAACATATCCTCCAAAATCTGGATAACTCGCTCAGACTGACCATCCGACTGAGGATGATAGGACGTACTGAAATGCAACCTTGTACCCAGAGCTTGATGCAAACACTGCCAGAACCGCGATGTGAACCTCGGATCCCTATCCGACACAATCGACTTAGGCACACCATGCAGCCGCACAATCTCAGCAATGTACAGATCTGCCAACTTATCCAAAGAAAACGTGGTGTGCACAGGCAAGAAATGCGCACACTTCGTCAGGCGATCCACAATCACCCAAACCGAATTCTTCTTCGAGGGAGACAAAGGTAAACCAGATACAAAATCCATGGTAACCTGTTCCCACTTCCACTCAGGGATTTTCAACGGTTGCAACAACCCTGAAGGAAACTGATGCTCAGCCTTAACTCGCTGACATACCAAACACTTGCTAACAAACTCCGCAACATCTTTCTTCAAACCCACCCAATAGTACTCATCACGAAGATCACGGTACATCTTAGTACTACCAGGGTGCATAGCAAAAGGACTACTATGACCTTCAGTCAGAATAGCACGCCTCAACTCAGCCTCAGCAGGCACTACTATCCGACTCCCAAAACACAACACACCATCATCATTAAAACAGAAATCCGAAGGTCTACCCTCCGCGATATCCTGAACATGCGACACCAAGGAATCATCCAGCAACTGCTTATCCTTGATCAACTGAACCAAAGAGGGTTTCACTTGCAACTCAGCAACGAGACCACCATCTTGCGATATGCTCAAGCTAGCAAACATAGCCCTCAGCTCAACAGCTACTTTCCTACTCAAGGCATCCGCTACAACATTAGCTTTTCCAGGATGATACTCAATCGTCATATCATAATCCTTGAGCAACTCCAACCAACGCCGCTGCCTAAGATTCAACTCCTTCTGAGACATCAGATACCTCAAACTCTTGTGATCTGTGTACACAGTACACTTCTCACCATACAGATAATGTCTCCAGATCTTCAGAGCAAAAACCACTGCAGCCAGCTCAATATCATGCGTAGGGTAATTGCGCTCATGCACTTTCAACTGCCGCGATGCATAAGCCACCACCTTACCCTCCTGCATCAGCACACACCCCAAACCAACATAGGATGCATCACTGTAAACCACAAACTCTTTCCCTGATTCAGGCTGAATCAAGATAGGAGCTTGCGTCAAAGCCGCCTTAAGCTTCTCAAAAGCCTGCTGTCTCGCTTCCGTCCACTCATACTTAACATCCTTTTGCAACAGCTTCGTCAAAGGAGCAACAATCTTGGAAAAACCATCCACAAACCTTCGGTAGTATCCCGCCAAACCAAGGAAACTACGGACCTCATGAACAGACTTAGGAACTTTCCAATTCATCACCGCCTCAATCTTCTGAGGATCAACACGAATCCCCTCAGCTGAGACCACATGCCCAAGAAACACCACCTCCCTTAACCAGAACTCACACTTACTCAGCTTAGCATAAAGCTGATTCTCCAACAAAGCTTGCAAAACAATCCTCAAATGCTCTTCATGCTCCTCCTCCGTACGCGAGTACACGAGGATATCATCAATGAACACCACAACAAACTTGTCCAGGTATTCATGAAACACACGATTCATCATGTCCATGAAAGCAGCAGGAGCATTTGTCAACCCAAACGGCATCACAAGGAACTCATAATGCCCATACCTTGTCCTGAAAGCTGTCTTAGGCACATCCACATCCTTCACCTTCAACTTATAATACCCTGACCTCAAGTCAATCTTAGAGAACACAGCAGCTCCCCGAAATTGATCAAAGAGATCATCAATCCTCGGCAAAGGATACCGATTCTTGATAGTCAACTTGTTCAGCTGACGGTAATCAATGCACATTCTCATAGTGCCATCCTTCTTCTTCACAAACAAGACCGGTGCTCCCCAAGGTGACACACTCGGCCGGATGAAACCGTGATCAAGCAACTCTTGCAACTGCGTCTTCAGCTCCTTCAGCTCCTTAGGTGCCATTCTATAGGGAGTAATGGACACAGGAGTTGTATTCTCATACAGCTCAATTCTAAACTCCACCTCGCGGTTAGGAGGTAAACCAGGCAACTCCTCAGGAAAAACACCAGGAAACTCCTTCACAACTCTGATATCTTGCACCCTCAACTCTTTAGAGCTAGGATTCATCACAAAAGCTAGATAGGCTTCGCAACCTTGTCTCAGCATCCTGCTCGCCTCCAAGGTAGACACCACATTGGCAAGAAACTTCACATTCTCACCAACCACAACAACTTCATAATCATCCGCAAGCTTAAGCGAAACTCGCTTGTTTTCACAATCCACAACAGTGCGATGCTCAGCAAGCCACTCCATACCAAGGATTACATCAAAGCCATAAAAAGGTAACTCCATAAGATCAACATGAAAAACATGTTCTTAAACAACCAAGGGACACCTTCTATAAAGCTTACGAGTCACAACAGTCTCACCAAAAGAACTAGTGACACGAACACCAACATCCAAAGACTCAACAGGCAAACCAAGCAATTCAGCATGCTCACGCAAAATGTATGAATGCGTAGATCCAGAATCTATCAAAGAAAGCAATGACAGGGATTGCAAAGTAAAGGTACCTGCAATCACATCCGCATCATTCCTTCCCTCACGCTGAGCATACACCCTCGCTTGACCTCCACCTTCAGGCTGAATAGCCACAACATGGGCCACTCCACGACCACCTTCCTATCTCCTCTGGAAATTACCACGGCCGCGTCCACGACCTCTCTGCGGTGCAGCAACAATAGGAGCACGCACCTGATCACCAGCCAACCTAGGACAATCACGCCTCAAATGGTCTGCGGATCCACAATTCCAGCACCCATTACCAGCTGCCGCAACAGGAGCTTGCACCTCTCTCACAGCACGAGGACAGTCACGTTTCACGTGACCACGTGAACCACAGATCCAACAAGCACTCGGATCAGCTCTAGCATTACCTCCTCTAGCAGGTGCACCACCACCTCTCTTAGCAGAAGACTGATACTTCTGATCACGTCCCCTCTTGTTCCGTCCACCTCCAGAACTATACTCAGCAGCTCGCTTGCCAGCACCCTTAGCAGATAAACTCAAGTTCATCTCAACGTCCTTGGCTCGGCCCACCAACACATCAAAATCATCATACTCGGTGGCCAGCAAATACATTTTCACATCCGTCTCTAAGCCGTAACGGAACCTCTCGCACCTTGCCCGCTCATCAGGTACCAGCTCAGGTGCATACTGACTGAGTCGCACAAACTGTACTTCATACTCAGCCACACTCATGCTCCCTTGGGTAAGAGACATGAATTCACGCTTCTTCTCATCAAGATATCTCACACCAAGATATCTCCGCTTGAACACATTCTGAAAGAATGTCCAAGTCACATCAGCTTCTGTCATCCCAGCAATAGTGGTTGTCCACCATGTATACGCATCCTTCTGCAGCAAGGACACAACACAACCCAGCTTTTGCACATCCGTGCAGCTCATCTGACCCAAGATTCGCTTGGTACTCTCTAGCCAAGCTTCAGAACTCTCAGCAGACATACCCCTGAACTCAGTCCCACCAAGACTGCGCAAACGCTCCAAAGGTAGTCTAACTCCAGCATCTTCCTGATGCCCCGCTCCACGAGCCCCAGCTACTGCTGCTTGAAAAGCACCAGCAATAGCTTGTACTAACATCGTCATATCAGGCATAGCTTTCCCCTGACCAGCCCCAGGTCCAGCAGCTCCAGCGCCAGCTGCAGCTCCAGCTTCCTCAGCCCCAGCACCACCACCACCAGGTGGAGGAGGAGGTAACACCGCACTACCCGTGTTTTCCTCATTCTCGTTCTCATTAGGAGCCGTAGCTCACACATTACCTCGTAACTCTCTATGTGGTGCCATACTTTTACCATGCAATCACAACACAAATAAAACAAAGTCAGGCCCAGCAAGGTAAGCAATCCAAGTATTCAAGCTCAATTTCATTCAAAATCAACACCATTTCATTAGCTTTTATTTGGCAATGGGTACCCACAACATGCTACGTCTCCACATACATCTCAAATGCAACATACATGCAATTCACTCAACATGCTTCCACTCAACAAGCATACAAAGCATACACACTTCAATCATGCACACATTCATTCCCAATTACTCGAGAACCTGGCTCTGATACCACCAAATGTAACCCCCTTAACCCGGCCTAGACGGTTGACCCGAATTAAGAAAGTCACACGGGGAAAACCAAAGTCAACCCGAAAGTCAACCTTGATTAACGACCCTTTTTTTTCTTTAAAAACTTGTCTAGATGCATATTAAGCCTTAGATATGTTCATACAACAGCATACTCAAAGATCATAAACATCAGAGATCTAACAGGGACCCAATTGAACAATTTACAACTTTAGGGACCAAATTGTAAATTCTGATAATTATAAGGACTTAACCCAAATTGAAGTTACCAACTTGAAATTAATCATGTTTCATGCTTCTCTGTGAAATTTCAGCTCAAAAGGACTTCCCAAACTCATACAATTGCACAAACAAGATTCAGGACCAAAATGCAAACATTTCAAAACATTTAACTGCCAATGTCAGCCCCCAACGGTCACCCGTTCCGAAACGGGAGACAGCCCGTTTCGAAACACGGGGCCGTTCCGCAACGCGTACCGAAACGGGGGTCGGCCAGTAGCCTTTCCATTTCGGAACGGTCCCTCCCGTTTCGGACGCCTGGGCTTGTTTAAGGCACCCGTTCCGAAACGGTAGGTGCTGTTCCGAAACACCCTGCACAGATTGCCCAAAAATGCATACTTAAACATGCAATTGACCAACCAATCATGCTCCAAATGCCACCAAACTTTGCCAACATGCAATTCAACATATATGAGACATACTTGCATCAACAATTCATCAAAACATCCGCATATATGAAAAGCCCCAAATCTATAGGCATGCTTCCTACACAAGCAACCATTCAAGCATAAACTTCCGAATCAAGCATATAAAGGCCAACCACAAAAACCAACATTCTCAACAACATTCAACATACTTAGGGAGTTCAAAACATCTCCCAAAACATACACATAGGTCCCCCATTGCCAAATTACCAAAAGCTAAATGTACTTAAGAAAACCTTCTATACTTTAAGCTTTACTACCACTTGAATGCTTTCCTTCCTTGCTGCCCTCAAAGTACTTTAATGCTCTGCAATATTGGTTTGAGAAAACAAAGAGAGCGTAAGCAAAAGCTTAGTGAGGAATGCTCAATAAAACCATCCAATAATGCATTTATAAAACACTTATAAATCATGCTTCAAATCATCATTTACACATGCTCAAAAGCATACTTTAACAAGCATCTCATGCTTCATTTCATTACATGTCATATTGGCCACAAGTGATACAATTCATTTCTTTGAAAACAAGTTCATCAACTTTCACCCCAAGGACTTTTAAACACCTTGGACCCCAAGGACTTTTAAACACCTTGGCCATGGACTTTTAAACACCATGATATAAATTACCTCAAGGACTTTTAAACACCTTGACCCCAAGGACTTTTAAACACCTTGGCCATGGACTTTTAAACACCATGAATTAAATCACCTCAAGGACTTTTAAACACCTTGGCCTATGGACTTTTAAGCACCATAGAAAGGACCACACAAGGACTTTTAAACACCTTTGTGTCCGTAACAAGAATCATCCAAGGACTTTTAACCACCTTGATGTTCTTAAGTAACAAGGCTCACTCAAGGACTTTTAACCACCTTAGTGACCTCAACCTTTTCAAAACATCACTTGCCAATATACATCATTTATCATCAATATTTCACTGTTCTAAAGCATTAAACCAAGCCATATTCATCATGCGTTTAAAAGCATCAAACCACATTTGATCAATGTTCAAAAACAAGGAACTCTTACCTTGAGCTTCCTTCAACATATGGCTTACTAAAACAGCATTAACCATGCTAAATCATGCTTTCAAAACAGAATTTAAAACATGCAATAAACCACATTGCACAACAATCAAATCATGGCCACCACTAGAGAGTATTTCCGAAAACTTACACTTGAGCTTAGCAAAGTTGTTTAGACTTAAACTAAGCTCCCAAGACATTGGTTTCAAAGCCGAAAACCCAATTTCACTCACCGATTCCACTTCACCTCTTGCCGAAGCACCAAATCAAGCCTCCGGATCACCACCACTTGGATCCAAAGATGACTCCCCTGTTTTAACACATTAAAACAGTAGATTAATGCATCATCATGCATTAAAAGCTTCAACGAAAGCACCTAAACTCGCTGCTCTCAACCACACTCCATTTTCGGCCACCAAACACAACCGAAAATGCATCCAAACCACTTCTCAACTAAGCCCAGCCATTAACCATCAAAACCTAACATCCTTTAACATCTTTTAACATCTAAAAAGAACCTAACAACATCCTTATACCTCCAGCAACACCAGATCCACAAGATCTCCTCAAAAACAACCAAGAATCATAAGCTAAACTTAGGAAATTCAACCTATCCGGGATTGCATTAATCAAAACTCAATTCCCTATCAAATTAACATTCATTAATCATCATTTTAACACCTTAAAACACTGCTTTAACAGATCCAATGAAATTTCATCAAAAACACACCAAATCTTGCATTTTAAGCCAAGATCCATTAAACAATCTTAAAAGCCATTTATAAAACATCAATTAAGGATTGAGAACTTAGGAATTTCATTAAAGAACTTGAAGTTCAGAGGAGAAGGACGTTCTTACCTCCAAACTTGAGTTTCTCCTCTTTTGGAACCAAAAAGCTTGATGAATCAAGTAGCAAATTGAGAGGTTTTGTAGATATGATGATTAGGAATCAAAAGAAGATTGAAAAGAGAGAAATGAGTGACAAAATCAGAAGGAAATCTCTGGAGAGAAAGTGTTTGGGTTGAGAGAAAATGAGAGAAAAGAGAAATTGGAAAATATGAGAATTAGTTACAAAATAACCAAAATGATTTTCCCTCCACTTTTCTTTTGCTTGAAAATCAGAATTAATCATTAAAATATCTTAGAAAAATCTGGAGAAACTCCCTTTGGGTAAATAGCTCCTTAAAGATTCAAAGTTTCAATCCTTTCTAAAACAGTCACAAAACTTTCAAAAATTACATTTTGGTCACTAGCCAAAATGTCACCCTTCCGAAACTCATTTTCCAAAATTGATTTCACAGTTCACTTAGATATATTAAAAGATGATTTTAGAACATTTTTCCATATTTTTAATGCAACCCGAACTAAGCTTTCCTAAATTCACTCTCCTAGATTCGAACAGCACTTTGACCAAACCGGTCAACGCCCAAAACTTCTAAGCCCAAAACCGGGGCGTTACAGGACCGTTGGGATTGAATTAGAGCCGTTAGAGACTTTATTTCCCACCTTAAATGCAGTTCTGGTGATGTATGTTTTGGTACAATAGTAGTTGTATCGAAACACCCTTCTTTAGAACTAGCCGTTAGAGTCTGATTCAGTGTGCCGTATTGAAACACGTCAAGGCCGTATCGGAACACCCGTATCGAAACGTCTAGTGTCGTATTGAAATATCTTGCAATTTAAATAGTAGTTGGGAAATAGTCGTTGGGGTGTCTGCCACGTAGGCGTATCGAAACACCAAAGGGTGTTTCGAAACAACACTTGTACGTATCGAAAGAGGTAAGCCCTATATCGAAATGGGCTTTGGCAGTTTCAAAACGTATCGATACAGATAATGCCTGTATCGAAACGGGTACATTAAAAGCACTGGCTTGGCTACTTAAAAATGTTTCAAACATTTCCAAAACCTTTAGAAAGCACCTCAAACTAATTTTCAAGTTGTTTTGACTAAAAACGTGTTTTAAATTTTTTTCAATTTAGTCAATATCATTTTTCAATGATTATATCAAAAAATATATTTCTACAGTAATCCTTTAAAATTTCAGGTAGTTACACAGTTTCTTACCATAAGTTTGGTTGATTTAAGATCAAGAGATATGGGCTTATAATTTTGGTAGTTACCTTTTTTGCTATAATTTATGTAAAGATTTTTGTAGCTATTGTGAAACATTGTGTAGGTATGGTATTTTTTATGCTTTTTGTAGCATATAGAGTAATCCTTTAACATTTTATGTAGTTACACAATTTCTTACCATAAGTTTGGTTAGTTTAAGATTTGGAGATATGGGGTACTCATTTCGATAGTTACGTTTTTTTACTATATTTTATATAGATTTATGTAGGTATTATGAAACATTGTGTAGGTATCATATTTCTCATGCGTTTTGTAACATATAGAGTAATCCTTTAACATTGCAGGTAGTTTCACAATTTCTTACCATAAGTTTTGTTGGTTTAAGATTTGAAGATATGAGGTAATAATTTCAGTAGTTACATTTTTTACGATATTTTATATAAAGATTTATATAGGTATTGAGAAACATTGTGTAGGTATCGTATTTCTCATGCGTTTTGTAACATATAGAGTAATCCTTTAACATTTTAGGTAGTTACACAATTTCTTACCATAAGTTATGTTGGTTTAAGAATAAGAGATATGGGCTAATAATTTTGGTAGTTACGTTTTTTCTATATTTTATGTAAAGATTTATGTAGGTATTGTGAAACATTGTGTAGGTATGTTATTTCTCATGCTTTTTGTAACATATAGAGTAATCCGTTAACATTTCAGGCAGTTACACAATTTCGTACCATAAGTTTGGTTGGTTTAAGATTTGGAGATATGGGCTAATAATTTCGGTAGTTACGTTGTATACTATATTTTATGTAAAGATTTATGTAGGTATTGTGAAACATTGTGTAGGTATGGTATTTCTCATGCGTTTTGTAACATATAGAGTAATCTTTTAACATTTCAGGTAGTTACACAATTTCTTACCATAAGTTTGGTTGGTTTAAGATTTGGAGATATGAGGTAATTATTTCTGTAGTTACGTTTTTTTACTAATATTTACATAAAGATTTATGTAGGTATTGTGAAACATTGTGTAAGTATCGTATTTCTCATGCGTTTTGTATCATTTAGAGTAATTCTTTAAGATTTCTGATAGTTACAAAACTTACTACCATGATAAGCTTTTCTGTAACTACCATTTTTTTTACATTTACAGTAATAAATTATATAACCGTATTGTAACAAATAATGTAGTTACATGCTATCGGTATAACTGGTTAGTTTGGTTAGTTTAAGATTTGGAGATATGGGGTACTCATTTCGATAGTTACGTTTTTTACTATATTTTATATAGATTTATGTAGGTATTATGAAACATTGTGTAGGTATCATATTTCTCATGCGTTTTGTAACATATAGAGTAATCCTTTAACATTTCAGGTAGTTTCACAATTTCTTACCATAAGTTTTGTTGGTTTAAGATTTGAAGATATGAGGTAATAATTTCAGTAGTTACATTTTTTACGATATTTTATATAAAGATTTATATAGGTATTGAGAAACATTGTGTAGGTATCGTATTTCTCATGCGTTTTGTAACATATAGAGTAATCCTTTAACATTTTAGGTAGTTACACAATTTCTTACCATAAGTTTTGTTGGTTTAAGAATAAGAGATATGGGCTAATAATTTCGGTAGTTACGTTGTATACTATATTTTATGTAAATATTTATGTAGGTATTGTGAAACATTGTGTAGGTATGGTATTTCTCATGCGTTTTGTAACATATAGAGTAATCTTTTAACATTTCAGGTAGTTACACAATTTCTTACCATAAGTTTGGCTGGTTTAAGATTTGGAGATATGAGGTAATTATTTCTGTAGTTACGTTTTTTTAATAATATTTGTAACGCCCCGGTTTTGGGCTTAGAGGTTTTGGGCGTTGACCGGTTTGGTCAAAGTGTTGTTCGAATCTAAAAGGGTGAATTTAGGAAAGCCTAGTTCGGGTTGCATTAAAATTATGGAAAAATGTTCTAAAATCATCTTTTAATATATATAAGTGAACTGTGAAATCAATTTTGGAAAATGAGTTTTGGAAGGGTGGCATTTTGGCTAGTGACCAAACTGTAATTTTTGAAAGTTTTGTGACTGTTTTAGAAAGGGTTGAAACTTTGAATCTTTAAGGAGCTATTATTCCAAAAGTAGTTTCTCCAGATTTTTCTAAGATATTTTAAGCTATATTCTGATTTTAAAACATATCAAAAGAGGAGGGAAAGCCATTTTGGCCATTTTGATAACTAACTTCCTATTTTCTTTTCTCTCATTTTCTCTCAACCCAAACACTTTCTTTCCAGAGAATTGTTTCTGATTTTCTCACCTAAATCTCTCCTTTCAACTCTCTTTTGATTCCTAATCATCATATCTACAAAACCTCATCATTTGCTACTTGATTCATCAAGGTTTTTGATTCCAAAAAGAGGAGAAACTCAAGTTTGGAGGTAAGAACGTCCTTCTCCTCTAAACTATCAGTTCTTTACTGAAATTCCTAAGTTTTCAATCCTTAATTGATGTTTTATTAAAGGCTTTTAAGTTGTGAAATGGATCTTGGCTTATAATGCAAGATTTGGTGATTTTTGATGATTTTCGTTTGATCTGTTAAATCTGTGATTGGAGATGTGTTTTTGATGTTATTTGAACTCTAAATTGATAAGGAATTGAGTTTTGATTGATGCAATCCCGGATAGGTTGGGTTTCCTAAGTTTAGCTTGTGATTCTTGATTGTTTTTTAGGTGATCTTGTGGATCTGGTGTTGCTGGAGGTATAAGGATGTTATTAGGTTCTTTTTAGATGTTAAATGATGTTAAAGGATGTTAGGTTTTGATGGTTAATGGCTGGGCTTTGTTGAGAAGTGGTTTGGATGCATTTTCGGTTGTGTTTGGTGGCCGAAAATGGAGTGGGGATGAGAGCAGTGAGTTTAGGTGCTTTCATTGAGGATATTAATGCATGATGATGCATTAATCTACTGTTTTGATGTGTTAAAACAGGGGAGTCATCTTTGGATCCAAGTGGTGGTGATCCGGAGGCTTGATTGGTGCTTCGACAAGAGGCGAAGTGGAATCGGTGAGTGAAATTGGGTTTTCGGCTTTGAAACCAATGTCATGGGAGCTTAGTTTAAGTCTAAACAACTTTGCTAAGCTCAAGTGTAAGTTTTCGGAAATACTCTCTAGTGGTGGCCATGGTTTGGTTGTTGTGCAATGTGGTTTATTGCATGTTTTAAATTCTGTTTTGAAAGCATGATTTAGCATGGTTATTGCTGATTTTGTAAGCCATATGTTGAAGGAAGCTCAAGGTAAGAGTTCCTTGTTTTTGAACATTGATTAAATGTAGTTTGATGCTTTGAAATGCATGATGAATATGGCTTGGTTTAATGCTTTAAAACAGTGGATTTAATGATGAAATGATGTATATTGGCAATTAATGTTTTGAAAAAGGTTAAGGTCACCAAGGTGGTTAAAAGTCCTTGAGTGAGCCATGTTACTTAAGAACATCAAGGTGGTTAAAAGTCCTTGGATGATTCTTGCTAAGGTCACTAAGGTGGTTAAAAGTCCTTGAGTGAGCCTTGTTACTTAAGAACATCAAGGTGGTTAAAAGTCCTTGGATGGTTCTTGTTAAGGACACAAAGGTGGTTAAAAGTCCTTGTGTGGTCCTTGCCATGGTGTTTAAAAGTCCATGGGCCAAGGTGTTTAAAAGTCCTTGGGGCCAAGGTGTTTAAAAGTCCTTGGGAAGAACACAAAGGTGGTTAAAAGTCCTTGTGTGGTTCTTGGAAATTATAAGATCACAATGGTGTTTAAAAGTCCATGTGTGAGTCTTATGTTGATCTTGTTTTTTTTAAAAGATGAAATGTATCACTTGTGGCCAATATGACATGTAATGATATGAAGCATGAGATGCTTGTTTAAAGTTTGCTTGTGAGCATGTTAAAGTGTATCTTGAAGCATGATTTATGAATGAGTTTTATAAATGCATTATTGTGTGGTTTTAAGGAGCTTTCCTCACTAAGCTTTTGCTTACGCTCTCTTTCGTTTTCTTAAACCAATAATGCAGAACATTAAGGTGATTTGAGGGCAGCAAGGAAGGCAAGCAACCAAGGGAAAACTAAGCTCAAGTATGGAAAGGTTTTATCGAACACATTTAGCTTTTGGTGTATGGCAATGGGGGACCTTTGTGAATGTTGTTTGGAGATGTTTTGAACTCCTTGAGTATGTTTAATGTCGCTGATAATGCTGGTTTTGTAATTGGCCTTTACATGTATGGATTGGAGGTTTTATGCTTGAATAGTTGCTTGTGTAGGAAGCATGCCATTAGATTTGGGGCTTTTCATATGTGATGCTAATATGTTGATTGGTTGATGCAAACATGACTCTTGTATGATGAATTGCATGCTGGTAAAGTTTGGTGGCATTTGGAGCATGATTGGTTGGTCAATTGCATGTTAAAGTAGGTAAAATTCTGCATTTTGTGCAGGCCGTTTCGGAACAGTGCCTGTCGTTTCGGAACGGGTGCCTCGAAGCAGCCCAGGCGTTCGAAACGGGCAACACCGTTCCGGAACGGATATGCTACTGCCCGACCCCGTTCCGGTACGCGTTGCGGAACGGCCCCGAGTTTCGAAACGGGCTGTCCCCCGTTTCGGAACGGCTGACCGTTGGGGGCTGACAGTGGCAGTTATATGTTTCGGATTGTTTACATTTTGGTCCTGAATCTTGTATGTGCAATTGTATGGGTTTGGAATGTCCTTTTGAGCTGAAATTTGGCTGAGATGCATGAGACACGATTAAATTCAAGATGGTAACTTTAATTTGGGCTAAGTCCTCATATTTATCAGAATTTACAATTTGGTCCCTAAAGTTGTAAATTGTTCAATTGGGTCCTTGTTTGATCTCTGATGTTTATGATCTTTTAGTATGTCGTTTGTATGATCATTTTTAGGGTTAATGTGCATCTAGATAAGTTTTTAAAAGAAAAAAAAAGGGGTCGATAATCAAGGTTGACTTTCGGGTTGACTTTGGTTTTCCCCGTGTGACTTTCTTAATTCGGGTCAACCGTCTAGGCCGTGTTAAGGGGGTTACATTTGGTGGTATCAGAGCTGAGTTCTCGAGTAATTGGGAATGTGTATGTGAATGTTTGATGTATGTCTGCTATATATGCTTGTTGAGTGAAAGCATGTTGAGTAGTATGTGAGTTTGATGCAATTGAGTTGTATGTTGTGATGAAGCATGTTGTGGGTACCCATTGCCATATCAAAGCTAAGAAATGATGTTGCTTTTAAATGAAATTGAGCTTGAGTACTTGGATTGTTTACCTTGCTGGGCCTGACTTTGTTTATTTGCATTGTGATTGCATGGTTAAAGTATGGCACCACGTAGAGAGTTGAGAAGTAATGTGCGAGCTACGGCTCCGAATGAGAATGAAAATGAAGAGAATGCGGGTAGTGCGGTGTTACCTCCTCCTCCACCTGGTGGTGGTGGTGCTGGGGCTGAGGAAGCTGGGGCTGCAGCTGGTGCTGGAGCTGCTGGACCTGAGGTTGGTCAGGGGCAAGCTATGCCTGACATGACGATGTTGGTACAAGCTATTGCGGGTGCTTTCCGAGCAGCAGGAGCCGGAGCTCAAGGAGCTGGGCATCAGGGAGATGCTGGTGTTAGACTACCTTTGGAGCGCTTACGCAGTCTTGGTGGGACTGAGTTTAGGGGTATGTCTGCGGAAGGTTCTGAAGCTTGGTTAGAGAGTACCAAGAGGATTTTGGGCCAGATGAGTTGCACTGATGTGCAGAAGCTGGGGTGTGTTGTATCCTTGCTGCAGGATGATGCGTATACGTGGTGGACGACCACTATAGCTGGGATGGCTGAAGCTGACATAACTTGGACATTCTTTCTGAATGTGTTCAAGAGGAGGTATCTTGGTGTGAGGTACCTGGATGAAAAGAAGCGAGAGTTCATGTCTCTTACCCAGGGGAGCATGAATGTGGCTGAGTATGAAGTACAGTTTGTGCGACTCAGTCAGTATGCACCTGAGCTGGTACCTGATGAGCGGGCAAGGTGCGAAAGATTTCGTTATGGTTTAGTGACGGATGTGAAGATGTATGTGTTGGCCACCGAATATGATGATTTTGATGTGTTGGTGGGTCGAGCCAAGGACATTGAGATGAACTTGGGTTTATCTGCGAAAGGTGCTGGAGCAAGTTCGGGTAAGAGAGCTGCTGAGTATAGTTCCGGAGGTGGAAGGAACAAGAGGGGACGTGACCTGAAGTATCAGTCCTCAGCTAAGAGGGGTGGTGGTGCACCTGCTCGGGGAGGCAATGCTAGAGCTGATCCGAGTGCTTGTTGGATTTGTGGTTCACGGGGTCATATGAAGCGTGACTGTCCTCGTGCTGTGAGGGAGGTGCAAGCTCCTGTTGCGACAGCTGGTAATGGTTGCTGGAATTGTGGATCTGCAGACCATTTGAGGCGAGATTGTCCTAGGTTGGCTGGTGATCAAGTGCGTGCTCCTGTTGTTGCTGCACCGCAGAGAGGTCGTGGGCGCGGCCGTGGTAATTTCTAGAGGAGAGAGGAAGGTGGTCGTGGAGTGGCCCATGTTGTGGCTATTCAGCCTGAAGGTGGAGGCCAAGCGAGGGTGTATGCTCAGCGTGAGGGAAGGAATGATGCGGATGTGATTGCAGGTACCTTTACTTTGCAATCCTTGTCATTGCTTTCTTTGATAGATTCTGGATCTACGCATTCATACATTTTGCGTGAGCATGCTGAATTGCTTGGTTTGCCTGTTGAGTCTTTGGATGTTGGTGTTCGTGTCACTAGTTCTTTTGGTGAGACTGTTGTGACTCGAAAGCTTTATAGAAGGTGTCCCTTGGTTGTTCAAGAACATGTTTTTCATGTTGATCTTATGGAGTTGCCCTTTTATGGTTTTGATGTAATCCTTGGTATGGATTGGCTTGCTGAGCATCGTGCTGTTGTGGATTGTGAAAACAAGCGAGTTTCGCTTAAGCTTGCGGATGATTATGAAGTTGTTGTGGTTGGTGAGAATGTGAAGTTTCTTGCCAATGTGGTGTCTACCTTGGAGGTGAGCAGGATGCTGAGGCAAGGTTGCGAAGCCTATCTAGCTTTTGTGATGAATCCTAGCTCTAAAGAGTTGAGGGTGCAAGATATCAGAGTTGTGAAGGAGTTTCCTGGTGTTTTTCCTGAGGAGTTGCCTGGTTTACCTCCTAACCGCGAGGTGGAGTTTGGAATTGAGTTGTATGAGAATACAACTCCTGTGTCCATTACTCCTTATAGAATGGCACCTAAGGAGCTGAAGGAGCTGAAGACGCAGTTGCAAGAGTTGCTTGATCGTGGTTTCATCCGGCCGAGTGTGTCACCTTGGGGAGCACCGGTCTTGTTTGTGAAGAAGAAGGATGGCACTATGAGAATGTGCATTGATTACCGTCAGCTGAACAAGTTGACTATCAAGAATCGGTATCCTTTGCCGAGAATTGATGATCTCTTTGATCAATTTCGGGGAGCTGCTGTGTTCTCTAAGATTGACTTGAGGTCAGGGTATTATCAGTTGAAGGTGAAGGATGTGGATGTGCCTAAGACAGCTTTCAGGACAAGGTATGGGCATTATGAGTTCCTTGTGATGCCGTTTGGTTTGACAAATGCTCATGCTGCTTTCATGGACATGATGAATCGTGTGTTTCATGAATACCTGGACAAGTTTGTTGTGGTGTTCATCGATGATATCCTCGTGTACTCGCGTACTGAGGAGGAGCATGAAGAGCATTTGAGGATTGTGCTGCAGGCTTTGTTGGAGAATCAGCTCTATGCTAAGCTGAGCAAGTGTGAGTTCTGGCTTAAGGAGGTGGTGTTTCTTGGGCATGTGGTTTCTGCTGAGGGGATTCGTGTCGATCCTCAAAAGATTGAGGCTGTGATGAACTGGAAGGTTCCTAAGTCTGTTCATGAGGTCCGTAGTTTCCTTGGTTTGGCGGGATACTACCGAAGGTTTGTGGATGGTTTTTCCAAGATTGCTGCTCCTTTAACGAAGCTGTTGCAAAAGGATGTTAAGTATGAGTGGACGGAAGCGAGACAGCAGGCTTTTGAGAAGCTTAAGGCGGCTTTGACGCAAGCTCCTATCTTGATTCAGCCTGAATCAGGGAAAGAGTTTGTGGTTTACAGTGATGCATCCTATGTTGGTTTGGGGTGTGTGCTGATGCAGGAGGGTAAGGTGGTGGCTTATGCATCGCGGCAGTTGAAAGTGCATGAGCGCAATTACCCTACGCATGATATTGAGCTGGCTGCAGTGGTTTTTGCTCTGAAGATCTAGAGACATTATCTGTATGGTGAGAAGTGTACTGTGTACACAGATCACAAGAGTTTGAGGTATCTGATGTCTCAGAAAGAGTTGAATCTTAGGCAGCGGCGTTGGTTGGAGTTGCTCAAGGATTATGATCTGACGATTGAGTATCATCCTGGAAAAGCTAATGTTGTTGCGGATGCCTTGAGTAGGAAAGTAGCTGTTGAGCTGAGGGCTATGTTTGCTAGCTTGAGCATATCGCAAGATGGTGGTCTTGTTGCTGAGTTGCAAGTGAAACCATCTTTGGTTCAGTTGATCAAGGATAAGCAGTTGCTGGATGATTCCTTGGTGTCTCATGTTCAGGATATCGCGGAGGGTAGACCTTCGGATTTCTGCTTTAATGATGATGGTGTGTTGTGTTTTGGGAGTCGGATAGTAGTGCCTGCTGATGCTGAGTTGAGGCGTGCTATTCTGACTGAAGGTCATAGTAGTCCTTTTGCTATGCACCCTGGTAGTACCAAGATGTATCGTGATCTTCGTGATGAGTACTATTGGGTGGGTTTGAAGAAGGGTGTTGCGGAGTTTGTGAGCAAGTGTTTGGTGTGTCAGCGAGTTAAGGCTGAGCATCAGGTTCCTTCAGGGTTGTTGCAACCGTTGAAAATCCCTGAATGGAAGTAGGAAAGGGTTACCATGGATTTTGTATCTGGTTTACCTTTGTCTCCCTCGAAGAAGAATTCTGTTTGGGTGATTGTGGATCGCCTAACGAAGTGTGCGCATTTCTTGCCTGTGCATACCACGTTTTCTTTGGATAAGTTGGCAGAGCTGTACATTGCTGAGATTGTGCGGCTGCAAGGTGTGCCTAAGTCGATTGTGTCGGATAGGGATCCGAGGTTCACATCGCGTTTCTGGCAGTGTTTGCATCAAGCTCTGGGTACAAGGTTGCATTTCAGTACATCCTATCATCCTCAGTCGGATGGTCAGTCTGAGCGTGTTATCCAGATTTTGGAGGATATGTTGAGGTGCTGCGTGATTGAGTTTCAGGGTTCTTGGGAGAAGCATCTGCCTTTGGTTGAGTTTGCTTATAACAACAGTTATCAGGCAAGTATACAGATGGCACCTCATGAGGCTTTGTACGGGAGGAAGTGTAGGACTCCTCTTTGTTGGGCTGAAACTGGTCAAAAGTTGGTTTTGATGCCGGCTTTGTTGAAAGGGACCACAGAGAAGGTAAAGCTCATTTGTGAGCGGTTGAAGGCGGCCTCTGATCGGCAAAAGTCTTACGCGGATTTGAAGCGTAAGGAGATTGAGTATGCGGTGGGTGGCCGTGTGTTCTTGAAGGTTTCGCCTTGGAAGAAGGTGATGAGGTTTGGCCGGAAGGGTAAGTTGAGCCCTAGGTACATTGGACCATATGAGGTGGTTGAGCGTGTGGGTCCTGTTGCGTACAAGCTGAGGTTACCTCAGGAGTTGGAGAAGATTCATGATGTGTTTCATGTTTCTATGCTCCGGAAGTATAGATCTGTTCCTTCGCACGTGATGCCTGTGGAGGAAGTGGAATTGAATCCGAATTTGACCTATGATGAGGAACCGGTGAAGGTTCTGGATTCGGATAGCAAGGTTCTTCGTGGCAAGACCATTGAGTTGGTGAAGGTGCTGTGGAAGTATCGAGGTGTTGAGGAAGCCACGTGGGAGCGGAAGGAAGACATGCTGAAGCAGTTTCCTTATCTCTTTCCTTCAGGTAAATTTCGGGGACGAAATTTCTTAAGGGGGGGAGAGTTGTAACGCCCCGGTTTTGGGCTTAGAAGTTTTGGGCGTTGACCGGTTTGGTCAAAGTGCTGTTCGAATCTAAAAGGGTGAATTTAGGAAAGCCTAGTTCGGGTTGCATTAAAATTATGGAAAAATGTTCTAAAATCATCTTTTAATATATATAAGTGAACTGTGAAATCAATTTTGGAAAATGAGTTTTGGAAGGGTGACATTTTGGCTAGTGGCCAAAATGTAATTTTTGAAAGTTTTGTGACTGTTTTAGAAAGGGTTGAAACTTTGAATCTTTAAGGAGCTATTATTCCAAAAGTAGTTTCTCCAGATTTTTCTAAGATATTTTAAGCTATATTCTGATTTTAAAACATATCAAAAGAGGAGGGAAAGCCATTTTGGCCATTTTGATAACTAACTTCCTATTTTCTTTTCTCTCATTTTCTCTCAACCCAAACACTTTCTTTCCAGAGAATTGTTTCTGATTTTCTCACCTAAATCTCTCCTTTCAACTCTCTTTTGATTCCTAATCATCATATCTACAAAACCTCATCATTTGCTACTTGATTCATCAAGGTTTTTGATTCCAAAAAGAGGAGAAACTCAAGTTTGGAGGTAAGAACGTCCTTCTCCTCTAAACTATCAGTTCTTTACTGAAATTCCTAAGTTTTCAATCCTTAATTGATGTTTTATTAAAGGCTTTTAAGTTGTGAAATGGATCTTGGCTTATAATGCAAGATTTGGTGATTTTTGATGATTTTCGTTTGATCTGTTAAATCTGTGATTGGAGATGTGTTTTTGATGTTATTTGAACTCTAAATTGATAAGGAATTGAGTTTTGATTGATGCAATCCCGGATAGGTTGGGTTTCCTAAGTTTAGCTTGTGATTCTTGATTGTTTTTGAGGTGATCTTGTGGATCTGGTGTTGCTGGAGGTATAAGGATGTTATTAGGTTCTTTTTAGATGTTAAATGATGTTAAAGGATGTTAGGTTTTGATGGTTAATGGCTGGGCTTTGTTGAGAAGTGGTTTGGATGCATTTTCGGTTGTGTTTGGTGGCCGAAAATGGAGTGGGGATGAGAGCAGCGAGTTTAGGTGCTTTCATTGAGGATATTAATGCATGATGATGCATTAATCTACTGTTTTGATGTGTTAAAACAGGGGAGTCATCTTTGGATCCAAGTGGTGGTGATCCGGAGGCTTGATTGGTGCTTCGACAAGAGGCGAAGTGGAATCGGTGAGTGAAATTGGGTTTTCGGCTTTGAAACCAATGTCATGGGAGCTTAGTTTAAGTCTAAACAACTTTGCTAAGCTCAAGTGTAAGTTTTCGGAAATACTCTCTAGTGGTGGCCATGGTTTGGTTGTTGTGCAATGTGGTTTATTGCATGTTTTAAATTCTGTTTTGAAAGCATGATTTAGCATGGTTATTGCTGATTTTGTAAGCCATATGTTGAAGGAAGCTCAAGGTAAGAGTTCCTTGTTTTTGAACATTGATTAAATGTAGTTTGATGCTTTGAAATGCATGATGAATATGGCTTGGTTTAATGCTTTAAAACAGTGGATTTAATGATGAAATGATGTATATTGGCAAGTGATGTTTTGAAAAATGTTAAGGTCACCAAGGTGGTTAAAAGTCCTTGAGTGAGCCATGTTACTTAAGAACATCAAGGTGGTTAAAAGTCCTTGGATGATTCTTGCTAAGGTCACTAAGGTGGTTAAAAGTCCTTGAGTGAGCCTTGTTACTTAAGAACATCAAGGTGGTTAAAAGTCCTTGTGTGGTCCTTGCCATGGTGTTTAAAAGTCCATGGGCCAAGGTGTTTAAAAGTCCTTGGGGCCAAGGTGTTTAAAAGTCCTTGGGAAGAACACAAAGGTGGTTAAAAGTCCTTGTGTGGTTCTTGGAAATTATAAGATCACAATGGTGTTTAAAAGTCCATGTGTGAGTCTTATGTTGATCTTGTTTTTTTAAAAGATGAAATGTATCACTTGTGGCCAATATGACATGTAATGATATGAAGCATGAGATGCTTGTTTAAAGTTTGCTTGTGAGCATGTTAAAGTGTATCTTGAAGCATGATTTATGAATGAGTTTTATAAATGCATTATTGTGTGGTTTTAAGGAGCTTTCCTCACTAAGCTTTTGCTTACGCTCTCTTTCGTTTTCTTAAACCAATAATGCAGAACATTAAGGTGATTTGAGGGCAGCAAGGAAGGCAAGCAACCAAGGGAAAACTAAGCTCAAGTATGGAAAGGTTTTATCGAACACATTTAGCTTTTGGTGTATGGCAATGGGGGACCTTTGTGAATGTTGTTTGGAGATGTTTTGAACTCCTTGAGTATGTTTAATGTCGCTGATAATGCTGGTTTTGTAATTGGCCTTTACATGTATGGATTGGAGGTTTTATGCTTGAATAGTTGCTTGTGTAGGAAGCATGCCATTAGATTTGGGGCTTTTCATATGTGATGCTAATATGTTGATTGGTTTATGCAAACATGACTCTTGTATGATGAATTGCATGCTGGTAAAGTTTGGTGGCATTTGGAGCATGATTGGTTGGTCAATTGCATGTTAAAGTAGGTAAAATTCTGCATTTTGTGCAGGCCGTTTCGGAACAGTGCCTGCCGTTTCGGAACGGGTGCCTCGAAGCAGCCCAGGCGTTCGAAACGGGCAACACCGTTCCGGAACGGATATGCTACTGCCCGACCCCGTTCCGGTACGCGTTGCGGAACGGCCCCGAGTTTCGAAACGGGCTGTCCCCCGTTTCGGAACGGCTGACCGTTGGGGCTGACAGTGGCAGTTATATGTTTCGGATTGTTTACATTTTGGTCCTGAATCTTGTATGTGCAATTGTATGGGTTTGGAATGTCCTTTTGAGCTGAAATTTGGCTGAGATGCATGAGACACGATTAATTTCAAGATGGTAACTTTAATTTGGGCTAAGTCCTCATATTTATCAGAATTTACAATTTGGTCCCTAAAGTTGTAAATTGTTTAATTGGGTCCTTGTTTGATCTCTGATGTTTATGATCTTTTAGTATGTCGTTTGTATGATCATTTTTAGGGTTAATGTGCATCTAGATAAGTTTTTAAAAGAAAAAAAAGGGTCGATAATCAAGGTTGACTTTCGGGTTGACTTTGGTTTTCCCCGTGTGACTTTCTTAATTCGGGTCAACCGTCTAGGCCGGGTTAAGGGGGTTACAATATTTACATAAAGATTTATGTAGGTATTGTGAAACATTGTGTAAGTATCGTATTTCTCATGCGTTTTGTATCATTTAGAGTAATTCTTTAAGATTTCTGATAGTTACAAAACTTACTACCATGATAAGCTTTTCTGTAACTACCATTTTTTTTACATTTACAGTAGTAAATTATATAACTGTATTGTAACAAATAATGTAGTTACATGCTATCGGTATAACTGGTCTGCCTAATTTTAACCTACTTTTAAGGTGCCTAACGACAGAAGCTCCCAGATGCAAAGTTAGTACCCCAAGTACTCTTTCTCTGTCATCAAAATTTCCCATTGGCTGCTCTTTTTTGGGGGGGCATTTGACTCTGAAATTATTCTCTACCTACAATCCTCCTCATACATACATATAGTGTCATTCTCCTTGCTAGTCGGATGCTTCCCGCTTAGACCTGATTAATTAATGGATCGGATTTAGAATATTTTTGTTGGATTTATTTTGGAGTTTATTTATGCTCGTGTGTAAAGTCACTTCAAGTTCGTATTAATAAATTTAAATTATTTACTTTTTATAATTAAATTAGATTGAATTAAATTTAAATAATTTGATCAAATTTATAAATTTGGATCGACATGTCTTTTTTTTGTTCAAACATAACTTTCATTCACTGTTAAAGGAAAAATACAAAATAAGAAGACAAAAGATCTCGAACACGTTCGGCATCATCAAAACAACCGAGATAGAACAAAACAACAGGCCAAGCAAGGCCAGAAACGCCTAAACATAAACCCACGAGCCATACGCTTCGATAGGGATCAACAACACCGGACGATAACCAGCAAACCCTAGAAACCGAGACAAAGGTAGCGTCCGCTAGAACAACCAGGGATAGCTTCAAACAACAGCCGAAAAACGGCAGATACAGCAACGATCTATCCACGATCAGTCGGGGCTTGAGACAACAGGGATACGCTCGAAACTCGCCTGAGAGCTCCCTCCGGAGGCAGGCTCCCACTCTACACGAGATGGGCCTTATCAAGGCAAGTGGAACGTAGCCCTTACGTTGTGGCCACGGCACGTTGAAAAGGAACACATCAGCTGTGGTAAAACCAACCTGAAACCAAATCACGGTAACGCTGAACGCGCTATCAACCGAAAGCCGAAAAGCGATCAACCAAATCACTGTAAAGTTGGACCCTCCCGGGTCCCATCCAAAGCTGCGCTCCAAAGAAAATCGGAGCCTGCTAAAAGCCCAAGTCAACATTTGGGTGGGCCCAAATGATCTCCAAGGATCTTCAAAATTCCAAATCCCATGAGAAGGGGATATGCTTGGCTTAATTGGGTAAAGTCTGATTCTAGATCCACTAAAACCGGAGATGTTGTCAGATAAGTTTCCAAAACTGGCAATAAGGGCCCCTTCGGTGATAAAAGTTGGCAGGTAGGAAAAAGTCCATGTTGCCCCTGCCATTGTTCCCTTCTCAAGTGTTTGCCCGTTCAGTTTTTCCGTTGATCGTGCTCCGGCAATCCGACGACCGTTTTGGGTGCGAACGCCTTGAACTGAACCCTCCCCCAACCTTTGACTTAGTAAGCCCAGCAACTCTAAGGATGAAAAAATGCAGTAGTTTCCGGCTACCAGCACTACAGACTTCAACAAATCCGAAGCAATGCCTCCAGGGCCAGCATGCCGCCCACATTTCAGTCTGCCTGGGTCGAAACAAGCATATGTCTGAGAGGACCATCTACCTTGCTCAACGGCCGCCGTACCAGCCCCAACGCTCCCTGCCGCAAAAGAGGTTCCAAGGGACACCGGAGGAGGGCTGTAAACGGTGCCAGAACCGACCTTCGCACCCGTCATCCGTATGGTTCCAGCAAAAAAGCCCGGCCCCAGCCACGACGGGTCTAACAACGACACCAAACCAAAGCTAAGCTTGGGATCGGCATCCTCCTGCGCTGACCAGCCCGGCCACCCACCGTTCTGTTGGTCCAAACCACCAACCGACGTCGCCGTCCATTGCACCGGTAACCGTCGACCCACGAGGGGCCGATCGCGAAGACCGTCACGGATCGGTCACAGCGCCACCTGAGGGACGCGGGGTTAGGGAAAGCCAAGGTTTTGGGGAGCGCGTGAGGCGCGTTCATTTGTGTTCGGAAAAGATTACAATATAAGGAAAATATAATTTGGATCGACATATCAACCCCAAATATTTCAACTTTATTAATTCAAGTTCTGACCATGAAGTTTGGATCACATGTCTTTCTTTAACTACTAACTAGGCATTGTAATTGATTAAATAAAAGACATGCTTGCATGATTCTAGTAGAGGTACATGTGTGACGATTAAAATAAGGATGAGCGTTGAAATGTAATTTTTTTTGGGTGGGCACACATATATTAAGTTTTAATAATATAATTTTTTGTACATAAGTGAATATAAATAAAATGTTAGGATGGACATGCACAATAAAATGGATAACTAATTAAGAAATTTTAAATTTGCACAATTTTTTTAAGGTGAACACATTCAATAAAATGAATAACTAATAAAAAATCAGATTTTTATGGGTAGACATATGTCCTTCTTAAACCTTTACTACATCCTCACTAGGGATGTAAAAAAGTGACCCGACCTAAAAATCCGATTGAAATCTGCTCGAGTCAGAACCTGGTTTGACCCGAGGATTGGATGACCCGAACCCGATCTGTAACAGACTATTTTTTATCTGAACCCGAGTTGGACATGTTACTGTAGTAACCGAACCCGACCTGCATCCGACTAAGAACGACCCGAACCCGAATTGGACCTGTTACTGTAGACCCGAAACCCGACATGTTTTGAACCTGACATGTTTTGAACCTTACCTGTGAATTGACCCGACTTGTTTTTAACCTAAACTGATATTGATCTGACTTGATATTTACCTGACATGTAATTGAGGAAATCTATGACTTGATGAATTTAAAGTGTTGATAAATGTAAAGTATTAACTATTAATTTTTTAAATCAATTTAAATTGTTACATAATCTTTATGTTATATATACATATATAATTAATTTAATATATATATATATATAAAGATTGTATTTAAATATTCATTTCACACTACTAAGTTTTAAATTTAGTTAAATAATTCAATATGCTTAGTACTAACTCATTCAATATAAATTATTTGTGAAGTTAATAACAATTAACGTACTTAAATTTATTTTATTAAAAAATTATTCAAAATTTAAATCAATTTGTTAATTATGAACATTAAATTAAAAAATAATTTTATTAAAAATATTAATTATAGTTATTAAATTAATGAAAAATTGCCGCCAAAGCAATGAGGGAGTTGCCGTTTATTTTTGTTTAGGGGTTAATCACCCTTTAGGTCTTTCCTTATTTAGATACTTAGGGTTTAGGTTTTTCTTTGTTTGTTTTTAGTCTTAATTTTTGGTTTAGTTTCTTTAGATTTCATTCAATTAGGTCATGCTTCATAAATTGATTAATTATTAAGCCTTTTGGTTTGCTTTGAATTTGATTTGGTCCTCGTATAAAGATTTGGTAATTAATTGATTTTAATAATTTGATTAATTTGTGAATTGAGCTCTAATTAATAATTTAGTTTTAATTTAATTTCGGATTTTTCCGTTTTGATTTATTTCCTTTGTTAGATTTATGGGTTTTATGTTTGGGGTTTACGGGTAAATGTGTGTATTCTAATTTTTTTTTGAAAGTTAACTTTATTGATCAGAGTCCTATACCCCGTGCCTCATTAAAAAACCTCCCTAACCTAAAGTGGAGGGAAAAGAGTGCAATTCGGGGAAAGGATAATAACAACAACACACAACCATGAAGTGTAACAGTGACCACAATGTTTCTGCCCATTCGCCAAACTAATACTGTGGCAGCAAAACTAACATACACACGGCAGAATAAAACTCAACACTATTCATGTGTAAATGAGAAAAGCCTGCGACTCTACCGTTCCAGTACATTACAATGTACCGCAGCATTCCATCTAAAAGGATGAGTTCTAGAAATACCCGTTTTAGCCAATTTATTAGCAGTCCCGTTAGCCTCTCTAGCGATCACACTGAGACTCCAATTAATGTTCAACAACATGTTACGTATTTCGAGAATAAGAGGCCTGAAAGCAGACGGGGATCGGTTCGGTCTAATCATCCAATCTTCAATGTTGCTGCAATCTGTTTCCAGGATCAGATCAACCTTCGAAGACCAATTGGAGTTGATATAGATTGAAACTGCCTCACGTAAAGCAGAGAGTTCAACTGAAGTGGCATCTGTTATCCCAATCTGTTTAGAGAACAAAGACAACATTTTCCCTTCCTCATCACGTAACACACCTCCAATCTCTGCTTTACCAAAACCACCAATAACCGCTCCATCAAAGTTGAATTTAACCGAGCCTTTAGGGGGACGTGACCATAGACCATTTGAACCCTATTTCGAATCATTCTTACTGATAGAAATGACACTGGGATTTAGAATGAAGTCGTTGATCGAAGAAAAAGACAGTGGCCATTTCGTCTTACACCACCAACCAATGCGGATAATGAAGGAATCAAAAAGCTTTTGCTCAACCAAAACTATTTTTTTAAAGACTACCTCATTTCTATACAACCATATGGACCATATTAGAGCAATAAAAGAAAGCTGCCAAAATTCTTTAGAATTGACTGGAGTAAAGCCATTCACCCAATGAAGAAAAAGAGAGCGAAGATCCCCCAGGAACACACTAACCAGCCCCCACAAATTACACCATCTCTGCATCATTCTCCACGACACAATGCAATTACAAAACAGATGATCTATAGATTCATCCTCAGAGGAGCACAATGGGCATATGGACGAAATCTGAGGAAGAACGCCCCTTTTAGCTAGTTCGACTTTGGTAGGAATTCGTCCATGAAGCACCTTCCACAAAAAAGCTTCCGCCTTAGGAGGTGCAAGATTGACCCAAATCTTCGACCACAGGGAGCTATCATAGTCGTTAGGCATTGGCAAAGCATGAAGAATATTCTTGGTGGACTAACAACCATCCGAACAATTACCCCACCGGATACTGTCCGCTCTCTGCAAGGATATTTGAGCACTATGTATTCTGTCCGCAAAGCTCAGCCATATATCTCGTTCCCAATCAAAGACACTCCTACGTAGTTTAATATCCCAAGTCCAACGACCATCCACCGAGTGTCCAAAACTTGAAACTTGGCCTGATTTGGAAACTGCCAATGTAAAAATTCTGGGGTAATCAGCTTTAAGTGAATTCGAGCCTACCCAAACATCATTCCAAAAATCTGTATTTTTGCCATCGCCAATCGCCTCGTGTAAGTTTCTAGTGAATACATTATCACTATCCACCAGAGGAGATATTATGTTGCGCCAAATCCACGATTTCCCATGTGGTTTTAGATTAGTAGGCATTAACCTGAAGGAGTTTTGCTCGTATAAAGCTGACAGAATTCTGCTCCACAAACAATTAGGCTCCACTACAAACCTCCATAACCATTTATTGAGCAAAGCACGGTTCTTATGCTTGAAGTCAAATAATCCTAAACCCCCTAAGCATTTTGGACGGCAAATAGACTCTCATGAAATCCAATGAATGCACTTCTTATCCGCTGCACCCCACAGAAACTTCGCAACTAGGCTGGAGATCTTCGGCGTGATGGATGCCGGCATCGAGAACAAAGACATAAAGTAGATGGGCAGATTCGAAAGTGCAGACTTAATTAGTGTAATTCTCCCCGCGAAAGATAGCAGTGCAGGCTTCCAACCCACGAGTTTTTTCTTTAATTTTTCAACAATCGGCTCCCAAAGTTGGGCCGAATTTTTTCTTACCCCTAGAGGAAGACCAAGATACTGACATGGAAGACTATCTTTTTGGCAATGCATCAAGGAGGCCCAATGAACAACACGCTCTTCTTCCACATTGATACCAATCAGTTTTGACTTTTTTCTTTTTAGTTTGAGTCCGGCACACACTTCGAAGCCTTTTAAAATCCTTATTACTTTCCTGATTTGATTCTCACTGGCCCCACAAAAAATTAACAGGTCGTCGGCAAATTGGATGTGAGAAACCTCAATTGCACTTGGCCCTATAACAACTCCGTTAAATACCCCACATGAATTAGCCTTTCTCAATAATGCACTAAGAGCTTCAGCCACTATGTTGAACAACAATGGCGAGAGGGGACACCCTTGCCTCAGTCCTCTTTGGATTTTGAACGGTGGACAAGCAGTCCCGTTAACCAAGATTGAGATAGAGGCTGTACTGAGACATAATTTAATCCAATTACACCACTTGCTACTGAACCCCATTTGCTTCATAATGGTAGTTAAAAAATCCCACTCGACCGTATCATACGCCTTGCGAAAGTCAACTTTGAAAATAGTACCTTCCAACCCTTTCCTTCGAGTGAAATCAATGACTTTGGTCGCGATCAAGGAATAGTCTAAGATTTGTCTACCGGCACAGAAGGCAAACTGATTTTCTCCGATGATAGTACCCAAAACCTCGTCCAACCGAACAACCAAGACCTTGGCCAAGAGCTTGTAAATACACCCAACAAGACTTATCGGCCTGAAATCTTCCATTGAAACTGGATTGTGCACCTTTGGTATCAAGGTTATAAAGGAATTTTTAAAAGAGAAATCTGTTACTTCACCTGTATGAAATTTAGAAAAAAAGTCCAGCACCTCAGCCTTTAATTCATCCCAAAAATTTTTAACAAATCCCATGTTGAATCCGTCCGGACCGGGGGCTTTGGAAGACTCGAACCTTGCTAGTACATTTGAGATTTCGTCAATGGTGAAAGGCCTTTCAAGCCTGGCAGCCTCCTCATTGCTAATTTTCCCAATTTTGCAATTTAGGAAATCCACAGGAATTGCTCTTGATACATTAAAGCCTTCTTTAAAATGCTGGGTAATGGTTTTCATGACAACCGAAGGTTCCAGAGTGACGACTGATCCGCACTTCAAATTTTCAATGTAATTGGTTCTTCTTCTAGAGGAGGCAGCTAAGTGAAAAAATTTGGTGTTGCGATCACCTTCGACAGCCCACTTAATGCGAGATTTTTGGATCCATTCCCGCTCTTCCTTTCTGTAGGCTTCCTACAGTTTCTGCTTGTACTTAACTAATTCCATTCTCAGGCTGCAATTCGATGAAGCTTTTCTCAACATCTCAGCTTCTAGTTTTTGGCATTTGGACTCCAGTAACGGGATGGAGTGATCAACATTCCCACGATTCGAAGCAACCCGTTTTTTGGTGACGAGTCTGCAACACTTGAGCATATTCACGATGCCTTTACCTTTCTTTGAATTACACTCGTTCTTAATCATGTCCACATATGAATTGTCTTCAGCCAAATAATTGAACCACTTGAAGGGTCTTGGACCCCAACTTTTTCCCATAAGAGACAGGGTGATCGGATTATGGTCCGACAGGCTTTTTGGTAATGAACTCTGAATCAACTTCGGCCATATACTGAGGAAAGCGACGGACATGAGGAATCTGTCAAGACGACTGAAAGAGGGCTTTTCTCTACAGTTAGACCATGTGAATCTGCTGCCCTTAAGCGGCAGATCCACTGCCTGCAATTCGTCGATGAACTCAATGAAAACTCTTGTCGCCTTCTTTTTCAGACTCATTCCCAGTCTCTCATCTGCTCCTTTAACAACATTAAAGTCACCACCGACTATAAATGGAAGACCAAATTTAAGGATTGCCTCCTTTAACTCAGCAAACACAATCTGCCTCTCATCATCATCATTAGGGGCATAAATATTAGCTACCACACAGTTCAGATTCAAACTAGTAATTTTACCCACCATGACAACAAAGCTCCGATGGATTTCAGACTTAGAAATATTAAAGAAGGAGATGTCCCATATAGAAATAATTCCCCCTGCAGCCCCAACCGATGGGGAGAATAAATAGTTGTAAAAAGAATTCTTTCCGCACAAATAATGCAGAACACTCTGCTCAACATTTTGCAATTTAGATTCCTGGATAAAACGAATTTAGGCTTTGTTGATCGCAAGATTCTCCTTACCGCGGCCTTTTTATCATATCTGCCAAGACCCCGGATATTCCAAGACAAAAATAGCAAATTATTCATGAGAAAGAAAAGAAACTCACCCTACCGACTGGCACCTCAATTCGCAACTTCCATTTCTATTTCCGTGAGGCGATGCAACACCTCTTCTTCCGGCACCATGAAGGTCAACCCAGATAACTTGCAAATGTCCAGCGTAGCCCTGGCTTCTGAATCTGCCTCACCAGTAGCATCTCTCATCATAGTTGGAGGGTAACTATCATTTGGTACATCCGACAACATTCCCAGTTTATCCGCACCGAACGGGAAGGAACCA
This sequence comes from Hibiscus trionum, assembly GCA_030270665.1. Classification (NCBI taxonomy): domain Eukaryota; kingdom Viridiplantae; phylum Streptophyta; class Magnoliopsida; order Malvales; family Malvaceae; genus Hibiscus; species Hibiscus trionum. The sequence continues at coordinate 29,244,879 of BSYR01000027.1, forward strand.
GAGAGATTCCTCATTTTTTGATGAAGGGGTGTCTTAACAGAACTGCCTCTCTGAGAGGCCTTACCCCTCGGTTTGTCCGCAGAGCCAAGACGAGAGAAATGACTCGTAGCGCAACCCGGGCCAACGGCCCATTTTGGACTAATAGAGTAGAGGCCTGTGGTCTGATCCAAGATGGGTTCTAAAGATAGACTATGACTCGAGGAGGAAATCGGCCCAATCTCATTAGAAATGTGAATATCAAAGAGCGAACCTGAATTACTGGGCCGGTCTGCAACCTGAGGCCCGCTAAAGTCCGAATCAGACAGAATCCAGTTATCGGCTGGGTCTGCGACTTTAGAAATAGCATCAACACGTGTTGAGGAAAGATTATCCTCGCCGTCCTCATGATTAAACAGCCGCAAGGGGCAGGGATTCCTATTTTTCTTGGGACTATGTTCCTTGTCTCTCTCATCATTAACCCCATTATTGCATTCAACCGCTGCCTCCATCTGACTCTTCGAATCTCCCTGGTCAATCCACACCCTTTCATCTTCAAACTCCGACGAGGAGACTTTCAACCTGTAAGTTTCGCCACAAAACACAATCGTGGCGGTGGGGGGGATGTCCGATAGACAACTAACTCCAACAAGAATCCTTGCCACATCCAATCTTCTCTTATCTTTGGTATCTACATCCAGACGGATAACCTTTCCCCAAGTACCTGCGATGGACGTTAACACAGACTCATGCCACCCCACCAAGGGAATACCCTCTAAACACACCCAGATTTTGAGTTTTTTCATATTCATAAAGTTATCGACGGTATCAATGTCACGAAACCATGAGCTCAGCATTGACTCCCTCATGTCCTAAAAAATGGGAATCTGTTCTTCTTCTTCAAACCTAAGAATAGCGAAATGACCAGACCAATGGCTTACCTTAATATTAAACCCTTCGGAATGTAAAACTTGCTCAACAAAATTGGCGTCATACATCTCATTTAACTGTCCAACGAGACATAGTTTCAGCCATTCGTAATATGTTTCTTTAATGGATATTTGAATCGGTTCGCCACCTTTGCCGTGCGAAGCATCAGGCCACCCCTGATAACTCAGATTTACTTCATGACAGGACTGGGGACTATCCATGACCTTCTGTCTGTGAGAGCCTAAAAGTACATCCTTAAAGGATCTTCCATCATTCACTGCGGAAACAAACTGCTTTCTGTCGCTCTTTTTCTTTTTGTCGTTACCAGTTTCAATCGGAGTGGTAACCATAAGGCTCTTTTCGAGAAAAACTTTAATAATATAACCATCCAATCTCCGGTTATGACCAAACGCTACAGCTTTCTTTGCATCTTCGAATCTTGAGAATCTCACAAAGGCAAAGGTATGATTTACCTTATTCCTTTTCGGACTGTGATATGCTATATAAACATCCAAGACATGATCATACTCCTCAAAAGACTCTCTTAGCGTATTAGCGTGGATACGCTTGCTCACAAAGTTGACGAAGACAGCATAGCCAGCCCTGATGACTTTTTTCCGGGGAGGCTCCTTCCCAAGTGCATCCTGACTTAGCTTCCCAGACCCACGATTCCACTCATTCCATGCCACGCCGTGCTTTCTGGATACGCCGCCGCAGTATCTTCCGTCGCTCCTTCTCCCGTCGATCCTACTCCTGCACCACTCCATTCTCGTGTGTATGTATTCGAGGACGGTGTATTCTAATTATTAGTGATTCGTGTTCATGAAAGTCATTAAATAATTAACTCGAAATGAATGACCAACCCAAAGTCTATCGACTATTTGTACCAAACTCAAACTTAATACGAATTCGAAACTCGAATTAACCCGACCTGAAATGAACACGACTTGAAGTCTACCCGAGCCCGAATTAACCCGCCAATTATCTGATTCGGACCCGAACCGTTTTGACCCGACTTGAAATGAACACGACCTAAAATGAACCCGACCTTGAATGAACCCGACCTAAAACTGACCCGCACCCAACTCGAATCGAGTCAAAACATCAAATCTACCTGAAATGACTTGTATCCGATTTGACCCGACATGAAATATTCCCTATTTTTACATCCCTAATCCTCACTAAGTGTCGAAGCAAATAAATCAAGGGGGAGAGAATATTTAATGCAAGCCAGCCCATGCCGTAAACTTAAATAAGTCGTACACAGGTAAACAAGTATGGGCGTATGGGAGTTGCAATAATATGGGATACTATGGGCCAAAACCAGGACAGCCTCGGTTTGCAACATTAATCGTATGTTTGCTGGCCTACCGGTTTTTGTAATGAAAATAAGTTTCAACTTTTTGAGCTATTATGTCAGTGTTAGGGTAAACTACTTATTTAGTCATCGAATTATATGATCGATTCTATTTTGATCGTTGAACATGAAATTTTGACAATTAAGTCACCAACTTTTCATTTTAGATTCAATCAAGTCATTAGCCGTTAAAAATTTAACAAAGATGGTGGCATGATCTGGTATACTAACCATTTTAATCTCCATAATTTATACATTCTATCAATTTGATCATAGTTTAAACTAGTACGATAAATTTAACTTTTTATATTTACACAGTCAAACAATTTAATTTCTATTTCTTCTGCATAATACTGCTTGTTACCAAAATCCCTAAAGAAAAAAAAAACAAGTGAACAAAAATTACATGTTTTAATTATAGTTCGAATTCCCAACAACAGCCCTCAAAAAATTTCTTTGATTCTTCATTAATTTTCTTTGTTCCTGTGTAGCTATGGGATTCCAGTCGAGGGCTTTGGTTTGGTGAATTATTATCGGTTTGACTCAATGAAGGTTTGATGATAGGTTGTGTAACACCATAAAACCTACCCGATTAAATTAGAGGATTTAAAATGTTATATAAGGAAACTAAGAGGATTCAAAAATTTAAAGACTATTCATTTCTTACAAAAAAAAAAAGCTCTCTGTTATATTAGGAGTGGTTAAAAAGCTTTGTTGACACCTCTCCTCCTCTTAATTTGTAGATTTTGGACTCAATAGGAATAAATTTTTCCTTCTTCTCCCTCTAAATAGGATTTGTTCAAAAAAAATTTAAGACTATTCATTTCTTACAATCATCAAAATCATTTCCTTAATAGATCAAGATCGAGGACATTTTTAAAACAACATAATTAAAAAAACACTTAATACAAAATCAGACTTATGTCACTTTATTTGCAATGAAAATTCGAACTCAAATCACTCAAAACGGTTATAGATTCAACTTATATAGGTAATACATACGTGAAAAAGTAATTTTACGCGTTGAGTTTTACCAAACTCAGTAGCACACATTTATTTTAATATACTCCATGTAGTTCATAAAGATAAGCATGCAACATAAATATATGTAGAGAGCATGAGCTTAAACGTATATCATCGCCCCACATAGGGATGGAACAAAACTTTATGTTAAAGGGATGAATTTATAAAATTCTCGAGGGGTGAACTTATAAAATTATAGGGGGCGAAAATAGATTTTCAATAAGAAATACATAAAAAATTTCAAAAATAAAATTAAATCAAATAAGAATTTTAAATTTTTAAGGAGGCGATCGTCCCTTGCAGCTCTAGGTTTATCCCAGACCCCACATAATCATATTCATAAAACATTTAATCCTATATCAATAATAAAGTATTATTAACCATAAAACTATATCATAAAAACAATATTTCATCCACACAGTAATAATAGTTGTTTTGGTTACGAAGCGTGAGCTTATCCCATCCCATAGTGTCCGGAATCACTAAGCATAACGCATTATAGGTGTAATGGTACCTAAAATCACTAAGCATCATGTACTACATTCGCATTACTTTAATATAGGTGTTGGTACTTAGAATCACTAAGCATCATACAACACGAAGATCAAATATTCGAATATTTCTCATGGTCAAACGTTTAATATACCTTAGGTATATATATTGTTTCTCGAGTGTCACTAATGTCACATAGATAAATATTACCACAAAAGATCGAGTATAATAATAATAATGTCATCGAGGCCGCACATTAATTGATCACATGTCATATAGATTCATCACATATCGATATATCAATTACCACACAACTTATAATTTATTTACTTACTAACGATATATCAATTACCACACAACTTATAAAGCCGACGACACATAACTTATCGGGTCATCACACAACACATCTATATTAAGGCTCATAATTAACAAGCCAATTTTACACAAGGGTATATTGGTTTTTTAGTAGTTAATCAAGTCGTTATAAAGTGATTAGTCGAGTTTGTGGGGGTCTTTATAGCCTTTTCCATAACACATATGTCATTTGTTCTTTTTTGTACTTATAAGAATTCAGTCATTTTAACCAATTCAGTCATTGCATCATACAATGAGATGCTAGACTTTTCTAAACATTATTGTAATTAGAAGAAATAGTACTATTCAAATCTTAAATAATAGAATTATCTGCTATATATTATATTATTTACTATACTCAAAAGAATTATGATGTAACATTATTTTTAAAAAAAAAAACAATCCAAATATAAGTTAAACTCTTATACAATATACTCTGTTTTCTTCTTAGTATTATATTATTACGAATGAGACATGGGATGGGATAAGCAGCTCTCAGGGGTTAATACCACCCCCAACTAATTTAATCCACCTTTTGATGATGTTATTAAAGCCCTAAGAGGGACCCTAAGCTACTTTCAGAGGTATAAGCGGACAAAAAAATTAAAGATAGACGGTTGAAGAGTATATTGTTAAACAGAAACTGGTCAAGATTTGAAGTTATGAGGAAAATTTAAATATTTAAAAAGTGAAGAGGGCAAATGTGTAAATAATACATTTTTTCATAAAAAAAATTCTACATCATTAAGGTAAAAAAATTGAGTCGGAGGGTATGGGCCTCTTCTGAGCCCCATGTCCCTTCTTCCTTGACGATTAGATTTAAATTTTATTTTGATCCAATCTAGTTAATAAAAATAGGAAAATTCTACAACATGCGACGAACACTACTAATGACGAATACCGTAGAATACCATTAAATTAATTAATAAAGATTTTAAATTTCAAGGACCCATCATATAATTAATAATTATTTTTAAAAATTCAATTAAAATATTTATATATATATTAAAATTTTATTTTTTTAATTAGGGTAAACTATATATTTAGTACCTCACTTTTTTTTGTATTTCTATTGAACCCTCATTATTTAAATATTATTTCAATTTGACCCTATTCTTTATAAAAAAAATTAACCCTTAACCTAAAACCCTAAACTATTAAACCTTAAACTCTTAAACCTATACCTTAAACCATATACCTTTAAAAATAATTTCAACATCATTGATTCAATTCAATTCAACGAATTGTTGAATTCTCCTAAAAAATTCAATTAAATTATTATATATATATGAAAATTAATTAAACTCAAATCTCCAAGAATTAACACTATCATCTTATTTGAGATGAAGAGGCCACCACAATTAATCATAATTAATTCAATAGCCATATTTAAACTCAATAGTCATTAGCAAAATCAGAAAGCATTTAGTTCATATTTAATCTGAATGGTTAACGACTTTTCTTTATTAATGTATCGCCGCAAAATAGAAGTTAACCAATCAAACAAACAAATAAAAAACCCCTAGAAAACAATTAAAACTGGTGCGACTTTTCTTTATTAACGACTTTTCTTTATTAATTGTGATGGTCTCTTCATCTCAAATAAGATGATAGTGTTAATTCTATGAGATTTGAGTTTAATTAATTTTGATATGTATAAAAAATAATTTAATTGAATTTTTAGGAGAATTCAACAATTCATTGAATCAAATTGAATCGATGATGATGAAATCATTTTTAACGGTATATAGTTTAGGTTATAGGTTTAAGAGTTTAAGGCTTAATAGTTTAGGGTTTCAGGTTGAGGGTTAAGGGTTAAATTATTTTTTTGTAAAGAATAGGGTCAAATTGAAATAATATTAAAATAATGAGGGTCAAATAGAAATACAAAGATAAGTGATGTACTAAATATATAGTTTACCCTTATTAAATTTTTTTTTTAATATATATAAAAATAATTTAATTGAATTTATAAAAATAATTATTAATTGTATGATGGGTCATTGAAAATTTAAATCTTTATTAATTAATTTAATGATGTTCATCGGTGTTCATCATTAGTGGTGTTCGTCTGTTCGTTGCACGTAGTTGACTCGTCCATAAAAATAATAATACTTGCAAAGTAGGGATATGTGGGACGGAGAAAATAGGCCGAAGGATCATACTTCTACAGTCATACGTTGGTTTAAAATATGTAACTTAATTTGAGTAAATCTTATTTACAATTAGGGCCGGTAACGGGTCGAATTTGGGTGTGTTGGAACTCCACCCGCCCCAACATTCTTATTTCAAACTGTCACCTAGCCTATTCAGCATCCGCTTGATCATTAACCCAAATATGCCTTACCCATCAACCGCGAATGAAGAGGGTGGGTCGAATAACAAATGAGTTCTATTATTAAAAAATCAAAGTTAAAAATACAAATAATATCTTACTAAAATATTTAATATTTAATACATTAAAGTTAACTATTATTAAAGATTAAAAAAATCTTAAAAAAGTATTTAAGGCTCAAAATATTTTTTTTTTAAAATTAATATTATATGGATGGATGGATAGAGCGGGTGATAAATAAGATGGTGTGTTGAAATTTTTTTCATTCGAACCCATCGCCCGCCACCCACTTCAAACGAATCAAACCCGCATTTCGTTGGATTTTTGTCTATTTAGTTGGGTCGGGTGGATCAAATTGGCCACCATCCATGAGTAATTGTCGACCCTAGTTAAAACCGTCCGAGTATAACCGACTCGATATTTAACTACAAAAACTAAAGTTTTCTTTTGTCAAAATGTTATCATTCCTAGGTGACAACCATTAAATTTTTTAAATAAAATTTTATGTACGTAAAAAAACATTTGAGACACATTTTTTTAAAAAAAATAAAAATTTAAAATAAAAAATTTGATATAGTTTCAGCGTTTATGGCACTATTTGCTAAACAACGATAAAATTAAATGTTTGACCGATCAAATTTGTTAATTTGAATGTTTGGTGAATATAAGATTAAAATAAAAGTTTGGTGTGAAACTTCTAATTTTAAAAAGGGTAAACTACTGCAGGGGTCACTTTCGTTTCCCGTTTGTACAGATTTAGTCACCACTTTTGAAAAGTGCCAATAAGTGGTCATCTACGTTTTCGATGTGTAAAGACTTGGTCACTCCGACGTTATAGTCCGTTAGTCCCCTAACGGATTGCTGATGTGGCGGAATTAATTAATGAAAAAATATGGATAAATTACTGCAATAGCCATTAAAATTTATCTCATGTATATTTTTTCTCCTCAATTTAAAAAAGTAAACATTATAGTCACTAATAAAAATGTTTATTTATAATTTCACCCTTAAATTTTTAAAAATTCATTTTTCAATCCTAAAACTTTACAATCAATTAGTACAATAATATTATAAATGCTTAGATGACAAATAGGTGCCCAAAGTATATCCTTTGAAACTTAGGTGCCCAAATTGCTCCTATTTAATAACTCGAACTTAAAAATTTAGTCCACTAACTACTAAAAAATTCGAGTTATTGGAATTTCTATTTTATAATTCAAACTTTATTTTGAATTTTTGAGTCGAGTTTATGAAATTATGAGTTGACTATTTTCACATCAAACCAAAAAATTTAATTTTTTCGAGTCAAGTCGAGTGTTGCACTTCCCTACATACAAACACGGATTAAAATTAAAAATTATATTTCTTTTACTTCACTAGCTATTGAAATTCGTTTATTCATTTTATTATTATGCTGGAGCAGACATGATCCGATAAAGAATCAAAATTGATTTTTGTCTCTTCGATTCTTCTTCTTCCTTTCTATAGTTATAAAAATTTTAATTGGAAATATGAAAAAAATCCTGGGTTTTCTTTTTTCTGCTTTTTGAAGTTTTTTTTTAATATGTTTGCAATTCAACATGTGTTGATTTTTGTTGTTTTATATTTTTTTTATAATAAACTTTTAGATTGTTTTACAGGTTTTAGTAAATTTAAATTCATTTTAATTTTAATAAAAATTCATTTATGTTTTATTATTTTAGGTTTCACATTAAAAAAAATTAAAAATAAAATTAATGCCACGTGTCAAACACCGATTGGTTGACAATTTTTTTAACACACATTTAACAACCGATTGGTAATATTATGTTGGGATAAAATTTGATTTAGTCTTTGAATTTGATTAGTTTTTATTAAACTGATTTTTTAATATAAATGATTTTTTATTAAAATTAAAATAAATTTACCCTTAAAGTGACCCCTGCAGTAGTTTACCCTTAAAGTTAATACTTCATATTAAATTAGAAAATAAAGTTTGTTGCAAGTTGAAACGGTGTTCTTAAGTGAGAAATTTAATTTAATACACAGTAATCGACTCAATTTTTTTTAAATTGGCAGAAACGGTAATCCCCTCAGAAAAAAATTAAATCTAAGTTAAACTCACTTTTATAAATTTTGACAACTTTCTGGTAGAAGAAGTGATTTCTAAGATACTTTTTTCTGTAGAATTACACTTATTTGGGGATGTTTATATATCAAAAAGTAATTTTATGAGGTATTTTTCTGAGAAACAATAGAATAGATGCATTCAAATGAAAATTTCATTGCTCCAAATTGGAATCAGAAGCATCGTTAAGATTCCGCCTTTCTTTGATAAAAGCTGCAGGCAGACCCAAACAATAGAATTCGAATAGATAAACAACATTAACATTTAGCATTTGAAGGTAGGCAGACCCAATTACATTACAATTTGTTTATCTATCAAATTACACCGATAACCATACCCTTTATTTGATAAAAGCTGCAGGCAAACCCAAACAATAGAATAGATGCACGCTACACCAAAATCCACAATACAACACAACAAATAACAGCTCCCACAAAAAAATTTAAAGAAAGGGAAAAATAGAAGAAAAGCCAAAGGGATGAAAAATGGATGAAGACAAGAAATAGAGCGTAGAAGACATACAATCTGAGCGCGTAAGAGTATAAGCTTTTTGCCAGCACCGGCCACCTTGGTTGGTGTCGCCTCTTTCCCCCTTCAATCGCCGAGTAAGAAAAAAAATGAGACAAAGAGTTTCACAGAACAGAGTCGGGCAGCTAGGCTTTCATTTAGGTAAGTTTTTCATCTAAGCATTCATAATATTATTGTACTAATTGATTGTAAAGTTTTAAGATTGAAAAATAAATTTTTAAAAATTTAAGGGTGAAATTATAAAGAAACATTTTTATTAGTGACTATAATGTTTACTTTTTTAAATTGAGGAGAAAAAATATACATGAGATAAATTTTAATGGCTATTGCAGTAATTTATCCTTGTTTTTTTGTTAATTAATTTCGCCACATCAACAATCCGTTAGGGGACTAACGGACTATAACGTCGGAGTGACCAAGTCTTTACACATCGAAAACGTAGATGACTACTTAATGACACTTTTCAAAAGTGGTGACTAAATGTGTACAAACGAGAAACGAAAGTGACCCCTGCAGTAGTTTACCCTTTAAAAAAGCTGTTTTAATTTACATTATAATATTTGTAAACAAATATTTTTTTAACATTTATTTATAAACTAATATTTTTTATTCTCACACATTTATATTTAAATAAATATAAATTTAATGTGCAGTGATAAGGTACATTGCACTTCAAAGTTCGAACTTTAAAGACGACATTATTAAAAAGGTCATCTCGCACCCTGAACATAGATTGTATTGTTTGTTTAAATAATCAAACAATTTACTCCGATTAATTTTAACTAACACTAACATGGCTTATATTTTAAATTTTTTAATAATAAAAATTGATCACCGAATAAATTGTAGTCATTTAAAGCAAGAAAAAAATAGTTCTGAACACTTTTTTTAATTAAATTAAAAATAGCATAAATACATAAAGATGAGTTAAGATTGGTAGCAGCGTTTCGTTTCATAATAGATGGGATAGCTTTTCGTTTCATAATAGGGATGGAACAGGGACAATCGGGACTGAGTTTCAAATTGAACAACACTTCCATGGATTGAATGGAAAGCAGGACAAATACTGTATGATATTGAATCTCAAAATAACAAAAAAACGAAAGGAAGGGTCTGTACTAATTCATAAAACTAGTTGAAGTCGATTATTACAACATCAGTTGATCCTAGCAAATCACTTTTCCCCCCACAGTTAAATCACTTCCACTTCTTGAATTTCCCTCCTCCATGCTTCCCGTGCTTGAATTTTCCACCATGATGTTTGAACTTCCCGTGATGTGCAAAATGGCCACCGCCATGACCACCGTGGCCCAAGTGGTGAGCCCCCATTGCAGTTGCCGCAGCTGCAGCACCGCTTGCAACCATCCCCCCTAAGCCACCGTGCCCTGTAAACACAATTACAGAGATATATTTAGAAACTTGATAAAAAATAAGGCTAATAATTGGCATCTCACAAACACAACATGGCAACAAACTCAACTGGGAGCATAAATAAAGTAACCTTGGTAGTGTACCTGAATGGGAAGCGCCAGGATAGCCTTGAGGGGGATACCCTCCGGCTGGCGGATAGCCCTGAGGCGGGTATCCTCCATGACCATGACTATGACCTTGACCTTGACCAAGACCATGAGCAAGATGTGAAAAGAGACCCTTGTCATCATGACCAGGCTTATGCTTGTCCTTGTCCTTTCCCATGTTTTTCGCAACCTGTGGAACAATGATTGAAAAACATGAAAATGAAATTCATTCTGTTAAATATGCTGAAGAACATTTCAACAAAACAAGTCATAAACATTGAATAGGATAACAGGAAAGCGCGTAATTTATAACAAAACAAATTTCCCAACACAAAATGGAAGAAATAAAACTAAAACTAAAAGCCCCCCTAGAAAAGCTTGAGAAATCAACAGTAATTTAGAGTTCATAACAAAACGATCAACGTTTAGATGTTTAGGGAAGCATTTGGAATTTGGATAAGATGAAGGAGCATCTACACTTAACACAAAACAAGAGAAAAAAATGCAAATATAAACATACAAAGATAAATTCAGGTAAACGAGGGAGATGAGAGTTCTGTTCTTACGATTACAGAGCAGAGCGAGTTAGCGAAAGAGAAGATAGTTTGTAATAGATGTATTCTTTGGTAAGGATTTTAGATTTATTTATAAATCAGCAGATGGATTTTAATTAAAAGGAGATGCCACGCGTTGATCTAATGCGTAATGGACGTGGCAGCTGACAAGGACACGTGGATTGCTTACCTCCGCTTTAACCTTAAGCTCTAAGAAATGCAACGCAACCCCCTTCCATGCCAAATGCCGATGTAATATAGGATTTCAGCTCTTGTTTCTCTTTCGAATAACATTTCAAACAACCGACCAAGGGAACTTAACAGAACAATCTATTATGAGTAAAGAATTCTTTATTAATCAGAATCGAATTCAATTTATTATACAAGATCAATCTATATAAGTATATATAGACTGTTTTACTAAACCTATAAACTAACCTTAACTAACTTGAAACTAACTAACTAACGTAGAATATAATACAATAGCCCCCCCTCAAGCTGAAGATTGGTGGATATTCAACAACTTCAGCTTGGCCATCAAATTCGTGAAAGCAGGCAAGTGCAGACCTTTGGTAAATATGTCAGCCAACTGGTTAGAAGATCTAACATGAAACAGTTTAAGAAAATCAGCTAAGACCTTGTCGCGAATGAAGTGGCAATCCACTTCAATGTGTTTGCTCCTTTCATGAAATACTTGATTAGAAGCTAACTAGATAGTTACTTGATTATCTCAAAACAAGAAAGCAGTTGGTGTAACAATATGAAAAGATGATAATAATGCTGCAATCCAAACTAATTCACACGTAGCAGAGGCCATTGCTCGATATTCTGCTTCACACGATGATCGACTGACAGTGTGTTGCTTTTTAGACTTCCATGATATTAAGCAGTCTCCAATGTAGGTGCAGAACCCTGTAGTAGACCGCTTTGTATCTGGGCAGGCACCATAATCAGTATCCACAAATGCACTGAGCTGCAAGCTGTTGTTTGCAGGGAAGAACAATCCCAGACCTGGATCCTTCTTTGTGTATGCTAACAGGTTATAAACAGCAGCCAAGTGAGGCGTTCTAGGAGAGGAAACATATTGACTCAATAGATGAACAACATAAGTAACGTCCGGCCTTGTGTGAGTGAGGTACAACAAACGTCCAATTAAACGTCTGTAAACTTGCGGATCAGGTAACAAATCTCCTTTTGTGCTGCTCAATTTGTGTGAAGGATTTATTGGTAGGGTAGCTGGCTTTTTACCAAGAGAACATGTGTCTTCCAAGAGTTGCAAAGCATAATGTTTTTGTGACAAAGATATGCCCGAGGAATTGCGCGCCACTTCAAATCCAAGGAAATACTTCAAGGGACCAAGAATTTTGAGTTTGAAATTCTGTTGTAAGAAATCCTGAACTTCTGCCAATAGGGACATATCTTTTCCAGCAAGTATGATGTCGTCTACGTATACCAATAGAGCTACAAGCTTGTCACCAGATCCCACAGTGAACAAAGAATGATCAGAAGGTGACTGAGTAAAACCAAACTTGAGAACTACTTGAGAGAAGGTGGAAAACCATTGTCTGGACGCTTGTTTAAGACCATAAATGGATTTATTTAACCTACATACCATGTTAGGATCACCAGCCTTAGTCTCATAACCGAGTGGCAACTTCATATACACTTCTTCATCGAGTTGACCATTAAGAAATGCGTTATTGACATCAAGTTGTAGGAGGTTCCAGTCATTAACAGCAGCCAAGGCAAGAAGAATTTTGAAAGAAGTTAACTTTGCTACTGGGGAGAATGTGTCAGTATAGTCTATACCTTCAATTTGGGTGAATCCTTTCGCAACTAAACGGGCTTTGCAACGATCAATAGTACCATCTGATTTATATTTCACTCGATAAACCCATTTACAATCGATAGGCTGCTTCCCTGAAGTTAAAGGAACTACCGTCCATGTGTTAAGATCTTCCATTGCTTTTAATTCTGCATGCATGGCTTCTCTATATTCCGGATACTTCACTGCCTGATGATAAAAAAGATGGTTCATAGGCTGAGGATACGTTGCCGATAAAAGATTTATAGGAATCAGACAGCTTTGAAGAATAAATATAATCTTCAATGGGATAAGAAGAGGCATTGTTGATATGATTGGCTTTCATTTGATAATGTCGAACAAGATAGGACGGTTTTTGTGGAATCCTTGAAGATCTGCGAAGTGCCTTATCCTCAGGTGGATGTGCAACTGAAGGTTGAACCTCTACGGGTTGCTGATCATCAATAATAGGTTGCTGATCACCAATTTGAACCTCGAATGTATCATGATCACTAATAATTGGTTCAAGACTTTCAGGATCTTCACAATGAGTAGGTTGTATAGGAGAAACACTTTGATTATCAGCTTGATCAACACTTTGATTATCAACTTGGGGATGAGCAAAATCAGTAGGGTTTAGATCTAGGAAGGCATCAGACTCAGGATGCAACCGTGAGTCTTGTCTCACAAGATGACCATTGTCAGTCAAACATGTAGGCAAAGACAAATCGAAGAAATGATCAATAGTCAAATCTTTAGAAATTATAGATCGAAAAGGATATATATGTTCATGGAAAACAATATCACGAGAAATTTTAACACTACGAGTTTGAAGAACATATACTTTGTAACCCTTAACCACTGAAGCATACCCTAAAAATATGCCAGGCAAAGCACGAGCATTAAATTTGTCCCTATGCACCTTAAGAGTGGATACAAAACATAGACATCCAAAAGATCTTAAGAAATTATAATCATGAGGCTTGTGATATAACAGTTCATAAGGTGACTTGTTTCCTAAAATGACACTAGGTAATCGATTAATAATATAAGTGGCAGAGAGCAAACAATCACCCCAAAACCTTACAGGTACCCTGGACTGAAAATATAAGGCACGAGCAACAGCTAGAAGATGCTGATGCTTCCTCTCAGCAACAACATTCTGTTGAGGTGTCTCAACGCGCGAAAACTGATGAACTATCCCAAGAGAAGAAAACAAATCTGTGAATCGTAACTTAGGAGGATTGTCTGATCGAAAAACCTTTAGATCATATCCAAACTGCCTTTTTGCCATTTGAATGAAATTAGGAACAATAGAAATAGCATCAGACTTATGTTGCAACAAATACGTCCAAGTACATCTCGTATGATCATCGACCAAAGTTAAAAAATACTGTTGATTATTGTAAGTTTTAGATTTATAAGGACCCCAAATGTCGCAATGAACCAAATCAAAAGGCTTAGAAGCACGATTAGAAGAATTTGGAAAAGGCAATCTATGTTGCTTAGCAAGAGGGCAAACTGAACAAGGAAGATTTTTATTGATATTAACAGAAGGTAATACATTTTTCAGCAAATGCAAGACATGATCACTAGGATGTCATAGCCTATCATACCACGAAACAAGCATAGCACTAGAACTATTAGAATGATGAACAAATTCAGAAGCATTGACACAGTTTGCAGCCAAACAATTAACACTAGCAGGCACTTACAGAAGATAAAAACCATGATGAAGATCAGCCTTCCCAATCACCTGGTACATGTCCTGAATCAAACAATGATTATTAGAAAACAACACAGACAAATTAGAATCCTTGATTAACTCACTCACAGCTAAAAGATTAAATTTGAACTCGGGAACAAATAAAACATTATGAAAAGTAATATGAGAAGAAATGTGAATAGTACCAGCAAATTTAACTGGAACAATCGTTTTATTAGGAAGCATAATAGTACCATTATCAATAGAAACTAAAGATTTAAAACTTTCTTTTGAACAACAAATATGACGAGAAGCACCTGAATCTATGATCCAACAGTTATTACGATCAAAGCCATCTATACTATTTATGAAAGATAAAATCTTACCCTGCATGAAAAAGTTCACTGATGTAGAAGGAATTTCCAAATTCGATGCTGCATGAAGTTGAGAAGAAAGAAGAGCAATCAACTGTTGACATTGCTGAGGAGTTAGAGATTCATTAGACAAAGACGATGTTGAAACTGATGAAGACTCATTGAATGGAGGATTGGAAGCAACAGAGACTGCATTGGAAACTGAATTAGAACCAGAAACTTTGGATCGAACATTATAACCTGGAGGATATCCATGCAGCTTGTAACATTTGTCTTTTGTATGACCCAACAAATGACAATAGGAAAACTGTGGCCTTGATTTTCTTGGATTATTACAAGACATTTTAACAGCAAAAACAACTTCTGATATAGGAGCAGCCAAAGAAATAGACCTTTGATTTACTTCTTGAAGAATCCAAGAGAATACCTTTGTAATTCTAGGTAAAGGATCCATTAATAAGATCTGAGCTCGAACATGGGCAAAAGATTCATGAAGACCCATAAAAAATTGCATCGTCTGTTCTTTGTTAGTATCATCTAACATCTTGCGAATACTACCACAATTGCAACGAGAACAAGAACATATGGACTTGACAGAGACTTATTCATCCCATAATATCTTGTGTTGCGTGTAATACACACTAACAGACATAGTACCTTGAACAAGCTCACAAAGTTCCTTCTTGAGATGAAAGATACGAGGACCATTTGTCTGCTGAAACCTTTCTTCAAGATCCTTCCAGATTGCAGCTGCAGAGGCATGATAAAGAAGACTCACAGCAATTTCTTTGGAGACTGAATTCAATATCCAGGACTTAACCAAATTGTTAGCCCTGATCCAAGAATTGTGCAAATCTATTGAAGAAGGATCAGGTTCAGCTATCGAACCATTAACAAAACCAAGTTTGTTCTTGGCAGATAAAACCATCAACATAGAATGTTTCCAACTATTGTAATTGTCGTTGGAAAGAGGTTGAGTGACAAGAACCATCCCTGGATTATCAGATTGATGAATGCTGTAAGGATTACTTCCATTCTCAAACTGATCCGTATGTGGCTGGTATGTGATTTGCACCTTGATGATGGAAAGAACGAAAAATCAAAAACAAAAAGATGGAGAAGAAAGGGAACCAAGAAAATGATGAAGAGATTAGAGGAAAAACACTGATACCATATTATGAGTAAAGAATTCTTTATTAATCAGAATCGAATTCAATTTATTATACAAGAGCAATCTATATAAGTATATATAGACTGTTTTACTAAACCTATAAACTAACCCTAACTAACTAACTAACGTAGAATATAATACAATACAATCTAAGTAGTCTAATATATTACGTATGGTTGATGGTAAAAGTGAGACTGCGGTGGTCGTCGGCATATGTTATGAATCCACAGCTGAGTTAGCAAGGTTGGTTAGTTTGTAACCGAATAGAAGAATACACGTGAGGAGAAGCATGTTGAGACCTTGTTGATTACCGTAGTAGGTTATTAAAGGCAGTAGATAATAAAAAGCAGTTATGAAAATTGTGAAAATTATTGTCCTCTCGTTATCTCTTTCTAATTCTATTCTCCCTTTTTTCTACTGTCATTTTCTAATTTTCAATAAAAATTCAGTTTGATTATTTTAGTTCATAACATTAGTGTGTTTTCGTTGAGAGTGACAGAAATGGTGGTCGACATCGAAGATATCAAAACTCTGCAAGGCGAGTTTCTGTTTCCCTCAAAACCAATTTATTTTGATTTATCTCAATTTGATGGCACAAATCCAGAATCATGGATTGCCCATGCTTAAGCATTCTTCAAGTTTTACCAAACTGAAAATGCTCTCTGAATTACCATGGATCTGGATCATTTTGAAGGAATAGTCTGCTGATGGTACCAATGGATGAAGCGATATAACCAGTTATCGTGTTGAGAATTTTTTTGAATAGGTTGTGGTGTTTTATTTATCCAATACAACAACAAAAACTGCAACAACCTTACATAAGAGATTCACAGTGAGAATTTCCTTTAGGAAATTCCCCAACCAGAGTATAATTGTCTATTTACATCAGTAAAGTGTGTGTTCTTGTTTTGAATTCTATTTGTACAATTTCTCTAATACAATCAAGTAAATTAGTAGTATCTCAAGTAGTGCTTCGAAATTTTCTCCAGTTCCTTTCCTCCCAAATATGGTAAATATATGAGCTCCAGGCTAGTTTAAGCAAGAAGACCATAAAAGATTTGCCCTTCAAGTTTGTACTAAGCCATTGTAATTCAGCGTCCCAATCATATGTGTTCCTCCTAATGTTGCACAATTGTAGGATTGAATTCCAGATTTGTTTCGAAAAAGTGCAATGGCCAAAGAGATGATCCCTAGACTCTTGATCATTCCCACATAACAAGCAGCTTTGCTCAACATTCAATCCCATTCTCTACAGTCTATCATGAGTAGGCAACCAATCCAGAATTGCCATCCATACAATTAACACATGCTTGGGTATATGCAACCCAAACCATACGACTTTGTGCCAAGAAACTTTAGGGTTATCACCCCGTATGCCATCCCATACATGTGCCATCCCATATAGGTGCCATGTTAACTGGGTCAGTTGTGAGTAAACCGTGCACCTTTGCTCTGAATTTTATCATTTTCCTAATGCTCCAGCTAAACCAAGATTTGATGCTCACTGTCCAGTAGTTCTTATCTTTAAAAACATATGCTCGAACCCAGGCCACCCATAATGAACCCTCCACAGTTAGCAAATTTGTAATAAGCATGATAGTACAAGCTTTATTCCACATTTCTAGGTTCTTCACCCCTAAGCCACCTTCACTTCTTGGCTGACAAATAGTCTGCCATCTCACTCAGGCTCCCTTTGCAGGTTCATTTTTGCCTTTCCAAAAGAACCTCATACACAATTGTTCATCTTTCTTATCACACCCTTAGTTAGTAAGACTTGCATGCACCAATAGTTTGTAATGCTGAAAATTATTGTATTAATCAATTGTAGTCTCCCAGCATAACTAAGGTGTCCATGAGCCCAATGCTCCAACTGATGCTTAACTTTCACAATCAAAGCTTCACAATATCTTTCAGTTAGCTTCCTAGTAACTAGAGGAATCCCTAAGTATCGTACATGTAGCTTACCAATTTTGAAACAAGTGAAAAAGCTCCAAGAGTTTTGTTGTTCATGTGAAACACCAACGATGAACATTTCAGATTTGACTGCATTTAACTTTAAGCCAGATATATCATAGAAAACCTCCAGTACACCCAGGATCCCTAAGATAGAATCCAAATTACCCTTACAAAAAATTAGCAAATCATCAGCAAAGCTCAGGTGGGTAATATTTACTTTCTTACATTTAGGGTGGAACTGAAAGACATCATTTGCAGCAGAAATACCAAGGAGATGAGAAAGAACATTCATAGCCAATACGAACAAATAGGGGGGAGAGGGGGTCCACTGTTTGATCCCTTTCCACCCTTTAAAGAAACCCACAAGGCTGCCATTTAAAGAAACTGAGAAGCGACTACAAGTGAAACAAGCTACAATTAGCAGGTAAGCCAATAGCTTTCAGGAGGTAAATCAAAAGTTTCTAGTGTATGGAGTCAAAGACTTTTTGCAGATCAATTTTCAAAGCACACTTAGGGGAATTATTCTTTCTGCCATACTCTTTAACTAGTTCTTGAGCTAATAAAGTGTTATTAGTGGCTAAAAAGATAGAAATGTATGTTGGGGAGAAAAACCATTGTATGGCAAGAGCCGAGGGACTATTCTTGTGATTAGCCCCTCCTCAATTAAAAGTTTCTACGTGGAATTGTCTGAGAGCTTTCCTTCATTTCTAAAAAGCTTAAGATTCATATTGGAAAGATAAACGAATCAAATGAAAAAAAAGAAAGACTTACCCGAGAGAACTCTTAAGCTAGCACCTCTCATCTTCATCATCTTCTTCACCTAAGCACACACCTCCATTGGAGGAATTTCAAGCTTTGCTATTTCTTCGTTTTATTGATATCGAATCGTTTCCATAGTTCGGGTAAGCAATAATCCTCAAGCAATCGTTGGATTCCATGGATATATTGAGCTCAATCTTAAGTTAGGGTTTTGACTACCCATTGATATCTCATCGTTGTCATCTCTATTGAAATCGGTTATCGATCTTGATATTGTTATATTGATTTTGATATCGTAATATCGACCATAATGGTCTCCTATTGATTTCCTAGCTCAAGACGTTGATAAGGAGCATCCATCGTCTCCATCCAAAGCTAGGAACAAGGGGATTGTAATCCGAGAGCCTTGAAAGCTTCAGAGTGTCAAGGTGAGTGTAGTCGGAGTCTCAGGTTTAGGTGAAAGGCCTTCCCGGATCATTATTTGATATTTCATATTACATCGCTAACATTGTTGTTGAAGAAATTGCATTGGATGGTTAATCAAACACTTTGGTAAGTATCGGTAAGTTGTCATTTAACATTGGTTATTGTCATTGATATTGTCATTGTGTATTGTCATTGATATTGGAATTGTCATTGGATTATTGCATAGAAACCATCGGACATTGATCTTGATATCAAACTATGAGTTATTGATGATGAGATACATATATTGGTCGTCGATGATATTGAATTCACTGGACATTGGTATATCATTGATTATTGAAAGAAATATGAATATTGCAACCTTGGATTGGAATGGACTTTGGATACAATCGACATGCCATAGAGCTCATGAGCTTAGTGTACGGGTGGACCACAGTCCTAAGGTTACGACCTATATTGATTTGGTGAGGCAGAAGGATGTGTATTGTTAGTGGTCATATTGGCGAGGCGGATGGACTAGACCATTTATTGATTTGGTGAGGCGTAGGAATTCGTCTATCCACGATATTGATTCAATCAAAGGACTAAGAATGAAATTGAAACATATTTATACATTGTATATTATTGCATAGCATTGACATCGTTGGCATGAGATCATGTTTAAGTTTAACCATGGCATTATTGTTACTTACATTGTTTTTGACTACCTCACTAGGCAAAGTAAGCCTAACGTGTCTCATCTCATGCATTTTCAGGTTAAGAAGGTTTGTGTTTCGGAAGATCGGATCGGTAAGCAAGACAAGTCACTACCAGTCCCAAGTAATGTGTTTTTTCCTTATAAACTCCTAGAAAGGTGGCAAAGTAGTTGAACTAGTCATTTATGCCTATTTTGTTGTGTTAGGGCGTTGCCAGAGTTGTAATAAGTTATATAGCTTAAAATGACCTTTTTGGTGAAGTTTAAAATGGTCAGATATTACATACTTGGCTCAAAAAGGTAAAAACATGGTAAACATAATAATATGGTCATGAAACTTGGCATGTAGTAGTTTGTACTATGGAAATGTTGCGTGTAAAGTTTCGTTGTATTTGGACATCGTTTGACAGGCTAAATCGAATAAAAAGCAGCTAGAATATATCATTACAGGCCAAGCTGTATAGAAACGGGTGATGACGTTTCAATACGGGTGTAGAATATTGATCCTAAGAGTATGGGTGTACCGAAACGGAATGGTGTCGTTTCGGAACATTTTTTCACTGGAGACCAACGTTCTGGTACGGGTTTATAGCGTACCGAAACGAGTCAAAGTCAAAGTTGGTCAATCCGTTATGATACAGGTCAAGCCTGTATCGAAACGTTCTAAAGGGAAAGGTCAACAGGAGTTGACTCTCATGCACCCATTTCAAAACAGCCTAGAGTGTTTCGATACGGGGTTAGGTAAGTTAGTTAATGACACTTTTGACAGTTTGATAATGTTACAATCTAATCACCGAATTTTTGTAAAGACAATTGATTGTGTTAATGATACCCGATTTGAATGAAATCTTGTAGACCTGACCTTTGAATAATGAATTTCTTTTTGGTGAAGTCATCCACATTGAAAGACCTTTAGTATGTCAGAATTACAAGTCAGTCCCTAATATTTGTAAAAGTTGCAAAATGGCCCTAAGTTGTTAATTGTGGTCCTCGCCTGATTAAATTGGACTAGTGGGTACATTGATAACGTTTGTATGTCTAATATTGATTAAAGTAACGTTCATAAGATGAAATTTTATCGCACCGATCATCGTATTGTCTGTCAGTAACACGCTCCGACCTGGTTCTCTACTAGGCCGAGAAGGGGGTGTTACAGATGGAGACGAGTAGTAGAATAGTCTTTGCATCTCATTCATGTCATCTTAGGATTTCCTTTCATGCACTTTGATTTATGTTTTTAGGATTAATTTTGTCATTTAAAACCTATGCTTTGATTTCTGTTGTTTGGATTTTATTTTGATGTTTCTTTAATCTATAAACTTTATGATGATCTATCAAATGTTGCTTGGTTTATTGTTATGCCTCTATAGCCTATGTCTCTTATTTTGATCTAACAAAAAGGGGGAGAGGGAAGTTAACAAGCTCACTTAAAACATAAATTTAAATTTACCTAGCAAACATTAAGGTGGAGTTGTTTTCCAAAGTTTTTCAAAAGACTTAAAAATTTTAAGCTTTGGTTTTGTTATATCAAAAAAGGGGAGATTGTAAAAACTATGTTTGATTTTGATATAACAAAGTGTTTTAAGGACCAAATTGTAAAACTTGAAATAAATTTTAAGTCCCTCAAAAGGTTTCAAATTAGCAAGGCTTTGCTCTAGTTTGAAAAACTCAAACTCCAAATTATTTTCTAAGTGTTCCAAGGCAAAATTGCTCAAAAATGTCGCGTATCGATACACTTCTCACCGTATCGATACCTTTTTTTTACAAACTTTGCTACTGGAGACAAACGTTTCGATACGCTCTTTACCGTATTGAAATAGGGTATCGAAACTGATTCCATCTGTATCGATACACACTCTCTATAAAATCCCAAGGAGTTTGAATCTAGTATCGATACGATTTCACCCGTATTGATACAGTGTAAAATATTTTAAAAATTCAGAGCTTTAAATATTTCGACTGTTGCCTTGTCAGTTGGTAGGCAATCGATTTTTAAGTGTTAGTTAATGAGTATCGATACACCATAACTTGTATCGATACGTTTTCCTCCAGTGAGCTATGTTGGAAAAATTGCATCGGTACGGTCTTAGCTGTATCGAAATGGTTCCCTAACCCGTACCGATACGTCTGAACGCATATCGATACGCCTCTCTTATATTTGTGCAACGACTCTTTCTTTTTTGAGACATGTATCGATACGCTTCCTCGAGTACCACTACGGTAGGCTACAGAAGTGCATTTATGATGGAAATAGAGGGTTCCAACGGCTATAATCAGTTCCCTAACCACCCAAACGGCTAGAATTAATGGAGAAGGTATAAAAACAAGCACATTGAAGACCAACAACAACTATTGAATCCTAGAGAAACATCCATACACAAAATCCAAGCTCAAATGCCCAAATTCCCATTTCTTGTATAATCCCAAATTGTATTGAGTGAAATTCTTATGTTGTATTTCAATTTTGGTTGAGTGCTTGTATTCAAAGGTAGAAATTTGTATTTAGAGATATTCTTATTGCCTTCAATTTCTTCTTTGTAACCAAGTGAGGGTTTGGTCAATTTTGGGTAGAAAATTGACCGGTTTTGTAAAGGTTTCCTCCTAAGCCTAGAAAAGGGGAAGATCAATTAGTGGAATTGTTGGAAAATCCTTAGTGGGAGCTAAGGTAGTGGATGTAGAGTTCATTTGGAACTTGAACCACTATAATTGCCTTGTTCTTCATTTTTATTCATTCCACTTCACTTCCAAAATTTTTAAAACCCAATTCACCCCATCTTGGCTTTGATCAATCATTTGATCCACTCAACATTGTATGAGAACACGACTCTGGTGTCCATTGCTCCTTATCGCATGGCACCTAAGGAGTTGAAGACGCAGCTTCAGGAGTTTCTTGACCGATGGTTCATAAGGCCGAGTATTTCACCTTGGGGTGCGCCAGTCTTGTTTGTGAAGAAGAATGATGGTACCATGCGTACGTGCATTGATTATCGGAAACTGAACAAGTTGACGATTAAGAACAAGTATCCGAGAATCGATGGTTTTTTCGATCAGTTTCTTGGTGCTTCGGTGTTTTCAAAAATAGATTTGAGGTCTGGGTATTATAAGCTTAAGGTGAAGGATGTGGATGCACCTAAGACAACTTTTCGGACTAGGTACGACCATTATGAGTTCTTGGTTATGTCGTTTGGTTTGACGAATGCACCAGCTACATTCATGGACATGATGAATAGGGTGTTCCATGAGTTTCTGGATTAGTTTGTTGTAGTGTTTATCGATGATATTCTAGTGTACTCGCGTATCGAGGAGGATCATGATAGGCACTTGAGGATTGTGTTGCAAGTGCTGTTGGGGAATCAGCTTTATGCTAAGCTGAGCAAGTGCGAGTTTTGGCTCAAGGAAGTGGTATTCCTTGGACACATGGTGTCAGTCGAAGGTATCCAGCTTGATCCACACAAGGTTAAGGCAATGATGAGTTGGAAGACGCCTAAGTCAGTGACGGAGGTGCGTAGTTTCCTTGGGTTGGCGGGTTACTACCGATGGTTTGTCAAAGGTTTCTCTAAGTTTGCTGCCCCTTTGACCATGTTGTTGCAAAAGAACATTCGCTTTGAGTGGACGAATGTTAGGCAACAAGCTTTTGAAAAGTTGAAGGAAGCTTTGACGCAAGCTCCTGTTTTGATTCAACCAGAATCGGGTAAGGAGTTTTTAGTTTATAGCGATGCATCATATGTTGGTTTGGGTTGCATGTTGATGCAAGGGGGATGGTTGTTGCTTATGCGTCTAGATAGTTTAAAGTGCATGAGCGCAACTACCCTACTCATGATCTTGAGCTCGCAGCGATGGTGTTTGCTTTGAAGATTTGGAGACACTACCTTTATGGTGAAAGTTGTGTGGTTTATACCGGCCACAAGAGTTTGAAGTACCTTATGTCTCTAAAGGAGCTAAATCTTAGGCAACAAAGTTTTTTGGAGTTGCTTAAGGATTATGATCTGACCATTGTGTATCATCCTGGAAAGGCCAATGTTGTGGTCGATTCTTTGAGTAGGAAGGTGGTTGTTGAGCTGAGAGCTATGTTTGCTTGTTTGATTATAGCATGTGATGATGGCTTGATAGCTGAGTTACAAGTTAAACCTTCTTTAATTCAGTTGATTAAGGAAAAGCAGTTGTTGGATGATTCATTAGTGCCTCATGTTCAGGATATAGCTGATGGTAAAGCTACGAATTTCTGCTTTAATGATGATGGAGTTCTATGTTTCAAAAGTTTAATAGTGTTGCCAGAAAATGTTGAGTTGAGGCGCACTATTTTGACTGAGGCTCATAGTAGTCCTTTTGCTATGCACCCTGGTAGTACTAAAATGTATCGTGGCTTGAAGGATGAGTACTATTAGGTGGGAATGAAAAAGGATGTGGCCGATTTTGTAAGAAAGTGTATGGTTTGTCAATGGGTGAAGGTTGAGCATCAGTTTCCTTCCGGTTTGATACAGCCCTTGAGGATACCAGAGTGGAAATGGGAAAGGATTACGATAGATTTCGTATCCGGATTGCCTTTGACACCATCGAATAAGAACTCGGTGTTGGTGATCTTGGATCGCCTTACGAAGTGTGCACATTTCTTGGATGTGCATACTACGTATACGTTGGATAAGTTGGCAGAGATATATATTGCTGAAATTTTGTGTTTGCATGGTGTGCCAAAATCTATAGTGTCGGATAGAGATCTGAGGTTTACAACGAGGTTTTGAGAATGTTTACATCAAGCGTTGGGTACACGGTTGAATTTCAACACTTCATACCATCCTCAGTTGGATGGGCAGTCGTAGTGGGTTATCCAAGTGCTTGAGGATATGTTACGATGCTGTGTGATTGATTTCCATGGTTCTTGGAAAAAACACATGCCGTTGGTTGAGTTTGCCTATAACAACAATTTTCAGGCAAGTATTCAAATGGCACCATATGAGTCCTTGTATGGGAGAAAGTGCAGAACGCCTCTTTGTTCGGCCGAGGCTGGGCAAAAGTTGCTTTCTTTGCCAAATATGCTCACGGGAACAATAGAGAAGGTGAAGCTCATATGTGAGTTGTTAAAGGCTACATCGGATCATCGGAAGTCTTATGTGGATCTAAAGCGTAAAGAGGTTGAGTTCGTGGTTGGGGATCGCGTGTTCTATAAGGTAGCGCCTTGGAAGAAGGTTATGACGTTCGGACGTAAGAGAAAGCTTAATCTGAGGTTTATTAGGCCATATGAGGTTGTGGAGCGAGTTGGTCCCCTGGCTTATCGGTTGAGGTTGCATCCTGAGTTGGAAAAGATCCATAATGTGTTTCATGTATCTATGTTGCGGAGATATAGATCGAATCCTTCGCATGTGATGTCGGTTGAGGAAATTGAGTTGAATCCGGATTTATCCTATGATGAGGAGCCGATGAAGATTCTAGATACGGGTAGCAAAGTTCTTCGTGGCAAGACGATTGAGCTTGTGAAGGTGTTGTGGCAACATCGAGGAGTTGAGGAGGCCACGTGGGAAAGCAAGGGGGACATGCTGAGGCAATTCCCGGATCTTTTCCTTCAGGTAAAATTTCGAGGACAAAATTTCCTAAGTGTGGTAGAGTTGTAACGCCCCGATTTTGGGCTTAGATGTTTTGGCAATGTAGGGTTAGGCCGGTGGAACCGGTGTCGGTTGTTCGAATCGTTAAAAGGTGGTTTAGGGAGATCGAGGTTCAGTATAGGATAAAAATGTGATAAAAATTCCTAGAATCCTCTAAAATGATGTTTAAGAGGTTGGTCAAATCAATTTTGCGAATTGGGTTTTCAAAAGTATACATTTTGCGTAGTGACCAAAATGTAAAGATTTAAAAGTTTGAAAAATGTATTTTTTTAGAAGAGTCAAAATCTTAGAATATTTAGGGAGCTACTTGGCAATTATGCCTTTTCCCTAATTTGGCTTGTGTTT
Organism: Hibiscus trionum; assembly: GCA_030270665.1. Classification (NCBI taxonomy): domain Eukaryota; kingdom Viridiplantae; phylum Streptophyta; class Magnoliopsida; order Malvales; family Malvaceae; genus Hibiscus; species Hibiscus trionum. Next base: position 29,270,883 of record BSYR01000027.1, read on the forward strand.
TAAATGTTTATAAAATAATTAAAAAGGTTTTACTTAATTAATTAAGGAAGATAGTTAATCGGTTAATGAAACTTTTGACGAGCTTTTCATTTCTAACTTTCACTTCAGCCAAACACTTCTTATTTTCTCTCAATTTTCCAGAAAATCTTTTCTCTATTGGTTTCTTCCATTTTCCTTTAAGTTTCTTCAAGCAAATCTTGCCAAATTAGAGGAGAAGCAAGGATTGAAGGTAATTTTCGTGCTATCCCTCTAATCTAAGTTCTTTAATGAAATTCCAAAGATATTTGACTCTTTAATACTGATTTGGATTGAGGTTTTCTGATTAGAATGATAAACTCTTGAAACCTCGATGAAAAATTGGTTTGAAATGTGATTTTCGACTTTGATTGATTTCGCTGATTTGAGATTGTTTCTAAATGAGTTTTGAAAGGTTTTTGGTGTTGAAGTGGAGTCTTAATCATATAGATCCCGAAATCCATGAGATCCTTAGTTTTTGAAGTGCTTTTGGGTGAGTTTTTGGGGCGTTCTTGAAGAATTCAAGTTGCTGGAGGTATAAGGATGGTTTTAGGTTGTTTTTGGATGTTGATTAATGCTTAGGATGTGTTGGATGAGTTGGGTAATGGCTGGGCTGAGGTTAGAGGTCAATCGATTGAGTTTTCAGTTGTTTCGGATGGGTGTTTTGATGCTTTAGAGCAGGGCTGCGGGATCTCTTGTGTGTGTGCTGGGATTTTGGATGCATTTTAATGCATTGAACTTCTGTTCTGAGGTGTTGAAAATAGGGGATAGTAATCCGGAAGAGAACGACGTGTTCTTGGAGGTTTCAGAAGACCGGTAGTTGCGTCGACAAGCGTGGTTTCGCAAGTCGGTGAGTGGAATTTGGTTTTCCACCGTGGAAACGTTTTAGAAAGGTTTTGGGAACTTAATAAGAGCTTGAGACGCTTTATTAAGTTCGGAAGTAAGTAAATCGGAATTTTTCCCTCGGTTGTGCTAGTTATGAGCCTTTGGTTGCACTTGATTTTAAATGCATTTACTTACTGTTTTCAAGCATGTTTTTGAGAATATAAATTGTGTATGATGATGCCATGTGGTTTAAGGATGCACTAGGTAAGTGGTCCTTGTATGCATGTGTTGATGCATGATGTTTTAAGCATGGTTTAATGCTTGTTGATGGCTTATCATGGATGCTTTGTAAAACCAGTGAGTTATGCATGAGTTATGTGTTATATTGGCAAGTGATAATGAATAAAATATTTTATAAGTGAAATCGGATATAGTTAGCTGACTATTTGATTGAGTGCACTATAAACAAGTCGCCTTGGATGTTGAGGGATTGTGATTGTACCGAATACTCCACCCCGAGTGTCACAACGATGGAGGGTCGCTCTTGTGTGTGAGCCTTGTAATGCCGGTAGAGTGTATGAAGGGTGTGGGACTACCCTTGGTAATATGTGTATCTGATACCTTGTTTTTTAGATTGTTGTTATCACTTGTGAGCCAATATGATGGTTTGTATAATGTGGAGAATGTTGCTAATGCACGGTTTGAAAAATGCATGTTTTGGTTTAAGCTTAGCATAATGGTGTTTATGCTTGAAAGGCTTGGTAAATGAGTAGCAATGTTTTAATTGCTAATTTTGATTTGATCATGTTGCATGATGTTTAAAATAATGAATTTGATGTTAAAGTGCATGGTTGGTTAAGAAAATGCATGATTGTTTTGAAAAGAGTGAAAAACGGTTTTGTGCATTGATGATGTGTGTGTTTTGGGCAATCCTAACTAAGCTTGTATGCTTATGCTCTCTTTGTTCATCAATGCAGATATTTAGACTTCGGAGGCAGCATCTTCAAGGGTATCTTCCAAGACATTTGCTAAAAGTATGTTGTGTTCTCAAACTAGTGTAGTAAGGGCAATGGGGGTGTCCAATGCTTTGAATGTTGTTAGTTTGTTGGTTCCTAGTTTTGAGCAAGTTTATAATGCGTATTTGGTCTTGTAAATGGCCTTTGGGATTGGTTTTATGCTTTCCTTTGGATTTTAGTGTTTTGGTGCTTTTGACATCTAGGAAGCATGCCTTTAGTTCCATAGCTTGTGTGAATGATGCTATAATAATGCGTGTGCTTCGTATATATGGTCATTGATGTGTATTTAAGTTGTATGCATGTTAGGATATGTGTCAGGATGGTTTCGGAGGGCGAAAATTGATTTAAACCAGCTTTTTGGAAAGTTGCAGGCCCAGGCGTTTCGGAACGCCCTTACCTGTTTCGGAACAGTGACCTGTAATGGCCTTGGTGTTTCGGAACGGTGAGGCTCGTTCTGGAACATTTTGCCTCTTTGAACCATCGTACCGAAACATGTCTTGAGGGGTTTCGAAACGCACCCGCGTATCAAAACGGTCATCTATGTTTCGAAACGGCTGTTCCGATACGCCAGGGCCTACAACTTTCCAAAAAGCTGGTTTAAATCACTTTTCGCCTTCTGAAACCATCCCGACACATGTCCTAACATGCATACAACTTAAATACACATCAATGACCACATATATTAAGCACAAGCATCATCATAGCATCATTCTCACAAGCTATAGAACTAAAGGCATGCTTCTTAGATGTCAAAAGCACCAAAAGACTAAAATCCAAAGGCAAGCATAAAACCAATCCCAAAGACCATTTACAAGACCAAATACGCATTATAAACTTGCTCAAAACCAGGAACCAACAAACTAACAAAATTCAAAGCATTGGATACCCCCATTGCCCTTACTACACTAGTTTGAGAACGCAACATACTTTTAGCAAATGTCTTAGAAGATACCTTTGAAGATGTTTTCTCCGAAGTCTAATTATCTGTATTGATGAACAAAGAAAGCATAAGCATACAAGCTTAGTGAGGATTGCTCAAAACACACACATCATCAATGCACAAAACCGTTTTTCACTCTTTTCAAAACCATCATGATTTTTCTCAACCAACCATGCACTTTAACTTTAAATTCATTATTTTAAACATCATGCAACATGATCCAATCAAAATCAGCAATTAAAACATTTCTACTCATTTACCAAGCCTTTCAAGCATAAACACCACTATGCTAAGCTTAAACCAAAACATGCATCTTTCAAACCATGCATTAGCAACATTCTCCACATTATACAAACCATCATATTGGCTCACAAGTGATAACAACAATATAAAAAACAAGGTATCGGATACACGGATTACCAAGGGTTGTCCCACACCTTTCATACACTCTACCGGCATTACAAGGTTCACACACGAGAGCGACCCTCCGTCGTTGTGACACTTGTGGTGGAGTATTCGGTACAATCACAACCCCTCAACACCACTCACTGGTAGATGTATAATCCACTAAGGAGAGACGGGACAAAACACAAGGTTCGCACCCGAGAGATACCCTCAACCGTTGTAACCTTAAATAATCCTCAATCGTTAGGGTACTTGGATGGAGTATTCAGTACAATCACAACCCCTCAACATCCAAGGCGACTTGTTTATAGTGCACTCAATCCTATAGCCGACTAACTATATACAATTTCACTTATAAAACATTTTAATCAACATCACTTGCCAATATAATCCATAACTCACGGTTTTTACAAAGCATCCTTGATAAGCCATCAACAAGCATTAAACCATGCTTAAAACTTCATGCATCAACACATGCATACAAGGACCACTTTCCTAGTGCATCCTTAAACCACATGGCATCATCATATACAATTTATATTCTCAAAACATGCTTTAAAACAGTAAGTAAATGCATTTAAAATCAAGTGCAACCAAAGACTCATAACTAGCACGACCGAGGGAAATTTTTCGGTTCACTTACTTCCGAACTTAATAAAGCGTTTCAAGCTCTTATTGAGTTCCCAAAACCTTTTCTAAAACGTTTTCAAGCTGGAAAACACTTCCGAACCAAATTCCACTCACCGACTCGCGAAACCACGCTTGTCGACACAACTACCGATCTTCCGAAGCCTCCAAAAACACTTCGTTCGCTTCTAGATTACTATCCCCTGTTTTCAAAACATCAAAACAGAGGTTCAATGCATTAAAGTGCATCCAAAACCCCAGCACACACAAGAAATCCCGCAGCCCTGCTCTAATGCATCTAAACACCCATTCGAAACAACTGAAACTCAATCGATTGACCTCTAACCTCAGCCCAGACATTACCCAACACATCCTAAGCATTAATAAACATCAAAAACAAACCAAAAACCATCCTTATACCTCCAGCAACTCGAATTCCTCAAGAACACCCCAAAAACTCACCCAAAAGCACTTCAAAAACTAAGGATCTCAAGGATTTCGGGATCTATATGATTAAGACTCTACTTCAACACTAAAAACCTTTCAAAACTCATTTAGAAACAATCTCAAATTAGCCAAATCAATCAAAGTCTGAAAATCACATTTTAAACCAAATTTTCATCAAGATTTCAAGAGTTTATCATTCTAACCACAAAACCTCAATCCAAATCAGTATTAAAGAGTCAAATATCTTTGGAATTTCATTAAAGAACTTAGATTAGAGGGATAGCACGAAAATTACATCCAATCTTTGCTTCTCCTCTAATTTGGCAAGATTTGCTTGAAGAAACTTGAAGGAAAATGGAAGAAATCAAGAGAGGGTTTGAGAGAAAATATTTTCTAGAAAATTGAGAGAAAATGAGAAGTGTTTGGATAAAGTGAAAGTGAGAAATGAAAACCTCGTCAAAAGTTTCATTAACTGATTAACTACCTTCCTTAATTAATTGAGTAAAACCTTTTAAATTATTTTATAAACATTTAAAACACATGACAAATTAGGGAAAAGGCATAATTGCCAACTAGCTCCCTAAAGATTCTAAGATTTTTACTCTTCTAGAAAAACGCATTTTCCAACTTTTAAATCTTTACATTTTGGTCACTACACAAAATGTATGCTTTCGAAAACCCACTTTGCAAAATTGATTTGACCAACCTCTTAAACATCATTTTAGAGGATTCCATGAATTTTTATCACATTTTTATCCTATCTCGAACCTTGATCTCCCTAAACCACTTTTTAACGGTTCAAACAACCGACACCGGTTCCACCGGCCTAACCCGACATTGCCAAAACATCTAAGCCCAAAACTTGGGTTTTACAAAATGTGGTTGAATGATCGGATTGAGCTGAGATTTGACACTATTGCATGTAATATAGCTAATTAATGGTTCATAAATTACAAATTGAAGAAGTCCCTCTAAAGTGCTAAAATTACAAAATAGTCCCTAAAATGTGTTGAAATCTTTTGAGTGCTTAATCGATGTCAGTTTGAGATATTAATTATTCCACTGCGAGTCTATACACTAAGGCTAATTATATGCATCTAGACAAGATAAAAAGAAAAAAAACAGGGTCGCTTATTGAGGTAAACCGTCCCGGTTTACTTCAATATTCCCTGTATGACTCGTTCGGTTCGGTCTTTCGCCCAGACCGGGTCTAAGGGGTTACAACATGCCCTACAAGATTGTCCTCATGGTAGTTTTCCTAGTGATACTGAAGTCACTAAACCTCATGGCAAGGAGCAGTGTAGTGCACCCACTTTAAGGAGTGGCACCCAACTTAACAAGGAATATAAGTTCGGGGGAAGAAGAAGGCTGAAGATTCCAACCCCAAAACTATCCAAGAAGAACCCAAAGCGCAAGAAGATTCATCTCTTGAGAAGGACAAGAGTGAGGGCTCAACAAGTGAACATACTGATGGAAGACAGAGTTTTGCTACAACAAAAGATAGACCCCCACTAGTAGAGGAAGAAGTCAAACCCCCACCACCCTTCCGTCAAAGATTAAAGAAGCATAAAGAAGATATTCAGTTCAAGAAATTTGTAGATATCCTTGACCAGCTGCACACCAATGTCCCATTTTTTGAAGCCATTGATCAAATGGCCACTTATGCGAAGTTTCTTTAAGGATATTGTCTCCGAGAAAAGAAAAGCTTGAGAAGCTTGAGACTTCTACTAAAGCAAAAGAATGTTATTTTGTGCTGAGCAATCTTCCACCTAAGAGGAATGATCCAGGAAGATACATCATCCCGTGTTTGATAGGTGATAATTATGTGGGGAAACCGCTATGTGATATTGAATCTAGTGTGAATCTAACCCCAAGTCAGTGTTTATGATGCTTGGTATGAGAAGTGCAAGGCCTACCACCGTTATTTTATAACTAGCGGACCGATCCCACGATCGTACAGAAGGGAGAATAGAAGATGTGGTAAAGTTGGGCAAATTTGTTTTCCCAACAGACTTCCTCATTTTTCATTGTGAAGTCGATGAGAATGCACCAATTATTTTGGGGAGACCGTTCTTAGCCACCAGTCAGATCTTGATCGACTGTGAAAAGGGTGAATTCACCATGAGAGTGGATGATCAAAAGGTGACCATAAATGTGTTCAACACCCTCAAATATGTGGATGAACATGAGGAGTGTTAATACATGGATGCTACAGTAGATGAGGGAGCTGTAGAATTTTCCTACATCAATTTCTACAAGTTGAGGGTTATATGAAGCTCAATGAAGATGACAATGAGGAGTTTGGGAAGCTTGAAGAATTCAAGGAGAGTGAGGAGTGTCCAATGGAGGTGCAACAATCCAGCCTGCTCATAGCCAGACCTTGTACGCAATTCGAACCTTTTGTTTTTTTTTTTTAATTTACACCTCCAAAACCCTCACTTGAGCATGCACCCACATTAGAATTAAAGCATTTACCATCACACCTTAAATATGCTTATCTGTGTTGTAATGAGACTTTTCCTGTGATAATATCTTCTAGTCTTACACCTAAGCAAAAGTCTAGCTTGATAAATGTGTTAGCTCAATATAAAAAAGCTTTAGGTTGGACTATGGCTGACTTGAAGAGTATAAGTTCTACTTTTTGTATGAACAAAATTCTAATTGATGATTGCCACATCAATTTTATTGAACCCCAACGAAGGCTTAATCCAATCATGAAGAGAGTTGTGATGAAGGAGATAATCAAGTGGCTCGATGCTGAAGTTATTTACCCAATATCTAACAGTTCGTGGGTTAGCCCGGTGCAATGTGTACCAAAGAAAGGAAACATGACCGTAGTAAGCAATGAAGACAAAAAACTCTTACCAACAAGAACCGTCATGAGGTGGAGGATTTGCATGGACTATCGGAAGCTCAACAAGTCAACCAAGAAGGACCACTTTCCCTCACATTCACCGATCAAATGTTGGATTCATTGGCGGGCAAAGCCTTTTATTGTTTCCTTGATGGATACTCAGGGTACAACAAAATTGCTATAGCACCGGAGGATCAAGAGAAGACAAATTTCACATGCCCATATGGTACTTAAGCCTTTAGGAAGATCCCCTTTGGTCTTTGCAATGCTCCAGCCACCTTTCAATGATGCATGGTAGTCATCTTCTCACACATGGTTGAAGAGTTTTTGGGGATCTTCATGGATGATTTTTCAGTCTCCGGAGATGACTTTGAGTCATGCTTGCGTAATTTGGCAAAGGTGCTTAAGAGATGTGAAGAAGTGGACTTAGTCCTCAATTGGGAGAAGTGTCATTTCATGGTGGCTAAAGGGACTGTTCTAGGCCACAAGATCTCGGAAAAAGGAATAGAGGTGGACAAGGCGAAGGTTGAAGTGAACGAGAATTTAGCTCTGCCCACCACCGTGAAGAGCATTCGAAGTTTCTTGGGTCATGCTGGCTTCTATAGGAGGTTCATCAAAGACTTCTCAAAGATCTGAAAGCCATTGTGCACTTTGCTACAGCAAAACTAGCCCTTCGTGTTTGATGATGCTTGCCACAACGCATTCAAGGAACTCAAGGAAAACCTTATCTCAGCACCCATAGTTGTTCCTCCAGAATGGACCTCACCATTCAATCTTATGTGTGATGCAAGTGACTATGCAGTGGGGGCAACACTTGGACAATGTCGAGGTAAACTTTTCCATGTTATTTATTAAGTTTTTTGTACCTTAAATGGTGCACAAATCAATTACACAACCACCGAAAATAATTTCTTATTGTTGTATTTGTCTTTGATAAGTTTAGGGCATACTCGATAGGCACTAAGGTCATTGTACATACCGATCACTCCGCAATTAAGTACTTAGTGACTAAAAAGGATGCTAAACCTAGACTCATTAGGTGGATACTTCTCTTGCAAGAGTTCGACTTAGAGGTTAGGGATAAAAAGGGTTGTGAAAATCAAGTTTTTGATCATCTTTCTAGGCTAGAACAGAAGGTTGAAAGTAAGGATGACCTAGAAATTAAGGAGGAGTTCCCTGATGAGAAAATATTATATGCTACAGCAATTCCATGGTATGATGATATTGTTAACTTTCTTGTTAGTGGTATTTTTTGCTCCTGATTTAAATAGCTAGGTTAAAAAGAAACTCAAGCATGATGTGCAGTTCTACTTTTGGGACGAGCCTTATTTGTTCAAGCAAAGTGCGGACCAAATGATTCGAAGATGTGTTCCTAAATAAGAGCAAAGGGAGATTCTATTCCATTACCATTCATCTTTGTGTGGAGGCCATTTTCGAGGAGCTAGGACGGCTGCAAAGGTCCTACAATCAAGATTTTATTGGCCCACTTTCTTCAAGGATGGGCATGAATTCTACAAGGCATGTGATAGATTCCAAAGAGTGGGGAACATATCACGAAGTCATGAAATGTCATTGCAATGCATTTTGGAGGTGGAGCTCTTCGATGTATGGGGAATAGATTTCATGGGACCCTTCCCATCATCTTTTGGAGATCTCTAAATTCTACTAGTTGGGGATTATGTGTCTAAATGGGTTATGGCAATAGCTACACCAAGGAATGACTCCAAGACTGTTTCGAAGTTCCTCCACAAGAACATCTTCACAAGGTTTGGAGCCCCAAGAGCCATCATAAGTGATAAAGGCACCCACTTTGACAACAAACTCATTACAAAAGCAATACAACGGTATGAAGTGAGGAATAAGATTGCTACAACATACCACCCTCAGACCAATGGCCAAGCTGAGATCTCCAATCATGAGATAAAATAAATTCTAGAGAAGGTGGTCAATCCCAAGAGGAAGGACTGGTCTCCAAGACTTGATGAAGCATTATGAGCTTATCGAACAACTTTCAAGACACCCTAAGGAATGTCCCCATTCATGCTCGTCTATGAAAATGTAACCCCCTCGACTCGGTCTGGACGATACACCGAACATAACGGGTAACACGAGGAATATTGAAGTAAACCGGGAAATTTACTCCAATAAATCACCCTATTTTTTCATTTTATCTTATATAGGTGCTCATTATTATCTTAAGTGATTAACTTCGCAGCAAAATAATTTGCAACTCAAACAGACAACGATTAGGGGCCAAATTGAACAAAAACATATTTTAGGAACCATTTTGTAATTCTACCAAATTACAGGAACTTGTTCCATTTTTAAGTTAACAACCTTCAGTTACTTACATTACATGCCTCTCAGTCAAATCTTAGCTCAAAACAATCATCCAAGCTCATTTAATTGCATCCACAACATATAGGGACTAAAACGTAAAGAAATAGAACTTCAGAAGATTCCAATAACCAACTTAACTGTTGCGTGTTTCGGTACACGCTGCCCTGTATCAGAACGCCCGTATCAAAATAGGGTCTAGCATCTCAAATCGTGGGCTCGTATCGATACGCCCTCTATGGTGTTTCGGAACACGAGATTTTAGTAGCAAAGTGTATCGTAACACCAATTCCCTGTTTTGAAACCCCTAAGCCATTTCAAGCTCACTGTTTCGGTACAACCTTAGGTATACCAAAACACCTGGGCCTGTAATAAAACTTTTTGATGTTTTTTCATACTTTAATCCATACAAAAAAATTCCAACATGCTTCCAACATATTTAAACATCAAACCTCAATCATACATGGCAATAAACATTTAGGAAATCTATAGGCATGCAACCTATGCAATATGACCACACAAGAGTAAAAACACAAACCAAAGCAAATACCAACAAGCAAAGGCCATTTACAAGTCATTAAGGGCATCTCAAACTTGCCATAAAATAGGGAGTTTCAAAACACACACTCTCAAAACATAAAGGCGTTCTCCCATTGCCGATTATTACTAATAAGCAAACATAAAACCATACTTGAGCTAAATCTCACTCCTTGGTTCCCTTCTTGCTTCTCTGCTGCCCCAAAGATGCTAATTCTTTACATTGTTGGAAAAGAGAACGTAAGAAATAATCCCTAGTGAGGGACGCTCAAAATAAACCAACAACAACAATGCATTTTAAAACCATTTCTCAAGTAGAAAACTCTATCTCATCATGCTCAATCTATCTCATGCTTGAAATAATTTTCAAAGAAAAGCCACATCATTTAAAACCACATGTACCATCTGTCACATGCATTAACCCAAATGCTTAATTTCAAAGCAAAACCACACATGCTTGTTTCTCAAAAGCACTTCTCAAATCATGTTCATATTGCAAAACACAATGCATAAAGTCATTTACAATCAAGGTGTATGTGAATCTCATATATTCGCATTTTAGCAACATTACTCGGATATGTGGATAGCTTGAAAAAATCTCACATCGTCAACTCCTACCTCGGTGGAATCTCACATCACCAAACTCTCATTGTGGTATCTCTCATCGCCACAAAGCTTGATGGAATCTCTCATCATCAAGACCTATCGTGGTGGAATCTCTCATCACCACACTCTCACTTTGGAACGGGATGGCACTACCCCCATGGCCCGAACCAAAGAGAACGTACGAATTTTGTATATTATACTGCACTTCTCATCCTATTGGTCAACCAATTATATATGGTAACAATAATCTCATCTAATGCCAATATACTCATTTTAAACATCATTTACCTAATGTTTTTCAATGCATAATCATAAATCAATCTCATCCCATTTCTAAAGCATAAACAATGCATAGCATTTTCTCAACAAGTTCTATCTTTGCAAAAATCACAATTCTATCTCATGGGATCATATAAATCATTAAATCATTTCTCAAAATATGCATAAAACAGTAGGTTTACATCTATCTTCAAAACACGAGCATGATCATATAAAACAATGGGATAAAAACCAAGAAATGAGAGCAAAACATCTCAAACTTACTTTCGGGCTTAGATTAGTGTTTCAATCTCAATCTAAACCCCAAACCTTACTTTCAAGTCTTTGAAAGGCTTTAAAATCAATTCCACTCACCGACAATGCCTCGCTTGCTTTGCCGAAGCGTAATTAGGCTTCCGAAACTCTCGAAACTTCACCGATCTCTTTCGACACGTTCTCCCTATTTATACCACACAAGAACAGAGGATTAATGCATCTTAATGCATTAAAATCACCAGCAATCATAGCCACCATGCCGCTCTGCCCAAAAACACCAAAATGCCTATCTGAAACAACCGAAAACACCTTCGATTACTCTACAAACTCAACCCAGCCAACACCTAACCCTTTGATTCATTTTTAATCATCAATTTACATCCAAAAACAACTTAATTTCATCCTTATACCTCCAGCAACAACAAAATCACATTATCACCACAAAACCCCCAAATCTAGCAATCTAACAACTAGAGATCAAACTCATTTATAAAACCTTTATTGTAACATCATTTAACATCCAAAACATGATCAAAATCAATCTCAAATCAATCAAAATAGTACCATTATGAAAATCTTAAGAAATCACCTTTTAAAGCTTGATCTAACCATTTTCATCAAATAGATTATAAATCCTTATTAATAAACACAATTATAGAGCCAAAGACTTAGGAATTTCATTAAAGAACCTTGATTAGAGGAGAGAAATTAAAAGTGGATGAAAAGAGATAAATCTCTGGAGATTTTACTGATGAAAATATAGGTTGGCTGATGGGAAAGTTGAGAGAAAATTTTAGGAGAAAAATAGTTATGTAAGAAAATGTTTTAGCGTTTTAAAATCCTTTTTATCAAATCCCATTTAATAAATCAATTAATTAAATCTTTTAAAAATAATAAAACAAGGGAAAAGGCTGATAACACCTTGGTGAAATAGCTCCCTAAAGATTCCATGTTTTGGCCCTCTTCAATTTAGTCATTAAAATGTATTTTGCAATTTTTACAATTTAGTCATTGTTTTCAAAATACCAATTAAACCAGTATAATTTTATCAAATTGAACTCTCCAAAACCTTCAAAAAATTATTTTAAGATTATAAAATATTTTTCCATATTTTATCTCCCTCAAAAACCATTTATTTCAAATTAATCTCGAAACTAGCTTAACCAACTCGAACCGGTTCACCCGAACTGCTTAGCCCAACCCGGGTAACTCCTAAGCCCAAAACCGGGGCGTTACAACTCTCCCACACATAGGAAATTTCGTCCTCGAAATTTTACCTAATGGAAAAAGATAAGGAAACTGCTTCTTCATATCATCCTTCCTTTCCCACGTGGCTTCCTCCACACCACGATGTCGCCATAAAACCTTGACCAAATCAATGGTCTTACCACGAAGAATCTTGATATCCGAACCCAAGCTCTCGACTGGTTCTTCATCATAGGAAAAATCCAGATTCAACTCAATCTCCTCAATAAGCATAACATGAGACGGATCCGATCTATACCTCCGAAGCATGGATACATGGAAAACAACATGTATCTTCTCAAACTCGGAAGACAACCTCAACCTCTAAGCAACAGGTCCAACACATTCAAACACTTCATTCGGTATAATAAACCTCAGACTGAACTTGCCCTTCCGTCCAAATCTCATCACCTTTTTTCAAGATGAAACCTTCAAAAACACCTTAACACCTTTAGCAAACTCAACTTTTTTACGCTTCAAACCAGCGTAAGAATTTTGCCGATCCGAAGCCGCTTTCAACCTCTCACTAATAAGATTCAATTTTTCTATAGTGCCCTTTAGTACATTAGGCAAAGAAACAAACTTCTGCCCCACTTCCACCCAACAAAGAGGCGTTTTAAACTTCCTTCCATACAAAGCCTCATAAAGAGCCATTTGAATACTCGATTGATAACTATTATTATAAGAAAACTCCACCAAAGGTAACTCCTTCTCCCAAGAACCTTGGAAATCAATGATGCAACACTTCAATATATCCTCCAACACTTGGATAACCCGTTTAGACTCACCATCCGTCTGCGGATGATACAAAGTACTGAAACTCAAACGCGTACCCAACGCTCGATGTAGACACTCCTAAAACCTCACTGTGAAACGCGGATCTCGATCTGAAACAATGTACTTAGGCACTCCATGCAACCTCACAATCTCCGAGATGTACGGATCCGCCTACTTGCCTAACGTATACGAAGTATGCAGTGCCAAAAAATGTGCTATCTTCGTAAAATGATCGACAATCACCTAAATAAAATTCTTCTTGGACGGTGTCAAAGGCAAACCCATCACGAAATCCATGGTGATTCCTTACCATTTCCATTCTGGAATCTTCAATAGTTGCAACAATCCAGAAAGAAACTGATGCTCAGCTTTAACCCGCTGACACACCATGCACTTACTAACAAAACCAGCAACATTCTTTTTAAACTAACCCAATAGTACTCATCCTTCAACCCACGATACATCTTTGTATCACCAGGATGCATGGCAAAAGGAATACTATGTGCCTCAGTCAAAATAGTGCACCTCAACTCAATATCTTCCGGCACAACTATTCGACTCTTAAAGTATAAAACACCATCATCATTGAAACAAAAGTTCATTGGGTTTCCTTCTGTGGTGTCCTGAACATGCGGTAGCAACGAATCATCCGAAAATTGTTTCTCCTTAATCAACTCTACCAACGAGGGTTTCACTTGCAATTCAGCCACTAGACCACCATCTCGCGATATACTCAATCGAGCAAACATCGCCCTCAAATCTATAGCCACCATCCTACTCAAGGGATCGACTACAACATTAACCTTCCCTGGAAGATACTCAATCGTCAAGTCATAATCTTTAAGCAACTCCAACCATCGTTGTTGCCTAAGATTCAACTCTTTCTGTGACATCAAGTACTTCAAACTTTTGTGGTCCGTGTACATCATACAGTTTTAACTGTAAAGGTAGTGCCTCCAAATTTTCAAGGCAAAGACCACCACGACCAACTCAAAATCATGCGTAGGGTAATTACGCTTGTTCACCTTCAACTACCGAGATGCATAAGCTACCACTCTACCTTCTTGCATCAACGCACATCCCAACCCAACATAGGATGCATCACTATAAACCACAAACTCTTTACCCGATTTGGGCTAAATCAAGAAAGGAACTTGTGTCAACGCTTCCTTCAAATTCTCGAAAGCTTGTTGCCTAACCTCCGTCCATTCAAACTTGACATCCTTTTGCAACTACTTTGTCAAAGGAGCAACAATTTTTGAAAAAACCTTCCACAAACCAATGATTGTATCCCGCCAAACCAAGGAAACTACGCACCTCAGAGACCGACTTAGGTGACTTCTAATTCATCAATGCCTCAACATTTTGGGGATCGACCTGAATCCCTTCGATCGTGTAACCCCCTCAACCCGGCCTAGCTGATAGACCGAACCGAACGGGTCACACAAGGATTATTAAAGTAAACCGGGAAAGTTTACCTCAATAAAGGACCCTTTTTTATCTTATCTAGATGCAAATTAGGTTCCTCTGTGTTCAACAAGCAGCGGATCAAACGACAACTAAAACACACATCGATTATTACCGAATTCAGTTTTAGGGACCATTTTGGTAAACTTAACAAATTACAAGGGTTTATCCCATTTTTATTTTACCAATCTTTAATTAAATTCATTTCATGCATCTTTGTAAAAACTCAGCTCAAGTTAACTATTAGAACTCATTTTATTGCATACATGAAAAACAGAGACCAAAACGCAAAGAAACATAATTTCAGAATATTAAAAAAATGTCATAACAGCCTGCCATTTCAGAACATCAAGACTCGTATCTGAACGGGTGTATCGAAATAGAGGCACTTGTTTCGAAACACGGACTCGTACCAAAACTACTCTTGATTCGTTTTGAAACAGCATTTAACAGTAGCGAACCGTACCGAAACGGACCTCTCTGTTTCGATACCCTAAGGCATTTTTCAAACACTCGTTTCGAAACGAACAAGGGTGTTTCGAAACTCCTAGGCCTGCAAAGTTTAATTTTGCTGGTTTAATACCTCAAAACCATCCCAAATCATTCCATCATACATTCAAACATGCTTACAACCAAAATATACTTCAACTACCAAGTTCACATGGCAATAACATCATCAAAGCAACACTAACATCAATAATGGATTCTAGATGCATGCTTCCTAGGAAATTCAAGAATCAAAAGCCACATCTCAATTCCAATCATAATCCAACATTTAGAGGCCATTTACATATCCAAATATGCATACCAAATTTGCACCTACCAGAAAATTCCAAAACAACCAACATTCATAGCAGTGGACACCCACATTGCCTTTATTACACTAGTTCAAAACCATGACATATATTCAATGAAATCTATTGGAAATCCTTGGAAAGTTGCTGCCTCCAATCACTTAATTATCTTTATTGATGAGCAAAAGAGAGCATAAGCATACAAGCTTAGTGAGGAATGCTCAAAACCAAAAACATCATCAATGCTCAAAACCGTTTTCACTCTTTGGAAAACCATCATGCCTTCTTTAAAAATCCATGCACTTCATCATTAAAAACAGCATGCTAAACATCATGCAACAAGTATTGCATACTTCTCATCAATTAAACCATTGCTAAACAATAATCAAGCCTTTCAAGCATATTCACCAATATGCAAAGCTAAAGATAAAACATGCATTTTCCACAATATGCATCATCACCATTTCCATAACATTTCAATCCATTATATTGGCTTACAAGTGATTAACAACATTCTCATTTCTCAAAAACATATCGGATACGCGGATTACCAAGTGTTGTCCCAAACACTTCATACACTCTACTGGCATCTCAAGGCTCATACACGGGATCAACCATCCACCGTTGTTACACCCATGGTGGAGTATTCAGTATGATTACAACCCCTCAACGCCACTCATCTGTAGATGTATAGCCCACTAACGAGAAATGGGACACATATAAGGTTCGCACCCAAGAGCTACCCACTACCGTTTTAACCTTAAACATTCCTCAATCGTTAGGGTACTTGGATGGAGTTTTCGGTACAATCACAACCCCTCAACATCCAAGGCGACTTGTTTATAGTGTAACCCCCTTAGCCCGACCTAGACGCCCGACCCGAACTAAGAAGATTACACGGGAAAAACCGAAGCCAACTCGCTAAAGCCGACTTCGATTAAGGACCCTTTTTATTTTTCTCTATTGTTTTCCTAGATGCATTTTATGTTCTATGTGTTCAACAAATCACTTAGAAGAAACGTCACATCGAGCAGAGTTCGTTTAGGGGTTCAATTGTACAAGTTACACATTTAAGGACTAAATTGTAATTTTAGCAAATTAAAGAGACCAATCCAATATTAAGATTACCATCCATTAATTAGTCATGAGACATATTTCCATGTCAAATTTCATCACAAATGGACCATTCAAACTCATCCAATTGCACCTACAACAACCAGGGACCAAAATATAACTTTTCAGACTTTTAAAGATTCCATTTAACCAATTTAACGATCATGTATCGGTACACCTATAGCTCGTATCGATACTCAGGAAGGCAGTAACATAAGTTTGAGGGAGGGTATCGATACACTTCCCCGAGTATCGGTATAGGTGTGCATTTTGCACAGGGGTATCGATACACCTTCAAATCGTATCGATATCGGTGTGTATTTTTACATATGGGTATCGATACACTTCCAAATCGTATCGATACACCTGCACCAATCTGGCCAAAATTAGCCTATGAGTATCGATACTAAGGGCCCGAGTATTGATACCCATACTAGAAGTGCACAAGGAATAGCCGCCTAAATGCATCAATCATCATCCAGTCACACCCGTGACTCATATACATGCATATATAATCACATCAAACATATATTCATCACAAACTAGCCACATAGCAAGCATTAGGCACATCAATTCATGCTGAACAAGCAACCAATAAAGCATGCCTTCAACCACAAACCGAAACATGACCAAAACACCAATTAAAGGTCCAAAAACCACATAGAGGCCAAATACAAAAACACAAATGCACACTAAACTTGCTTAACACTAGGAAATACCATAACAACAATATTTAAAGCATTGGACACCCCTATTTCCTTTATTACTCTAGTCCAAAACCAAAGCTTACCTTAAATCAAAGTCTTCCACCGATCCCCTTGCAAGTGCTGCCTCCAAAGTTTAAATTGACTGCATTGATGAACAAAGAGAGCATAAGCATACAAGCTTAATGAGGATTGCTTAGAACACATCAACAATGTAGTTTTTAAAACACAAGTTGAAACCATATCATGCTCAATCTCAATTCAAGATTTCAAAACCAAAGAAAACCATTCTTTAACCCTGTTCCACATGCATTGTTCACAATGCAAATCCACATTAAGCCTCACTTGCTTAATTCACATGCATTGTTCACAATGCAAATCCACATTAATCCTCACTTACTTAATTCACATGCATTGTTCACAATGCAAATCCACATTAAGCCTCACTTGCTTAATTCACATGCATATATTTGCCCGATGCAACATCTCATCATCAAGCATCTCATGCACAATAATCCATTATGCATTCATTATAATCATGATACATGGGCAACAATAAACACATATATTGGCATTTCAAGTGAACCGGATGGAATCTACCCCCGTCCTTGGATAGCACTACCACTATACATTAATGATCGGATATACGGATACCTTGATGGCACTACCCCCATCAAGACACATGGTGAAACAACCCTCACCATTATCTCACTTCGGTCGGGATGCCACTACCCGCATTGCATGTTGGTGACGCACTACACCTATCACTCACATCACAATAGCACTACCCCTATTGTGAAACCGAAGAATTTATGTAACCCCCTTAGCCCGGCCTAGACGGTTGACCCGAACTACGAAGATTATACGGGGAAAACCAAAGTCAACTCGAAAGTCAACCTTGATTAACGACCCTTTTTTTCTTTTTAATCTTATCTAGATGCACGTTAACCCTAAATGAGCACTCAAGAACATATATGTGTAAAGCACAGCGATCGGATTTCAGAGAGGGACTCAATTGTATAAAATACAAATATTAGGGACCAAAACGTAAATTCTGTAAATTAGAAGGTCATAACTGATTTTTAAGTTACTAATATTAAATTAGTTATATTACATGCTTCCCTGTCAAATTTCACCTTATTTGGACATCTCGAACCCATACAATTGCAAATACAATTTTCGGGACTAAAATGTAAAGCTTGCATACCTCAACACCATTCAAATCAGTGCCCAACGGTCACCTATTTTGAAACGACTTTGACCGTTCTGAAACACGGGTTCGTTCCGAGACTGGTTTCGAAACAGGGCCTTCCAGTAGCCAAATCATTTCGGAACAGCCTCTAGCCGTTTCGAAACACGAAGGCCATTACAGGCCCCCGTTTCGAAACGCCAGTGCCCGTTCCGATACGATTTGCCCAGAAGCTACAAATGTTGCTAGTTTTTCATACATAAATCCACTCAAACACAACCTAATGACTTCCTAATCATGCCAACAACTCATCATACATATATAAAGCATGTTTGTAACTCCCAAACACATTTATAGCATCAAACATGGAATTTCACATTTCTATAGGCATGCTTCCTATTATCCAAAACCAAGCAATCAACCAATCTCCAAAACAAGCATTAAAAGGCCACTTACAAATTCAAACCATCAAAACAACATGCCACAACTTAGGGAGTTCAACACATCTCCCAAAACACAACCTTAGGTTCCCATTGCCAAATTACCAAAACTAATAGTGTATGAAAACATCACCATACATGAGCTTGGTTTCCCTAGGACACTCTAGCCTCCTTGTTGCCCTTAAACACTTCAATTATCTGCATTATTGGTACAAGAGAGAGAGCGTAAGCACAATTTCTTAGTGAGGCATGCTCTAAAGAAAACAACACAATAATGCCTTTAAAAAAACACTATCAACAAGCTTTTAAACACAAGCTTAACTCTTTTCATGCAATCTTGCATACTTTACAAGCATCTCATGCTTCAATACATTCAACTCATCATATTGGCTTTGTAACCCCCTTAACCCGGCCTAGACGGTTGACCCGAATTAAGAAAGTCACACGGGGAAAACCAAAGTCAACCCGAAAGTCAACCTTGATTAACGACCCTTTTTTTTTTCTTTTTAAACTTGTCTAGATGCATATTACACCTTAGATATGATCGTACAACAGCATACTCAAAGATCATAAACATCAGAGATCAACCAGGGACCCAATTGAACAAATTACAACTTTAGGGACCAAATTGTAAATTCTGACAATTACAAGGGCTTAACCCAAATTAAAGTTACCAACTTGAAATTAATCAGGTTTCATGCTTCTCTGTGAAATTTCAGCTCAAAAGGACTTCCCAAACTCATACAATTGCACAAACAAGATTCAGGACCAAAATGCAAACATTTCAAAACATTTAACCGCCAATGTCAGCCCCCAACGGTCACCCGTTCCGAAACGGGAGACAGCCCGTTTCGAAACACGGGGCCGTTCCGCAACGCGTACCGAAACGGGGGTCGGGCAGTAGCCTTTCCGTTTCGGAACGGTCCCTTCCGTTTCGAACGCCTGGGCTTGTTTAAGGCACCCGTTCCGAAACGGTAGGTGCTGTTCCGAAACACCCTGCACAGATTACCCAAATATGCATACATGAACATGCAATTAAACATCCAATCATGCTCCGAATGCCACCAAACTTTACCAGCATGCTATTCAACATATTTGAGTCATACTTGCATCAACAATTCATCAAAACATCCACATATATGAAAAGCCCCAAATCTATAGGCATGCTTCCTACACAAGCAACCATTCAAGCATAAACTTTCAATTCAAGCATATAGAGGTCAACCACAAAACCAGCATTCACAACAACATTCAACATACTTAGGGAGTTCAAAACATCTCCCAAAACATACACATAGGTCCCCCATTGCCAAATTACCAAAAGCTAAATGTACTTAAGAAAACCTTCCATACTTTGAGCTTTACTACCACTTGAATGCTTGCCTTCCTTGCTGCCCTCAAAGTACTTTAATGCTCTGCATTATTGATTTGAGAAAACAAAGAGAGCGTAAGCAAAAGCTTAGTAAGGAATGCTCAATAAAACCATCCAATAATGCATTTATAAAACACTTTATAAATCATGCTTCAAATCATCATTTACACATGCTCAAAAGCATACTTTAACAAGCATCTCATGCTTCATTTCATTACATGTCATATTGGCCACAAGTGATACATTTCGTTTCTTTGAAAACAAGTTCATCAACTTTCACCCCAAGGACTTTTAAACACCTTGGACCCCAAGGACTTTTAAACACCTTGGCCATGGACTTTTAAACACCGTGATATAAATTACCTCAAGGACTTTTAAACACCTTGACCCCAAGGACTTTTAAACACCTTGGCCTATGGACTTTTAAACACCATAGAAAGGACCACACAAGGACTTTTAAACACCTTTGTGTCCGTAACAAGAATCATCCAAGGACTTTTAACCACCTTGATGTTCTTAAGTAACAAGGCTCACTCAAGGACTTTTAACCACCTTAGTGACCTCAACCTTTTCAAAACATCACTTGCCAATATACATCATTATCAACAATTTATCCACTGTTCTAAAGCATTAAGCCAAGCCATATTCATCATGCATTTAAAAGCATCAAACCACATTTAATCAATGTTCAAAAACAAGGAGCTCTTACCTTGAGCTTCCTTCAACACATGGCTTACAAAAACAGCATTAACCATGCTAAATCATGCTTTCAAAACAGAATTTAAAACATGCAATAAACCACATTGCACAACAATCAAATCATGGCCACCACTAGAGAGTATTTCCGAAAACTTACACTTGAGCTTAGCAAAGTTGTTTAGACTTAAACTAAGCTCCCAAGACATTGGTTTCAAAGCCGAAAACCCAATTTCACTCACCGATTCCACTTCGCCTCTTGCCGAAGCACCAAAACAAGCCTCCGGATCACCACCACTTGGATCCAAAGATGACTCCCCTGTTTTAACACATTAAAACAGTAGATTAATGCATCATCATGCATTAATAGCTTCAATGAAAGCACCTAAACTCTCTGCTCTCATCCACACTCCATTTTCGGCCACCAAACACAACCGAAAATGCATCCAAACCACTTCTCAACATAGCCCAGCCATTAACCAACAAAACCTAACATCCTTTAACATCCAAAAAGAACCTAACAACATCCTTATACCTCCAGCAACACCAGGTCAACAAGATCACCACAAAAACAAACAAGAATCATAAGCTAAACTTAGGAAATTCAACCTATCCGGGATTGCATTAATCAAAACCCAATTCCTTATCAAAACAACATTCATTAATCATCAATTTAACATCTTAAAACACTGCTTTAACAGATCCAACGAAAATTCATCAAAAATCACCAAATCTTGCATTTTAAGCCAAGATCCATTAAACAATCTTAAAAGCCATTTATAAAACATCAATTAAGGAATGAGAACTTAGGAATTTCATTAAAGAACTTGAAGTTCAGAGGAGAAGGACGTTCTTACCTCCAAACTTGAGTTTCTCCTCCTTTGGAACAAAAAAGCTTGATGAATCAAGTAGCAAATACAAAGGTTTTGATGATGAGATGATTAGGAATCAAAAGAGGATTGAAAAGAAGTATTTAGGTGATAAAAATCAGAGGAAAAGATCTTGAGAGAATGTGTTTGGTTTGAGAGAAAAGATGAGAGAAAATGGAAAATGGAAAATTTAGAAAGTTAGTTAAGAATGACTAAAAATATCTTTCCCTCCTTTTTACTTTTATTTTAAACCATTATTAAATCATTTAATATTCTAGAAAATCTGGAGAAACTCCCCTTTGGGTAAATAGCTCCTTAAGATTCAAAGTTTCAATCCTTTTTAAAACAGTCACAAAACTTTCAAAAATTACATTTTGGTCACTAACCAAAATGTCACCCTTCCAAACCTCATTTTTCAAAATTGATTTCACAGTTCACTTACATATATTAAAAGATGATTTTAGAACATTTTTCCATATTTTTAATGCAACCCAAACTAGGCTTTCCTAAATTCACCCTCTTAGATTCGAGCAGCACTTTGACCAAACCGGTCAACGCCCAAAACTCCTAAGCCCAAAACCGGGGCGTTACAGGCTTTCAAGTGATAATTCATAACCATTTACAACACAAAACACAATCGGATACGCGGATTACAAGCGTTGTCCCACACGCTTCATACACACTTCCAAACAACATAAGGTGGAGTTTATCGGTACAATCACAACCCCTCAACACCCGTGATGGAGTTTAACGGTACAATCACAACTCCTCTACATCACTCATCGGTAGTTGTATAACCTACTAACGAGAGTACGGGACACATAACACAAGGTCCACACACGGACTTTTAACCACCGTTGTGACCTTACCAAGATCCACACACGGACTTTTAACCACCGTTGTGATCTTACCTCTCTCGTTAGGGTACCTGGATGGAGTTTAGGGTACAATCACAACCCCTCAACATCCAAGGCGACTTTATTCACGGTGCACCCAATCCTATAGCCGGCTAACTATATCCAATTCAAGTACATTAAAACCAATTCATCACTTGCCAATATACATCAAATACCATCATCAATTCACTGTTTTAAAGCACTAAACAAAGCCATTAAACACCATGCATCACCATGCATCATTACCAATTTGACAACATACCAAAACAAGGATCTCTTACCTTGAGCATCCTTCAACACATGGCTTTCAAAACCAGCATTAACCATGCTAAAACATGCTTTCAAAACAGAATTTAAACATGCAATTTATAACCAATGCATCAAACCACTTCATAGCACATCCGAGGGAGTTTTTTTCGAAAACTTACTCTTGAGCTTAGTTAAGTTTTTTAGACTTAAACTAAGCCCCCAAAACCTCCAAATAATCATTTCAAAGTTGGAAAACAATCTCCACTCATCGATTACGTTTCGCACGCTTGCCGAAACGCCAATCAAGCCTCCGGATCAACTCCAATGGTGTCCGAAGATGCTTCCCCTGTTTCAAACACATCAAAGCAGAGGATTAATGCATCATCATGCATTGAAATCTTCAGCCAACACACCTAAACTCGCTGATCTACCCAAAATGAACATTTCAGCTACCAAACACAACCGAAAACACCTCCAAACTCTTTCACAACTTAACTCAGCCAAGATCCATCACTTCTAACCATTTCTAAACATCAATCAACATCCAAAATACACCTTAACTCGTCCTTATACCTCCGGCGATAACAGAACACCAAAAACACCTCAAAAACCACTATTTTCATAAGCAAAAACTTAGGAAATACAACCTATTCGGGATTGCATTGATAAAACCTCATTTCCACATCATTAGACATCCAAAATACATTAAAGATTCATCACAAAACAGAGCCCAAACAATCTCAACGAAATTCTTCAAGATTTCTTCCAAATCTTGAGTTTTAAGCCAAAATCAAGTTTCTAACATTAAAACCATTTACAAAACTTAAATTAAGGATTGAAAACTTGGGAATTTTTGTAAAGAACTGAGTATTTAGAGGAGAAGAACAATCTTACCTCTAAATGGTGATTTCTCCTTGATTTGAGCCAATTTCCTTGAAAATTCAATGAGGAAATCAAAAGGATTTGATGCAAGATTGATTAGGAATTAATTGATGATAGAAACCTCATCAATTGAAGTGAAGATCAATGCAAAAGTTTCTAGAGAAATAGTGTTTGGATGATGGAATTTTGAGAGAAAAAGAAAAGAGAGAAATCTAGGAAAAGGTAGTTATGAAATTCTAAAAAGTAGTTTCCCTTTTCATTTAATTAATTAAAACATTAATTAATTCAATCAAATTAAGGAAAAAATCTGGAGAAATCATTTTTGGGTATATTATCTCCTTAAGGATTCAAAGTTTCAATCCTTACAAAACAGTCACCACTAAACTGTTCAAAAATCGCATTTTATATTCGAACTAGGCTTTCCCTAAAACCTCCTTTTATATTCGAACCGTAAATCAGACCGGTCCGGTTCAGACCCTAAACTTCCAAGCCCAAAATTGGGGTGTTACAACTCTCCCCCCCTTAAGAAATTTCGTCCTCGAAATTTACATGGAGGAAAAAGATATGGAAACTGCTTCTTCATATCATCCTTTCTTTCCCACATGGCTTCCTCAACACCACGATGCTTCCACAACACCTTAACCAATTCAATGGTCTTGCCTTGAAGGACTTTACTGTCCGAATCAAGAATTTCAACCGGCTCCTCATCGTAGGTCAAGTCCTGATTCAACTCCACTTCCTCCACAGGCATATCATGCGAAATATCCAATCTATACCTCCGAAGCATAGAGACATGAAACACATCATGTATCTTTTCCAACTCTTGCGGTAACCTCAGCTTGTACGCAACAGGACCCACACATTCAATCACCTCGTATGGTCCAATGTACCTAGGGCTCAACTTACCCCTCCGGCCAAACCTCATCACCTTCTTCCAAGGCGAAACCTTCAAGAACACACGGTCACCTACTGCAAACTCAATCTCCTTACGCTTCAAATCCGCGTAAGACTTCTGTCGATCAGAAGCTGCTTTCAATCGCTCACAGATGAGCTTCACCTTCTCGGTGGTTCCTTTCAACAAAGCCGACATTGAAACCAACTTCTGACCTGTTTCAGCCCAGCAAAGAGAAGTTCTGCACTTCCTTCCTTACAAGCCTTCATGAGGTGCCATTTGAATACTTGCCTGGTAGCTATTGTTATAAGCAAACTCCACCAAAGGCAAATGCTTCTCCCAAGAACCCTGAAACTCAATCACACAACACCTCAACATATCTTCCAGCACTTGGATAACACGCTCAGACTGTCCATCCGACTGTGGATGATAAGAAGTATTGAAATTCAACAGCGTACCCAAAGCTTGATGCAAACACTCCCAAAAACGCGATGTAAACCTCGGATCTCTATCCGACACTATAGACTTTGGCACACCATGCAGTCGCACAATCTCAACAATGTGCAACTCTGCAAGCTTGTCCAAGGTATACGTAGTATGCACATGTAAGAAATGCGCACACTTCGTAAGGCGATCCACAATCACCCACACCGAATTCTTCTTCGATGGCGACAAAGGCAAACCAGATACAAAGTCCATGGTAATCCTTTCCCACTTCCACTCAGGAATCCTCAACGGTTGCAACAACCTAGAAGGAAACTGATGCTCAGCCTTAACCCGCTGACAAACCATGCACTTACTCACGTACTTCGCAACATCCTTATTCAAACCCACCCAATAGTACTCATCCTTAAGATCACGATACATCTTTGTACTACCAGGGTGCATAGCAAAAGGACTGCTATGAGCCTCAGTCAGAATAGTACACCTCAACTCCGCATCATTCGGCACTACTATCCGACTCTCAAAACATAGAACTCCATCATCATTAAAACAGAAATCTGATGGTCTATCCTCAGCAATATCATGAACAGGTGGCACCAAAGAATCATCCAACAACTGCTTATCCGATATCAACTGAACCAAAGATGGTTTCACTTGCAATTCAGCCACAAGACCCCCATCTCGCGAAATACTCAAGCTGGCAAACATAGCCCTTAACTCCACTGCCACCTTCCTACTCAAGGCATCCGCTACAACATTAGCTTTTCCCGGATGGTACTCAATCGTCAGATCGTAATCTTTGAGCAACTCCACCCAACGTCGTTGCCTAAGATTCAACTCTTTCTGAGACATCAGATACTTCAAACTTTTGTGATCTGTGTACACAATACACTTCTCACCATACAGGTAATGTCTCCAAATCTTCAAAGCAAAAACCACCGCAACTAACTCAATATCATGCGTAGGATAATTGCGCTCATGCACCTTCAACTGGCACGATGCATAAGCCACCACCTTACCCTCTTGCATCAACACACACCCCAAACCAACATAGGATGTGTCGCTATACACCAAAAATTCTTTCCCTGATTCAGGTTGAACCAAGATAGGAGCTTGCGTCAAAGCTGCCTTAAGCTTCTCAAAAGCTTGTTGTCTTGCCTCAGTCCACTCAAACTTGACATCCTTCTGCAACAACTTCGTCAAAGGTGCAGCAATCTTCGAAAATCCATCCAAAAATCTCCGATAGTATCTTGCCAACCCAAGGAAACTACGAAGTTCATGAGCAGACTTAGGAGGCTTCCAATTTATCACCGCCTCAATCTTCTGAGGATCAACACGAATCCCCTCAGCATAAACCACATGACCAAGGAAAACAACTTCCCAAAGCCAGAATTCGCACTTGCTCAGCTTAGCATAAAGTTGATTCTCCAACAGCGCCTGCAACACAATCCGCAAATGCCCCTCATGCTCCTCCTCAGTACGAGAGTACACAAGGATATCATCAATGAACACTACAACGAACTTGTCCAAGTATTCATGAAACACTCTATTCATCATGTCCATAAAAGCTCCAGGAGCATTCGTCAAGCCAAACGGCATCACAAGGAACTCATAATGCCCATACCTTGTTCTAAAGGCTGTTTTTGGCACATCCACATCCTTCACCTTGAGCTGGTAGTAACCTGACCTTAAGTCAATCTTAGAGAACACAACCGCTCCCTGAAACTGATTAAAAAGATCATCAATCCTCGGCAAAGGATACCGATTCTTGATAGTCAACTTGTTCAGCTGACGATAATCGATGCACATTCTCATAGTGCCATCCTTCTTCTTCACAAACAAGACCGGTGCACCCCAAGGTGACACACTCGGCCGAATAAAACCACAATCAAGCAACTCCTGAAGTTGCGTCTTCAGCTCCTTCAACTCCTTAGGTGCCATTCGATAAGGGGTAATGGACACTGGAGTTGTGTTTTCATACAACTCAATCCCAAACTCCACCTCTCGACTAGGAGGCAATTCAGGTAACTCCTCTAGAAACACTCCAGGAAACTCTCGCACAGTTCTGATATCTTGAACTCGCAACTCCTTAGAGCTAGGAATCATCACAAAGGCCAGGTAAGCCTCACAACCTTGCCTCAGCATTCGGCTTGCTTCCAACGAAGATACCACATTGGCAAGAAACTTCACATTCTCACCAACCACCACTACCTCGTAATCATCCGCAAGTTTCAACGAAACTCGCTTGTTCTCAAAATCCATATACAGCTCGATGTTCAACAAGCCAATCCATACCAAGGATTACATCGAAACCATAGAATGGCAATTCCATGAGATCAACAAGAAAAACATGATTTTGCACTTCCAAGGGACATCTTCTATACATCTTCTCACCAAAGGAACTAGTTACACACATACCAACATCCAAAGACTCAACAGGTAAACCAAGAAATTGAGCATGTTCACGCAATATGTATGAGTGTGTAGATCCAAAATAAATCAAGGAAAGTAATGATAAGGATTGCAAAGTAAAGGTACCTGCGATCAGATCCGTATCATTTCTCCCTTAACGCTGAGCATACACTCGATCCTGGCCACCACCCTCAGGTTGAACAGCCACCACATGCGCCACATTCCTCCCACCATCATCTCTGCGCTGGTAGTTACCACGGCCGCGCCCACGACCTCTCTGTGGTGCAACTACCCCAGGAGCACGTTCCTGACCACCACCAGCCAATAAAGGACACTCTCTCCTCATGTGGTCTGCCGAATCACAATTCCAGCATGAATTACCGGTCACTGCTGTAGGAGCCTGAACCTCCCTCGCTGCCCGAGGACAATCTCGCCTCAAATGGCCACGAGATCCACACGTCCAGAACGTGTTCTGATCAGCTCTCATCCTATCTCCCTGAAGAGGAGCACCATGTCCTCCACCACCACGCCTAGCAGAAGACTGATACCTCTTATCACGTCCTCTCTTGTTCCGTCCACCACCGGAACTATAATCAGCAGCTCTTTTGCCCGAGCTAGAACTAACGTCTCTGGAAGACAAACCCAAGTTCTGCTCAATGTCCTTCGCTCTACTCACCAGCACATCAAAGTCCGTATACTCAGCAGCAAGCATGTAAGTCTTCACGTCCGCCACCAAACCATAACGGAAACGTTCACACCTCTCCCGCTCATCAGGGATTAGCTCAGGTGCGTACTGACTAAGGCGAACAAACTGTATCTCATACTCACCCACCGTCATGCTTCCTTGCACAAGAGACATGAATTCTCTTTTCTTCTCATCTAGGTATCGCACACCTAGATACTTTCGCTTGAACGCGTTCAAGAAGAACGTCCAAGTCACATCATTTTCCTCAATTCTGGAGACAGTGGTCGTCCACCACGTATATGCATCATCATGCAACAGCAACACCACACAACCCAACTTCTGCACATTGTTGCAATTCATTTGCCCCAAAATTCTCTTGGTGCATTCCAACCAAGATTCAGATCCTTCAGGAGATAAACCTCTGAACTCAGTCCCTCCCAGACTGCAAAGACGTTCCAAAGGTAATCTCACGTTAGCATCACCCTGATGCGCAGCTCCATGAGCTCCAGCTACTGCTGCCTGAAAGGCTCCAGCAATAGCCTGAATCAGCACAGTCATGTCAGGAGCAGCTTGCCCCTGCACACCTTCAGGTCCAGCGACCCCAGCACCAGGACCAACACCAACATTATCACCTCCAGCACCATCACCGCCGGGTGGTCCACCACCAGGGGAGGAGGTAAATCTACAACATTCTCAGCATTTTCCTCGTTCTCATTCTGAGCCATAGCTCTCGTATTTATCCTCATCTCTCTACGAGGTCCCATTTATAAAAACAATGCACTGGCACAAATGCAATAAACATAATTAGGCTCAACAAGGTAAGTAATCCAAGTACTCAAGCTCATTTTCCAAAAACAATTCCTTTCATTAGTTTTGATATGGCAATGGGTTCCCCTAACATGCTTCAACATAGCATAACATCACAATTGCAACCATACATCACAATTCATAAAACATTCCTTCACTTAAAAGATCCACCATGCAAAAACACATACATCGCCCATATAACAATTCCCAATTACATGAGAACTAAGCTCTGATACCACCAAATGTAACCCCCTTAGCCCGGGCTAGACAGTTTACCCGAACTACGAAGATTACACGGGGAAAACCAAAGTCAACTCGAAAGTCAACCTTGATTAACGACCCTTTTTTTCCTTTTAATCTTATCTAGATGCACGTTAACCCTAAATGAGCACTCAAGAACATATATGTGTAAAGCACAGCGATCAGATTTCAGAGAGGGACTCAATTGTATAAAATACAAATATTAGGGACCAAAACGTAAATTCTGTAAATTAGAAGGTCATAACTGATTTTTAAGTTACCAATATTAAATTAGTCATATTACATGCTTCCCTGTCAAATTTCACCTTATTTGGACATCTTGAACCCATACAATTGCAAATACAAGGTTCGGGACTAAAATGTAAAGCTTGCATACCTCAACACCATTCAAATCAGTGCCCAACGGTCACCAGTTTCGAAACGGCTTTGACCGTTCCAAAACACGGGTTCGTTCCAAGACTGGTTTCGAAACAGGGCCTTCCAGTAGCCAAATCGTTTCGGAACGGCCTCCAGCCGTTACGAAACACGAAGGCCATTACAGGCCCCCATTTCGAAACGTCAGTGCCCGTTCCGATACGGTTTGCCCAGAAGCTACAGATTTTTCTGGTTTTTCATACATAAATCCACTCAAACACAACCTAATGACTTCCTAATCATGCCAACAAGTCATCATACATATATAAAGCATGTTTGTAACTCCCAAACACATTTATAGCATAAAACATGGAATTTCACATATCTATAGGCATGCTTCCTATTATCCAAAACCAAGCAATCAACCAATCTCCAAAAAAAGCATTAAAAGGCCACTTACAAATTCAAACTATCAAAACAACATGCCACGACTTAGGGAGTTCAACACATCTCCCAAAACACAACCTTAGGTTCCCATTGCCAAATTACCAAAACTAATAGTGTATGAAAACATCACCATACATGAGCTTGGTTTCCCTAGGACACTCTAGCCTCCTTGTTGCCCTTAAACACTTCAATTATCTGCATTATTGGTACAAGAGAGAGAGCGTAAGCACAATTTCTTAGTGAGGCATGCTCTAAAGAAAACAACACAATAATGCCTTTATAAAAACACTATCAACAAGCTTTTAAACACAAGCTTAACTCTTTTCATGCAACCTTGCATACTTTACAAGCATCTCATGCTTCATTACATTCAACTCATCATATTGGCTTTCAAGTGATAATTCATAACCATTTACAACACAAAACACAATCGGATACGCGGATTACAAGCGTTGTCCCACACGCTTCATACACACTACCGAACAACATAAGGTGGAGTTTATCGGTACAATCACAAACCCTCAACACCCGTGATGGAGTTTAACGGTACAATCACAACCCCTCCACATCACTCATCGGTAGTTGTATAACCTACTAACGAGAGTACGAGACACATAACACAAGGTCCACACACGGACTTTTAACCACCGTTGTGACCTTACCAAGATCTACACACAAACTTTTAACCACCGTTGTGATCTTACCTCTCTCGTTAGGGTACTTGGATGGAGTTTACGGTACAATCACAACCCCTCAACATCCAATGCGACTTTATTCACGATGCACCCAATCCTATAGCCGGCTAACTATATCCGATTCAAGTACTTTAAAACCAATTCATCACTTGCCAATATACATCAAATACCATAATCAATTCACTATTTTAAAGCATTAAACAAAGCCATTAAACACCATGCATCACCATGCATCATTACCAATTTGACAACATACCAAAACAAGGATCTCTTACCTTGAGCATCCTTCAACACATGGCTTTCAAAACCAGCATTAACCATGCTAAAACATGCTTTTAAAACAGAATTTAAACATGCAATTTATAACCAATGCATCAAACCACTTCATAGCACATCCGAGGGAGTTTTTCTGAAAACTTACTCTTGAGCTTAGTTAAGTTGTTTAGACTAGATTTAAACTAAGCTCCCAAAACCTCCAAATAATCGTTTCAAAGTTGGAAAACCATCTCCACTCACCGATTATGTTTCGCACGCTTGCGGAAACGCCAATCAAGCCTCCGGATCAACTCCAATGGTGTCTGAAGATGTTTCCCTTATTTTAAACACATCAAAGCAGAGGATTAATGCATCATCATGCATTGAAATCTTCAGCCAACACACCTAAACTCACTGAACTACACAAAACGAACATTTCGGCTACCAAACACAACCAAAAATACCTCCAAACTCTTTCACAACATAACCCAGCCAAGATCCATCACTTCTAACCATTTCTAAACATCAATCAACATCCAAAATACACCTTAACTCGTCCTTATACCTCCAGCTATAACAGAACACCAAAAACACCTCAAAAACCACCATTTTCGTAAGCAAAAACTTAGGAAATACAACCTATTCGGGATTGCATCGATAAAACCTCATTTCCACATCATTAGACATCCAAAATACATTAAATATTCATCACAAAATAGAGCCCAAACAATCTCAACGAAATTCTTCAAAATTTCTTCCAAATCTTGAGTTTTAAGCTAAAATCAAGTTTCTAACATTAAAACCATTTACAAAACTTAAATTAAGGATTGACAACTTGGGAATTTCAGTAAAGAACTGATTATTTAGAGGAGAAGAACAATCTTACCTCTAAATGGTAATTTCTCCTTGATTTGAGCCAATTTCCTTGAAAATTCAATGAGGAAATCAAAATGATTTGATGCAAGATTGATTAGGAATTAATTGATGATAGAAATCTCATCAATTGAAGTTAAGATCAATGCAAAAGTTGCTGGAGAAATAGTGTTTGGATGATGGAATTTTGAGAGAAAAAGAAAAGAGAGAAATCTAGGAAAAGGTAGTTATGAAATTCTAAAAAGTAGTTTCCCTTTTCATTTAATTAATTAAAACATTAATTAATTCACTCAAATTATGGAAAAAATCTGGAGAAATCATTTTTGGGTATATTAGCTCCTTAAAGATTCAAAGTTTCAATCCTTACAAAACAGTCACCACTAAACTTTTCAAAAATCGCATTTTAGTCACTACACCAAAATGTAGTATTTCCAAACCTTATTTTGCAAAATTGATTTCACCACTCTCTTATATATATTAAAATAGGATTTTTAGATATTTTTCCATATTTTTAACGCATTCCGAACTAGGCTTTCCCTAAAACCTCCTTTTATATTCGAACCGTAAATCAGACCGGTCTGGTTCAGACCCTAAACTTCCAAGCCCAAAATTGGGGTGTTACAATTTATCTCACGCGCGAATTTTATATATTATAGTGTACTTCACATCCTATTGGTCGACCAACATATCCGATAATAGTAATCTCATCACTAAGCCAATATACCATTTAAATCCATGTTAACTCAATGTTTTCAATGCATTATTAAAATCATCTCATATCCCAAAATTAAACATGCTTTCAAATAGCAAATACCATCTCATACAAGACCATATCATCTTGAATCAAACCAACCCATTTCATGGGATAAACACAAGCAAAACCATGCTTCAATCCATGCATAACAGTGAGTAACAACCATTATCAAAACATGAGCATGATAAACCATGGAGTCCATTTCAAACTGAAAACCGAGAGAGTTCAAGTAACCATACTTACTTCCGAGATTAGCTAAGCGTTTCAAGCTTACACTAACCTCCCAACACCTCATATCCAAGCTTAACAAAGCTTTAAAACACATCCACTCACCGATACGCGAAACTTCACGTACCGACGCGAAGATCACTCGTCTGAAGCATCCAAAATCTCTTCGCTTGCTCCCGGATCAAAGACACCTTCTTTTAGAGCACAAAAAACAGAGATCCAATGCATTCTAACTCCAGCAACTAAACACAAACTCGTTGCCCAGCAAAACAACATCAATTTACCCATCTGAAATAACCGAAAACTCAATCAATTGCTTCATAAACCACGCCCAGCCAACAATCAACACTTCCAATCAATAATATTCATCAAATCACATCCAAAAACAACCTAAAACCTTCCTTATATCTCCAACAATTATTTAACCATCAAATCACTTCAAAAACACAACTAAAACTATCATAAAACTGAAGGATCTTAAGGATTTCGGGATCTAAATCATTAAAAATCTTTTCCAAAATCATAATCACCTCGAAACTCAATTATAATCCCTCTAAAACATAGCTCATCAACAATACTCCGAAAATCAAGAATTAAACATTTGTTTTGCAAGATTTTGATCTTAAATCAAAACTATAATCAAAACTCAGTTAAAAACAACAATTGAGAGTAAAAAATCTTCGGAATTTCAATAAAGAACCTTGATTAGAGGTTGAGAATGTGATTCACCTCCAATCCTTGATTTCCTAAAAATTTGACAAGTTTTGCTTCACAATTCTTGAAGAAAATGAAGAGAAATCTTTAAAATGGTTATGAGATCAAAGTGGGAGTGTTTGGGAGAAAAGAAATCTGGAGAAAAGACTTCAGAAAGGTGTTTTGCTGAAAATGAAGAGTGAAAAGTTAGTTACGTAAATTAAACTTCCAAATTTATGATTTTATTTGATAAATAAATAAAATCCCCTTTTTAAACAATTACTTAAAATTCATTTAAAACACATGGCAAATTAAGGAAAGGTGTAATTGCACAAAAGCTCCCTAAAGATTCTATGATTTTGACTCCTCTTTTGAAATTTGCATTTTTCAACAGTTTTAAAACTTTACATTTTGGGCATTGACAAAACTCATTTTGTAAAATTGATTTGACCAACCTCTTAAACATGATTTTAGAGGATTTTAGCAATTTTTGTCATATTTTTATCCTATCCCAAACATTAGTCTCCCTAGAACACCTAACATAATTCGAACCGTTTCCAACCGGTACACTTAACCCGATCCGATCTCTATCTGACACTCTAGAACTCGCTGTAAACCTCAGATCTCTATCCGACACTATAGACTTGGGCATACCATGCAAACGCACAGTCTCGGCGATATACAACTCAGCTAGCTTGTCTAACATATACGTAGTATGCACATCAAAGAAATGTGCACACTTCGTAAGGCGATCCACAATCACCCACATTGAGTTCTTCTTCGTTGGTGTTAAAGGCAACTCAGATACAAAATCAATCGTAATCCTCTCCCATTTCCACTCCGGTATCCTCAAAGGCTGTAACAAACCAGAAGGAAACTAGTGCTCAGCCTTCACCCGTTGGCAAACCATACATTTGCTAACAGATTCTGCTACATCCTTTTTCAACCCCACCGAATAGCACTCATCCTATAAACCACGATACATTTTGGTACTACCAGGGTGCATAGCAAAAGGACTGCTATGGGCCTCAATCAAGATGGTGCGTCTCAAATCAGCATCTTTCGGCACCACTATCCGACTTTTAAAACATAGAACTCCATCATCATTAAAGCAAACATCCATAGCCCTTCCATTAGCTATATCTTTAACGTGAGGCACCAATGAATCATCCAACAACTGCTTTTCCTTAATCAACTGAATTATGGAGGGTTTCACCTGCAACTCAGTTATCAAGCCTCCTGTAACACCCCAAATTTGGGCTTAGAAGTTTAGTGTATGAATCGGATCGGTCTGGGAAACGGTTCGAATCTAAAAGGGAGTTTTAGGGAACACCTAGTTCGGGATACTTTAAAAATATAGAAAAATATCTAAAAATCCTCATTTATTATATAAAAGAGAATGGTGAAATCAATTTTACAAAATAAGGTTCGGAAATACTACATTTTGATGTAGTGACCAAATCGCAGTTTTTGCAAAAGTGAAATAGTGACTGTTTTGTAAAGGATTGAAACTTTGAATCTTTAAGGAGCTAAATTTACCAAAATGTTTTCATCAGATTTTTCCTTAATTTGGGTAATTTTATTAATGTTTTAATTAAAGGAAATGAAGGTTAATTAAAAGAAAAACTAACTTTGACTATTCATAACTACTTTTCACAAATTTTCCCTCTCTTCATTTTCTCTCAAATTCCTTTCAACCAAACACATTTTCTCCAGCAGTTTTACTTTGATTTTACACTTCATTTGATGAGATTTCAATTCCTCTTTGATTCCTAATCAATCTTGCATCAAATCTATTTGTTTTCTACATTGAATTTTCATAGAAACTTGCCCAAATCAAGGAGAAATTATCATTTAGAGGTAAGGTTTTTCTTCTCCTCTAAATACTTAGTTCTTTACTGAAATTCCCAAGTTGTCAATCTTTTATTAAAGTTTTATGAATGGTTTTAATGTTGGAAACAAGATTTTGGCTTAAAACTCAAGATTTTGGAAGAGATCTTGAGGATTTTCATGGGTCTTGGTTAGACTCTGTTTTGAGGTTGTTTTCTAATGTATTTTGGATGTTAATTAATGTTACAAATGAGGTTTTATCAATCAAATCCCGAATAGGTTTGCTTTCTTAAGTTTTGCTTGCTAGAATGGTGGTTTTTGGGGTGGTTTTGGTGATCTGTTGTTGCTGGAGGTATAAGGTCATGTTTATGTTGCTTTTTGATGTTAATTGATGTTTATAAAAGGTTAGAATTGATAGATCTTGGTTGGGCTTTGTTTTGGGAGAGTTTGGAGGTGATTTCGGTTGTTTTTGGTGGCCGAAATGAGGTTCTTGAGTAGAGCAGCGAGTTTAGGTTGTATTACTGTTGATTTTAATGCATGGTGATGCATTAATCCTCTGTTGTCATGTGTTAAAAACAGAGGAGAATGATTCGGAAGCAAAAGAGGTGGCGTTGGAGGTTTCGGACGCTTGGGAGGCTTGTCGGCTAGCATAGTTTTGTGTATCGGTGAGTGAGATCGTGTTTTTCAGCTTTGGAATGGTTTTGAAAAGAGGTTTGAGAACTTAAATCTAGGCTTGAAACGCCGGTTTAAGTTCGGAAGTAAGTAAAGTGGAATTCTCTCTCAAATGTGCTATTATTGTTTTGAAAACTATCAAAATGGGTTTTGATGTGTTTGATTTGACAATGTGGTTTAATTTGTTGTTGAGCATGGTTTTAAAGCATGTGAGTTGGTTGACAAACTTGGTTTGAGGAAAGATGCATGAAATTGATATTCCTTGTGAGTATGAGTTGTCAATTTGTGTCTTAAATGCTTTGTTCGGCTTTTTGTTCTTGAAGGTGTTGCATGCTTTAAAAACAGCAAATGTGTTGATTTTTAACATGATATATATTGGCATAGATGATGTAAAGATTACCGGATATATTGATCGATCAATAGGATGTAGAGTGCACTATAAACTAAAAATTCGTACGTGCTCTAGGGTGTCGTCCCAAAGAGAGAGACCAATGATGGGATTTTCATTGGAGTAGGACTTGGTGGGAGACCAAGCTTTTTGGCAACAAGAGTTATTGCCATGAGACCAATGATGGGATTTTCATTGGAGTGGGACTTGGTGAGAGACCAAGCTTTTTGGCAACAAGAGTTATTGCCATGTGAAATCGATGAGGGGCATACCATCGTAGTAGGACTTGGTGAAATACTCAAGCTTAGTGGTGAGAGTAGATACCACCATGAGAGCCAGTGGCGAGATCCCACCGGGGTAGGACTTGACCTCGAGTCAAGCTGTCCGCATATCCTTGTATAATAGAATATGAAAATGCCAATATATGAGAATGAAATGTGTCACATGTACCAATGCTTGAGATGTTGTATGTAATGAGAAATGCATATGAGATAATAATTTTATGAAATGCTTTTGTGTATCAAGCATATGTGGCATTGCCATGAGATTTGCATAGGTTGTATGCATGTGTTAGCTAGATGGTACATGTGGTTTTCAAAATGGTGATTTGCTTATGCAAATGAGGTTTTGAGCTTTTATAAGTGCTTTTGAGTAACAAGCATGTGTGGCTTTGCCATGAGTTTTGCATTTGTTGAATGCATGAGATAGATAGAAGGAACATATGGTTTTCGAAAGATATTTTGCTTTGAAATGATCATCAAGCATGAGAAAAGTATAGTGTGAAGTGGAAGTGATTTCCAAGGAAATTGGTTTAAACTTTGCATGAAGTGTTTATGAATGGAAAGGTTTAAATGATAGTAATTGCAAGAATGTTGTTTGGGGTGAGTTGTCTAGCGTTTCAAAGTTAAAGGTTGGTTTTCATGTTGTGCAATGCATGATTTAAAGCAATGTTGTTTCAAAGGAGGTTTTCAAACAATACTTTGGATTATTGAATTGTATCTACACTTAAAGAAGGTTTTAATGATTCGCTGCATTGATGGTGTTTTGGTTTTGAGCATTCCTCACTAAGAATTATGTGCTTACGCTCCTTTTTGTCCATCAATGCAGATAATTGAAGTTGGGACATCAAGAAGCAAGGGATTCAAGAAGAGCTCCACTTGAGTAGTATGTTTGGTTTATAGCTATTGATAATAAAGGCAATGGGGGAAGAGACTTTTATGTTGATGTGTAATGAGATTGTGTATGTTGACCATGTTCGGTTTATGGTTTGCATCTTGTTGTTGATCGCTTTGCAATATTTGGAACTTCTTCTTTATATGATGTTGTACTATGTTCTTTGGTTAAGGTAAGATCTTGTGTTGAATGTGATTACGGAGTTGGTGTGCCTAATGCTTGCTTTGTATCTAGTTTTAAATGCAATTTGATAGTTATAATGCTTATCATGTTGTTGATATGTTACAAAATGGTTTAAAGTATGTTTGAGGGTGTTTTTAAGTGAAAA
Organism: Hibiscus trionum; assembly: GCA_030270665.1. Lineage (NCBI taxonomy): Eukaryota > Viridiplantae > Streptophyta > Magnoliopsida > Malvales > Malvaceae > Hibiscus > Hibiscus trionum. Next base: position 29,308,910 of record BSYR01000027.1, read on the forward strand.
ACCAGAATTTTCTGCTGTTTCTAGGCAGGGTGTATCGAAACACCCTTGGCTGTTTCGAAACGGGTGCTTGAAATGGCTTGGGCGTTTCGGAACGGCTAAAAGTGTTTCGAAACACTTTTGCTACAGGAGGTGTCTGTTTCGGAACTAGGTTCGGAACATACCCGCGTACCGAAACGGTCAACACCGTTTCGATAGGGCGACCGACATGGGTGTTTCGAAACGGTTGTCAGTGTTTCGAAACGGGTGACCGTTTGGACACAATTTTGAATTGCTTGAAGTCTGCATGTTTTACATTTTAGTCCTGAATTTTGTAATTGCAACTGCTTGAGCTTGAGATGTCTTTTTAAGCTGAAATTTGGTAGAGAGGTTTGTAATATGATTAATTAGGGTTTGGTAAATATAAAATCTTCAAAGTCCTTTTATTTTCCAAAATTTACATTTTGGTCCCTAAAACTGTATTTTTTACAATTGAGTCCTTAAACGTTTTCCGATCGTTGTGCTTTTCTCTCCCAAGGTTCTTAGGCTTCCACATAGGTTTAATGCGCATCTAGAGAAGATAAAAATAAAAAGGGTCGTTAATCAAGGTTGACTTTCGAGTTGACTTTGGTTTTCCCCGTGTGATCTTCGTAGTTCGGGTCTAGCGTCTAGGCCGGGCTAAGGGGGTTACACCTCCATCACGCGATATACTCAAACGAGCAAACATAGCCCTTAAATCAACAACCACCTTCCTACTCGAATCGTTGACCACAACATTTGTCTTTCCCGGATGATACTCAATGGTCAGATCATAATACTTATGCAATTCCACCCATCTTCGATGCCTAAGATTCAATTCCCTCTGAGACATAAGGTGCTTCAAACTCTTATGGTCGGTGTAAACCACACATCTCTCACCATAAAGATAGTGTCTCCAAATCTGTAGAGCAAACACCACCCTCGCGAGCTCGAGATCATGCGTGGCATAGTTGCGCTCATGCACTTTCAACTGTCTAGACGCATAAGCCACAACCTTTCCACCTTGCAACAATACGCATCCCAAACCAACGTAAGACGCATCACTATACACTACAAACTCCTTACTCGATTCTGGTTAAATCAAAACAGGAGCTTGCTCAAAGCTTCCTTCAACCTTTCGAAAGCTTTCTGCCTAACATTCGTCCACTCGAAGCGAACATTCTTTTGCAACAAATTTGTCAAAGGGGCAACAAATATGGAGAACCATTTGACAAACCTTCGGTACTAACCAGCCAAGACAAGGAAACTATGCACCTCCGTCACTGACTTAGGTGGTTTCCAATTCATCATCGCCTCAATTATTATGTGGATCAACCCGGATACTATTGAGTGCATAAATGTTCTCTATTTTAACCCTCATTTACCCATATTATTGAAGCACTCAAGCATGTTTAATTGCATATTAGGATAGATTTTGCATAAACATCACAAATGGATAATATTTCACAGATGCTGCTGAATTTGGTTTATTTTTGCATGTACCTGCCGTGGCAGCAATCCAAGGCAGCAGAGGATCAGAAGTTAGCTACAGAGCTGGAGCAAAGGAGTGAAGGAGACTGTCATTCACAACGATGTTGTCACATCTGTCGTAACAGAAGAGACGACAGTGAAGACCAATGGTGAAGAAAAATGCAAAGTGGAGTTCGACTGATAGAGCATTTTAAGCCTGATTTTCGTGGACCACTTGCATAACTGTCAGAGCCCAGAAGCACAAGGAAGGTCTGGTCCTAAGTTCGAAGAAAAAGTCAAAGTAAGAAGATAAGGTGAATTAAAAGACATCTACTCAGAGATTTAGTCCTTAATAGAGTTGTACTTTAATTCAAACTTGTATTCTTGGCCATTAAGAAAACTCAAGACTAAGGCCGATATATATGCCTGTAATTCGACAAGGCGAAGGATATCTAGCTCCTAGTCGTCTTCCCCTAAAACCCTAGTCGTTTCTATCTCTCCACCATGTTCTAAACTTCCCCTAGGGCAAAGGGTTGATCTTGTAACGTAGTTGTAAGGGTTGTACTATTTTTAGGATTTTTCTATTCAATTCAATAAAATCTTCAAGTTTATTTACTCTCGTTTCAACATCTCATAAGAGTTTCGGGAGAGCATTGTGAAGTTATCCATTTACTTAATGTCGGGAGAGTTAAGTATAAGAAGGGAGTAAATACGAGTTTTCCAGTTTATAGTTAAACCATCTTGGCCTAGGGATAGGTACAAGGTTAAGCAGCTAAGGAAGAATTCACAACATCGATGTTCATCCTTCGATTCACACTGGGAGGTATCATCTAAGAGGTCTTCATCGACAGAACTTAGACCTAGGGATAGGACAAGTCACAACAGGGATTCTTGCTGAACTTGAAGTATAGAGTTGTTGATTGTTGTCGCGACAACAACAGACCTCTGCCGCGACAGGTGCTTCTGTGACAGGCCCGACGACAGCCACAACAGAAAGCCTTTGAACAGTGCAATACCTGCACTACAAAGCAAATAAATACCAGCACATTTTATCAAACTGAATCCATCCTTTATTTTAGTTTATTCTCAAGATTACTCGAAACATTCTATTAAACTTATTTCTTTTCTTGTGCAGAGTTTCAAGGATAAAAGTATTTCCAGTCCTTGTGGAGACGATATCTCATACCTAGTATCACTTTATTACTTGCGACGTGTATACTTGCACCTATTTGTGATAGACTATTTTACACGCAACAAGTTTTTGGCGTCGTTGTTGGGGACTGGCAACATAACTTTACCTTTAATTACTACACTTTTTGTTTTTGTTTTTTTTTCTAGTTTTTTTTCGTGTGTTTCACAAGGTTTTTCTATTGCTTATGCGCAGATCGAGACATGGCAAAGAGCCTGAGTACGAATTAGACCCAAAAAATCGATCGGACATACCATCTTAGAAACCAAGCCCGAATCTTAATAGAAAGAAACAACTATCTCGAGGAAAGACTCGAAGCAATGGTGAACGAGAGTCAACGCAACGAGGCAGATAACAACAACAAAAACAACCTAAAGGTTGATGACGATCCTCCTATTGATGCCCAAAACTATCGGTAGCCGCCTGCTTCCCCAGTAGCTTGATAGACATGCCAAGAGTTTATGGACAATGATCATGTTGAACTGGAAACTACGCTGCAAGATGTGGAGGCTGAACATTTCGAACTAAAACCTATGCTGTTCAGCATGATAAACACTGCCGGACAATTTGGCGGCTCTGCTACAGAGGATGTGTGAACATCTAAAAACCTTCCAGGAGAACTGTGGATCATTCACACAACCAGGAATAAGCTCAGAAGTACTGAGACTCCGGCTATTTCCTTATTCATTAAGGGATAATGCGAAAACCTGGTGAACAAGTTAACGCCGGGTTCAATAAGAACTTGGGCAGATCTCGGTCGTGAATTTCTCTCTCATTTTAATCCTTCTCTTTTATCTGAAAGATTGCGTAACGAGATTGCTACTTTTCAATAGGAAGATGACGAACCCATGCTTGAGGCATGTGACCGATTTACAACTCTCTTACGAAACTACCCAATGCATGGATTCTCTGTATGGAATAAGGTTGTCAAATTCTATAATGTTGCCAATGCACACACCCGTATGAGGATAGACTCAACAGCAAACGGCTCGTTACTAGACAAGGAACCAGAGGATGCAATGTTAGTTTTGAAAAAGTTAGCAAAGAATGATGAACAGTTCCCCACAGCTCAAAGAGGAGGAAGACGCGGAGTATCTGTCAAGTAATACGAATCTGACAACTCAGTAAAAACTTAAATTGCATACCTCACCAAGGTAGTTGAAAATCTACAGCGGAAGGAATCTAAGGCTGTATTTTCTGCCGAGGAGGTGTGTGAAACATGTAGTGGAAACCACGGTACAAATGAGTGTCCCTTACAGCTGGAAGAGGGAATGTATGTTGGAAATTATAACAAGAACATAAGCTATGATTCAACCAACTACAACCCAAATTGGAGGAAGGATCCTAAATTTTCCTAGAGTAACCCAAACAATGCATTGAACCCTCCAATCCAGAATAATCAGAACCAAAGGGGTCCCGAAATCCTGTCACGACAGCAACCACAGCAGCATCCACAACACCAGCCAACAGCCACAACAAGCATACTGGAACAGACTGTAACACCCCAATTTTGGGCTTATAAGTTTAGGATCTGAACCGGACCGATCTGTTTTTCGGTTCGAATATAAAAGGTGGTTTTAGGGAAAGCCTAGTTCGGGATGCTTTAAAAATATGGAAAAATATCTAAAAATCCTATTTAAATATATATAAGAGAGTGGTGAAATCAATTTTGCAAAATAAGGTTTGGAAATACTACATTTTGGATTAGTGACTAAAATGCGATTTTTGAAAAGTTTAGTGGTGACTGTTTTGTAAGGATTGAAACTTTGAATCTTTAAGGAGCTAATTTACCCAAATATGATTTCTCCAGATTTTTCCTTAATTTGAGTGAATTAATTAATGTTTTAATTAATTAAATGGAAAAGGAAACTACCTTTTAGAATTTCATAACTACTTTTCCCTAGTTTTCTCTCTTTTCTTTTTCTCTCAAAATTCCATCATCCAAACACTTTTCTCTAGAAACTTTTTCATTGATTTCCACTTCAATTGATGAGATTTTTATCATCAATTAGTTCCTAATCAATCCTACATCAAATTCTTTTGATTTCCTCATTGAATTTTTCAAGAAAATTGCCTCAAATCAAGGAGAAATCACCATTTAGAGGTGAGATTGTTCTTTTCCTCTAAATACTCAGTTCTTTACTGAAATTCCCTATTTGTCAATCCTTAATTTAAGTTTTGTAAATTGTTTTAATGATAGGAACTTGATTTTGGCTTTAAAACTCAAGATTTGGAAAAATCTTGAAGAATTTCGTTGTGATTGTTTGGGCTTTGTTTTGAGATGATTCTTAAATGTATTTTGGATGTCTAATGATGTGTAGATGAGGTTTTATCAATGCAATCTCGAATAGGTTGTATTTCCTAAGTTTTGGCTTATGAAAATGGTGGTTTTTGAGGTGATCTTGGTGTTCTGTTATAGCTGGAGGTATAAGGACGAGTTTAGGTTCATTTTGGATGTTGATTGATGTTTAGAAATGATTAGAAGTGATGGATCTTGGCTGGGTTAAGTTTTGGAAGAGTTTGGAGGTGATTTCGTTTGTGTTTGGTAGCCGAAATGTTAGTTTTGGTTAGAGCAGCGAGTTTGAGTGTGTTGGCTGAAGATTTTAATGCATGATGATGCATTAATCCTCTGCTTTGATGCGTTAAAAATAGGGGAGACATCTTCGAACACTTTTGGAGTCGATCCGGAGGCTTGATCGTCGTTTCGGCAAGTTTGCGAAACAGAATTGGTGAGTGGAGTTTGGTTTCTAGCTTTGGAACAATTATTTGAAGGTTTGGGAGCTTAGTTTAAGTCTAATCAACTTAACTAAGCTCAAGTGTAAGTTTTCAGAGAAACTCCCTTGAATGGGCCATGAAGTGGTTGAATGCATTGGTTATGATTTGCATGTTTAAATTCTGTTTTGAAAGCATGTTTTAGCATGGTTAATGCTGGTTTTGAAAGCCATGTAATGAAGGATGCTCAAGGTAAGAGATCCTTGGTTTAACATATTGTTAATATGGTTTTGATGTATAGCGATGCATGATATTTAATGGCTTTGATTAATGCTTTAAAACAATTAATCGTTGATGGTAAATGATGTATATTGGCAAGTGATGAATTGGTTTTAAAGTACTTGAATCGGATATAGTTAGCCGGCTATAGGATTGGGTGCACCGTGAATAAAGTCGCCTTGGATGTTGAGGGGTTGTGATTGTACCGAAAACTCCATCCAAGTATCCTAACGAGAGAGGTAAGATCACAACGGTGGTTAAAAGTCCGTGTGTGGATCTTGTTAAGGTCACAACGGTGGTTAAAAGTCTGTGTGTGGACCTTGTGTTATGTGTCTCGTACTCTCGTTAGGAAGTTATACAACTACCGATGAGTGATGTTGAGGGGTTGTGATTGCACCGTAAACTCCATCACGTGTGTTGAGGGGTTGTGATTGTACTGTAAACTTCACCTTATGTTGTTCGGTAGTGTGTATGATGCGTGTGGGACAACGCTTGTAATCCGCGTATCTGATTGTGTTTTGTGTTGTAAAAGAGTATGAATTATCACTTGAAAGCCAATATGTTGAATTGATGTAATGAAGCATGAGATGCTTGTAAAGTATGCAAGGTTGCATGAAAAGAGTTAAGCTTGTGTTTTTAAGCTTGTTGAAAGTGTTTTCTAAAAGGCATTATTGTGTTGTTTTCTTTAGAGAATGCCTCACTAAGCAATTGTGCTTATGCTCTCTCTTTTGTACCAATAATGCAGACAATTGAAGTGTTTGAGGGCAGAAAGGAAGCTAAGAGTCCAAGGGAAACTAAGCTCATGTATGGTGATGTTTTCATACACTATTAGTTTTGGTAATTTGGCAATGGGAACCTAAAGTGTGTTTTTGTGAGATGTTTTGGACTCCCTAGTTTGTGGCATGATGCTTTTGATGTTTTGGATTTGTAATTGGCCTTTTGATGCTTGATTTGGAGTTTGGATGGTTGTTTGGTTTTGGATATTAGGATGCATGCCTATAAACATGTGATGTTTAATGTTTGATGCCATGAATGTGTTTAGAAGTTGCAAACATGTACCTTATATGTATGATGACTTGTTGGCATGATTAGGAAGTCATTAGGATGTGTTTGAATGGTTTGAAGTATGAAAAACCAGCAAATTCTGCAGGTTATGGGCAAACCGTATCGGAACGGGCACTAGCGTTTCGAAACGGGGGCCTGTAATGGCCTTTGTGTTTCGAAATGACTGGAGGCTGTTTCGAAACGTTTTGGCTACTGTCAAGCCCTGTTTTGAAACAAGTCTCGAAACGAACCCGTGTTTCGGAACGGTCAACACCGTTTCAAAACAGGTGACCGTTGGGCACTGATTTGAATGGTGTAAAGGTTTGCAAGCTTTACGTTTTCGTCCTGAATGTTGTATTTGCAATTGCTTGAGTTAGAGATATCCGTTTATGGTGAAATTTGATAGGGAAGCATGTAATGTGACTAATTTAATATTGGGAACTTAAAAATCAGTTAAGACCTTCTAATTTCGAGAATTTACATTTTGGTCCCTAATATTTGTATATTGTGCAATTGAGTCCCATTTTGAAATCCGATCGCCGTGCTTTTCACGTATATGTTTCTCAAGTGTTCGTTTAGGGTTAACATGCATCTATACAAGATTAAAGAGAAAAAAATGGTCGTTAATCAAGGTTGACTTCCGGGTTGACTTTGGTTTTCCCCGTGTAATCTTCGTAGTTTAGGTCAACCGTCTAGGCCGGGCTAAGGGGGTTACATTTGGTGGTATCAGAGCTGAGTTCTCGTGTAAATGGGAATGGTTATGTGGGTGATGTATGTGTATTTGCATGATATGCCTTTTGGGTGAAAGAATGTTGTTTGAATTGTGATGTATGGTTGCAATTGTGATGCTATGCTATGTTGAAGCATGTTAGGGGAACCCATTGCCATATCAAAACTAATGAAAGGAATTGTTTTTGGAAAACGAGCTTGAGTTCTTGGATTACTTACCTTGTTGAGCCTAATTATGTTTATTGCATTTGTGTCAGTGCATTGTTTTTATAAATGGGGCCTCGTAGAAAGACGAGGATGAATACGAGAGCTACGGCTCATAATGAGAATGAGGAAAATGCTGAGAATGTTGTGGATTTACCTCCTCCCCTGGTGGTGGACCACCTGGCGGTGATGGTGCTAGGGGTGAAAAGGATGGTGTTGGTGCTGGTGCTGGGGTCGCTGGACCTGGAGGTGTGCAGGGGCAAGCTGCTCCTGACATGACTGTATTGATTCAGGCTATTGCTGGAGCCTTTCAAGCAGCAATAGTTGGAGCTCACGGAGCTGCGCATCAGGGTGATGCTAACGTGAGATTACCTTTGGAACGTCTTCGCAGTCTGGGAGGGATTGAGTTCAGAGGTTTATCTCCTGAAGGTTCTGAATCTTGGTTGGAAAGCACCAAGAGGATTTTGGGGCAAATGAACTGCAACAATGTGTAGAAGTTGGGTTGTGTGGTATCGCTGTTGCATGATGATGCATACACGTGGTGGACGACCACTGTCTAAGGAATGGAGGAAAATGATGTGACTTGGACGTTCTTTTTGAACGCGTTCAAGCGGAAGTATCTAGGCGTGCGATACCTAGATGAAAAGAAAAGAGAATTCATGTCTCTTGAGCAAGGAAGCATGACGGTGGCTGAGTATGAGATCCAGTTTGTCCGCCTTAGCCAGTACGCACCTGAGCTAATCCCTGATGAGCGGGAGGGTGTGAACGTTTCCGTTATGGTTTGGTGACGGACGTGAAGACTTTCATGCTTGCTGCTGAGTATGCGGATTTTGATGTGCTGGTGAGTAGAGCGAAGGACATTGAGCATAACTTGGGACTGTCTCCCAGAGGTGTTAGTTCTAGTTCGGGCAAAAGAGCTGCTGATTATAGTTCCGGTGGTGGACAGAACAAGAGAGGACGTGATAAGAGGTATCAGTCTTCTGCTAGGCATGGTGGTGGAGGACATGGTGCGCCTGTTCAGGGAGATAGGATGAGAGCTGATTAGAACACGTGCTGGACGTGTGGATCTCGTGGCCATATGAGGCGAGATTGTCCTCGAGCAGCGAGGGAGGTTCAGGCTCCGGTAGCAGTGACCGGAAATTCATGCTGCAATTGTGGTTCGACAGATCACATGAGGAAAGAGTGTCCTTTGTTGGCCGGTGGTGGTCAGGGACGTGCTCCTGGGGTAGTTGCACCACAGAGAGGTCGTGGGCGCGGCCGTGGTAATTTCCAGCAGAGAGATGATGGTGGGAGGAATGTAGCTCATGTGGTGGATGTTCAACCTGAGGGTGGTGGCCAGGCTCGAGTGTATGCTCAGCGTGAGGGGAGAAATGATACGAATGTGATCGCAGGTACTTTTACTTTGCAATCCTTATCATTACTTTCCTTGATTGATTCTAGAATCAACGCACTCATACATATTGCGTGAACATGCTCAATTTCTTGGTTTACCTGTTGAGTCCTTGGATGTTGGTATACGTGTAACTAGTTCCTTTGGTGAGACCGTTGTGACACGGTAGTTGTATAGAAGATGTCGCTTGGAAGTGCAAAACCATGTTTTTCTTGTTGATCTCATGGAATTGCCTTTTTATGGTTTTGATGTAATCGTTGGTATGGATTGGCTTGTTGAACATCGAGCTGTAGTTGATTTTGAGAACAAGCGAGTTTCGTTGAAACTTGCTGATGATTATGAGGTGGTGGTGGTTGGCGAGAATGTGAAGTTTCTTGCCAATGTGGTGTCTTCGTTGGAAGCAAGCCGAATGTTGAGGCAAGGTTGTGAAGCTTACCTAGCCTTTGTGATGAATCCTAGCTCTAAGGAGTTGCGAGTTCAAGATATCAGGACGGTGCGGGAGTTTCCTGGAGTGTTTCCGGAAGAGTTACCTGGATTACCTCCTAGTCGAGAGGTGGAGTTTGGAATTGAGTTGTATGAAAACTCAACTCCAGTGTCCATTACTCCTTACCGAATGACACCTAAGGAGTTGAAGGAGCTGAAGACGCAACTTCAGGAGTTGCTTGATCGTGGTTTCATTCGGCCGAGTGTGTCACCTTGGGGTGCACCGGTCTTGTTTGTGAAGAAGAAGGATGGCACTATGAGAATGTGCATCGATTATCGTCAGCTGAACAAGTTGACTATCAAGAATCGATATCCTTTGCTGAGGATTGATGATCTTTTTGATCAGTTTCGGGGAGCGGCTGTGTTTTCTAAGATTGACTTAAGGTCGGGTTATTACCAGCTTAAGGTGAAGGATGTGGATGTGCCAAAAACCGCATTTAAAACAAGGTATGTGCATTATGGTTCCTTGTGATGCCGTTTGGCTTGACGAATGCTCCTGCAGCTTTTATGGACATGATGAATAGAGTGTTTCATGAATACTTGGACAAGTTTGTTGTGGTGTTCATTGATGATATCCTTGTGTACTCTCGTACTGAGGAGGAGCATGAGGGGCATTTGCGGATTGTGTTGCAGGCGCTGTTGGAGAATCAACTTTATGCTAAGCTGAGCAAGTACGAATTCTGGCTTAGGGAAGTTGTGTTCCTTGGTCATGTGGTTTCTGCTGAGGGGATTCGTGTTGATCCTCAGAATATTGAGGCGGTGATGAATTGGAAGCCTCCTAAGTCTGTTCATGAACTCCGTAGTTTCCTTTGGTTGGCAGGATATTACCGGAGGTTTGTGGATGGATTTTCAAAGATTACTGCACCTTCGACGAAGTTGTTGCAAAAGGATGTCAGGTATGAGTGGACAGAGGCAAGACAGCGGGCTTTTGAGAAGCTTAAGGCAGCTTTAACGCAGGCTCCTATCTTGGTTCAACCTGAATCAAGAAAAGAGTTTGTGGTGTACATCGACGCATCCTATGTGGGTTTGGGATGTGTGTTGATGCAGGAGGGTAAGGTGGTGGCTTATGCATCGCGTCAGTTGAAGGTGCATGAGCGCAATTACCCTACGTATGATATTGAGTTAGCTGCGATGGTCTTTGCTTTGAAAATTTGGAGACATTACCTGTATGGTGAGAAGTGTATTGTGTACACGGATCACAAAAGTTTGATGTATCTGATGTCTCAGAAAGAGTTGAATCTTAGGCAACGACGTTGGGTGGAGTTGCTTAAAGATTACAATCTGACGATCGAGTACCATCTCGGAAAAGCTAATGTTGTAGCAGATGCCTTGAGTAGAAAAGTGGCAGTGGAGTTGAGGGCTATGTTTGCCAGCTTGAGTATTTCGCGAGATGGGGGTCTTTGTGGCTGAATTGCAAGTGAAACCATCTTTGGTTCAGTTGATAAAGGATAAGCAGTTGTTGGATGATTCCTTGGTGCCACATGTTCAGGATATTGCTGAGGATAGACCATCAGATTTTTGCTTTAATGATGATGGGGTTCTATGTTTTAGGAGTCGGATGGTAGTGCCGAATGATGCGGAGTTGAGGCGTACTATTTTGACTGAGGCTCATAACAGTCCTTTTGCTATGCACCCTGGTAGTACAAAGATGTATCGTGATCTTAAGGATGGGTACTATTGGGTGGGTTTGAAGAAGGATGTTGCGGAGTACGTGAGTAAGTGCATGGTTTGTCAGCGATTTAAGGCTGAACATCAGTTTCCTTCTAGGTTGTTGCAACCGTTGAGGATTCCTGAGTGGAAGTGGGAAAGGATTACCATGGACTTTATGTCTGGTTTGCCTTTTTCGCCATCGAGAAAGAATTCGGTGTGGGTGATTGTGGATCGCCTTACGAAGTGTGCGCATTTCTTACCTGTGCTTACTACGTATACCTTGGACAAGCTTGCAGAGTTGTACATTGCTGAGATTGTGCGACTGCATGGTGTGCCAAAGTCTATAGTGTCGGATAGAGATCTGAGGTTTACATCGCGTTTCTGGGAGTGTTTGCATCAAGCTTTGGGTACGCGGTTGAATTTCAGTACTTCTTATCATCCACAGTCGGATGGACAGTCTGAGCATGTTATCCAAGTGCTGGAAGATATGTTGAGGTGCTGTGTGATTGAGTTTCAAGGTTCTTGGGAGAAACATTTGCCTTTGGTAGAGTTTGCTTATAAGAATAGTTACCATGCAAGCATTCAAATGGCACCTTATGAAGCCTTGTATGGGAGGAAGTGCAGAACTTCTCTTTGCTGGGCTGAAACGGGTCAGAAGTTGGTTTCGATGCCGGCTTTGTTGAAAGGAACCACCGAGAAGGTGAAGCTCATTTGTGAGCGTTTAAAGGCAGCTTCTGATCGACAGAAGTCTTACGCGGATTTGAAGCGTAAGGAGATTGAGTTTGCGGTAGGTGACCGTGTGTTCTTGAAGGTTTCACCTTGGAAGAAGGTGATGAGGTTTGGCCGAAAGGGTAAGTTAAGCCCTAGGTACATTGGACCATACGAGGTGATTGAAGATGTGGGTCCTGTTGCGTACAAGCTGAGGTTGCCGCAAGAGTTGGAAAAGATACATCATGTGTTTCATGTCTCTATGCTTCGGAGGTATAGATCTGATCCTTCGCATGTCATGCCTGTGGAGGAAGTGGAGTTGAATCCAAACTTGACCTATGATGAGGAGCCGATTGAAATTCTAGATTCGGACAGTAAAGTTCTTCGAGGCAATACCATTGAATTGGTTAAGGTGTTGTGGAGGCATCGTGGTGTTGAGGAAGCCACGTGGGAAAGAAAGGATGATATGATGAAGCAGTTTCCATACCTTTTTCCTCCAGGTAAATTTCGAGGACGAAATTTCTTAAGGGGGGGAGAGTTGTAACACCCCAATTTTGGGCTTAGAAGTTTAGGATCTGAACCGGACCAGTCTGTTTTTCAGTTCGAATATAAAAGGTGGTTTTAGGGAAAGCCTAGTTCGGGATGCTTTAAAAATATGGAAAAATATCTAAAAATCATATTTTAATATATATAAGAGAGTGGTGAAATCAATTTTGCAAAATAAGGTTTGGAAATACTACATTTTGGAGTAGTGACTAAAATGTGATTTTTGAAAAGTTTAGTGGTGATTGTTTTGTAAGGATTGAAACTTTGAATCCTTAAGGAGCTAATTTACCCAAATATGATTTCTCCAGATTTTTCCTTAATTTGAGTGAATTAATTAATGTTTTAATTAATTCAATGGAAAAGGGAACTACCTTTTAGAATTTCATAACTACTTTTTCCTAGTTTTCTCTCTTTTCTTTTTCTCTCAAAATTCCATCATCCAAACACTTTTCTCCAGCAACTTTTTCATTGATTTACACTTCAATTGATGAGATTTTTATCATCAATTAGTTCATAATCAATCCTACATAATATCCTTTTGATTTCCTCATTGAATTTTCAAGAAAATTGGCTCAAATCAAGAAGAAATCACCATTTAGAGGTAAGACTGTTCTTCTCCTCTAAATACTCAGTTCTTTACGGAAATTCCCAAGTTGTCAATCCTTAATTTAAGTTTTGTAAATGCTTTTAATGATAGGAACTTGATTTTGGCTTTAAAACTCAAGATTTGGATGAAATCTTGAAGAATTTCGTTGTGATTGTTTGGGCTCTGTTTTGAGATGATTCTTAAATGTATTTTGGATGTCTAATGATGTGTAAATGAGGTTTTATCAATGAAATCCCAAATAGGTTGTATTTCCTAAGTTTTTGCTTATGAAAATGGTTGTTTTTGAGGTGATATTGGTGTTCTGTCATAGCTGGAGGTATAAGGACGAGTTTAGGTTCATTTTGGATGTTGATTGATGTTTAGAAATGGTTAGAAGTGATGGATCTTGGCTGGGTTAAGTTTTGGAAGAGTTTGGAGGTGATTTCGATTGTGTTTGGTAGCCGAAATGTTAGTTTTGGTTAGAGCAGCGAGTTTGAGTGTGTTGGCTGAAGATTTTAATGCATGATGATGCATTAATCCTCTACTTTGATGTGTTAAAAACATGGGAGACATCTTCGGACACCTTTGGAGTCGATCCGGAGGCTTGATCGGCGTTTCGGCAAGCTTGCGAAACGGAATTGGTGAATGGAGTTTGGTTATGAAGTGGTTGAATGCATTGGTTATGATTTGCATGTTTAAATTCTGTTTTGAAAGCATGTTTTAGCATGGTTAATGCTGGTTTTGAAAGCCATGTAATGAAGGATGCTCAAGGTAAGAGATCCTTGGTTTAACATATTGTTAATATGATTTTGATGCATAGCGATGCATGATGTTTAATGGCTTTGATTAATGCTTTAAAACAGTGAATTGTTGATGGTAAATGATGTATATTGGCAAGTGATGAATTGGATTTAAAGTACTTGAATCGGATATAGTTAGCCGGCTATAGGATTGGGTGCACCGTGAATAAAGTCGCCTTGGATGTTGAGGGGTTGTGATTGTACCGAAAACTCCATCCAACTATCCTAACGAGAGAGGTAAGATCACAATGGTGGTTAAAAGTCCGTGTGTGGATCTTGTTAAGGTCACAACGGTGTTTAAAAGTTCGTGTGTGGACCTTGTGTTATGTGTCCTGTACTCTCGTTAGGAAGTTATACAACTACCGATGAGTGATGTTGAGGGGATGTGATTGTACCGTAAACTCCATCACGGGTGTTGAGGGGTTGTGATTGTACCGTAAACTCCACCATATGTTGTTCGATAGTGTGTATGAAGCGTGTGGGACAACGTTTGTAATCCACGTATCCGATTGTGTTTTGTGTTGTAAAAGAGTATGAATTATCACTTGAAAGCCAATATGTTGAATTGATGTAATGAAGAATGAGATGCTTGTAAAGTATGCCAGGTTGCATGAAAACAGTTAAGCTTGTTGAAAGTGTTTTCTAAAAGGCATTATTGTGTTGTTTTCTTTAGAGCATGCCTCACTAAGCAATTGTGCTTACGCTCTCTCTTTTGTACCAATAATGCAGACAATTGAAGTGTTTGAGGGCAACAAGGAAGCTAAGAGTCCAAGGGAAACTAAGCTCATGTATGGTGATGTTTTCATACACTATTAGTTCTGGTAATTTGGCAATGGGAACCTAAAGTGTGTTTTTGGGAGATGTTTTGGACTCCCTAGTTTGTGGCATGATGCTTTTGATGTTTTGGATTTGTAATTGGCCTTTTGATGCTTGATTTGGAGTTTGGATGGTTGTTTGGTTTTGGATATTAGGATGCATGCCTATAGACATGTGATGTTTAATGTTTGATGCGATGAATGTGTTTAGAAGTTGCAAACATGTACCTTATATGTATGATGACTTGTTGCCATGATTAGGATGTGTTTGAATGGTTTGAAGTATGAAAAACTAGCAAATTCTGCAGATTCTGGGCAAACCGTATCGGAACGAGCACTAGAGTTTCAAAACGGGGGCCTGTAATGACCTTTGTGATTCGAAACGGCTGGAGGCTGTTCCGAAACGTTTTGGCTACTGTCAAGCCATGTTTTGAAACAAGTCTCGAAACGAACCCGTGTTTAGGAACGATCAACACCGTTTCGAAACAGGTGACCGTTAGGCACTGATTTGAATGGTGTAAAGGTTTGCAAGCTTTACGTTTTTGTCCTGAATGTTGTATTTGCAATTGCTTGAGTTAGAGATGTCCGTTTATGGTGAAATTTGACACAGAAGCATGTAATGTGACTAATTTAATATTGGGAACTTAAAAATCAGTTAAGACCTTCTAATTTCCAGAATTTACATTTTGGTCCCTAATATTTGTATTTTCAAGTGTTCGTTTAGGGTTAACGTGCATCTAGACAAGATTAAAAAGAAAAAAAGGGTCGTTAATCAAGGTTGACTTTCAGGTTGACTTTGGTTTTCCCCGTGTATTCTTCGTAGTTCGGGTCAACCGTCTAGGCCAGGCTAAGGGGGTTACACAGACCATGGCAACCTTCATGTCTCAAACATGAGCATATATGGCTAACATGGATAACTTTGTCAAGAAAACTGAATCCTTCATAGATAGGACAGAGATGAGAATGACAAACCATGAGGCTTCCTTAAAATCTCTAGACACACATATGGGTCAGGTTTCACAGTTCATCAATACAAGGCAGAAAAGAGGATTCCCTAGTGATACTGAGGTCATTAGAAATCCCACACATGAGTAGTGCAAAGCCATTACAACGAGAAGTGGGAAACAATTACAAGGGTCCATAATTAAAGAAACATCTGGTAAAGATTCGACCCTACAAACACCTGCCGAGAACACTGCCCCGGTAGAAGTGAAACAGCCTGTTGTCGCCACCCCTTCCACGACAACAAAAGAAACAGATGAGCAGACATAAGAAATTAAAGATTGTGAGCCTCTTCATATTCGATTCCCATGTGAAGGACTCCTCAAAGACTACCGTCCTCCACCCCCTTTTCCGCAGAGGTTGAAAACACAGAAATAGGAGTACCAACTTAAGAAAATCTATGATGTTTTTAAGCAAGTACACATCAACATTCCGCTGTTAGAAGCCATTAAGTAGATGCCTGGTTATGCAAAGTTCCTTAAAGATGCAATGTCCAGGAAATCCATACTTGGGGAGTTTGAAACTGTGATGATCACAGAAGGATGCATGGCAATCCTACATAAGCGTCCACCCCCAAAGAAGAAGGATCCCGGGAGTTTCATCATACCATGCATAATTGGTGATAAGTTTGTGGGTAAGGCACTTTGTGATCTTGGTGCTAGTATAAATCTAATGCCCAAATCTGTATTCCAGAAGCTGGGTATTAGACAAGCAAGACCCACAACAGTCATGCTACAACTGGCAGACCACTCTTACGTACAGCCGAAAGGAAAGATTGAAGATATTTTGGTAAGAGTGGATAGGTTTATATTTCCTGCTGACTTTCTTGTTTTAGACTGTGAAGTAGATGAAAACGCACTGATCATCCTAGTGCGACCCTTCCTAGCCACATGAAGAACAATGATCGATGTAGAGAAGGGAGAACTGACTATGAGAGTCAATGACCATCAGATAAAGCTCAATGTTCTCCAAGTGATTAAACAAGCTGATGTAGAGGAAGAATGTAAGGCAATATCAGAAGTAATCATATAACAACCCTGTATTCCGATAAAGCTGTCACGTCATACAACTTGGTCACTGCCACTGCAGTCACCTAGAAGACTGCCACAACAGCGTTGACGACAATAATACATCTGATACTGAAGGTCCTGAGGAGGTAAATTGGATAGGCACACGTCCAGATAAGTTCTTTGAACCTTTGAAATATACCTCGAATAAACACGTGATTCAAAAGCCTTCCATTGACCGGCCATTTGTTTTAGATCTTAAACCTCTGCCAGGGCAACTTAAATTTATTTTTCTTGGTCTCAATTGTACGTTGCCCGTAATCAACTCTTCTAAGTTGATGCAGGAACATGAACAACAGCTGATCAGGATGCTACAGCAGCATAAGAAGGCGATTGGATGGACCATTGCCGACATCCAAGGCATCAGCCCGACAATTTGTATGCACAAGATCCTCTTGGAGGATGACCATAAGCCGACAATTGATGCCCAAAGGAGACTAAATGAAGCCATGCGAGAGGTGGTACGAAAAGAAATCATCAATGGCTTGATGCTGGAATTATCTACGCCATCTCGGATAGCAAATGGGTGAGCCCAGTGCAATGCGTACCCAAAAAGAGAGGCATAACCGTGGTAACTAACAAGGACAACGAGCTAATCCCAACTAGGACTGTGACTAGTTGGAGGGTTTGTATGGACTACCGGAAGCTTAATAAAGCTACCCGGAAGGACCACTTCCCATTACCCTTTATTAATCAAATGATAGATAGATTAGCGGGTAAGCCTTATTATTGTTTCCTTGATGATTAGTCAGGATACAATCAAATCGCAATTGTAATTTGGACCAGGAGAAAACAACCTTCACATGACCATACGGAACATACGCCTTTCGAAGAATGCCATTTCGACTATGCAATGCACCCGCAACTTTCAAGCGGTGTATGATGGCAATATTCTCAGATATGGTGGAAGATTTCCTGGAGATCTTCATGGATGACTTTTCCATCTTTGGAGACAGTTTTGATGATTGCCTCAGCAATTTGAAGAAGGTGCTTGAAAGATGTGAGGAGGCAATCCTTGTATTGAACTAAGAGAAATGCCACTTTATGGTGGATGGGGGCATAGTGTTGGGACAAAAGCTATCCTGCCGCGGTATAGAAGTGGACATAGCAAAAATAGAAGTTATTGAAAAACTGCCGCCACCCACAACAGTCAATGGCATTAGAAGTTTCTTAGGACACGCAAGGTTTTATCGCAGATTCATTGCAATTTTTTTAAAAATCACTAACCCCATGTGTCTTCTGTTGGAACAGAATAGGGCCTTTGATTTTAATACTGAATGTACTGAAGCATTCAGAACACTGAAGGAGAAGCTGGTAACAGCCCCAATAGTGTAGCCACCAGACTGGAGTTTACCATTTGATATCATTTGTGACGCCAGTGACTATGCTGTTGGGGCAGCACTAGGAAAGCGGAAGGAGAAACTCTTCCATGTTATATACTATGTCAGCAAGACCATAAACGATGCCCAGATAAACTACACCACAATAGAGAAGGAGTTGCTCGTAGTGGTGTTCGCTTTTGACAAGTTCCGACCATACATACTTGGAACAAAAGTGGCGGTCCATACGGATCATTCAGCACTGAAATATCTGTTCACCAAGAAGGATGCAAAACCACGGTTGATACGTTGGATTCTGTTGTTGCAAGAATTCGATATAGACATCAAGGACAAGAAGGGAACAAAAAATCAAGTAGCATATCACTTGTCAATACTGGAGATGGGAAAGGACCAAGCTAAAGGCAAGATCAACATACATGAGACCTTCATAGACGAGCAGTTATTCACTGCCGCGATAGCCATGGCAGCAGGTAAGTTTCCTGAAATCCCTTGGTATGCTAATATAGTAAATTACATAGTAAGTGGTTTATTACCTCTTGTACTTAATTACCAAGCAAGGAAGAGGTTCCATAATGATGCAAAACATTATTATTGGGACAAACCCCTTCTATTTAAGCACTGTGCAAATCAGATCATCATGAGATGCATATCACGTGAAGAACATGAAGAAGTACTACACCACTGCCATGCTGCTCCTTATGGAGGACACTTTATAGGAAACAAAACTGCTGCCAAAGTTTTGTAGTCTGGTTTCATTTGGCCCACATTGTTCAAGGATGCACAAGCCTTTTACAAGCACTGTGACAAATGCCAAAGGACTGGAAACATCTCTAGAAGGCATGAGATGCCCCTGCAGAACATTCTAAAAGTCGAAATTTTTTATGTTTGGGGAATCGACTTCATGGGACCATTCCCAGCCTCTTGTGGGAATTTATACATACTATTGGCAGTAGACTACGTGTCCAAGTGGGTAGATTCTATCGCCACGCAAAAGAATGATGCCAAGACCGTGCAAAGATTTCTCCACAAAAATATCTTCACAAGGTTTGGAATCCCAAGGGCGATCATTAGTGATGAGGGTAGGCACTTTGACAACAGGGTAATTGCTAATGCGCTGAAGAAATATGGAGTTACGCACAAGATCGCAACAACATATCACCCTCAAACCAATGGGCAAGCTGAAATCTCAAACAGAGAAGTGAAGAACATCGTGGAAAAAATGGTTAAACCAACTAGAAATGATTGGTCTCTTCACCTGAATGATGCATTATGGGCCTACAGAACTGCATTTAAGACACCATTGGGAATGTCAGCCTACCGCCTCATCTACGGAAAAACCTGCCACCTACCTGTCGAGCTAGAACATAAGGCATATTGGGCTATTAAGACAGTTAACATGGACTGGGACAAAGCAGGGCAGAAAAGGTTGCTGGACTTGAATGAAATTGAAGAAATTCGAGCCATGGCCTACGACAACGCCATAATTTATAAAGACAAAACAAAGAAGTGGCACAACAGAAAACTGCTGCCACGACAGTTCACTCAAGGGCAGAAGGTGTTGTTGTTCAACTCTAGGTTGAAGCTTTTCTCAGGAAAGCTAAAATCTAGATGGTCTAGACCCTTCCAAGTAGTTCAGGTTTTTTCTCATGGTGCCATCACAATCAGATCAATTAAAGACGGGCACCAATTCAAAGTGAATGGACAAAGGCTAAAGCATTATCAGGGGACTGAAGCCCCAAAAGAGCAGGAAGTAGTTACTTTAGGAGATGCCCCTCAAGGCATCCCTAGTTTAACTTAGTTTTATTTTATTTATTTATATATTTGTTTTAGGAAATAAGAATTTAATATTTTATTATTTAGTTTTCAGGTAAATAATGGAAGTAGCGTAAAGAGAAAGAATGAACCAGTTCACCACACTCACAACAGCCCAAGAAGCCCAATGGTAACAAGGCTGTCGTGACAGTCGGTCACCTGCTGTCGCGGCAGACGCGCAAAAAAATAGCTTGTCACCACGCTATCGCGACAGACACAGAAATGCGTAACAGACGCGCAGCAGACACAGAAACGTGTAACAGACGCATCAAGAAACCGCGTGACAGCTGGCTCCATTTTTCACGCCACCCGTTACAGCGTTAACGGGCAGAACCCCGTTCTATATAAACCACCAACTCCATTTCTATTTTCACCTCACTCTCTTCTCTCTACTTTGTTTCCAAGAATTTTAGCTTTTCAATTATTTCCTTTCACTTCTACAGTTCCTTACAATGACAACAAGATCAACCAGAAGAATTGTTGCCTCCTCATCTGTCGCAACAGTCTCTACTCCCAGCCACAACAGAATCCACATGAGTTTTGCCTCGACAGATTTAGAGAAGAGATACTATGATTCTCTTCAAAGACGAGAGATGTGGGAAGAAAGAGGCTTCACCTACACGAAGAAAACAAAAGATTTAGGGCTCGAAGGGTTTATATCCAAACGAATCGTGGCATTAAAGTGGCAGATGTTTGCAGCACAACCAGAGGAGATGAACGTTACACTAGTACGCGAATTTTATTCTATCGTCAAATCTAAGGATGCCACGATAGTAACTGTTAGGGGTAAGGAAATCTCTTTTGAGCCAGCCTACATCAATACACTCTATGGCTTATATGTGGGTAGAAAGGAGGATGCACACATCAGATTTATCAACAGTCTGTCGCCGGTAGACTATGACAGCATCAAGGCAGACTTGATAGAAGAGGGCACCAACTGGAACGATAATCCAAAGCATAGATGGACGGTGCGAAGAACCCAACTCAGACATACTGTAAAGCTCTAGAACCACTTTGTAAAGAAGCGTCTCATGCGAACATCGCACAATGCAACAATGGACCGACAGAGGCTTGCCCTCGTACACTCCATCATTAACGAGAGGCAAATCAACGTAGGTAAATACATCCTTGATTGTATCCATGAGTGCGCACATAGAGGAATGGGTCCCCTCTTCTTCCCCTACCTCATCACATCCCTCTGCCGAGCCCACAATGTTCCCGAAATTGATGAAGACGTGAAGATCCAGGCAAGGGGTGGACGCAACAGAACATCTACAGCTTGATGGAGTTGAAGGTAGCCACCCCAATAGCTTATGTAGATCCCTCTATTACGACAGAGCTGACGACAGAACCAGACTCCACAAAACCGGTCGCGATAGTACCCGAGCCGACAGATCCTGCACACCTAGAAGCCACCTCCTCCAACCATATAATCCAACTGCTGAAGGAGATGGAGGCACGATAGCTGGGATTCATGGAATATATGAGGGACTTCACCACTACCGCGGTAAACTTTATAAAAGTTGAGTTAAATTATCCAAACATGAAGTTTCCCTCTTTTCCAGAAACTCTTCTTGCCACCCCTACACCTGTTGCCAGCTCTAAGCCGCCCACACCGACTGTTGCCTCTACTACACCCTCTGCCACGGCCGGAGACGGCGACAGACAATCTGCCACCCCTCGAGGAACCAAAAGGAAGGGACCATTACCAAAAATAGATCCCAAGTATTTCGAAGGTTTCTCCTCCTCCTCAGTCTGGCAGGATGACTCTGACTCCGAGCCCTCCGTCGCACGGGAGATAGCCAAGGACTTCCCTAAGATGAAGAAGAAACGGCATGACATCGATGTTGAGGGACCCTGCCGCGAAAGAGCAGACAGCAGCAGCATCAGTGATAGCGAACTCGAGGTCTTGTACAAGGCCCCAAAAATATCACCTACTAGAGTCCAGCCACCTCGAGAGGACAAGAAGAAGGTAGCCTCACCATCTCCATCTCCAACACCAAAGCCAACCTCTACCACCAAAGTAACTGCCCGCAGGCAGCTCCGCATCGACGACAGCTCTTCAACTTAAGTTTTTTTACTCTTTTGTCGTCTTGTTTTTATTTGATATTTGTGATGTTTTTGTTTTTTTTTGTGTGTCATGCATTAGGGACAATGCAACCCTTGAGTTTGGGGGTAGGCAGTCCTCCTTTAATTAATGAACTTACTTTAATTTGTGTCTCAATTCGAGTTAATTTTTGTGTCAAAAAAATATATGTTTTTTGCTTAAGTCTTTGAACTGCACTTACCTACCGCGGCAATCTCTGTTGTGACAATATCTTTATGGTATTAGGAATTATCTAGAGCCTTAATATAGTTCTGAACTTTAAAAACGCCTTTGTGACTTATATGATGTCCAGATTACTGTTAGTATACTTAGAATACGAAGCTTAACCACTTGAGTTAAAAAAAACTTAGACTCAGTTACCCCTAGAGGTGCCTAACACCGGCTCTAGAAAGATGGCTAGAGGTGCCCAAAACCGGCTCTAGTAGAAATAAGAAAAACTCGGTCTAAGTTAGGAAAAAAAACTAAAGGAGCCTAAGAATTGTCTCCATTTAAAAATTATTTTGAAATAAAACTCAAGTGAGTAGCATAATTGTTCTAGTTACTAAGTAGTCTAGGCACACATATATGTTCACAAAACCTGCACACACTTACACAAGAATTATAGTATTGCTCTGGAAAAGTCCATAAACACCCGAAAAGGTACTGCTCTTGATAGTAAAGGTGCTGTAGGTAATAGTAGTTCACTAAGTTAAGCCAAGCCAAAAAGTTTCATTCTTAGTTAGGTTGCATTTGCCTGAGGACAAGCAATAACTTGAGTTTAGGGGTGTGTTGAGTGCATAAATGTTCTCTATTTTAACCCTTATTTACCCATATTATGGAAGCACTCATGCATGTTTAATTGCATATTAGGATAGATTTTACATAAACATCACAAATGGATACTATTGCACAGATGCTGCTGAATTTGGTTTATTTTTGCAGGTACCTGTCGTGGTAGCAATCTAAGGCAGCAGATGATCAGAAGTTAGCTACAGAGCTGGAGCAAAGGAGTGAAGGAGACTGTCATTCACAACGATGTCTTAACATCTGCCGTGACAGAAGAGACAACAGTGAAGACCAATGGTGAAGAAAAATGCAAAGTGGAGTTTGACTGATAGAGCATTTTAAGCCTAATTTTCGTGGACCACTTGCATAACTGTCAGAGCCCAGAAGCACAAGGAAGGCCTGGTCCTAAGTTCGAGGAAAAAGTCAAAGCAAGAAGATAAGGCGAATTAAATGACATATATTCAGAGATTTAGTCCTTAATAGAGTTGTACTTTAATTTAAACTTGTATTCTTGGCGATTAAGAAAAGTTAAGACGAAGGTCTATATATATGCCTGTAATTCGACAAGGCAAATGATATCTAGCTCCTAGCCGTCTTCCCCCAAAACACTAGTCGTTTCTATCTCTTCACCATGTTCTAAACTTCCCCTAGGGCAAAGGGTAGACCTTGTAACGTAGTTGTAAGTGTTGTACTATTTTTAGGATTTTTCAGTTCAATTCAATAAAATCATCAAATTTATTTACTCTTGTTTCAACATCTCATAAGAGCTTTGGGAGAGCATTGTGAGGTTATCCATTTACTTAATATCGGGAGAGTTAAGTATAAGAAGGGAGTAAATACGAGTTTTCTAGTTTATGGTTAAACCATTTTGGCCTAGGGATAGGTACAAGGTTAAGCAGCTAAGGAAGAATTCACAACATCGGTGTTCATCCTTCGATTCATGCTGGGTGGTATCATCTAAGACGTGTTCATCGACAGAACATGGACCTAGGGATAGGACAAGTCACAACAGGGATTCTTGCTGAACTTGAAGTATAAAGTTGTTGATCGCTGTCGCGACAACAACAAACCTCTACTGCGACAAGTGCTGCCGCGACAGGCCAGAGGACAACCACAACATGAAGCCTTTGAACAGTGCAATACCTGCACTACCAAGCAAATCAATACCAGCCCATTTTATCAAACTGAATTCCTACTTTATTTTAGTTTATTCTCAAGATTACTCGAAACATTCTATTAAACTTATTTCTTTTCTTGTGCAAAGATTCAAGGATAAAAGTATTTCCAGTCCCCGTGGAGATGATATCCGATACTTAGTATCACTTTATTACTTGCGACGTGTATACTTTCACCTATTTGCGATAGACTATTTTACACACAACAAATACCTTCAGCCAACACTACATGTCCATGAAAAACCACCTTCATGAGCCAAAACTCACACTTGCTCAGCTTAGCATAGAGATGATTCTCCAAAAACACTTGCAATACAATCCTTAAGTCCTTATCATAATCCTCATCGGTGCGCGAGTACACAGAAATATCATCGATAAACACAACCAGAAATTTGTCCAAATACTCATTGAGCACTCTATTCATCATGTCCATGAATGCAGCGGGTGAATTTGTCAACCCAAACGGCATCACCAGAAACTCATAATGGTCGTACCTAGTTCAAAAAGTTGTCTTAGGCACATCCACATCCTTAACTTTAAGCTGATAGTACCCAGACCTCAAATCTATCTTCGAGAACACGGAAGCACTACGAAACTAATCGAACAAATCATTGATCCTTGGCAACATGTACTTTTTCTTAATCGTCAACTTGTTCAGTTGCTGATAATCAATACACATACGCATGATACCATCCTTCTTCTTTATGAACAAAACTAGTGCACCCCAAGGCAATATACTCGGCCTTATGAACCCTCGGTCAAGCAACCCCTGAAGCTGCGTCTTCAATTCCTTCAACTCCTTAGGTGCCATGTGATACTGAGCAATGGACACTGGAGTCGTATTCTCATACAACTCTATGCCAAACTCAACTTCCTAGTTGGGTGGCAACCCTGGCAACTCCTCCAAAAAGACACCCGGAAACTCACATACAGTTCGTATATCATGAACACGCACTTTCTGCCTGCCAAGATTCATCATATGTGCCAAGACAGCTTCACATCCCAACTCCATCATCCGACTCGCTTCAAGAGCCGATATTGCGTTAGATAAGAACTTCATGTTCTCACCCACGATTACTACCTCGTAATTATCCGCAAGCTTTAAGGTAACACGCTTAACGTCAAAATCCACCACAGCTTGGTGCTCAACCAACCGGTCCATTCAAAGAATCACACCAACCATAAAACGGTAATTCCATTAGATCAATAAGAATTACATGGTCTTGAACAGATAAAGGATATCTCCCAAACTGTTTTCCTCGTAACAACAGTTTCACCAAAGAAATTGGTTACTCACACTCCCACATCTAAAACCTCTGAAAAGAACATTCGAGTTACAACTTCCAAAGCAACTTATAACAACAGGAGCGAAAAGCTAAACCCCATCGATCACACGTGGACAAGCTCGCCTAACATGGTCATACGACCCACCTACTTAATAGGTATCAAACTTTACTCAAGCCTCATATGGTCAGCGGACCCCCGGTTCCAACTTGAACTAGCTCCAGCTGCAGGAGTCTGCACGTCACGAGCCACACGAGGGCAATCCCTCTTCAAGTGCTCTCGTGAACCATACATCCAACAGTACTACAACCTCACCTCAACCCAGGCGATATTCCTAAAACATGACCATTTATACACTGGCTACCACTAACTAGAGTTCACAACTCAATTCCTAGCACTTGAACCTCTCGCACGAGCTATTAAACCCAAGTTCCGCTAAAATACCTCGTCCGTGTTACCAACACATCAAAAACGATGTAGCCACTAAGTTAACAATTATGACTTATCAACAGGCATCAATCCATAAAGGTGCCAACTCAACGATGTCTCATATCCACTTCCAATCCAGGAGCACTCATGCTCAACTAAACAATTTGCACCTTAATTCAACCACAACTTACGATCTCGAACCCAAACCATAGATTCACATTTCTCAACATCCAAGTATCTAATCTCCAGATACTTCTCCTTTAAAATAGTTCAAAAGAACTCCCAAAACACAACATCAGGTTCTATGCCCACAACCATTGTTGTCCACCAACTAAACATATCTCTTTATAATCGAGATAAAACTCATCTTTACACTATGGGCACCACTACATTTCATTTATTCCACAATCTTATTCATATAGTTCATCCACTCACTGGATAACTCTGGTGACAACCCTTGAGCTCAACTTCTACTCAACTTGCGTAAGTGCTAACCGCAGCTCACAACATCCACCAGCTAGTGCAGTCACATGCACCTTAGCATTAATAGCTTCACAAGCTCTAAACATCGCCTATATACCCGGCGCCATACGATCCAACACTTACCCAACCAACACAGGTTGTACTTACACCGAGGCAGATCGAAGCGTCTAGCCCCCAAGAGACGTTACACACTCCTATGTTCCTTGCCCAAGGGCAACAACAATCTTACCAGATCACTACTCTCTCCTCGGTTTATTATGCTATTATTTTGAATGCATGATAACCACTTACAAAACAAACAAAACAAATTTCTCAGGCCAGCTCCAAGCAAGGATCCAAGACTTTGATTTCAACTTAAAACATTTCACTAGGTAATAAGGCAATGGACATCCCAATTCCCCCCTTCATAGCACAAAGCATACCACATGCATATCTCAACCTTCATGCAACTCAAGCATCAAGATTCAGCCCAGTCAACATCATAAAACTACTCACATTCGTATTGATTCATCATGTATAGCATTACTATCACATATTCAACATAGGCATGCGTAAACATTCACCCGACAAAGCAAATATCACCAGAACACATATCCACATCGCAAATCACTTACCAACAACTTACCATCATCCCAACCTTTCGTAACTTGGCTCTGATACCACCAAATGTAACCCCCTTAGCCTGACCTAGACGCCCGACCTGAACTAAGAAGATTACACGGGGAAAACCGAAGCCAACTCACTAAAGCCGACTTCGATATAGCTCAACACTGTTTCGATACGGCCAGATGTATTTCGATTCGGCTTGCTGCATCATGCTTCAACAGCTTGTTCAAAATAAGGTCGTTTCGATACGGGCTCGCCAGTTCTGATACGGACAGCTCCAGAACTACAATTAATGAGGGAAATAAAGTCTCCAACGGCTCCAAAACATCCTTAAAGGCTAGTAACGGCCACAAACTCAATTGGAACTATAAATTGAAGGCTGGAACATTTGAAGAATGTTAGAGACAACATCCAAGCAATATGTTTAAGATAATTAAAGTCTAAATTATTATTTCACTATTCTCTTGTACATAGTCTTTAGAGAGTGAGCTTTATTGCAAATTCATGTACTCTTGTGCGCTTAAATTTGTGTAAACACTCACCTTGTAAGGTATTAAGATTACCAATCAAATCAATGTAAAAGAGAGGTTCTAGTTTAGCCTTGGGAGAAAAACTAGAGTTAGTTCTATCTTAGCCAAGTCCAAAAGATAGGGTTGTAATGGTTTCCTCCTAAATTGGGAAAAGGTGATGAATTCATTGTTGAGTGAATTGGGAAATCCTTTGTGGTGTGCTAAGGTAGTTAATGTAGATTCTTGTTAGAAGGTTGAACCACTCTAAAATCATTGTGTCACTTCTCTACCTTTATTTCGATTTTAGCCAATTCAACCGCCAAACATTTACAAACCTCCTTGACGATTTCATTTATCGATTCGAGTGTGCTACAAGCCCAACAATTGGTATCAGAGCCTCGTCTCCATCGAAGGACTAACATCCGGGAGTAAAGACCAATGATCGTAGTCCACCGTTCAAGAAAATGGCAAGATTTGAAGAAGGTCGCTCTATTTATTGTCCTCCGCTCTTCGAAGGAGAAGCATACTTCCAATAGAGAAATATCATAAAGTATTTCATCAAATCTCTTTATTTTGAGATTTGGGATATCATCGAAGATGGTTACTTGGAAGCTCCTAAGAAGAAGAAAAAGAAAAGGAGTGCAAATGACACGAAGACCAAGCTAAACGAAAAAACGATGCACACTATTCTTTGTGGCCTCAATGAAGACGTTTCCAAGAAATTCTCCACATGTAAAAGTGCCAAAGATATATGGGAGAAACTTGAGAAGCTTTATGTCAACAAGAAGGGGAAAAGAAAGATGATGCCCAATCATGTGCAAACCTTGTCTCCAATCAAAAGGTGGATGGTGTTTTGGCTCTCGATGAGCCTAAGGTATCTTCTAACTCAATTGAGATTAATTCTTACTCTTTCAATGAGTTTCAAGATGTTTTCGATGAATTATTTTTGAAATTTGAGGACATAAATTCCAAATTTAAGAAAATAATTTCAAAACTTGAATTTGAAAATGATTTTCTTTTGGAAAAAAATTGGATATTGAAAACCAAAATGAAATTTTGAAAAATGATTTATAGTTTTCAAAAACAAGTAAAGATGTTTTAGAAAAAGAAAATCTTGATTTGAAAGTTAAGCTTGAAAGCTTAACAAAAGAAAAAGAAATTGTTTTCAATAATTCATCTTGTCACTTAATGGCAAAATGCTCACATTGCCATTATCATGGTCATTCCTCACATACTTGTCCTATAAATAGGAGAAAATCTTATAGGATTAGACAAGTATGGGTTCCTAAGGGAACTAGAGACATTGAAATTAACGTAAATGGATCCAAAGCAATTTGGATTCCAAAATCCAAGAAAATGACTTTTGTAGGTATGTTGGAGCTATGGCAAGCAAAGCAAAATCATGGAAATGCTCTAGTCACACAAGAGAAGAAATTGGGTAACCTCTAAAGCTAAAAGCTTTCATTTCATTTATTTGGTTATCTAATTTGTGTTTAAAGTCTTGAATTATTTGTTAAGCCTAATATGATGCAATGAGTAAGGGGGCCATTTTAAAACCAAAATTTTTATTTGTGTCATTTTTTTAAACTGCTATGTTATTTTGAACTTAAGGCTATTCAAATTATTTTTTATATAACAAAAAGGGGAGAAATGGTTTGAAAATATGGTTATTCAAGAGAATAAGGGTGAGCTTTAACTTCTTTTAATTTTTTAAATCTCTTATTAAAATTTTTAAAATAAAAAGGGGGAGAATCTCAAACAATTTTTCATGTTGGTTTTAGTATATCAAAAGGTGGAGATTGTAGAACTAATGTTTTGATATAATAATTTAAGAATAGTTTTGGACTAAACTGAAAAGATTTCAAATATGCCTTTAAGTCCAAACAACTTGAAAATAAGTTTGTGGATGTTTTAAATGGTTTTGGCAAGGTCTGAAACGTTTTTAAGTAGCCAAACCAGGGTTTTCAAGGTACCTGTTTCGATACATGCTAACATGTATCGATACAGTTTGAAACTGCCAAAACACGTACCAAAATTGAGCTTGCCCGTTTTGATACGGAGAGTTTCGGTTTCGAAACACCCCTTTGATGTTTCGATACGCCCAATGGTCAAAACCTCCCCAATGGTCAATTTTTCCCCAATGACTTTTTAAATGCAGCTCAACGATCACTCGTACCGGAACGATTTGAAACAGTTTCAATACAACTCAATACCGTTTCGATACGGCCAAAGGCGTTTCGATACGACTTGCTGCATCAGGCTTCAACGGCTAGTTCTGAAGAAGGTAGTTCGATACAGGCTCGCCTGTTCCGATACGGACAACTCCAAAACTACAATTAACGAGGGATATAAAGTCTCCAACGGCTCCAAAACATTCCTAATAGTTAGTAAAGGCCACAAACTCAATTGGAACTATAAATTGAAGGCTGGAACACTTGTAGAATGTTAGAGACAACATCCAAGCAATATGATCAAGAGAATTATAGTCTAAATCATTATTTTACTATTCTCTTGTACATAGTCTTTAGAGAGTGAGCTTTATTGCAAATTCTTGCACTCTTGTGAGCTTAAATTTGTGTAAAAACCCACCTTGTGAGGTATTAAGTTTACCAATCAAATCCCTTGTAAAAGGAGATGTTCTAGTTTAGCCTTGAGAGAAAAATTAGAGTTGGTTCTATCTTAGCCAAGTCCAAAAGATAGGGTTGTAATGGTTTCCTCCTAAACCGGGAAAACAAGACGAATTCATTGTTGAGTGAATTGGGAAATCCTTAGTGGTGTGCTAAGGTAGTGAATGTAGGTTCTTGTTAGAAGGCTGAACCATTCTAAAATCATTGTGTCACTTATCTACCTTTATTTCGATTTTAGCCAATTCAACCACCAAACATTTACAACCCTCCTTGACGATTTCAGTGATCGATCCGAGCGTGCTACAAGCCCAACAAAAGGTCATTTAGAAGTCTATTATGGCACTACAAGCTTGTGCCAAACCATGGATTTCACTGCATACGCTCCCAAATTGTCAAGGTAACCACCCATTGCCAACTTATTACTATTTATTTGTTTAAAACCCATACTTGAGCTATGACCGACGCTTGGACTTCTTCACTTGCTTCCTCGTTGCCTGTTCAATCTACTTTTCTGCATTGTTGTAAAAAGAGAGCGTAAGCATATTTGCTTAGTGAAGGATGCTCAAATCAAAACCAACCAACAATGCTTTTTAAAACCATCTCTGAAATAAAAGTCTTTTTCACATCATGCTCATTTATTTCATGCTTTAATCTACTTTCAAAGAAAATCATCAATCTTTAAACCACATGTATCATAAGTCTAATGCATTAACCATGATGCAAAATCTTAAGACGGAGCTTTTCCATGCTTGTCTCTTATAAAGTATTTCTCAAAATGTAAGCTCGTGTATAAAACACATTATACAAAATATTTATAAACCATTATACATGTAAATCTAATGTATTGTGATTCAATTGACCCAGATGGCTACACTCCATCCCAAAACACGTGGTGTGACTATTACCACCATATACTAACTCAGATATGCGGATACACCTTATGGCATGGTTGTTCCCACCATAAGAAAGGGAAGAAAACTTGGTGTGGTTGTTCCCTCCAAAGTGTTCACAAGGTGTTGTTGTTCCCACCATAATACTCGTAAACTGTGGTTGTTCCCACTTACGGCTCACATGATGCGACTGTACTCATCATGTTTTATCACACGTACGTACAAAATTTTCTTACATTTTATATTGCACTCTCATCCTATTGGTCGACCAATTATATCTGATAGTATCAAGTCTTGTCACTTTGCCAATATACACTTTTAAACCATGTTACATCACTATCTTTCATATGCATCATTCAAACCAATTTCTATCAAAGTATCTCAAATACATTAAACCATGTATTTAGACAATTTCTCAAACTTGTTGCATACCACTTTCTAGACACATGTATTATAAAAATATAAACATATGCGTCATTTTCCACTTCCAAAATATGCATATAACAGTAGGTAAAACAAGTCTATCTTCAAAACATGAGCATGAATTCATCAAAAACAATGGAAACTGAAAACCGAGAGTGAAATCTTCCATACTTACTTGCGAGCTTAGATTAGCGTTTTAAGCTTAATCTAAACCCCCAAACATAGATTCAAACCTTTGAAAAGCTTTAAAACTAGTTCCACTCACCAACAACACCTCGCTTACTTTGCTGAGGCGAAATCAAGCTTCCAGATCAACCGCAACTACTTCCGAAGCTAACGAAAAAATATCCCCTGCTTCTAACCAAAGGAAAACAGAGGATTAATGCATAACCTTGCATCAAAATCCCTACCAACTCAAAACTACATCATCCTCCATCAACAACCAAGCTTTCGCTACCCGAAAACTACTAAAAACAACGAAGAAACCTTTCTAACAAATCTCCAGCCATTACCTAACGAGATCAACATCAAAACAACATCAATTTACATCTAAAAACACCTTATCTACACCAAAGAAGCTCCATCAACCAAACAACCACTCTATCAAGCCAAAAACTCAAAGATTTCAACCTAGAAATCAACCAACTCACCTAGTTTCGAGTTTCCTAAGTTAAAATCACTTAATCAACATTTCAATACATCATAATCATGATAAATCTCATTATAAACCCTGAAAAATAGATTCGAAACAATGATTTCTTGATTTAATCAATTAAACCTCATTTAAACATCAATTAAACCAGTTTTCCATAATTGTAACATCAAAACCCAATAGAAAACAATCATATAAGATCAAGAACTTGGGAATTTCAATAAAGAACCTTTCATTAGAGGAGGAGAACGAAATCTTAACCCAATGATGACTTTTCCCTTCAATTGTAAAGATTTACATGAGAAAACAAAGATAAAACCATAAGATTTTGATAGGAAACTTTAGGAAATCATGTAATGTTAAAAGATAAATCAAATCAATTGTTTACCTCAAATCTTTGAAGAAGAAACTGATGTTTGGATGGAGAGAATTTGAGAGAAAATGATTGGGAGAAAAGGTAGTTACGTAAAATAGATTTTAAGAGACAGTACCGGTTTAATTCCCTCCATCTTGTTTTATTAATTAAAACCACTTTAAAATTGACCAATTAAAGGGAAAAAGTTTGAATTAGACTTTGGATCAATAGCTCCATAATGATTCAAATTTTTGAGCTTTTACGATTTAGTCACTCAAAACAGTTTTACGATCTTTACTTCTTGGTCACCAATTTCCAAAACTCGCCCTTCCGACCAAACCTCATCACCTTTTTCCAACGCGAAACATTCAAAACACCTTATCACGAACTCCATATTCAATCTCTTTACGCTTAAAATTTGCGTAAGACTTTTGACGATCCAATGCCACCTTCAACCGATCACAAATAAGTTGAACCTTCTCTGTCGTCCCTTTAAGCTAATCCGCCAAAGAAACTAACTTTTGCCCCGCTTCCGCCCAACAAAGAGGCGTCCTACACTTCCTACCATACAAAGCTTCATATGAAAGCCATTTGTATACTTGCTTGATAGCTATTATTATAAGCAAACTCCATCAAAGGCAACAGTTTCTCCCAAGTACCTTGGAAATCTATAACACAACACCACAACTTATCCTCAAGCACTTGGATAACTCGCTCAGATTGATCATCCGTCTGAGGATGATACGAGGTACTGAAATTGAGCCGTGTACCCAAAGCTCTATGCAAACACTCCCAAAACCTCACTGTAAACCTCGGATCTCTTTTCGAAATTATGGATTTAGGTACATCATGTAACCTCACAACTTTCGCAATGTACACCTCCGCCAACTTATCCAACGTATACGTAGTATGCACATCTATGAAACGTGCACACTTCGTAAGACGATCCACAATCACCCAAATAAAGTTCTTTGATTGGGTTCAAACGCAAACCCAACACAAAATCCATCCTAATCCTCTCTCATTTCCATTTCAGTATCTTCAAAGGTTGTAATAGCCCGAAAGGAAACTGATGCTCACCTTTCATGCGCTGACAAACCATACACTTACTCACTAAATCAACAACATCCTTCTTCAACCCAACCCAATAGTACTTATCCTTCAATCTACGATACATCTTAGTATTACCAAGATGCATAACAAAAGGACTACTATGTGCTTCTGTCAAAATAGTGCGCCTCAACTCAACATCATATGGCTATCAATCCACCATCCCGAGACACACTCAATCGCGCAAACATGGTTGTAACAGCCCCTTCCCAGTCTGGTAGAGAACTGGGTCGAAGCGTGCTACTAGTGAACAATGCGGTGATCGGCATAATAAAATTTCAATTTAATATTAACATTTACACCGATAACACATGGATCAAAACGTAAAGAATCAGAACTTTAGAAGATTCCACTAACCAACTTAACTGTTGGATGTTTTGGTACATGTTACCCTGTATCTAAACGTCTGTTTTAGAACAAGACAGTTTGTTTTGGTACACGAGGCCGTTTCGATACTACCTCAAACCTGTTTCGGATTACAACCTTCCAATAGCCAAACGTACCGAAACACCCTGCTCTATTTCAAAACCCCAAGGCCATTTCAGCCACCCTGTTTCAGTACATGCTCGAGATTACACAAATTTAATCCAATCTATAACAATCCAACATGTATACAACATATATAAGCATCAATCCTCAAGCATCCATGGCATATTCAACAACATAACGTGAACATTTGTACCAAAGGTAAACTATAGGCATGCAACCTATAGTCAAACCAAGCAAGATACCAAAATGCAAAGTAAAGCATAAACCAAATATCAATGAACATTTACAAGTCTAAAACAATAAACCAAACTTGCACAAAATAAAGTTTACACAAATCTCCCAACAATTTAATGGATCCCCCATTGCCCTTATTACTTTAGTCTAAACCGAAACATATGTTCTTAAGCGAAGTTTCTTGGAATCCCCTGCCTCTTGCTGCCTCCAAAACCTTAAATATCTGCATTGATGAACAAATGAGAGCGTAAGCACACAAGGCTTAGTCAGGAGTCTCATAAGCAAAACACCATCAATCCATTAAAAAACATTTTCATGTCCACATTAAAATCCCATTTCAATTTGCTAAAACACCATTTGAAAATCATCATGCCCTTTTTAAAACCATGTACTTTCCTCAATGAAATCTGCATGTTGAACATCATGCAACATGTGTTATCAATCCAACAACAAATCCATTGCTAACACAAAACTTAAGCCTTCCCATGCATAGGTACCATATACAAAGCTTAAAGAGTAAAACATGCATTTTCATTTTATGCATCATAAACCATATCATAACACATCATTAATTATATCGACTTACAAGTGATCATCAACATGCTCATTTCTCAAAACCACATTGGATATACAGATTCACAAGTGTTGTCCCAACACTTCATACATTCTCACCGACATCTCAAGGTTCAAACACGAGAGCTACCCTCTACTGTTGTGACACTCGTGGTGGAGTATTCAGTACACCTTATAAACCCCTCAACACCACTAATCGATAGATTTATAACCCCACTAACGAGAGACGGGACACCATACACTTTCCTCAATTCTTAGGGTACTTGGATGGAGTATTCAGTACACCGTATAAACCCCTCAAAATCAAAGGCGACTTGTTTATAGTGCACTCAATCCTATAGCCGACTAACTATATCCGATTTCATTTATAAACCATTTCACAACATCACTTGCCAATATAATTCACATTTAATACACACCTCACTGTTTTCAAAGCATCATCAATAAATCACATTTCCAAACATTAAATCATTCTTAAAATCACAAGTATAAGTCATATACATACAAGGATCACTTACCATGTACATCCTTCAACATCACATCATTAAAAACATCAATCACACTCTTTTAAACATGCTTTAAAAGTAGGAAAATCGATCGAACCAAAATAGTGCATAAATCATCACGTAATAGCACGACCAAGAGACAAAACCCTTTTACTTACTTCCAAACTTAGTTAAGCGTTTCAAGCTTACCAGTAAGTTCCCAAATCACCTTTTTAATGCTTTAAAAACTGAAATTCACGTTCTCACTCATCAACACGCGCAAACTCGACTAGCCGACGCGAATCTAAGCAACCAAAACTCACGAACCTTCACTGATTGCTTCTAATACAATCTCCCCTATTTATACCACACAAGAACAGAGGATTAATGCATCATAATGCATTAAAATCTCCAGCAAGCAAAGCTACCCCGCTGCTCTGCCCAAAAACACAAAAACGCCTATCCAAAACAATCGAAAACACCTTCCATTACATTACAAACTCATCCAAGCCAAAAACTATAACTTTCATCCATTTCTAAACATCAATCAACATCCAAAAACAACCTAATTACATCATTATACCTCCAGCAACTCAGATCCACATTAACACCACAAAAAACCCAAAACTAACAATCTAACAATTAGAGATCCAACTCATTTTTGGATTAATATTATACAATCTTTATTTTAACATCATTTAACATCCAAAACATGATTAAAATCAATCTCAATTTAATTAAAAAAGTATCATTACGAAAATCTTGAGAAATCCTCTTCCAAAGCTTGATTTAGCCATTTTCATCAACTAGATTATAAAACTTTGTTATAAAACATAATTAGAGAGCCAAAGACTTGTGAATTTGAATAAAGAACCTTGATTAGAGGAGAGAACAGAAAGATCACCTCTAACACAAGCTTTCCCCCTTGGTTTGCTATGATTTAGAAGAAATCCTTCAAGAAATCCATAGCTAGATGAAGTAGAAATCCATGAGAACTATTTAGAAATCAAAAGTGGATAAAAAGAGATAAATCTCTAGAGATTTTAGTGATGGAATGATAGTTTGGCTGATGGGAAAGTTGAGAGAAAAGTTTAGGAGAAAAGTAGTTACGTAAGAAAATATTATCCTTTTTATTAAATCCCCTTTAACAAATGAATTAATTAAATCATTTTAAAATACAAAATCAAGGGAAAAGGCTGATAACACCTTTTTTTAATAGCTCCCTAAGGATTCTAAGTTTTGACCCTCTTCGATTTAGTCATTAAAATGTATTTTGCAATTTTTACAAACTAGTCACCGTTTTCAAAATACCAATTAAATCAGTCCAATTTCATCAAATTGAACTCTCCAAAACATTATCTTAAGATTATAAAATATTTTTCCATATTTTATCTCCCTCAAAAACCAGTTATTTTAAGATTACATGTGGTGTTTGCGTTGAAGATTTGGAAACATTACCTTTATGGAGAAAAGTGTGTGATGTATACGGATCATAAAAGTTTAAAGTATTTGATGTCTCAAAAAGAGTTGAATCATAGGCAACAGAGATGGTTAGAGTTGCTTAAGGTTTACGACTTGACAATAGAGTATCACCGTAGTAAGGTCAATGTAGTGGCTGATGCTTTGAGTAGGAAGGTGGCTGTAGAGTTGAGAGCCATTGTAACACCCCAATAATCGGTCTAGTAGAAATTAAGTTCAAAACCTAGTTATTCGGTTATTATTATTATTATTATTATAAAAGGGAAATGACGTGGACGCCAAATGAACTGGCCACCACAATAGGCCATTCGGCCATTTGAAATTTAATGTGGCAAAATGCCACAAACATGGCTTAAATTGGCCATTTGAAGTGGCCTTAGGCGGCTAATTCATGCCCCAAATTTGTGCCAGCAAATTTCCATACGTGGAGCATGAAGAGTGGATTAGGGGGACGACAAAGTCAAGTATAAAAGGGGCAAGGGGGCATTGGTCACTCACGACAAGGTGAGAAAGAAATCAAAAAATTAGTAAGATAGACCGAGTGAGAAGAGAAATAAATTTATATACGATCCAGTGTTTGATTGGTTGTCTAATATTTTTGATATAGTAATATCGAATCTCTGCCGATATTGGGGTAAGCTCAAATTTTTGATTGGTCTAAGTTTCGGTATCGAGTTTGATTAATATTTTTATATTTATTCGATATGGTCTTGTCGGTCCTAACAAATTCTTATTTAATCTAGTTCAAGAAGTAGAGAAAGAACAACTGTTAACCAAAGAAAAGGCGTCGTTATTCAGGAACCGTAATATTAAGGTTAGTGTAGTCGGAGTCTCAAAATTAGGCGAGGAGCTTTTTCGAATTCATTGTTATTGATTTAGGTTGTTTACTAACCATTGGATTAAAGGGGGTTTGCATAAAGCATTATTAAAAGCCATGTTGGTAAGTTGTGGTAAGTATTGCATCTTATCATCGTCCGTAGCATCGTTGTTGTTGTCATCGAAGTTATGGTCATCAAATTATTGACATTGAATCATTGTTATCGTTATCAATATGAAGATATTGTAATTAATATTGTCATTGACACTATTACCGACTTCGTTATTGACACTGTTATAGACTTTGATAAAGATATCGTATTGATAAAATATTATTGAGGAAAAGTCTTTGGATACTTTGGCTTGGTACTTGGTATATTCATCGGGACTACGCTCCATGAGTCACGGCTCAAGGGTGACGTCCCTAGGTGAGGTGGTGGTTCAGTTGGAGTGAGTACGAGCATTGGAAGCATTGAATCATTGATATTATATCGAAACAAGCCATTGCTTTGTGCTTTGAGCTTGTTCATTACTAACTATCAAACCAAAGTTAGTTAAGTCCAAAAGTGTTCCAAGGGAAATGATGCAAAAAGATTAATAAAGACATCAATAAAACTATTATTGAATTATAAATATAGCATTGAATATGGTCATTGCATTGTTACTGCGTAATATTGTTATTTTCATAATATTATTGCCATAGCATTGTCATTTTCAAAGAATTCGTGTATTCATATACCATGAATCGATCCAAGGAAGATTATTGGTTATTGATATTGTATTGTTATGGTATTATGATATTTCCATTGATGATATGATGGTTGATACTATGTTTTTTTATGAATAAGGAGCATGCAATGTTTATTGCATAATTGATATTATGATTGTCATTAAAGCATGATAATTGGCATAACATGTTCATTCATTGTTATTGTCTACCTCACTTAGACTATATAAGTCTAACACATTCATTTGCATAACATTTCAGGTTAAAAAAATATCGGATTGAGATCGGGATTAGCTTGAAGTTCGGCAAATCACCACAAGCTTAAAGTAATGTATTTTTGTTCCACTCCTAGAATGGTGGCAAAGTAGTTAATGTAGTCGATGATGATGTTTTGTCTATGTGTATGAAGACTATGTTTTATACACGGATAAAGTGCCTTAAATGACTTGTTAAGTTTGCTTGAAAATGACTTAATATGCATATTTAGCTTAATAAGGTTGAAACGTAGTAAACATATTCGAATGATGATGAAATTTGGCATGTTAGTAGTTTATAGCATTGGAATATTGTGTCATTACAGGTCAAATCGAATAAAAACCATCAAAAATATGTCATTACATGACAGGCTGTATTGAAACAGGTGATGGTCTTTCGATATGGGTAAGCATAATTGAACCTAAGAAAACACGACGTACTGAAACAGATTAGGGCCGTACCGAAACATTTTGTCACTAGAATCGGTCATTTCGATACGGGTTCATAGCGTATCAAAACGTGTCAAAGGTCAAAGTCAAATGAAGTCAATCTGTATCGATACTAGTTTTCCGTATCAATACGGTCAGAAAGGTAAAGTCAACCTGTACCGATACTGGTGTGACCGTATCGATACGGTTTAAAGGGTAAAGTCAACATGGGTTGACCATTCTGCACTCGTTTCGAAACAGCCCTAGTGTGTATAGTTATGGGGTTAGTTAAGTTAGTTAAAGGCATATTAAAAAATTGCAATTTTCACGGTTTAGTCACTAAAGTTTGAGAGATTAATTGAATGAGTTATCGTATGTTGTCGGTGTAAATGTTAATATTAAAAAGAAATTTTATTGTACCGATCACCGCATTATTCATCGGTAGCTCGCTCCGACACGGTTCTCTACTAGGCCGAGAATGGGTGTTATATTGTGTTACTTTGCCACCTAGGAGTTATTTATTGTGTATTGTGACTTGCCGGCTAATCCGATCTTTTATTTATAGATGTCTAACCCTGTTAAGAATTATGATAGCTCGAAACAAGGAACAGAGTATCCCCCTAGTAGCTTTTGTCAACGTAAGCACCCTAAAAGTTATTGTCGTAAAGAGTCTGGAGCTTGTTTCTTGTGTGATAAAATGGGACACTTCCTCCATAATTGTCTAAAGCACCCGTTCAATTTTAAATCTACCCGATTTTCTAAAGCTAGAAGAGATTGGCCAATAGACTTTGGAAGGACGAATCCTTCAACGCCTGAAAAATACGAGCCTGAGGAATGTGATGATGATCAACATATTAATTAAGGTAAAAATTCGAGGATGAATTCTTTTTAAAGGGGGAGAATTGTAACACCCCATCAATAGGTCTAGTAGAAATTAAGTTCGAAACCTAGTTATTTGATTATTATTATTATTATTAAAAGGGGAAGGACGTGGCAGCCAAATGAATTGGCCACCACAATAGGCCATTCGGCCATTTGAAATTTAATGTGGCAAAATGCCACAAATTTGGCTTAAATTGGCCATTTGAAGTTGCCTTATGACCACGTGGCCTTAGGTGGCTAAATCATGCCCCAAATTTATGCCACCAAATTTCCATGCGTGGAGCATGAAAAGGGGACGGCAAATTAAAGTATAAAAAAGGGCAAGGAGGCATTGGTCACTCACGGCAAGGTGAGAAAGAATTCAAAAAAAATTAGTAAGATAGACCGTGTGAGAAGAGAAATAAATTTATATATGATCCATTGTTTGATTGATTTTCCGGTATTTTTTACATAGTAATATCGAATCTCTGCCGACGTCGGGGTAAGCTCAAATCCTTGGATGGTCTAAGTTTCAGTATCGAGTCTGATTAATATTTTTATATTTATTCGATATGGTCTTGTCGGTCCTAACCAATTCTTATTTAATCTAGCTCAAGAAGTCGAGATAGAACAACCGTCAACCAAGGGAAAAAGTGTCGTTATTCAGGAACCCTAATATCGAGGTGAGTGTAGTCAGAGTCGCTGAATTAGGCGAGGAGCCTTTCCGAATTTATCGTTATTGATTTAGGTTGTTTACTAACCATTGGATTAAAGGAGTTTTGCATAAAGCATTATTGAATGTCACGTTGATATGTTTTAGTAAGTATTGCATCGTATCATCGTCCGTAGCATTATTGTTGTTGTCATCGAAGTCATTGAAACATCGCTACATGAATCATTGAGCATCAAACATTGATTATTGCATATTGGATATTGCATATTGCTATTGAGATATTGGTGTTGATGTGTGCATATGGTCATCAAATTATTGACATTGAATCATTGTTATCGTTATCGATTTGAAGATATTGTCATTGACACTGTTACCGACTTCGTTATTGACACTCTTATAGACTGATAAAGATATCGTATTGATAAAATATTATTGAGGAAAAGTCTTTGGATACTTGGGCTTGGTACTTGGTACATTCATTGGGACTACGGTCTATGAGCCACGACTCAAGGGTAACGACCCTAGGCGAGGCGGAGGTTCGGTTGGAGTGAGTACGAGCATTGAAAGCATTGAATCATTGATACTGTATTGAAAAAAGCCATTGCTTTGTGCTTTGAGCTCGTTTATTACCGACTATCGAACCAAAGTTACCTAAGTCCAAAAGTGTTTCAAGGAAAATGATGCAAAAACATTAATAAAGACATCAATAAACCTATTATTGAATTATAAATATAGCAATGAATATGGTCAATGCATTGTTACTGCCGTAATATTGTTATTGTCATAATATTATTTCCATACCATTGTCATTGCCATAGAATTCGTGTATCCATATACAATGAATCGATCCAAGGAAGATTATGGTTATTGATATTGCTTTGTTATGGTATTATGATACTGCCATTGATGATATGATGGTTCATACTATGTTTTTTTTATATAAATAAGGAGCATGCCCTGTTTATTGCATAATTGATATTATGATTGTCATTAAAGCATCATAAATGACATACCATGTTCATTCATTATTATTGGCTACTTCACTGAGACTATATAAGTCTAACGCATTCATTTGCATAACATTACATATTAAGGAAAGTATCGGATTGAGATCGAAATTAGCTGGAATTTCGGCAAGTCACCACAAGCTTAGAGTAATGTATTTTTCTTCCACTCCTAGAATGGTGGCGAAGTAGTTAATGTAGTCGATGATGATGTTTTGTCTATGTGTATGAAGACTATGTTTTATACGTGGATAAAGTGCCTTAAATGACTTTTTAAGTTTGCTTGAAAATGACTTAATATGCATATTTGGCTTAACAAGGTGAAAATGTAGTAAACATATTCAAATGATGCTGAAATTTGGCATGTCAGTAGTTTATAGCATTGGAATATTGTGTGTAAAGTTTCACTCTATTTGGACACTATTTGATTAGTTGAATCAGATAAAAACCAGCAAAAATATGTCATTACATGTCAGGCCGTATCGAAACAGGTGATGGCGTTTCAATACGGGTAAGCATAATTGAACTTAAGAAAACAGGGGCGTACTAAAATTGATTAGGGTCGTACCGAAACATTTTTGACACTTTTTTTCAAAAAGGGTATCGATACGCTTCCCCGTGTATCGGTACGACCTTCAAACCTTTACCTAGGCATATCAATACGCGGGCATCTCGTATCGGTACCCCTAAGCTGAAATGCTTTAAAATATCCTTAGCGTATCGAAACGCAATCCCGAGTATCGATACACATACCAGAAATGCACTTCCAACAACCCTCAAATCACATTTAACAACAATTAAACATGTCCAAATCATTCATACAAGTTATAATCAACATCCCAAACACTTATGCATCATCAACCTTTCACGACACAAGCATTAAGCATAGCATTCCATGAAGATATATTAACTACTCAAGCATGCTTTTAAACATAAACCATAGCATAGCCAAACACTAAATATAAGACCACAGATCAAATAAAGACCATTTACAAGTTAAAAAACACAAACCAAGCATGCTCAAGGTGTTTAACATCACCAAACAAATCCATGAGTAGAAATCCCTCCCATTGCCTCTTATTACACTAAAGTAAATCATATACTTTGCTTAACTAAATTCACTTGGATTCCCATTGCTCTCTTGTTTCCAAAGATGCTCAATTCTATGCATTGATGAAACAAACGAGCGTAAGAATAAAGCTTAGTGAGAACCGCTAACTACAAAACTTTCATCAATGCATTTTATAAAACCAAATCATCATTCTTTGTAAACCTATGCATTCTTTTAAAACATGCACTTTAAAACATCATTTCCACTATCAAATCTACATGCTCATAGCATCATCAAATTTTAATAGCAAAACC
Source organism: Hibiscus trionum (assembly GCA_030270665.1). Taxonomy (NCBI): domain Eukaryota; kingdom Viridiplantae; phylum Streptophyta; class Magnoliopsida; order Malvales; family Malvaceae; genus Hibiscus; species Hibiscus trionum. The sequence continues at coordinate 29,351,534 of BSYR01000027.1, forward strand.
TATGCTCATGCTTAAACTAAGCATCATATGCATTCTAGCATATCTCTCAAGCATCTCATGCTTTCTCAACATCAATGTTCATCATTAAATCATTAAATCAATTTCATTATATTGGCTCACAAGTGATCAATAACAACTCATATAAAAACCAACACAATTGACACAGTCGGATACGCGGATTACAAGTGTTGTCCCACATGCTTCATACACACTACCAGATTACACAAGGTGGAGTTAAATGGCACAATCACAACCCCTCAACACCCGTGATGGAGATTATTAGCACAATCACAACCCCTCAACATTCAGTCATCGGTAGTTGTATAATTCCACTAACGAGAGCACGAGACACAAACCACAAGATTCACACACGGAATTAAACCATCCACTGTTGTGATCTTAGCCTCAATCGTTAGGGTACTTGGATGGAGTTTACGGCACAATCACAACCCCTCGACATCCAAGGCGACTTTATTCACGGTGCACCCAATCCAATAGCCGACTAACTATATCCGATTAAAGAAACCAAAAACCATTTCCATAACTTTCCAATATAATCATTTATCATCATCATTTCACTGTTTTACAAGCATAAACCACAATGCCATTTTCACAAGCATTAACATGCTTAAACCAAATGCATAAATCATATAAACCCAAGGATCACTTATCATGTGAATCCTTATAAAAAGGAATTAAAAACCAGCATCATCAATGCTCAAATCATGCTTTCAAAAAGTAATAAACCACATTCAAATCAAGTGCATTTTAAACCAAAACATAGCACATTCCGAGAGAGACTTTCGATTTACTTACTCTTGAGCTTAGCTAAGTGTTTCAAACTTAAACTAAGCTCCCAAAACCACACTCAAAGTGTTTCAAAGCTGGAAAATCCTCTTCCACTCACCGATACGCGTAACTTCACTCACTAACGCGTAGATCACTAGCCCGAAGCCTCCAAAAATGCTTTATTTGCTTTCGAAACAAGATCCCCTGTTTTTAGAGCATCATAACAGAGATCCAAATGCATTTCAACACCAGCAACTAAACACAAACTCGTTGCCCAACAAAACTACACTAATTTACCCATCCGAAACAACCGATAACTCAATCGCTTGCTTCCTAAACCAAGCCCAGCAAACATACATCACATCCAACCATTAATAATCATCAAAACACATCTAAAAACAACCTAAACTCTTCCTTATACCTCGAGAAACAAAACACCATCAAATCACCTCAAAAACAGAACTAAAACCATCAAGAAACTCCAGGATCTCAAGGATTTCGTAATCTATATCATCAAAACACTTTTTCAACAACATAATCATCACAAAACTCAATTAGAATCAATCTAAAGCAGAGTTCATCAACAATACTCCGAAAATCAAGATTTAAACCATTATTTCGCAAGATTTTGATCTTAAATCAAAACTATAATTAAAAATCAGTTAAAAACAATTAGGACTAATTAATCTTTGGAATTTCAATAAAAACCCTAGATTAGAGGTTGAGAACGGGATTTATCTCCAATCCTTGCCTTCTTTAAAGATTGACAAGTTTTTGCTTCAAAATCTTGAAGAACTTGAAGAGAATTCTTGGAAAAAGATGAGAAATTAAAGAGAGAGTGTTTGGGAGAAAAGAAATCTGAAGAAAAGGTTTGAGAAAATGGGTTTTGCTGAAAATGAGAATTGAAAGTTAGTTACGTGAAATAAAACCTCCCTATTTACCATTTTATAAATTAAAATAAAATCCCTTTTAAATCAATTATATTAAAACTCTGTTAAAACACGTGCCAATTTAAGGGAAGGTGTAATTGCACAAAATCTCCCTAAAGATTCTAAGATTTTGACTCCTTTTTTGAAATAGCATTTTCCACAATTTTAAAACTTTACATTTTGGTCACTACCCAAAATGTACCACTTCCAAAACTCATTTTGTAAAATTGATTTGACCAACCTCTTAACAATGATTTTAGAGGATTTTAGCAATTTTGTCATATTTTTATCCTTTCCCGTTCCTTTATTTCCCTAAACCACCTAATACAATTCGAATCGTTTTCGACCAGCCAGGTCCGATGTCTAAAACATCTAGGCCCAAAACCAGCGTGTTACAACTCTCCCCCACTTAGGAAATTTCATCCTCGAAATTTTACCTGAAGGAAAAAGATGCGGGTACTGCTTTAACATGTCTGCCTTGCATTCCCACGTGGCCTCCTCAACTACTCGGTGTCGCCACAACACCATCACAAGCTCTATCGTCTTGCCACGAAGAACTTTGCTGCTCGAATCCCGGATCCTCACTGGTTCCTTGTCATAAGACAAGTTCGGATTCAACTCTATCTCCTCAACAAGCATCACATGCGAAGGATCCGATCTATTCCTCCGCAACATCGAAACATGAAACACATCATTAATCCTTTCCAACTCGGGAGGGAACCTCAACCGATAAGCCACAGGACCAATACGCTCCAAAACTTCATAAGGTCCAAAAAACCTCGAGCTAAGCTTACCCTTACGCCCAAAGGCAAGTGCTTCTCCCAAGAACCCTGGAAATCAATAACGCAGCATCTCAACATGTCCTCAAGCACTTGAATAACACGCTTCGACTGCCCATCCGTCTGAGGATGATAAGAAGTACTGAATTTCAACCGTGTACCCAAGGCATGATGCAAACATTCCCGAAACCTTGATGTGAACCTCGGATCTTTATTCGACACTATAAATTTCGGCACACCGTGCAGATACACAATCTCAGTGATATACAGCTCTGCCATCTTATCCAAGGTATACATAGTATGCACAGGCAAGAAATGTTCACACTTCGTAAGGCGATCAACAATCACTCAAACAAAATTTTTCTTCGACGATGACAAGGGCAAACCAGACACGAAATCCATGGTAATCCTTTCCCAATTCCATTTCGGGATTTTCAAAGGTTGCAACAACCCAAAATGAACATGATGTTCAGCCTTCACTCGCTGACAAACCATGCATTTGCTAACGAACTCAACAACATCCTTCTTCAACCCCACCCAATAGTACTCATCCCTCAAACCATGATACATATTCGTACTACCAGGTGCATAGCGAAATGACTACTATGTGCTTCAGTCAGAATAGTGGGCTTCAACTTAACATCATTCGGCACCACTATCGGACTCCCAAAACACAAAACATCATCATTAAAACTGAAATCCGAAGGGTTACCATCTGCAATATCCTGAACATGAGGAACAAGGGAATCGTCAAGCAACTGCTTATCCTTGATCATCTAAATCAAAGATGGTTTCACTTGCAATTCAGCAACGAGACCACCATCTCATGATATGCTCAAGCGAGCAAACATCGCCCTCAACTCCACAACCACCTTCCTGGTCAAAGCATCAGCCACAACATTGGCCTTTCTAGGATGATACTCGATCGACAGATCATAATCTTTAAGCAACTTCACCCATCGACGTTGCCTAAGATTCAACTCCTTTTGAGACATAAGATACTATAAACTCTTATGATCTGTGAATACCACACACTTCTCGCCATACAAATAATGTCTCAAAATCTTTAAGGCAAACACAATAGCCGCGAGCTCAAGATCTTGAGTAGGGTAGTTACACTCATGCACCTTCAATTGCCTATATGCATATGCTACTACCTTACCCTCCTGCATCAACACACAACCCAAACCAACATAAGACACATCGCTATAGGCCACAAACTCCTTACCAGACTCAGGTTGAATCAGGACATGAGCTTGCATCAAAGCTTTCTTCAGTTTCTCAAAAGCTTGTTGCCTCGCATCTGTCCACTCAAATCGAACATTCTTCTACAAAAACTTGGTCAAAGGTGCAGCGATCTTTGAGAAAACCTAGACAAACCTATGGTAATAACTCGCCAAGCCAAGAAAACTTCGTACCTCTGTCACTAACTTAGGCACTTTCCAACTCATCAATGCGTCTACCTTATGCGGATCCACACGAATACCCTCGGCCGATACAACATGTCCAAGAAAGACCACCTCCCTCAGCCAAAACTCACACTTGCTTAGCTTAGCATAAAGCTGGTTCTCCAACAACACTTGTAACACTATCCTTAGGTTTCTATCATGCTCCTCTTTGGTACGAAAGTACACAAGGATGTCATCGATGAACACCACCACAAACTGATCAAAAAACTCATGGAATACGCGATTCATCATGTCCATGAAAGCATCAGGTGCGTTGGTTAAACCAAAAGGCATCACTAGAAACTCATAATGAACATACCTTGTCCGAAAAGTTGTCTTAGGTACGTCCACATCCTTCACCTTCAACTGGTAATACCCTGACCTCAAATCAATCTTAGAAAACACTGAGGCTCCTCGAAATAGATCAAAAATATCATCAATCCTTGACAAGGGATACTTGTTCTTGATCGTCAACTTGTTAGTTTCTGATATTCTATACACATCCGTATTGTCCCATCTTTCTTCTTTACAAACAACATCGGCGCACCCCAAGGTGATACACTCGGCCGGATGAACCCTCGATCAAGCAAATCCTGAAGTTGCGTCTTCAACTCTTTAAGCTCTTTAGGTGCCATTCGGTAAGGACGAATGAACACCAGAGTCGTATTCTCGTACAACTCAATACCAAACTCAACTTCCCTGTTTGGCGGCAACCCAAGCAAATCTTCCTGAAAGACACCCAGAAAATCGCAAACGGTTCTGATGTCCTGCACACGTACATCCTTTCTACCATGATTCACCACATATACAAGATAAGCATAACATCCCATCCTTAACATACGGCTTGCTTCCAAAGCCAAAACAACATTAGACAAGAATTTCACATTCTCGCCTACTATCACCACCTCATAATCATCAGCAAGATTTAAGGTGACTCGCTTAACATCAAAGTAAACCATTGCTCTATGCTCAGATAACCAATCCATACAAAGAATCACATCAAATCCATAAAAGGATAACTCCATCAAATTGACAAGAAAGACATGACCCTGAACAGATAAGGAACACCTCTGATACAACTTCCTTGTGACAACAGTCTCACCAAAAGAACTAGTCACTTGCATTCCTACTTCAAGCAACTCAACAAGTATATCAAGCAAATGTGCATGCTAACTCAAGATATAAGAATGTGTGGATCCAGAATCAAACAAAGCTAACAATGATAAAGACTGTAGAATAAAGGTACATGCGATAACATCGTTGTCGTTGCGCCTCTCGCGCTGAGCAAAGACCATCGCAAGACCGCCTCTCCTCTCTGAATATTACCTCGGTCGTGCCCACGGCCTCTCTAAGGTGCAACCACAGCAGGTGCACATCCATGGCCTCCACCGGCCAACAGAGGACACTCACGCCTCATGTGATCTGCTGAACCACAGTTCCAGCAAGAATTCCCTGTCACCACAACAGGAGCCTGTGCCTCTCTAGCCTCACCAGAACAATCTCGCCTCAGATGGTCCCTCGATCCACACGTCCAGCATATGTGCTACTCAGACCTCACTTGTCCACCCTGAGCCTGTCCACCTCGTCCTATAGCACCTCACCTCCAATCAGGCTGATGCCTCCTATCTCGGCCTCTCTTGTTCCGTCTACCACCGGAACTGAAATCAACTGCTCTCTTACCAAAGCTAGAACCACCTACACGAGATGTCAGACCCAAACTCTGCTCGATGTCCTTAGCCCGAATTAAGAGCACATCAAAATATGTGTAGTCTATAGCCAACAAAAAGGTATTTACTTCCTGCACTAGCCTATATCGGAAGCGATCACAATGATGCCTTTTACTCGGCATCAACTTAGGGGTATACTGGCTCAGACGTACGAACTGGACCTCGTACTCAACCATAGAAAGATTTCCTTATACAAGCGACATGAACTCACACTTCTTTTCATCCAAGTATCTCACACAAAGATACTTCTTCTTAAAGGCACTCCGAAAAAACTCCCAATCAACCTCATTGGGTTCCATTCAAGCGATGATAGTCATCCACCGGCTATAAGCATCACCCTGGAGAAAGGTAACTGTGCATCCCAGCTTGTGCACATCATTGCATCCCATTTGATCCATAATACGTATCGTACTAGCTAACCATGCCTCTGATGCCACAAGAGACATACTATGGAACTCAACAGCTCCCAAATTCCTCAGCCTTTCAAAAGGAAAATCCACCTGCCCAGCTGTACGTGCCTATACTTGCGCTCCAGCTACCGCAGCCTGAAATGCTCCGGTGATCGCTTGAACCAGTGGTGCTAGATCATCCAATCCTGGACCAGCCATTCCACGTTGCTCCGGCTCCCCACCTCCAGGTGTTGGCGGAGGTAGAGTCTCATCAAACGGGTTCTCGACCCCCCTAATTACCCTGATTACCCCGCTTAGGCGCAGTCACGATCGTATTTGATCTATGATCTCTCCTCGGACCCATTGTGCTATTTTTAACAAGGCATAACTACACAAACAAATCAAACCATGATTTAGGCCAACCTCAAGCAAGGATCCAAGTTTACAAAACCAATTTAAAACATTCATCTATTGTAATAAGGCAATGGGCACCCCAATTTCCCTCAAGCATAACATAGCATAAAATAGCCTATAGCTACCATCATGTTCTATCTCATCCACAATCAGCAACATACAATCATATTTAACTGTCATATGATTCATAACAACCAAGCATGGCATAAACACCAACATTCGACCAAAACATGATTTTTTAAACAACATGCCACTTAACATTGAATCGAACATCAAAACATACCAATTCCAATTACCATCATCCCTATATCTGTCGAAACCTGGCTCTAATACCAACAAATGTAACCCCCTTAGCCCATCTTAGACGCCCGACCCGAACTAAGAGGATTACACGGGGAAAATCGAAGTCAACTCATTAAAGCCGACTTCGATTAACGACTCTCTTTTTTATCTTTTCTAAATGCTCATTAAGGTCCAATATATTCAGCAAAGCAATTAGAAGAACACGATACAATGGTTGGATTTTGATTAGGGGTTCAATTACGTAAATTTCATAATTAGGGACTAAACTATATATTCCATAAAATATAGGGACCATTCAGATTTTAAAGTTACCGATCCTTAATTAGTCATGTAACATGCCATCATGTCAAATTTCATCACAAACAGATCATCCAGACACAACCAATTGATCATACAACATCAAGGGACTAATATGCAACATTTTAGGACTTAAAAAGATTCGTTTAACTGAAATTAACGGCTCTGTATCGGTACACCTAAGCGTGTATCGATACGGGGGAAGGTAGTAGCAAATTTTTGAAAAATGGTATCGAATACGCTTCCCCGCGTATCGGTACGGCCTTCAAACCTTTCCCTAGGCGTATCGATGCGCGGTCAACTCGTATCGGTACCCCTAAGCTGAAATGCCTAAAAATAGCCTTAGTGTATCGATACACAATCCCGAGTATCGATACGCATACCAGAAATGCACTTCCAATAGCCCTCAAATAACATTTAACAACAATTAAGCATGTCCAAATCATTCATACATGTTATAATCAACACCCCAAACACTTATGCATCATCAACCATTCACAACACTAGCATTAATCATAGCATTCCATGAAGAGATATTAACTACTCAAGCATGCTTTTAAACATAAACCACAGCATAGCCAAGCACCAAATAAAATACCACAAACCAAATAAAGACCATTTACAAGTCAAAAAAAAAACAAACCAAACATGTTCAAGGTGTTTAACATCACCAAACAAATCCATGAGTAGAAATCCCTCCCATTGCCTCTTATTACACTAAAGTAAATCACATGCTTTGCTTAGCTAAATTCACTTGGATTTTCCGTGCTCTCTTGCTACCAAAGATGCTCAATTCTCTGCATTGAAGAAACAAATGAGCGTAAGCATAAAGCTTAGTGATGACCGCTAACAACAAAAATTTCATCAATGCAATTAAAAAATCAAATCATCATTCTTTGTAAACCTATACCTTCTTTTAAAACATGCACTTTAAAACACCATTTCCACTTTCAAATCCACATGCTCAAAGCATCATCAAATTTTAACAGCAAAACATTGCTCATGCTTAAACCAAGCATCATATGCATTCTAGCATATCTCTCAAGCATCTCATGCTTTCTCAACATCAATGTTCATCATTAAATAATTAAATCAATTTCATTATATTGGCTCACAAGTGATCAATAACAACCCATATCAAAACAAACACAATTGACACAATCGAATACGCGGATTACAAGCATTGTCTCACACGCTTCGTACATACTACCGAATTACACATGGTGGAGTTAAATGTCACAATCACAACCCGTTAACACTCGTGATGGAGATTAATGGCACAATCACAACCCCTCAACATCACTCATCGGTAGTTGTATAATTCCACTAACGAGAGCACGGGACAAAAACCACGAGATTCACACACGGAATTAAACCATCCACCGTAGTGATCTTAGCCTCAATCGTTAAGGAACTTGGATGGAGTTTACGACACATTCACAATCCCTCGACATCCAAGGATACTTTATTCACGGTGCACCAAATCCTATATTCGGCTAACTATATCTGATTAAAGTAACAAAAAACCATTTCCATCACTTGCCAATATAATCATTTATCATCATCATTTCACTGTTTTACAAGCATAAACCACAATGCCCTTTTCGCAACCATTAACATGCTTAAACCAAATGCATAAATCATATAAACCCAATGATCACTTACCATGTGCATATTTAACAAAATGGCATTAAAAATCAGCATCATCAATGCTCAAATCATACTTTAAAACAGTAATCAAACCACATTCAAATCAAGTGCATTTTAAACCAAAACATAGCACATTCCGATATAGACTTTCGATTTACTTACTCTTGAGCTTAGCTAAGTGTTTCAAACTTACAGTAAGCTCCCAAAACCACACTCAAAGCGTTTCAAAGATGGAAAATCCTCTTCCACTCACCGATATGCGTAACTTTGCTCGCTGATGCATAGTTCACTCGCTTGAAGCCTCCAAAAATACATCGCTTGCTTCCGAAATAAGATCCCCTGTTTTTATAGCATCAAAATAGAGGTCCAAATGCATTAAAACGCATTTCAACACCAACAACTAAACACAAAATCGTTGCCCAGCAAAACTACACCAATTTACCCATCCGAAACAGCCGAAAACTCAATCGATCGCTTCCTAAACCATGCCCAGCCAACATACATCACATCCAACCATTAATAGTCATCAAAACACATCTAAAAACAACCTAAGACCTTCCTTATACCTCCAGCAACAAAACACCACCAAACCACCTCAAAAACTCAACTAAAACCATAAAGAAACTCAAGGATCTCAAGGATTTCGGGATCTATATCATCAAAACACTGTTTGAACAACATAACCATCTCAAAAATCAATTAGAATCAATCTAAACAGAGCTCATCAACAACACTCAGAAAATCAAGATTTAAACCATTATTTTGCAAGATTTTGATCTTAAATCAAAACTCAGTCAAAAACAACAATTAAGAGTCAATAATCTTGGGAATTTCAATAAAGAACCTATATTAGCGGTTGAGAACGAGATTTACCTCCAATCCTTGCCTTCCTTAAAGATTGACAAGTTTTTGCTTCAAAAATTTTGAAGAACTTGAAGAGAATTCTTGGAAAAAGATGAGAAACTAAAGAGAGGGTGTTTGGGAGAAAATAAATATGGAGAAAAGGTTTGAGAAAATGGGTTTTGCGGAAAATGAGAATTGAAAGTTAGTTACGTGAAATAAAACCTCCATATTTACCATTTTATTAATTAAAATAAAATACATTTTAAATCAATTATATTAAAACTCTTTTAAAACACATGTCAATTTAAGGGAAGGTGTAATTGCACAAAAGCTCCCTAAATATTCTAAGATTTTGACTCCTATTTTGAAATTTCATTTTTCAACAGTTTCAAAACTTTACATTTTGGTCACTACCCAAAATGTACCACTTCTAAAACTCATTTTGTAAAATTGATTTGACCAACCTCTTAAACATGATTTTAGAAAATTTTATCATATTTTTATCCTTTCCCGATCCTTGATTTCTCTAAACCACCTAATACGATTCGAACCATTTCTGACCGGCCCGATCCGATGACTAAAACATCTAGGCCCAAAACCAGGGTGTTACACACCATCATCACTGAAACTGTAATTCGAAGGATTACCCTCCGCAATGTTCTTAACATGTGGAACCAAGGAATCATCATGCAACTGTTTTTCCTTAATCAATTCAATCAAAGATGGTTTCACCTGAAACTCGGCCACCAAGCCACCATCACGAGACAAACTCAAACGAGCAAACATCTCTCTCAACTCCACTGCAACCTTTCGGCTCAAAGCATCAGCCACCACATTGCCTTCCCCGGGTGATACTCGATCGTGAAATCATAATCATTTAGCAATTCTATCCATCGACGCTGCCGAAGATTTAACTCCTTCTGAGACATAAGATACTTGAGACTTTTGTGATTCATGTACAGAGTACATCTTTCACCATAAAGATAATGCCTCCATATCTTTAGAGCAAACACTACAACCGCAAGCTCAAGATCATGAGCAGGATAATTACGCTCATGCATCTTCAACTGCCTTGACGTATAAGCAACTACTCTACCCTCCTGCATCAACACACATCCTAAACTCACATAGGATGCATCACAATACACTACAAACTATTTTCCCGATTCAGGTTGAATCAAGATCGGAGCTTACACCAAAACTTTCTTCAACTTTTGAAAAGCTTTCTGCCTCACCTCCGTCCACTCAAACGTAACATATTTCTAAAGCAACTACGTCAATGAAGTAGCTATCTTAGAAAATCACTCCACAAACCGACGGTAATACCCACCCAAGCCTAGAAAACTACAAACCTCTGTCACTGATTTCAGTTATTTCCATCCCACAACTGCCTCAATCTTTTGAGGATCCACACAGATACCCTCGGCTGACACCAGATGACTAAGAAACACCACCTCCCTAATCTAGAACTCGAATTTACTCAACTTTGCATAAAGCTGATTATCCAACAAAGTTTGCAGCACTATCCTCAAATGCTTATCGTGATCCTCCTCGTTACGAGAGTACACAAGGATATCATTGACAAACACCACCACAAACTGATCAAGATACTCGTGGAACACTTGGTTCATCATATCCATGAACGTAGCCGGTGCATTGGTCAAACCAAAAGGCATCACTAGAAACTCGTAATGCTCGTACCTTGTACGAAAAGCTGTCTTCGATACATCCTCATCCTTCACCTTAAGCTGATAATACCCTGAACTTAGATCAATCTTTGAAAACAAAATCGCACCATGAAACTGATCGAAAAGATCATCAATTCGAGGTAAAGGGTACTTGTTCTTTATCATCAACTTATTCAGTTGCCAATACTCTATACACATCCACATTGTCCCATCCTTTTGTTAGATCATCGGCGCATCCCATGGCGCGGCGGAAAACAAACACGATGATCTCATCAGTGATCCATGTACGTATAATCTGAATTCAGGAGGAAGAGATAGGTTTACTTACATTGAGTTCCTTGATAAATAGTAAGAACAGATACATCTCACGATCTCACGAATAATACGAATCTTAGCCTCCATGAATAGATCGTCTCAGCCTCTACTCAGTTCACCCGATTGAAAAGTTGTGAGCAATTTTCTTTTTCACTAGACGTTTTTGAGAAAAAAATACATTTCAAAACAGGGTTAAACGGCTGCTAGACCATTAACCCCTTGTTTATAGTATGTTACCCTAACTACATAGAATTTTTAATTAATTCTGAACTATAATTACTTTAATTATTTTAAATTCAGAATTCTACGTATAAAAAATACTTTAGCATATATATCAAATATATATGTCTTATTATTAATTATACATGTTATATACATAAACTAAATTGTACATATGTAACTTTTTATTAATTGCTCTTTTCAACCCTGGGGTGTGACCCTGTAGGTTCCAGTAACATTAGTAGCGATTATCAGAACTATTCCAATATCACAAACAATGAGTGACATCTAGCAATGTATCATTGTCACCTAAATTATTGGAAGTAAAGATTCAACATAACATCTTCGTGATCAACTATTTTAATGTATTATATCCCTTTGTCCTTTATATCTAGAATAGGCACAAGTCTTGGAATAGTCACACTTGTTTGCCTATCTATTATTTCTTGATATCTAGAGTAGACAACAGACGAATAATATGTGATATCTCATATCATCTTTGTAACACCCCAATTTTGGGCTTGGAAGTTTAGGGTCTGAACCGGACCGGTCTAATTTCCGATTCGAATATAAAAGGTGGTTTTAGGGAAAGCCTAGTTCGGGATGCATTAAAAATATGGAAAAACATTTAAAAATCATCTTTTAATATATATAAGAGAGTGGTGAAATCAATTTCACAAAATAAGGCTTGGAAATATGACATTTCGAATTAGTGACTAAAATGTAATTTTTGAAAAGCTCGTGACTGTTTTGAAAGGATTGAAACTTTGAATCTTTAAGGATCTAATTTACCCAAGAAAGGATTTCTCCAGATTTTTCTTGATTTTAAAGACTCATTTAATGTTTAATTAATTAAAAGAAGTGAGGGAAAACCATTTTTAGTTTTCATAACTAACTTTCTCTAAAATTTTCCCATTTCATTTTCTCTCAAAATTCCCTCAGCCAAACACATTTCCACAGCAGCTTTTCATTTGATTTTCACACCAAATGATAAGATTTCAATCCTCAAATGATTCCTAATCATTTCAACATCAAATCCTCTTCATTTACATATTGAATTTTCAAGGATTTTGGCTCTAAGCAAGGATAAATCCACATTTAGAGGTATGAACGTCTTTCTCCTCTAAATACTCAGTTCTTTACTGAAATTCCCAAGTTCTCAATCCTTAAATTAAGTTTTATTAAATGTTTTAATGTTGTGATCTTGATTTTGGCTTAAAACTTGAGATTTTGATTAAATCTTGAAGAATTTCGTGGAGGTTGTTTGGGCTCTATTTTGAGATGCCTTTTTAATGTATTTTGGATGTTTAATGATGTGTAATTGAGGTTTAATCAATGCAATCCCGAATAGGTTGATTTTCCTAAGTTTTTACATGTGAAAATGGTGGTTTTTGGGGTGATCTTGGTGTTCTGTTAATGTTGGAGGTATAAGGACAAGTTTAGATCCTTTTTTGGATGTTAATTGATGTTTAAGAATGTTTAGAAGTGATGGATCATGGCTGGGTAATGTTGTGGATGAGTTTGGTAGTGATTTCGGTTGTGTTTGGTAGCCGAAATGTTAGATTCGTTGAGAGCAGCGAGTTTAGGTGTTGTGGCTGGAGATTTTAATGCATGATGATGCATTAATCCTCTACTTTGATGTGTTTAAAATAGAGGAGTCACGTTCGGATCCTTGTGGTGTTGATCTGGAGGCTTGAACGGCGTTTCGGCAAGCTTGCGAAATGAAATCGGTGAGTGAAGTTTGGTTTTCAGCTTTGAAACCAATGTTTGAAGGTTTTGGGAGCTTAGTTTAAGTCTAAGCAACTTAATTAAGCTCAAGAGTAAGTTTTCGGTGAAACCCTCTCTTTGATGAACCATGAGATGGTTGGATGCAATGTGTATGTTTGCATGTTTTAAATTCTGTTTTGAAAGCATGTTTTAGCTTGTTTAATGCTGGTTTTGAAAGCCATGTGTTGAAGGATGCTCAAGGTAAGAGACACTTGGTTTGATATTGATAAATGTGGTTTTGATGCATAGTAATGCATGATGATTTAATGGCTTTGAGTAATGCTTTAAAACAGTGGAATGTTGATGATAAATGATGTATATTGGCAAGTGATGTTTTGGTTTTAAAGTACTTGAATCGGATATAGTTAGCCGGCTTTAGGATTGGGTGCACCGTGAATAAAGTCGCCTTGGATGTTGAGGGGTTGTAATGGTACCGAAAACTCCATCCAAGTACACTAACGAGATGTCTAAGATCACAATGGTGGTTAAAAGTCCATGTGTGAGTCTTGTGTTGTGTGTCCCATGTTATCGTTAGTGATGTTATACCACTACCAATGAGTGATGTGGAGGGGTTGTGATTGTACTGTTAAACTCTATCACGAGTGTTGAGGGGTTGTGATTGTACCGGTAAACTCCACCTTGTGTGTTTGGTAGTATGTATGAAGCGTATGGGACAACGCTTGTAATCCACGTATCTGATTGTGTTTTATGTGGAAAATGGTTATGGTATCACTTGGAAGCCAATATGACATGTTAAAGTTAATGAAGCATGAGATGCTTTTTGTTTAAGACTTGTTGATGATTATAAAGCATGAGATGCTTGTTATTAATGTATTGTTGCATGAGAATGATTTTTATGAATGAAAAGGCCTTATGAAAGGTGTTTTGTAAAAGTGCATTATTGTGTTGTTTCATTAGAGCACGCCTCACTAAGCAATTGTGCTTACGCTTTCTTTCTTGAACCAATAATGCAGAGAATTGAAGTGCTTTAAGGGCAGCAAGGAGGCTAAGAATCCAAGGGAAGGCAAAGCTCATGTATGGTGACTATTTTTACAACATTATTAGCTTTTGGTATTTGGCAATGGGAACCTAGATTGTGTTTGTTGGGAGATGTTTTGGACTCCCTGAGTTTGGCATGATGCCTATGCTGTTTTGGGCTTGTAAATGGCCATTTTGGTGTTTGCTTTAATGGTTTGATGCTTGGATGGTTTACAATAGTAGGATGCATGCATATAGATTGTGGTTCTTCCTAATTGATGCCATAAATGTGTTTTGATGATGCATATATGTTCCTTGTATGCATGATGACTTTTTGGCATAACTAGGAGGTCATAGAGATGTGTTTGAGTGGTTAATTGTGTGTTAAACCAGAAAAATCTGCACTTTCTAGGCAGTCCGTATCGGAACGGGCACTACCGTTTCGAAACGGGGGCCTGTAATGGCCTTCGTGTATCGAAACGGGTAGTGGGCGTTTCGAAACGGATTTGCCACTGTCAAGCCCTGTTTCAAAACAGGTCTCAAAACGAACCTACGTTTCGGAACGGTCAACCCCTGTTCCTAAACACTTGACCGTTGGGCACTGATTTGAATGGTTTAAGGTTTGCGAGCTTTATGTTTTAGTCCTGAGTTTTGTATATGCAATTGCTTGAGTTTGAGATGTCTGTTTGAGGTAAAATTTGACAGAGAAGCATGTAACATGACTAATTTCATAATGGTAACTTAATAATCAATTTAATCCTCTCAATTTACGGAATTTACATTTTGGTCCCTAAATGTTGTAAGTTGTGCAATTGAGTCCCTTATTGCTTTCCGATTGCTGTGATTTTTGTATATGCTTATCTCAAGAGTACGCCTAGGGTTAATGTGCATCTAGAAAAGTTTAAAAAGAAAAAAAGGGTCGTTAATCAAGGTTAACTTTCGGGTTGACTTTGGTTTTCCCCGTGTAATCTTCATAGTTCGGGTCAACCGTATAGGCCGGGCTAACGGGGTTACATTTGGTGGTATCAGAGCTGAGTTCTCGAGTAATTGGGAATTTTTATGTGGGTGATGTATGCATAATTGCATGATGTGCCTTTTTGAATGAAAGTGTGATGTGTGAATTGTAAAGTATGTTGCAATTATGATGTTATGCTATGTTGAAGTATGTTAGAGGGACCCATTGCCATATCAAAACTAATGAAATGGTTTGTTTTTGAAAAAAATGAGCTTGAGTGCTTGGATTACTTACCTTGCTGGGCCTGATTATGTTTATTGCATTTGTGTTAGTGAATTGTATTAGAGTATGGGACCTCGTAGAGAGACGAGAGTTAATACGCGAGCTATGGCTCAGAATGAGAATGAGGAGAATGCTGATAATGTAGTGGATTTGCCTCCTCCTCCTGGTGGTGGACCGCCCGGTGGTGGTGGTGCTGGAGGTGACGGAGCTGGCGTTGATGCTGGTGCTGGGGTCGCTGGACCTGAAGCTGGACATTGGCCGGCTGCTCCTGATATGACAGTTTTGATACAAGCTATTGTGGGAGCCTTTCAGGCGGCAGTAGCTGGAGCTAATGGAGCTGGGCATCAGGGAGATGCTAATGCTAGACTACCCTTGGAACGTCTGCGCAGTCTGGGAGCGACTGAGTTCAGGGGTTTGTCTGCTGAAGGTTCCGAGTCTTGGTTGGAAAGTACCAAGAGGATATTGGGGCAAATGAACTGCAATGATGTGCAGAAGCTGGGATGTGTGGTATCGCTGCTACATGATGATGCGTATACCTGGTGGACGACCGCTATCTCCGGAATGGAGGATGTTGATGTGACTTGGACGTTCTTTCTGAACGCGTTCAAGCGAAGGTATCTGGGTGTGAGATACCTAGATGAAAAGAAAAGAGAGTTCATGTCTCTTACGTAAAGGAGCATGACAGTAGCTGAATACGAGATTCAGTTTGTTCGTCTCAGTCAGTACGCACCTAAGCTTATCCCTGATGAAAGGGAAATGTGTGAACGTTTCCGATATGGTTTAGTGACAGAAGTGAAGACCTATATGCTTGCAGCTGAGTACACTGATTTTGATGTACTGGTGGGGAGAGCGAAGGATATTGAGCAGAACCTGGGTTTATCTTCTAGAGGTGTTGGTTCTAGCTCGGGCAAGTGAGCTGTTGAGTATAGTTCTGGTGGAGGAAGGAACAAGAGAGGACGGGATCGGAGGTATCAGTCTTCTGCTAGGCGTAGTGGTGGAGGTCATGGTGCGCCTATTCAGGGAGATAGAGCGAGAGCTGATCAGAACACATGCTGGGTGTGTGGATCGCGTGGCCATTTGAGGCGTGATTATCCTCGAGCGGCGAGGGAGGTTCAGGCTCCTGTTGTAGTAACTGGTAATTCGTGCTGGAATTGTGGTTCGGCAGACCACATGGGGGAGGGAGTGTCCTTTGTTGGCCGGTGGTGGTCAGGGACGTGCTGCTGGAGTTGTTGCACCACAGAGTGGTCGTGGGATTGGACCGTGGTAACTTCCAGCGTAGAGAGGAGGGTGGAAGGAATGTGGCGCATGTGGTGGCTGCCCAAGCTGAGGGTGGAGGCCAGGCTCGAGTGTATGCGCAGCGAGAGGGGAGGAATGACACGGATGTGATCGCAGGTACCTTCACTTTGCAATCCTTGTCATTACTTTCCTTGATTGATTCTGGATCTACACACTCATACATATTGCGTGAACATGCTCAATTGCTTGGTTTGCCTGTTGAGTCTTTGGATGTTGGTATGCGTGTAACTAGTTCTTTTGGTGAGACCGTTGTGACACGGAAATTGTATAAGAGGTGTCCTTTGGCTGTGCAAGACCATGTTTTTCATGTTGATCTTATGGAATTGTCTTTCTATGGTATGTAATCTTGGGTATGGATTGGCTTGTTGAACATCGAGATGTGGTGGATTTTGAGAAAAAGCGAGTTTCGCTGAAGCTTGCAGATGATTATGAGGTAGTGGTGGTTGGTGAGAATGTGAAGTTTCTTGCCAATGTTGTGTCTTCCTTGGAGGCGAGTCGGATGTTGAGGCAAGGTTGTGAAGCCTACCTAGCATTTGTGATGAATCCTAGCTCTAAGGAGTTGCGTGTTCAGGATATCAGGACTGTGCGAGAGTTTCCTGGTGTGTTTCCGGAGGAGTTGCCTGGATTGCCTTCTAATCGAGAGGTAGAGTTTGGAATTGAACTGTATGAAAATACAACTTCGGTTTCCATTACTCCTTATCGAATGGCTCCTAAGGAGTTGAAAGAGCTGAAGACGCAACTTCAGGAGTTGCTTGATCGTGGTTTCATTCGGCCGAGTGTGTCACCTTGGGGTGCACCGGTCTTGTTTGTGAAGAAAAAGGATGGCACTATGAGAATGTGCATCGATTACCGTCAGCTGAGCAAGTTGACTATCAAGAATCGGTATCCATTGCCGATGATTGATTATGTTTTTGATCAATTTCAGGGAGAGGCTGTGTTCTCTAAGATTGACTTAAGGTCAGGGTATTACCAGTTGAAGGCGAAGGATGTGGATGTGCCAAAGACATCCTTCAGAAAAGCTATGGGCATTATGAGTTCCTTGTGATGCCGTTTGGTTTGACGAATGCTCCTGCAGCTTTTATGGACATGATGAATAGAGTGTTCCATGAATATTTGGATAAGTTTGTTGTGGTGTTCATTGATGATATCCTCGTGTACTCTCGTACAGAGGAGGATCATGAGGGGCATTTGAGGATGGTGTTGCAGGCCTTGTTGGAGAATCAGCTTTATGCTAAGTTAAGCAAGTGTGAGTTCTGGCTCAGGGAAGTTGTGTTCCTTGGTCATGTAGTTTCTGCAGAGGGGATTCGTGTTGATCCTCAGAAGATAGAGGCAGTGATGAACTGGAAGCCTCCTAAGTCTGTTCATGAAGTCCGTAGTTTCCTTGGTTTGGCGGGATACTACCGGAGGTTCGTGGATGGATTTTCAAAGATTGCTGCACCTTTGACGAAGTTGTTGCAGAAGGATGTTAATTTTGAGTGGATGGAAGCGAGGCAACAAGCTTTTGAGAAGCTGAAGGTAGCTTTGACGCAAGCTCCTATCTTGGTTCAGCCTGAATCAGGGAAAGAGTTTGTGGTGTATAGTGACGCGTCCTACGTTGGTTTGGGATGTGTGTTGATGAAAAAGGGTAAGGTGGTGGCTTATGCATCTCGCCAATTGAAGGTGCATGAGCGCAATTATCCTACGCATGACATTGAGTTGGCTGCGGTAGTTTTTGCCTTGAAAATTTGGAGACATTACCTGTATGGTGAGAAGTGTACTGTGTACATGGATCACAAGAGTTTGAAGTATCTGATGTCTCAGAAAGAGTTGAATCTTAGGCAACGACGTTGGGTGGAGTTGCTTAAAGATTACAATTTGACGACCGAGTATCATCCAGGAAAAGCCAATGTGGTGGCGGATGCCTTGAGTAGGAAGGTGGCAATAGAGTTGAGGGCTATGTTTGCCAGTTTGAGCATATCGCGTGATGGTGGTCTTGTGGCTGAGTTGCAGGTGAAACCATCCTTTGTTCAGTTGATAAAGGATAAGCAATTGTTGGATAATTCCTTGGTGCCACATGTTCAGGATATTGCTGAAGATAGGCCATCAGATTTCTGCTTTAATGATGATGGAGTTTTATGTTTTTGGAGTCGAATAGTAGTGCCCAATGATGCTGAATTGAGGCGTGCTATTCTGACTGAAGCTCATAGTAGTCCTTTTTCTATGCACCCTGGTAGTACTAAGATGTATCGTGATTTTCGTGATGAGTATTATTGGGTGGGTTTAAAGAAAGATGTTGCTGAGTATGTGAGCAAGTGCATGGTTTGTCAGCGAGTTAAAGCTGAGCATCAGTTTCCTTCTGGGTTGTTGCAACCGTTGAGGATTCCTGAGTGGAAATGGAAAAGGATTACCATGGACTTTGTGTCTGGTTTGCCCTTGTCGCCATCGAAGAAGAATTAGGTGTGGGTGATTGTGGATCGCCTTACGAAGTGTACGCATTTCTTGCCTGTGCATACTACGTACACTTTGGACAAGCTTGCGGAGCTGTACATTGCTGAGATTGTGCGGCTGCATGGTGTGCCAAAGTCGATCGTGTCGGACAGAGATCCGAGGTTTACATCGCGTTTCTGGTAGTGTTTGCACCAGGCTTTGGGTACAAGGTTGAATTTCAGTATTTCTTATCATCCACAATCGGATAGACAGTCTGAGCGTGTTATCCAAGTGCTGGAGGATATGTTGAGGTGCTGTGTGATTGAATTTCAGTACTTCTTATCGGGCAAGTATTCAAATGGCACCTTATGAGGCCTTGTACGGGAGGAAGTGTAGGACTCCTCTTTGTTGGGCTGAAACAGGTCAGAAGTTGGTTTCGATGCCAGCTTTGTTGAAAGGAACCACCGAGAAGGTGAAGCTCATTTGTGAGCACTTGAAGGCAGCTTCTAATCGACAGAAGTCTTACGCGGATTTGAAGCGTAAGGAGATTGAGTATGCGGTAGGTGGCCGTGTGTTTTTGAAAGTTTTGCCTTCGAAGAAGGTGATGAGGTTTGGTCGAAAGGGTAAGCTGAGCTCTAGGTACATTGGACCATACGAGGTGATTGAGCGTGTGGGTCCTGTTGCGTACAAGTTGAGGTTACCGCAAGAGTTGGAAAAGATTCATGATGTGTTTCATGTTTCTATGCTTCGGAGGTATAGATCAGATCCTTCGCATGTTATGCATGTGGAGGAAGTGGAGTTGAATCCGGATTTGACCTATGATGAGGAACCGGTGGAAATTCTGGATTCGGACAGTAAAGTTCTTCGAGGCAAGACCATTGAGTTGGTAAAGGTGTTGTGGAAGCATCGTGGTGCTGAGGAAGCCACGTAGGAAAGAAAGGATGACATGTTGAAGCAGTTTCCCTACCTCTTTCCTCTAGGTAAATTTCGAGGACGAAATTTCTTAAGGGGGAGAGTTGTAACACCTGAATTTTGGCTTGGAAGTTTAGGGTCTGAACCGGACCGGTCTAATTTCCAGTTCGAATATAAAAGGTGGTTTTAGGGAAAGCCTAGTTCAGGATGCATTAAAAATATGGAAAATATTTAAAAATCCTCTTTTAATATATATAAGAGAGTGGTGAAATCAATTTTACAAAATAAGGCTTGGAAATATGACATTTCGAATTCGTGACTAAAATGTAATTTTTGAAAAGTTCGTGACTGTTTGGAAAGGATTGAAACTTTGAATCTTTAAGGAGCTAATTTACCCAAGAAAGGATTTCTCCAGATTTTTCTTTATTTTAAAGACTCATTTAATGTTTAATTAATTAAAAGAATTGAGGGAAAACCATTTTTAGTTTTCATAACTAACTTTCTCTAAAATTTTCCCATTTCATTTTCTCTCAAAATTCCCTCAGCCAAACACATTTCCACAGCAGCTTTTCATTTGATTTTCACACCAAATGATGAGATTTCAATCCTCAAATGATTCCTAATCATTTCTACATCAAATCCTCTTCATTTACATATTGAATTTTCAAGGATTTTGGCTCTAAACAAGGAGAAATCCACATTTAGAGGTATGAACGTCTTTCTCCTCTAAATACTCAGTTTTTTGCTGAAATTCCCAAGTTCTCAATCCTTAAATTAAGTTTTATTAAATGTTTTAATGTTGTGATCTTGATTTTGGCTTAAAACTTGAGATTTTGATTAAATCTTGAAGAATTTCGTGGAGGTTGTTTGGGCTCTGTTTTGAGATGCCTTTTTAATGTATTTTGGATGTTTAATGATGTGTAATTGAGGTTTAATCAATGCAATCCCGAATAGGTTGATTTTCCTAAATTTTTACATGTGAAAATGGTGGTTTTTGGGGTGATCTTGGTGTTCTGTTAATGTTGGAGGTATAAGGATGAGTTTAGATCCTTTTTGGATGTTAATTGATGTTTAAGAATGTTTAGAAGTGATGGATCATGGCTGGGTAATGTTGTGGATGAGTGAAGCTTAGGTGTTGTGGCTGGAGATTTTAATGCATGATGATGCATTAATCCTCTGCTTTGATGTGTTTAAAACATGGGAGTCACATTCGGATCCTTGTGGTGTTGATCCGGAGGCTTGAACGGCGTTTAGGCAAGCTTGTGAAACGGAATCGGTGAGTGAAGTTTGGTTTTCAGATTTGAAACCAATGTTTGAAGGTTTTGGGAGCTTAGTTTAAGTCTAAGCAACTTAATTAAGCTCAAGAGTAAGTTTTCGGTGAAACCCTCTCTTTGATGAACAATGAGATGGTTGGATGCAATGTGTATGTTTGCATGTTTTAAATTCCGTTTTGAAAACATGTTTTAGCATGATTAATGCTGGTTTTGAAAGCCATGTGTTGAAGGATGCTCAAGGTAAGAGATCCTTGGTTTGATATTGATAAATGTGGTTTTGATGCATAGTAATGCATGATGATTTAATGGCTTTGAGTAATGCTTTAAAACAGTGGAATGTTGATGATAAATGATGTATATTGGCAAGTGATGTTTTGGTTTTAAAGTACTTGAATCGGATATAGTTAGCCGGCTATAGGATTGGGTGCACCGTGAATAAAGTCGCCTTGGATGTTGAGGGGTTGTAATGGTACCGAAAACTCCATCCAAGTTCACTAACGAGATGTCTAAGATCACAATGGTGGTTAAAAGTCCATGTGTGAGTCTTGTGTTGTGTGTCCCGTGTTCTCGTTAGTGATGTTATACCACTACCAATGAGTGATGTGGAGGGGTTGTGATTGTACCGTTAAACTCCATCACGGGTGTTGAGGGGTTGTGATTGTACCGGTAAACTCCACCTTGTGTGTTTGGTAGTGTGTATGAAGCTTATGGGACAACGCTTGTAATCCGCGTATCCGATTGTGTTTTATGTGGAAATGGTTATGGTATCACTTGGAAGCCAATATGACATGTTAAAGTTAATGAAGCATGAGATGCTTGTTGTTTAAGACTTGTTGATGATTATAAAGCATGAGATGCTTGTTGTTAATGCATTGTTGCATGAGAATGATTTTTATGAATGAAAAGGCCTTATGAAAGGTGTTTTGTAAAAGTGCATTATTGAGTTGTTTCATTAGAGCATGCCTCGCTAAGCATTTGTGCTTACGCTCTCTTTCTTGAACCAATAATGCAGAGAATTGAAGTGCTTTAAGGGCAGCAAGGAGGCTAAGAATCTAAGGGAAGGCAAAGCTCATGTATGGTGACTATTTTTACAACATTATTAGCTTTTGGTATTTGGCAATAGGAACCTAGATTGTGTTTGTTGGGAGATGTTTTGGACTCCCTGAGTTTGGCATGATGCCTATGAAGTTTTGGGCTTGTAAATGGCCATTTTGGTGTTTGCTTTAATGGTTTGATGCTTGGATGGCTTACATTAGTAGGATGCAAGCCTATAGATTGTGGTTCTTCCTAATTGTTGCCATAAATGTGTTTTGATGATGCATATATGTTCCTTGTATGCATGATGACTTGTTGGCATAACTAGGAGGTCATAGGGATGTGTTTGAGTGGTTAATTGTGTGTTAAACCAGAAAAATCTGCACTTTCTGGGCAGTCCGTATCGGAACGGGCACTACCGTTTCGAAACGGGGGCCTGTAATGGCCTTCGTGTATCGAAACGGGTAGTGGGCGTTTCAAAACGGATTTGCCACTGTCAAGCCCTATTTCGAAACAGGTCTCAAAACGAACCCACGTTTCGGAACGGTCAACCCCTGTTCCGAAACACTTGACCGTTGGGCACTGATTTGAATGGTTTAAGGTTTGCGAGCTTTACGTTTTAGTCCTGAGTTTTGTATATGCAATTGCTTGAGTTTGAGATGTCCGTTTGAGGTAAAATTTGACAGAGAAGCGTGTGACATGACTAATTTCATAATGGTAACTTAATAATCAATTTAATCCTCTCAATTTACATTTTGGTCCCTAAATGTTGTAAGTTGTGCAATTGAGTCCCTTATTGCTTTCCGATTGTTGTGATTTTTGAGTATGCTTATCTCAAGAGTACGCCTAGGGTTAATGTGCATCTAGAAAAGTTTAAAAAGAAAAAAAGGTCGTTAATCAAGGTTGACTTTCAGGTTGACTTTGGTTTTTCCCGTGTAATCTTCGTAGTTCGAGTCAACCGTCTAGGCCGGGCTATGGGGGTTACAAACTTATTCAAGCATAGCCATGCATTTCTAGTATTATTTAATCAAGTGGCCTGTGATATGTTTCCTATTATGTAAGAAGGACAAATCCTATCTCGACCATTCATACCCCACTACACATATCATGATATGCTCAATGTCAGTCTTTATAGTGTAACCATTTACGGTGCACGTTTAACTGCATCAAAGCACACAACAATATATATTATGATAGTAATGATTTCAATTCAAATGATCACACATATAGTTATCATTATGAGCAATATCGTGACAATTACATGATAATCCAAGGCCTATGCTCATAACAAGTCAATCCAATATGTTGTTATCCAACATCATATTCATGCTTTGATTTTAACATCACTATGTCAATGTCATCAAATTGTCATCAATCAACAACATGTTAGCTTTAAACGTATTATTATTATCCATGCCCATAATAATACTAATCTAAGGATCTTTTAATAATAATCATATTATTATATGGAAATTATTGTCTTTTGTTAAATTGATGCACAAAAATATAACAGAAGAAAATAACGGCAATGCCTTTATTTGATAAAAATTGGTAAAGATAGTATACCAATACAATCATCATATGATTGGTCTTTGGGCATACTCTAACAATCTCCCACTAGCACTAAGACCAATCACTCACATATCTAATACCAAGTGACTCTCGAATGAGATGAAACCAGATCGTGATCGCGAGTCATCCTTGTCTGTTTGGAAGTTGGCGTCAGTGTATCCTTTTACACTAAGCTCTTCTTCACCTCCATAGACAAGAAATGTATCCTTAGTTCTTCTTAAGTACTTGAGGATGTTTTTAACTGTAACCCAGTGACAATCACCAGGGTTTACCTAATATCGTCTTGTCATGCTTAAGGCATACGATACGTCTGGTCGAGTACATATCATGGCATACACGATGGAACCAATAACCGAAGCATATGGAATTTTATTCATCATTTCTCTTTCTTGTGAAGTTGAAGGGCACATATCCTTCGAAAGAGAAATACCATGTCTCATAGGCAAGAACCCTTTCTTAGATTTTTCCTTACTAAACCTTTTTAGCACTTTGTCTATGTATGTACTTTAACTCAGACCTACGAGTCGTCTTGGCCAATCTCTATAGATCTTAACTCCTAAGATATACGCTGCCTCACCCAAATCTTTCATAGAAAAACAACTACCTAACCAAGTCTTAACAGACTATAGAGTAGGTATATCACTTCTTATGATGAGTATGTCATCTACATACAAGATTAGGAAAGAAACAATGCTCCCACTAGCTCTTTTGTAAACGCAGGGCTCATTGTGGAGTTTCCACGAGTTCTATATTTTGTACACATTCCTGCCCTTATTATTGCTATTCTTAAGCTCATTTAGGCATATTTAGGTGCATTGCATGCATAATAACAATATTTTCTCTTTTAACATGCTTTTATTGAATATTTTGTGTTTGGTTAAGAAAAAATATTGTTTTAGTTTAGTTTTTTTTTCAGTTGATGTAGCTGTGTAGAGGAGAAGAGGACAGGAAAGATGGGAACAAAAGGAGTTGTACTGAAGTAGTTCAAGATGCCGCCAAGGACGCCGCCATAGCAGCATTGCCGCCAAGTGCCGCCCAGACAGGAGTTACACCGACTTAGTCAAGATGGGTCACGATTGAAAGAGGGCAATTCCTTGAGCCCAATGAGCCCACTCTCGCAATTCTCGGAACCATGTAGCGGCCGGTAGAGCTGATCCAAGATTGATAAGTAAGAGTACTTATCCTTACTTGCTGGAGAAGGCAACGTCCAAAGAGTCCAAATTCAGGTCAAAAATGAGTCAGCATTTAATGGAAAGCTACATTAAGGACTTCTACTTCAAGGAGGACTCAAACTTAGGCCATGAGCCCAATATATACCCAATGTATGTAAGGGTATAGTGGCATGTGTATGCTGATGTTTTAGACGCACGAAAAGATGGATGCATAGTGGAGAGGCAGCTAGATAGATGGGAGGTGTTGGAGGTCGCGGCCCAACACTCCTAGGGTTTAGGTTATTGTATGCACATTAGTTGTGAGAAACGATTGTAATAGTTTAACTGTGTTTTCAATAAAATATTTTCAAGTTTGCTAAATTCATGTTCTTCACTTCTTCAATTAGTTCTAAAAGTCCAGTTGAGGAAATACATTTGTCGAGCACGAGAGTGCAAGACTCACGAAAGGATTAAGCACGGTCTCATCATGTCAAGGTGTTGAATAATTCAGCTTAGACATAAGTTAAGATTTTAGCGGCTAAAAGGAGCAACCAAACGTCGACTGTCTGTGTTAGGTTTACGCTGAGATTGCTAGGTATTGCCTACATCACGTGGTGAAAGAATCCTTGCCTAGACATAGGAAGGATCACTTAAGAATTGCTCTGCCGAACTTGGAGTATTTGCCAGACTTGCCGCCAAGACTTATTTCGATTCCACCTGACGAGACAGAAAAAGTTGTAGGAGCAGAGTTTTGCTGCGGCCGTGTGACAGGGTCGCAGCTGTCGTCCGCCATTACCCGCGGAGGCAGTAAATCATGGCAGCGTAAAACACACTTAGGCTTTACAAAGTAGTCTGCACGCTACTGAGCTGCAATTTCCATACTCAATCTATCATCCTCATCTCTCTCTATCATCCCTATCATCCCTATCTTTATTTTACTTGTGTTTTTATATTTCTACATTTAGAGATTTAATTGTATATTTACTAAATCCTTGTGCAGGAAACCATTCATAGAAGCTGCTTCAATCCCTGTGGGAGACGATATCTTTTATATTTTAACTTGACAAGAGTGTGCACTTGCTATGATAAATAGAGAACACCCAAATGCTCTAAAAGTTTTTGGCGTCGTTTCTGGGGATTGGCAGCAGCAACTGCGTTTGAATTTCTACACTTCTACTTTAGTTTTTGCACATTAAATTTCTGTTTATTTTGTTTATAAAAAAATTATGACTCTTTGTTTTCTTTGGTGTATGTCCTGCCAGGGAGGCAAAGATGGCAGCCAACATCCACCTGAGGAGGGGAAGGACATGCCCGGACGAAAGGCTAAAAGTAAAGCCCTCAGAAAGTGGTTATGTTTGGGAAAAGCGCAACCCAACATAACTTGATATTTTTATTTTTATGCATTAGGATTAGGATTAGATTTAATTTTCAGTTATTTTTATTTAATTTTTACATTTATTTTATTTCATGTTAGGAATGAAGGCAAAACCAAGAAGGATGAAAGAATAAAGGAGAAGCCCAACCCAACGGCCAAGGCAGCTCAAGGCATGTGAGTATAACGGCTAGCCGCAACAGCTATATATGCGACAGCTGGCGGAACGAATATCTGCGTAACGACCTAAAATCCTGTTAAACACGCCACAATAATTTTTTCTCGTTGGCAGCATGCTCGCCAAGGCAGCAGAGAGAAGCGGCTATATAAAGCCAACAATTCTCCCCCCGTTCTTCACTTTCCTCTCTCATTTACTCTCAAACCTTCTTTTTCATCTTTGCTTTCAAGATTTCACTTGCTTTAGTTTCTTGCAATTTCTTTTTATTTCTTTAGGAAAACACAACCGTTCTCTCTGCTATGGCCACAACAAAACAACCCGCCTCCACCTCCAAGCCTACCTTCCAAAGGTTCTTAAACCCTGTTGTCGCGGCAACCTACAAGC
The DNA here is from genome assembly GCA_030270665.1 of Hibiscus trionum. Lineage (NCBI taxonomy): Eukaryota > Viridiplantae > Streptophyta > Magnoliopsida > Malvales > Malvaceae > Hibiscus > Hibiscus trionum. The sequence goes on from BSYR01000027.1 coordinate 29,378,886, forward strand.
AGTACTTCACCGAACGACAACTCTGGGAGGAAATATGATTCGAATATACAAGGCCAAATGGGGATTTTGGCCTCGAACCCACCATATTCGAAAGGGTTCACAACTTGGGTTGGGACATTTTTGTACGACAGCCAGAAAGGATAAACAACAATCATGTACGAGAGTTCTATGCCCACAAGCCTACGCCAGGAAACCCTTTTGTCTATGTCCACAGCGGAGGAGTCAAGTTCACGGAGGAAACCATCAACAGATTCTACAATATAGACATCAGCAGGAATCCACATGAAGAATGGAAGTCCTACCTAACGGCGACTTATTATGAAAAGATCAAGAAAGAAATCTGCAAGGCCCAACACCAAGTGGCTAACCGGCTAACCGTTCTTTGGAGCAACTTCGTCCAACGCCGCCTGATACCCACCTCGCACGGATCAACAGTAAACAGGCCACGGCTGGCCCTTATCAACAACATTATGAAGGGGCGGCGAAGTAATTCTAGAAGAGATATATGCCAACGTAGACAAGTCCAATGCCAAGGGACCTCTCGTCTTCTCTGTACTAATCACAGGCCTATGTGCCAACTTACGCATGTCGCCGCATCCCAAGAATACAATCATTCTTCCTAAGGAAGGGTGGACAAGAAAGGAGCGCCTCTAGATGATGCATGCGTTGGAGCCGGAAACACTATCAACCGCCTAACCACAATCCCAACCTGCCGCCAACCTAGCCGTAGCGGGCAGTACTGAAGCTGCCCCCCCTCCGCCGTGATCCCCCTGCTGCGCAGCCTCGTCGAAAGATGCCAAAAGATTAAGAACAAACAGGTAATCTTCACCAAATATATTGCGGAGGTGCAAGAGGCCTTTGTGGCCTACTTGCTTGACCAATACCATGACGTCGGCTCACAGTTTCCCGCATTCCTATCGGAGTTAGCAACATCCAAACCGACCCAGATCACACCTAGACCAGCTGCTACTCCAGCCGCCGCTAACAGCGAGGGGCCGCACATATGCACCAAGAGAAGGACCTCACCTACTTGCATCTAGTTGTATGACCTCATCTCCTCATCCGAGTCAGATAAAGAGGAGGAAACTATCGTCGTCTTCCCAGCAGCAAATGAGGCCACTGCCAAAGAAACCGATGACTCAGACATGGATATTTCTAACTCCTTCGATGATGAACCGGCTGAGGCAGCAAAGATGAGGAAGCGGCCAGCAACCGAGCCTCAGGGTGGAGGGTCTAAACCTGAAGGACCATCCAAGAAACCCACCCCCAGCCGCATCCAGCAGTCGCGTGGCACGAAGAAGAGCCCAGCAGCCAGACCATCTGCCACACGCCGCCTAGTTCTACCCGCCTCCTAAGAATCCTCCTCCGACACAGCAGCAACAGAGGGGAATTCCCCTAGTATATAGCACCTTTTTCTTTTTCTTTATGCTTTATTTTATTTTATTTTTTCTATTTTTATTTTTATGTTTTAATTTTCTATTTTCAATTTTATTTTGTAAGGCATTGAGTACAATGCCGACCTTGAGTTTGGGGGGAATAGTTCTCTTTTTTAGGTTCATTTAGTAGCATATAGGAGCATATGTAAATTCCGCCCTAGCACTCAATGAATTATAATTTTTAGCTTAAAACTTGTGCCCATGATAGTTATCTGATTTCTTATCTTCGCACCATACTTAAAATTTAACCTAACTATAGGAAGAAGCATGAAAAATACCTAGAAAAAGTTTTCTTCTTGCCAATTATTCTTACAATGTCTGTTAAATGCTAAATTTTTGCTTGAGTTCTAAGTTTAACATTGTCTGCTTTACTTAATAAAAATTTCTTAATTGAATACAGGTTTTCCATCGCGGCAACACAGGGCAGCAGCACATAAATGATGAAAACCTTAGAGGTGCCCGAAATAGGCTCTAGCGAGGATGTTTAAATACCCTAGAGGTTCCCGAAACAGACTCTAAGAAGGATCATGAGCAAGGACACTCCGCTGCTATCATAGTCCAAGTATCTAAACCAAGTGACGGACAAATTAGCGAGAGTGAATGAAAGCCTTCACGGGATGACTCTATTCGAATGGTTCAAAGTTTCCTAGAGTGCACCTATCATAGCTTCAGACCCAGAGAATAGTTGTGATGAGCTGAAGCCCTTAAAGCCATGATCAGAAAAAAAGGAAAGAAGTGCCTAACTGTGCTGCCAAGGAAGCAACTCGTATCCTTTTTAGTAATTTAATTATGTTCAACATTCTCTGTTAACTTAGTATACTCAACATGTTTTAGCATGGACACAAACCTGCACACACTGCACTGGCACTAAGAAAATTAAAATCTATTTTATATCATGCCATTCCCTATCACTAACATTAAATATGTGTCATGGCCTTGAGGTAAGAAATCAAGTTAAAGGCTACGTTTCTATTAATTTTGTGCAAGGGGCAGGTTTACTAGTTAGGTTGCATTGCTTGAGAACAAGCAATAGTTCGAGTTTGGGGATGTGTAGAGTGTCCACGAGTTCTATATTTTGTACACATTCATGCCCTTATTATTGCTATTCTTAAGCTCATTTAGGCATATTTAGGTGCATTGCATGCATAATAACAGTATTTTCTCTTTTACCAAGCTTTTATTGAATATTTTGTGTTTGGTTAAGAAAAGATACTATTTTAGTTTTTATTTACAGGTCATGTAGATGTGTAGAAGAGAAGAGGAAAGGAAAGATGGGAACAAAAGGAGCTGTACTAAAGCAGTTCCAGATGCCTCCAAGGACGCCGCCATAGTAGCATTGCCGACATGTGCCGCCCAGGCAGGTGTTACACTGACTTAGTCAAGATGAGTCATGATTGAAAGAGGGCAATTCCCTGAGCCCAATGAGCCCAGTCTTGCAATTCTCTGAAGCCTGTAGCGGCCGGTAGAGATGATCCAAGATTGATAAGTAAGAGTACTTATCCTTACTTGCGGGAGAAGGCAACGTCTAAAGAGTCCACATTCAAGTCAAAAAGGAGTCATCATTTAATGTAAAGCTACTTTAAGTGTAACGCCCTAGTTTTGGGCCTAGATGTTTTAGACATCGGATCGGGCCCGTCAGTAACGGTTCGAATCGTATTAGGTGGTTTACGGAAATCAAGGATCGGCAAAGGATAAAAATATGAAAAAGTTGCTAAAATCCTCTAAAATCATGTTTAAGAGGTTGGTTAAATCAATTTTACAAAATGAATTTTGGAAGTGGTGCATTTAGGGTAGTGACCAAAACGTAAAGTTTTAAAACTGTGGAAAAATTGACATGTGTTTTAAAAGAGTTTTAATATAATTAATTTAAAAGTGATTTTATTTTAATTAATAAAATGGTAAATAGGGAGGTTTTATTTCATGTAACTAACTTTCAATTCTCATTTTCAACAAAACCCATTTTCTCAAACCTTTTTCTTCAGATTTCTTTTCTTCCAAACACTCTCTCTTTAGTTTCTCATCTTTTTCCAAGAATTCTCTTCAAGTTCTTCAAGATTTGTGAAGCAAAAACTTGTCAATCTTTAAGGAAGGAAAGGATTGGAGGTAAATCTCATTCTCAACCTCTAATCTAGGTTCTTTATTGAAATTCCCAAGACTATTGACTCCTAATTGTTGTTTTTAACTGAGTTTTAATTATAGTTTTGATTTAAGATCAAAATAATAGTGTAAATCTTGATTTTCGGACTGTTGTTGATGAACTCTGTTTTAGATGCATTCTAATTGAGTTTTGAGTTGATTATGATATTGAAAAAGTGTTTTGATGATATAGTTCCCGAAATCCTTGAGTTTCTTGATAGTTTTAGTTGGGTTTTTGAAGTGGTTTGATGGTGATTTGTTTGTTGGAGGTATAAGGAAAGGTTTAGGTTGTTTTTAGATGTGTTTTGATGTGTATTAATGGTTGGAAGTGATGAATGTTGGCTGGGCTTGGTTTAGGAAACGATCGATTGAGTTTTCGGTTATTTCATATGGGTAAATTGGTGTAGTTTTGCTAAGCAACGAGTTTATGTTTAGCTGCTGGTGTTGGAATCCATTTTAAAGCATTTGGATCTCTGTTTTGATGCTCTAAAAATAGGGGATCTTGATCATCGCGTCGCCAAGCGAAGTTTCGCGTATCGGTTAGTAGAAAAGGATTTTCCAGCTTTGAAACGCTTTGACCGTGGTTTTGGGAGCTTAGTGTAAGTTTGAAACACTTAGCTAAGCTCAAGAGTAAGTAAATCGAAAGTTTCTCTCGGAATGTGCTATGTTTTGGTTTTAAATGCACTTGAATTAAATATGGTTTGATTACTGTTTTAAAGCATTTTTTGAGCATTGATGATTCTGGTTTTTAATACCATTTTGTTAATGATGCACATGGTAAGTGATCCATGGGTTTATATGATTTATGCATTTGGTTTAAGTATGATAATGCTTGTGAAAATGGCATTGTGGTTTATGCTTGTAAAACAGTTTAATGATGTTGATTAATGATTATATTGACAATTGATGGTAAATGGTTTTGGTTACTTTAATCGGATATAGTTAGCTGACTATAGGATTGGGTGCACCGTGAATAAAGTCACCTTGGATGTCGAGGGGTTGTGATTGTGCCGTAAAATCCGTCCAAGTACCCTAACGATTGAGGCTAAGATTGCAACAGTTGATGGTTTAATCCCGTGTGTGAATCTTGTGGTTTGTGTCTCGTGCTCTCGTTAGTGGGATTATACAACTACCGATGAGTAATGTTGAGGGGTTGTGATTGTGCCTTAAACTCCATCACGGGTGTTGAGGGGTTGTGATTGTACCATTATACTCCACCTTGTGAATCCGATAGTGTGTATGAAGCGTGTGGGACAACGCTTGTAATTTGCGTATCCGATTGTGTCAATTGTGTTGGTTTTGATATGAGTTGTTATTGATCACTTGCGAGCCAATATAATGATGTGGATATAATGAGTTAATGTTGAACTTTAATTTGATAAAGCATGAGATGCTTGAGAGATATGCTTGAATGCATATGATGCTTGGATTAAGCAGGAGCAAAGGTTTTTGCTGTTGTAATTAATGATGCTATGAGCATGTGGATTTTGAAAGTGGAAATGATGTTTATAGTGCATATTTTAAAGGAAGGCATATGTTTACAAATGATGATGATATGGTTTTCAAAATGCATTGATGAATGCTTTGTTGTTAGCGGTCCTCACTAAGCTTTATGCTTACGCTCATTTGTTTCATCAATGCAGAGATTTGAGCATTTTTGGCAGCAAGAGAGCAAGGGGAATCCAAGTGATTTTAGCTAAGCAAAGTATGTGTTTTCACTCTAGTGTAATAAGAGGCAATGAGAGGGATTTCTACTTATGGATTTGTTTGGTGATGTTAAGCACCTTGAGCATGTTTGGTTTGTATTTTGGGACATGTAAATGGTCTCTGTATGGTTTATGGTCTTACCATTGGTGTTTTGGCTATTCTATGGTTTGTGTTTAGAAGTATGCTTGAGTAGTTATTGACTCTTCATGAATTGCCATGCTTGATGCATATGTTGTGAATGTTTGACAATGCATGAGTGTTTGGAATATTGATTATAACATGTATGAATGATTTGGACATGTGTAATTGTTGTTAAATGTGATTTGAGGGCTGTTGGAAGTGCATTTCTGGTATGCATATCGATACTCGGGATTGCGTATCGATACGCTAAGGCTATTTTCAGGCATTTCAGCTTAGGGGTACCGATACAAGTTGCCCGCGTATCGATACGCCTAGGCAAAGGTTTGAAGGTCATACCGATACGCGGGGAAGCGTATCGATACCCTTTTCCAAACTTTGCTACTACCTTCCCCCGTATCGATACAAGCTTAGGTATACCGATACGAAGCCGTTAATTTCAGTTAAAGGTATCTTTTTAAGTCCTAAAATGTTGCATATTAGTCCCTGGATGTTGTATGATCAATTGGTTGAGTGTGGATGATCTGTTTATGATAGAATTTGACATGATGGCATGTTTTATGACTAATTAAGGATTGGTAACTTTAAAAACTGAATGGTACCTGTATTTTATGGAAATTACAGTTTAGTCACTAAGTATGAAATTTAAGCAATTGAACCCCTAATCGAACTCCGATCGTTGTGTCGTGTTCTTCTAATTGCTTTGCTGAACATATAGGACCTTAATGAGCATCTAGAAAATATATGCAAAAAAGTGTCGCTAAGCGAAATCGGCTTTAACGAGTTGACTTCAGTTTTCCCCGTGTAATCTTCTTAGTTCGGGTCGGGCGTCTAGGTCGGGCTAAGGGGGTTACATTAAGGAATTCTACTTCAAGGAGGACTCAAACTTAGGCCATGATTCCTATACATACCCAATGTATGTAAGGGTATAGGGGCATGCATATGCTGATGTTTTAGACGCATGAATAGATGGATACATAGTGGAGAGGTAGCTAGATAGATGGGAGGTTTTAGAGGTTGCGGCCCAACACTCCTAGGGTTTAGGTTTTTGTATGCATAGTAGTTTTGAGAAACAATTGTAATAGTCTAAGTGTGTTTCAATAAAATATTCTCAAGTTTGCTTAATTCATGTTCTTCACTTCTTTAATTAGTTCCAAAAGTCTAGTTGAGGAAATCCATTTGTCGGGCACGAGAGTGCAAGACTCACGAAAGGATTAAGCACGGTCTCCTCACGTCGAGGTGTTGACTAATTCGGCTTAGACATAAGTTAGGATTTCAGCAACTAAAAGGAGCAACCAAACATCGACTGCCTGTGTTAGGTTTACGCTAAGATTGCTTGGTATTGCCAACATCACGTGGTGACAGAATCCTTGCCTAGACATAGGAAGGATCACTTAAAAATTGCTCTGCCGAACTTGGAGTATCTGCCAGACTTTCCGCTATGACTTATTTCCATTCCACCTGCCAAGACAGAAAAAGTTGCAGGAGCAGAGACTCGCTGCGGCCGCGTGACAGGGTCACAGCTGCCGTCCCCATTACCAGCCCAGACACTAAATCACGGTAGCGTAAAACCCACTTAGGCTTTACAAAGCAGTCTTCACGCTACTGAGCTGCAATTGCCTTACCCAATTTATCATCCTCATCTCTCCCTATCATCCCTATCATCACTATCTATATTTTACTTGTGTTTTTATATTTCCACATTTAGAGATTTAATTGTGCATTTACTAAATCCTTGTGCAAGAAACCATTCATGGAAGCTGCTCCAATCCCTGTGGGAGACGATATCTTTTATACTATAACTTGACAAGAGTGTGCACTTGCGCTCATAAATAGAGAACACCCAAACGCTCTACACTCATCTTCATTTCTTATAAATCCAAACTCTTGGATTGCATCGTTGAAACAAAGATTTCAGCTTCGAGAAGCCTGCTTCAGTCCATAAATGGACCTTTGTAGCTTACAATCCTTTCTAGCATTTTCAGGAGCAACAAAACCTTCTGGTTATGTCATATACACATCCTCTTCAAGTTTTCCATTAAGGAAAGTGGTTTTGACATCCATTTGCCAGATTTCACAATCATGGAATGCAGTTATTCCAAGAAAGATCCATATGGATTTAAACATAGCTACAAGAGAGAAGGTTTTCTCATAGTCTATACCATTAACTTGTCGAAATCCTTTAGTGACTAATCACCCCTTATATATTTGTATATTACCATCCATGTCGATTTTCTTCTTAAAAGCCCATTTACACCCTATTGGTTTGACACCTTCAGGTGGTTCAACCAAAGTCCATACTTGGTTTTCAAACATGGAATCAATTTCAAATCTCATGGCTTCAAGCCATTTCTTAGATTCTGGGCTCGCCACCACCTCTTGATAAGTCCTGGGCTCATCTTGATCCCACAGAAGAACGTCTCCATGTGTAGTAACGAGAAATCCATATCTCTCAGGTACATTGCGTTCTTTTGTGGATCTGCGCAGTGGTCGTGTTTCTAAATCTGTTGATTGTTCCTCAACAACTTGTGGAACATGCTCAACCTCTGGCTCATTAATCTATTGATCTTGAACTTCACCAAGTTCAATATTTCTAATCTTCCCTTTCTTTGAGAGGAATTCTCTTTCGAGAAAAACTCTCGTTCGAGCATTAAGCACTTTGTTCTCGTTAGGGTTAAAGAAATAATATCCCTTGGTTTCCTTATGATATCCAACAAATATAAATTTGTGAGATTTAGGTTCAAGCTTTGTAGACATGTGATGTTTGACATAAGCCTCACAACCCCAAATCTTCATAAAAACATACTAGGACGCTTCCCAATCCATATCTCATATGGTGTCTTTTGAATCGATTTGGTTGGAACACGATTTAATGTGAAAGCAGTTGTTTCAAGTGCATGTCCCCAAAAAGAAGTCGGAAGATCACTATGACTCATCATGGATCGAACCATGTCTAACAATGTTTGATTCCTTCTCTCAGAAACTTCATTCCATTATGGTGTACCAGGTGGGGTAAGTTGTGAGACAATCCCACACTCTTTTAGGAGTTCATTAAACTTTATGCCTTAATACTCTTGCCTGTTTGATTTTATACTTCATTTTTGAACTCCTTGAACTTTTCAAGTGCTTCAGATTTATGGCGCATAAGGTAGATATACCCATACCGACAAAAATCATCAGTGAATGTAATGAAGTACTGGAATCCTCCTCTAATTTGCGTATTTATTGGTCCACATACATTAGTATGTATTAATCCCAATAAATCACTTGCTCTTTCACCTTTACCGTTAAAGGGAGCCTTATTCATTTTCCCAATAAGCAAGATTCACATACATCATATTGTTCGAAAACAAATGAATCTAAAAGTCCATCTTTACGGAGTTTTGATATAATTTTATCACTTATATGGCCTAAACGACTGTGCCAAAGGTTGGTTTGATTTGAGTCATTTGTCTTTGATCTTTTCGTATTTATTTTATAAATAGTATTATCTTGATCCAAAATGTAAAGATCGTTAATTAATTGTGCCAAACCATAAAAACATTATCGAGATAAAAGGAACAACAATTATTCTTAATAATAATCTCAAAACCTATCTTGTCCAAAGAAGAAATAGAAATAATGTTCTTAGTTAAACTAGGCACAAAATAACAATCTTCTAAATTTAAATCAAGTCCACTAGGCAAAGACAAAACATATGTTCCTATAGCTAATGCAGCAACTCTTGCTCTATTTCCTACTCGTAGGTCCACGTCTCCTTTAGCTAGATTCCTTCTCTTTTGTAGTCCATGTACATAAGTACAAATATGATAACCACATCCGGTATCTCATACCCAAGAAGTACATGTTGACAAATTAACATCAATGACATAAATTCCTGAAGTAGACGCTTCGTTTGCTTTTGCCTTTTTGACTTCTTCAAGATAAGCAGGGCAGTTTCTCTTCCAATGTCCGGTCTTGCCGCAATGGAAACATTTTCCTTCCTTGCTAACTCCCCCTTTGGGTTTCAATGCATCATTTCCATTGGGCTTGGCCTTGCCATTACCCTTACGCTTTGCTACAGTCTTTCCCTTCCTTTTGTCCTTGCGGACCATCAGAATGGGCTTAGGTCCAGCCTTTTTCAGGTTGTTTTCAGCAGTTCATAACATGCCAAGTAACTGTGGTAAAGTTTTATTAATTTCATTCATGTTGAAATTAAGGACAAATTGGTTGAAACTTTTCGGCAACGATTGTAGGATGACATCAGTGGCCAATTCATCTTTGAGTGGAAATCTCAGCTTCTCCAACGTTTGGATATAGCCCATCATTTTAATAACATGAGTTTCTAAAGGAGATCCCTCACTCATTTTGCATTGAAATAGAGCTTTAGAGGTCTCATACCTCTCTTGACGCGCTTGCCCCTCGTATATTTCCTTGAGGTGTTGAATCATCTCATAGGCTAATTGTAACCACTTAGCCCGGCCTAGACGCTTGACCCGAACTACGAAGATTACACGGGGAAAACCAAAGTCAACCTTGATTAACGACCCTTTTTTATATTTTAATCTAGTCTAGGTGCACGTTAAGCCTATGTGAATACTCACGAATCATGGAAGAGGAAGGCACAACGATCGAAAAACATTTAGGGACTCAATTGCATAAATTACACGTTTAGGGACCAAAATGTAATTTTTGTAAATTATAAGGAGTTTGCTGATTTTAGGTTTACCAATATGAAATTAATCATGTTACATGCTTCTCTGTTAAGTTTGAGCTTAAAAAGACATCCCAAGCTCAAGCAATTCCCATCTACAACATTCATGACTAAAATGTAAAGCATGGAAAACTTAAAACAATTCAAAACAACATCCAACGGTCAACTGTATCGGAACGCCCACCCTTCGTACCAAAACTCCCGTATCGAAACGGTGTTGACCGGTTCGGTACTCGGGTATGTTCCGAGACCGGTATCGAAATAGGCTTCACTAGTAGCCAAACTGTTTCGAAACAGATTCATCCGTTCTGAACCACCATGGCCATTACAAGCCCTCGTTTCGGAACAGGTGAGGGTGTTTCGATACACTTTGCCCAGTGACAGCAGAAATTGCTGGTTTTTGACCTTTCAGCCCATTCAAACATACTTCAATGAGCATCAAATCATACCAGCGACTCATTTTGATACTAAGGAACATATTTAAGGTCTTTAAGCTAGAGCATGTCATCAATCACAAAAACACATAATCTAAAGGCATGCTCCCTAGTCTCAAAACCAAAATAAGCAACCAAACCTCAAACCAAACATTTAAGACCATTTACAACCCATAAATGCCATCACAAACATGCCACAAACTTAGGGAGTTCAAACTCATCTCCCAAATACAACCTTGGTTTCCCATTGCCATATATCAAGACTAAAGTGTATAAAAACATCACCATACGTGAGCTTTGCACTTCCTTGGATGTTCTTAACCTTCTCGCTGCCTAAAAACACCTCAATTATCTGTATTATTGGTAAAAGAGAGCGTAAGCACAATTGCTTAGTGAGGCATGCTCTAAAGAAAATCAACACAATAATGCATTATTCAAAACACTTTCTCAAAAGCCTTTTTCTACAACATGCTCATTCTATCTCATGCTTGAAAACCAGTCAAAGCAACTTCTCATTGAAAACACATGTACCTCAATTCTATCTCATGCATTTAAACCAATGCAAATCTCATGGCAAAGCCATACTCATGCTTGTAAAACCAAAGCATTTCATATACAAATTTCATATACATTTCTCATAGCATAAATCATCTCAACAAAGGTGCATGTGAATCAAAAGCATTTTCATATGATATATTGGCATTTCACATCTCATTATTACTCGGATATGCGGACAACATTCTCTAACCACTAGACGCTTCCGGTGGAATCTCACATCACCGTACTCACTTGTCTAGTAACATAATTTTCGATGGAATCTCACATCACCGTACTCACATGGCGGAATCTCTCATCGCCACAAAGCTTGGGTATGTCACCAAGTCCTACCCGATGGAATGCCCATCGTCGGTTCTCTCCCTTTTGGATTAAACCAAAGAGCACGTACGAATTTTTAGTTTATAGTGCACTCTCATCCTATTGATCGATCAATTATATCCGGTAAGTTTCTCAAAATCTATGCCAATATATTATGTCAAAACATCATCTCATCTACTGTTTTTCATGCAACATTTCTCAAATCATTCTCATCCCATTTCAAAACCATAACATTTGCCATGCTTTAAAGCAAAAGCTCAAATCTCAACTATGCAACATGTTATTTCATGAAATCATTTCAAGCATCATCTCATGCTACAAATCATGCATAAAAACAGTAGGAATTTATCTATCTCAAACCATGAGCATGTAAAAGCCTTTTAGGGGAAACCACCACATTTAAGAGAGCAATCTAGCCAATACTTACTTCCGGACTTAGGAGGGTGTTTCAAACCTTTCCTAAATCCCCAAACCTTGTTTCTTATCCCTCAAGGACTTCTAAACTATTCGCACTCACCGATTACGTTTCGCTTGCTCGTCGAAACGCTATCTAGGCTCCCGGATCAACACCAAACGTGTCTGAAGATGTCTCCCCTGTTTATATCACATAAGAGCAGAGGATTAATGTATCATCATGCATTGAAATCATTAGCCACACACCTAAACTCGCTGCTCTATTCACAAACCACATTTCGGCTACCAAACACAACTGAAATCATCTCTAAACTCTTCCAAAACAAAGCTCAGCAAAGATCTACCACTTTTAAACATTTCTAAACATCAATCAACATCAAAAAACACCACAAACTCATCCTTTTGCCTCCAGCTATGACAGAACACCAAAAACACCCCAAAAACCATCATTCTAACATACAAAACTTCGGAATCCAAACCTATTCAGGAATTTGTTTGATAAAACCTCATTTATAATATCAATTAACATCCAAAATTCATTAGAAAACAACCTCAAAACAGAGCCTAACCATCAACCACGAAAATCACCAAGATCTCTTCAAAAACCTTGAGTTTTAATATAATTTCTTGTTTTTAACATTAAAGCAACTCAAAAATCATTAACAAAGGATTGATAACTTGGGAATTTCAGTAAATAACTGATCATTAGAGGAGAATGACGAAGCTTACCTCTAACGGCTGATTTCTCCTTGAATTTGGCAAGTTTTCTTGAAAATTCAATGTAAAAACAAGAGGTTTTGATGAGGAAAAGATTAGGAATCAAAAGGAGATTGAAATCTCATCAAAAGGGATGAAAATCAAAAGATAATTGCTGGAGGAAATGTGTTTGGCTGAAAAGGAATTGAGAGAAAATGAAATGAAAGAAAATTGATGAAAGGTAGTTATGAAAAGTCAAAGGTAGTTCCCTTTTAATTAATCTTTATTTTTCTTTAAATAAAACATTAATAAAATCACCCAAATTAAGAAGAAATCTGATTAAAAACATTTTGGTAAAATTAGCTCCTTAAAGATTCAAAGTTTTAATCCTTTACAAAACAGTCACTATTAAGCTTTTGCAAAACCTGCAATTTGGTCACTACACCGAAATGTAGTATTTCCAAACCTTATTTTGTAAAATTGATTTCACCTTAATCATTCATATAATAAATGAGGATTTTTAGATATTTTTCCATATTTTTAAAGCATCCCGAACTAGGTGTTCCCTAAACCTCCCTTTTAAGATTCGAACTGTTCTCGATCGGTCCGACTTGAACTATGAAACATCTAGGCCAAAATTTGGGGTGTTACAACTCTCCCCCTCTTAAGAAATTTCGTCCTCGAAATTTACCTGGAGGAAAAAGGTAAGGAAATTACTTCTTCATGCCTTCCTTTCTTTCCCACGTGGCTTCCTCAACACCACGATGTCTCCACAACACCTTAACCAGCTCAATGGTCTTACCACGGAGAACCTTATTGTCCGAATCTAAAATCTCAACAAGTTCCTCATCATAGGTCAAATTTGGATTCAACTCAACTTCCTCCACTGGCATAACATGCGAAGGATCCGATCTATACCTCTGAAGCATAGATACATGAAACATATTATGTATCTTTTCTAACTCTTGTGGTAGCCTCAGCTTATAAGCAAAAGGACCCACACGTTTTAACACCTCGTATGGTCCAATGTATCTCGGGCACAGCTTGCCCTTTCGGCCAAATCTCATCACCTTCTTCCGAGGTGAAACTTTCAAGAACACACGGTCACCCACCACAAATTCTATCTCCTTACGCTTCAAATCCGCGTAAGACTTTTACCGATCCGATGCTTCCTTCAACCGCTCACAAATGAGCTTCACCTTCTCGGTGGTTTCTTTCAATAAAGCCAGCATCGAGACCAACTTTTGTCCCGTTTCAGCCTAGCAAAGAGGAGTTCTGCACTTTCTCTCATACAAAGCTTCATAAGGTGCCATTTGAATACTTGCCTGGTAACTATTATTATAAGCAACCTCCACCAAAGGCAAGTGCTTCTCCCAAGAGCCTTGAAACTCAATAACACAACACCTCAACATATCCTCAAGCACTTGGATAACACGCTCCAACTGTCCATCCCTCTGCGGATGATAAGAAGTATTGAAATTCAACCGCGTACCCAATGCTTGATGTAAACACTCCCAAAACCTTACAGTGAACCTCAGATCTCTATCCGACACTATAAATTTTGGTATGCCATGCAAACGTACAATCTCAGCAATGTACAACTCCGCAAACTTATCCAAGGTGTATGTAGTATGCACAGATAAGAAATGCGCACACTTCGTAAGGCGATCCACAATCACCCAAATAGAATTCGTCTTTGATGGAGTTAGAGGCAAACCAAACACAAAGTCCATGGAGATCCTCTCCCATTCCATTCAAGGATCCTCAACGGTTGCAACAACCCCGAAGGAAACTGATGCTCAGCCTTAACCCGCTGACAAACCATACACTTGCTCACATACTCAGCGACATCTTTCTTCAAACCCACCCAATAGTACTCATCCTTCAGATCACGGTACATCTTTGTACTACCATGTTGCATAGCAAATGGACTAATATGAGCTTTGGTCAGAATAGTGCGCCTCAACTCAACATCATTCGACACCACTATCCGACTCCCAAAACATAGAACACCTGTAACCCCCTTAACACGGCCTAGACGGTTGACCCGAATTAAGAAAGTCACACGGGGAAAACCAAAGTCAACCCGAAAGTCAACCTTGATTAACGACCTTTTTTTTCTTTTAAAACTTGTCTAGATGCACATTAACCCTAGTTATGATCATTCAAACAACATACTCAAAGATCATAAACATCAGAGATCAAACAGGGACCCAATTGAACAATTTACAACTTTAGGGACCAAAAAGTAAATTCTGTTAAATACAAGGACTTCACCCAAATTAAAGTTACCAACTTGAAATTAATCATGTTTCATGCATCACTGCCAAATTTCAGCTCAAACGGACATCCCGAACTCACACAATTGCACATACAAGTTTCAGGACCAAAATGCAAACATTTTGAAACATATAACTGCCAACGTCAGCCCCCAACGGTCATGCGTTCCGGAACAGGGAGAGCCTGTTTCGAAACGCGGGGCCGTTCCGCAACGCGTACCGAAACGAGGGCTGGCAGTGGCCTTTCCGTTTCGGAACGGTGTCTCCCGTTTCGGACGCCTGGGTTGCTACAAGGCACCCGTTCCGAAACGGCAGTTACTGTTCCGATACGGCCTGCACAGATTGCAGAAAATTGCTTGCTTAAACACACAATTGACCAACCAAACATGCTCCAATTGCTATCAAACTTTACCAGCAACTCATACAACATACAAGAGACATATTTGCATCAACCAATTATCATTATATCATCACATATGAAAAGCCCCAAATCTAAAGGCATACTTCCTACATAAGCAAACCATTCATGCACTAAACCTTCAAACCAACACATAATGGCCAATTACATAAACCAACATTAACAACAACATAAATCCAACCTAGGGAGTCCAAAACATCTCCCAAAGCAACAACATAGGTCCCCCATTGCCAAAAACCAATAGCTAAAGGTGTTTAAGAAAACCTTCCCATACATGAGCTTATCTTTCACTTGATTGCTTGCCTTCCTTGCTGCCCTCAATGCACCTTAACGTTCTGCATTATTGGTTTAAGAAAAGAAAGAGAGCGTAAGCAAAAGCTTAGTGAGGAATGCTCCTTAAAACCACACACAATAATGCATTTATAAAACACTTTACAAGTCATACTTCAAAATACACTTTAACATACTCACAAGCAATCTTAAACAAGCATTTCATGCTTCATAACATAACATGTCATATTGGCCACAAGTGATAATTACCATCTTTTAACAAGATCAACATAAGACTCACACATGGACTTTTAAACACCATTGTGATCTTATCCCCATGGACTTTTAAACACCATGACCCATGGACTTTTAAACACCATGGCAAGGACCACACAAGGACTTTTAAACACCTTTGTGTCCTTAACAAGTTTCACCTCAAGGACTTTTAAACACCTTGACCCCAAGGACTTTTAAACACCTTGGCCCATGGAATTTTAAACACCATGACATGAATCACCCCAAGGACTTTTAAACACCTTGGCCCCAAGGACTTTTAAACACCTTGGAAAGGACCACACAAGGACTTTTAAACACCTTTGTGTCCGTAACAAGAACCATCCAAGGACTTTTAAACACCTTGATGTTCTTAAGTAAACAAGGCTCACTCGAGGACTTTTAACCACCTTGGTGACCTTAACCTTTTCAAAACATCACTTGCCAATATACATCATTTATCATCAATAATCCACTGTTTTAAAGCATTTAACCAAGCCATAAACATCATGCATCTTTAAGCATTAAACCACATTTAAACAATGTTCAAAAGCAAGGAACTCTAACCTTGAGCTTCCTTAAACACATGGATTATAATCTCAGCAAACAAACATGCTAGATATGCTTTAAAAACATAATTTAAACATGCAACAAACACATTGCACCCAACCAACACATGGTTCCTCATCAAGAGAGTTTTTCCGAAAACTTACTCTTGAGCTTAGCAAAGTTGTTTAGACTTAGAATAAGCTCCCAAACCTCCAAAACATTGGTTTCAAAGCCGAAAACCAAAATCCACTCACCGATTCCGTTTCGCCTCTTGCCGAAACACAAAATCAAGCTTCCGGATCACCACCACTTGGATCCAAAGAAGACTCCCCTGTTTTAAACACATCAAAACAGTAGATTAATGCATCATCATGCATTAATAGCTTTAATGAAAGCACCTAGACTCGCTGCTCTCATCCACACTCCATTTTCGGCCACCAAACACAACCAAAAATGCATCCAAACAACTCCTCAACAAAGCCCAGCCATAAACCATCAAAACTAAGCATCCATAAACATCATTTAACATCTAAAAAGGACCTAACAACATCCTTATACCTCCAGCAACAACAGATCCACAAGATCACTCCAAAAACAACCAAGAATCACAAGCTAAACTTAGGAAATTCAACCTACCCGGGATTGCATTAATTAAAACTCAATTTCCAATCAATTTAACATTCATTTATCATCAAATATACACCTCAAATCACTGCTTTAACAGATCCAACGAAAATTCATTAAAAATCATTAAATCTTGCATTTTAAGCCAAGATCCATTACACAACTTTAAAAACCATTATAAATCATCAATTAAGGATTGAGAACTTAGGAATTTCAGTAAAGAACTTGAAGTTCAGAGGAGAAGGACGTTCTTACCTCCAAACTTGAGTTTCTCCTCTTTTAGAACCAAAAAGCTTGAAGAATCAAATGGCAATTGGTGAGGTTTTGTTGTAGAGATGATTAGCAATCAACAGGTAATTTAAAAGATGAATTTAGGTGACAAAATCAAAGATAAAAGCTCTGGAGAAAGATGTTTGGCTTGAGAGAAAATGAGAGAAAATAGTTGAGAGAAAAGTTAGTTAAAATTAAAATATCTTCCCTCCACTTTGTTTATATTTAAAACCTTTTAATTAATCATTTAATATCTTTAGAAAATCTGGAGAAACTCCCATTGGGTAAATAGCTCCTTAAAGATTCAAAGTTTCAATCCTTTTTAAAACAGTCACACAGTTTTCAAAAATTACATTTTGGTCACTAGCCAAAATGTCACCCTTCCAAACCTCATTTTGTAAAATTGATTTCACAGTTCACTTATATATATTAAAAGAGGATTTTAGAACATTTTTCCATATTTTTAATGCAACCCGAACTAGGTTTTCCTAAATTCACTCTTATATATTCGAACCGCACTTTGACCGAACCGGTCAACGCCCAAAACTTCTAAGCCCAAAACCGGGGCGTTACAACTCTCCCCCCCTTAAGAAATTTCGTCCTCGAAATTTACCTGAAGGAAAGAGATAAGGAAACTGCTTCAGCATGTCATCCTTTCGCTCCCACGTGGCTTCCTCAACACCGCGATGCTTCCACAGCACCTTTACCAACTCAATGGTCTTGCCACGAAGAACCTTGCTATCCGAATCCAGAATCCTCACCGGTTCCTCATCATAGGTCAAATCCGGATTCAATTCCACCTTTTCCACAGGCATCACATGCGAAGGATCCGATCTATACTTCCGGAGCATAGAAACATGAAACACATCATGAATCTTCTCCAAATCTTGAGGTAACCTCAACCTGTACGCAACAGGACCCACACGCTCAACCACCTCGTATGGTCCAATGTACCTAGGGCTCAACTTATCCTTCCGGCCAAACCTCATCACCTTCTTCCAAGGCGAAACCTTCAAGAACACACGGTCACCCACCGCATACTCAATCTCCTTACGCTTCAAATCCGCGTAAGACTTCTGCCGATCAGAAGCTACCTTCAAACGCTCACAAATGAGCTTCACCTTCTCGGTGGTTCCTTTCAACAAAGCCGGCATCGAAACCAACTTCTGACCCGTTTCAGCCCAACAAAGAGGAGTCCTACACTTCCTCCCATACAAAGCCTCATAAGGTGCCATTTGAATACTTGCCTGATAACTATTGTTATAAGCAAACTCAACCAAAGGCAAATGCTTCTCCCAAGAGCCCTGAAACTCAATCACGCAGCACCTCAACATATCCTCCAAAATCTGGATAACACGCTCAGACTGACCATTCGACTGAGGATGATAGGATGTACTGAAATTCAACCTCGTACCCAGAGCTTGATGCAAACATTGCCAGAACCGCGATGTGAACCTCGGATCCCTATTCGACACAATCGACTTTGGCACACCATGCAGCCGCACAATCTCAGCAATGTACAGCTCCGCAAGCTTATCCAAAGAAAACGTAGTATGCACAGGCAAGAAATGCGCACACTTCGTTAGGCGATCCACAATCACCCATACTGAATTCTTTTTCGACGGTGACAAAGGTAAACCAGATACAAAATCCATGGTAACCCTTTCCCACTTCCACTCAGGGATTCTCAACGGTTGCAACAACCCTGAAGGAAACTGATGCTCAGCCTTAACTCGCTGACACACCAAACACTTGCTCACAAACTCCGCAACATCCTTTTTCAAACCCACCCAATAGTACTCATCACGAAGATCACGGTACATCTTAGTACTACCAGGGTGCATAGCAAAAGGACTACTATGACCTTCAGTCAGAATAGCACGCCTCAACTCAACATCATTGGGCACTACTATCCGACTCCCAAAACACAACACTCCATCATCATTAAAACTGAAATCCGAAGGTCTACCCTCCGCGATATCCTGAACATGCGGCACCAAGGAATCATCCAGCAACTACTTTTCCTTGATCAACAGAACCAAAGATGGTTTCACTTGCAACTCAGCCACAAGACCACCATCACGCGAAATACTCAAACTGGCAAACATAGCCCTCAACTCAACAGCTACCTTCCTACTCAAGGCATCCGCTACAACATTAGCTTTTCCAGGATGGTACTCAATCGTCAGATCATAATCCTTGAGCAACTCCATCCAACGCCGCTGCCTAATATTCAACTCCTTCTATGACATCAGATACCTCAAACTCTTGTGATCCGTGTACACAGTACACTTCTCACCATACAGGTAATGTCTCCAGATCTTCAAAGCAAAGACCACCGCAGCCAACTCTATGTCATGCGTAGGATAATTGCGCTCATGCACCTTCAACTGCCGCGATGCATAAGCCACCACCTTACCCTCTTGCATCAACACACATCCCAACCCAACATAGGACGCATCACTATACACCACAAACTCTTTCCCTGATTCAGGTTGAACCAAGATAGGAGCTTGTGTCAAAGCTGCTTTAAGCTTCTCAAAAGCCTGCTGTCTCGCATCCGTCCATTCATACTTAACATCTTTCTGCAACAACTTCGTCAAAGGTGCTGCAATCTTAGAAAACCCATCCACAAACCTCCGGTAGTATCCTGCCAAACCGAGGAAACTACGAACCTCATGAACAGACTTAGGAACCTTCCAATTCCTCACCGCCTCAATCTTCTGAGGATCAACACGAATCCCCTCAGCAGAAACCACATGCCCAAGAAACACCACTTCACTTAACCAGAACTCGCACTTGCTCAGCTTAGCATAAAGCTGATTCTCCAACAAAGCTTGCAACAAAATCCTCAAATGCTCTTCATGCTCCTCCTCAGTACGCGAGTACACGAGGATATCATCAATGAACACCACAACAAACTTGTCCAGGTATTCATGAAACACACGATTCATCATGTACATGAAAGCAGCATGAGCATTTGTCAAACCAAACGGCATCACGAGGAACTCATAATGCCCATACCTTGTCCTGAAAGCTGTCTTAGGCACATCCACATCCTTCACCTTCAACTGGTAATACCCTGACCTCAAGTCAATCTTAGAGAACACAGCAGCACCCCGAAATTGATCAAAGAGATCATCAATTCTCGGCAAAGGATATCGATTCTTGATAGTCAACTTGTTCAGTTGACGGTAATCAATGCACATTCTCATAGTTCCATCATTCTTCTTCACGAACAAGACCGGTGCACCCCAAGGCGACACACTCGGCCGAATGAAACCACGCTCAAGCAACTCTTGCAACTGCGTCTTCAGCTCTTTCAGCTCCTTAGGTGCCATTCTATAGGGAGTAATGGACACAGGAGTTGTATTCTCATACAACTCAATTCCAAACTCCACCTCGCGATTAGGAGGTAAACCAGGCAACTCCTCAGGAAACACACCAGGAAACTCCTTCACAACCCTGATATCTTGCACCCTCAACTCCTTAGAGCTAGGATTCATCACAAAAGCTAGGTAAGCTTCACAACCTTGCCTCAACATCCGGCTTGCCTCCAAGGTAGACACCACATTGGCAAGAAACTTCACATTCTCACCAACCACTACAACTTCATAATCATCCGCAAGCTTCAGCGAAACCCGCTTATTCTCACAATCCACCACAGCACGATGCTCAGCAAGCCAATCCATACCAAGGAAAGAACTAGTGACACGCATGAGGTCAACATGGAAAACATGATCTTGAACAACCAAAGGACACCTTCTATACAACTTTCGAGTCACAACAGTCTCACCAAAAGAACTAGTGACACGCATACCAACATCCAAAGACTCAACAGGCAAACCAAGCAATTCAGCATGCTCACGCAATATGTAAGAGTGCGTAGATCCAGAATCAACCAAGGAAAGTAATGACAAGGATTGCAGAGTAAAAGTACCTGCGATCACATCCGCGTCATTCCTCCCCTCACGCTGAGCAAACACTCTAGCATGTCCGCCACCCTCTGGCTGTACAGCTACAACATGAGCTACACCTCGGCCACCTTCCTCTCTCCGCTGAAAATTACCACGGCCGCGCCCATGACCTCTCTACGGTGCTGCAACAACAGGAGCACGAACTTGGCCACCAGCCAACATAGGACACTCACGCCTCAAATGATCCGTAGATCCACAGTTCCAGCATCCATTACCAGCTGCCGCAACAGGAGCCTGCACCTCCCTCACAACACGAGGACAATCACGTTTCATGTGGCCATGCGAACCACATATCCAACAAGCACTCGGATCAGCTCTAGCGTTGCCTCCCCGAGCAGGTGCTCCACCACCTCGCTTAGCCGAGGACTGATACTTCTGATCACGTCCCCTCTTGTTCCGTCCACCACCGGAACTATATTCAGCTGCTCGCTTACCAGCACCTTTAGCAGATAAACCCAAGTTCATCTCAATATCCTTGGCTCGGCCCACCAACACATCAAAATCATCATACTCGGTAGCCAGCACATACATCTTCACATCCGCCACTAAGCCATAACGGAACCTTTAACACCTCGCTCGCTCATCCGGGACGAGCTCAGGTGCATACTGACTGAGTCGAACAAACTGCACTTCATACTCAGCCACCGTCATGCTCCCTTGGGTAAGAGACATGAACTCCCTCTTTTTCTCATCTAGGTACCTCACACCCAGATACCTTCTCTTGAACACATTCTGAAAGAATGTCCAAGTCACATCAGCTTCTGCCATCCCAGCAATAGTGGTTGTCCACCACGTATATGCATCCTTCTGCAGCAAGGACACAACACAGCCAAGCTTCTGCACATCAGTGCAACTCATCTGACCCAAGATCCTCTTGGTACTCTCTAACCAAGCCTCAGAACCTTCAGCAGACATACCCCTGAACTCAGTCCCTCCCAGACTGCGCAAACGCTCCAAAGGTAGTCTAACTCCAACATCTTCCTGATGCCCAGCTCCACGAGCTCCAGCTACCGCTGCTTGAAAAGCACCAGCTATAGCTTGAATTAACACTGACATATCAGGAACAGCTTGCCCCTGACCAGCCTTAGGTCCAGCAGCCTCAGCACCAGCTACAGCTCCAGCTTCTTCAGCCCCAGCACCACCACCACCAGGTGGAGGAGGTAAAACCGCACTCTCAACATTCTCTTCGTTTTCATTCTCATTCTGAGCCGTAGCTCGCACATTACTCCTCAACTCTCTACGAGGTGCCATACTCTAACTATGCAATCACAATGCAAATAAACAAAGTCAGGCCCAGCAAGGTAAGCAATCCAAGTACTCAAGCTCATTTCCAATTAAAATCAACATCATTTCATTAGCTTTGATTTGGCAATGGGTACCTACAACATGCTTCATCACAACATACATCTCAATTGCAACATACATGCAATTCACTCAACATGCTTTCACCCAACAAGCATACAAAGCATACATACTTCAACATTCACATACACATTCCCAATTACTCGAGAACTCAGCTCTGATACCACCAAATGTAACCCCCTTAACCCGGCCTAGACGGTTGACCCGAATTAAGAAAGTCACACGGGGAAAACCAAAGTCAACCCAAAAGTCAACCTTGATTAACGTGTAACGCCCCGGTTTTGGGCTTAGAAGTTTTGGGCGTTGACCGGTTTGGTCAAAGTCCTGTTCGAATCTTAAGAGGAAAAATTAGGAAAAGCCTAGTTCGGGTTGCATTAAAAATATGGAAAAATGTTCTAAAATCATCTTTTAATATAATTAGATGAACTGTGAAATCAATTTTGAAAAATGGGTTTTGGAAGTATGACATTTTGGCTAGTGACCAAAATGTAATTTTCGAAAGTTTGGTGGCTATTTTATAAAGAGTTGAAACTTTGAATCTTTAAGGAGCTATTAATCCAAAGATGATTTCTCCAGATTTTTCTAAGATATTTTAAGTCTATAATCTGATTTTAAAACATATTAGAAGTGGAGGGAAAATTTATTTGGCATTTTCTCAACTAACTTCTCATTTTCTTTCTCTCTTTTTCTCTCAACCCAAACACTCCATTTCCAGAGTTTTGTTTCTGATTTTCTCACCTAAATTCCTCCATTCAACTCTCATTTGATTGTAAATCATTGTATCTTCAAAACCTCTTCAATTGCTTCTTGTTTCTTCAAGGATTTTCATTCCAAAAAGTGGAGAATCACAAGTTTGGAGGTAAGAACGTCCTTCTCCTCTAAACTATCAGTTCTTTACTGAAATTCCCAAGTTATCAACTCTTGATTGATGTTTAATTAAAGGCTTTTGAGTTTGGAATTGTATCTTGGCTTATTATGCAAGATTTTGATGATTTTTGATGATTTTCGTTAGATCTGAGTAATCTGTGATTTAAGAGATGTTTTTGATGTTAAATGATCTCTAAATTGATAAGGAAATGAGTTTTGATCAATGCAATCCCGGATAGGTTGTGTTTCCTAAGTTTAGCTTAAGATTCTTGAATGTTTTTGTGGTGATCTTGTGGATCTGTTGTTGCTGGAGGTAAAAGGATGTTTATAGGTTGTTTTTAGGTGTTGTATGGTGATGATGGATGTGAGGTTTTGCTGGTTTATGGCTGGGCTTTGTTTAGAAGTGGTTTGGATGCAATTTCGGTGGTGTTTGGTGGCCGAAATTGGTGTATGAATGAGAGCAGCGAGTTTGAGTGCTTTCATTGAAGCTTTTGATGCTTGATGATGCATTAAACCTCTGCTTTAATGTGTTTGATCAGGGGAGGCATCTTTGGATCCAAGAGTTGTTGATCCGGAAGCTTGAATTCGTGCTTCGGCAAGTGGCGAAGTGGAATCGGTGAGTGGAATTGGGTTTTCGGCTTTGAACCCAATGTCTCGGGAGCTTAGTTTAAGTCTAAACAACTTGGCTAAGCTCGAGTGTAAGTTTTCGGAATTTTCTCTCTAGTGGTGGCCATGATTTTGTTGTGATGCGAAATGATAATTTGCATGTTTTACATACTGTTTTGGAAGCATGTTTTAGCATGGTTTTTGCTGTTGATGTAAGCCATATGTTGAAGGTAACTCTAGGTAGGAGTTCCTTGCTTTTGTACATTGAAATGTTGTGGTATAATGCTTTTAAATGCATGATGAATATGGCTTGGTTTTATGCTTAAAAACAGTGATGTATGTGATGAAAATGATGTATATTGGCAAGTGATGTTTTTAAAATGTTAAGGTCACTAAGGTGGTTAAAAGTCCTTGAGTGAGCCTTGTTACTTATGAACATCAAGGTGGTTAAAAGTCCTTGGATGGTTCATGTTGTGGACACTAAGGTGGTTAAAAGTCCTTAGGTGATCCTTCTCTATGGTGTTTAAAAGTCCATAGGCCAAGGTGTTTAAAAGTCCTTGGGATCAAGGTGTTTAAAAGTCCTTGATGTGATTCATTCATGGTGTTTAAAAGTCCATGGCCAAGGTGTTTAAAAGTCCTTGGGATCAAGGTGTTTAAAAGTCCTTGATGAGATACTTTCTATGGTGTTTAAAAGTCCATAGGCCAAGGTGTTTAAAAGTCCTTGGGGCCAAGGTGTTTAAAAGTCCTTGGGAAAGTTGTTGAACTTGTTTTAATAAATGGAATGTTTCACTTAAGCCAATATGACATGTTAAGAATATTGAGAAGCATGAGATGCTTGTTTTATTGTTTATGTTGAAGCATGAGATTGCTTGTAAAGAATGCTTTTGAGCATGTGAAAAGGTTGATTTAAAGCATGTTTTGTAAATGTTTTGAATTGCATTATTGAATGGTTTTTAAGAGCTTCCCTCACTAAGCTTTTGCTTACGCTCTCTTTGTTTTCTGAATTCAA
Source organism: Hibiscus trionum (assembly GCA_030270665.1). NCBI lineage: Eukaryota > Viridiplantae > Streptophyta > Magnoliopsida > Malvales > Malvaceae > Hibiscus > Hibiscus trionum. The sequence goes on from BSYR01000027.1 coordinate 29,403,920, forward strand.
TAATGCAGAGCGTTAGAGTACCTTGAGGGCAGCAAGAAAGGGCAAGCAATCAAGTTCAAGTGAAGCTCAAAGTATGAAGGTTTTATAAATGCATTTAGCTTTTGAATGTTTGGCAATGGGGGACCAATGTGTATGTTTTGGGAGGTGTTGGAGACTCCCCAAGTATGATATAAGTTGGTGTGTTTGCTGGTTTTGGTTTGGAACCATTTATGCTTGTTTTGCAAGTTTGGTGTTTGAATGTCTAGCTTGTGTAGGAAGCATGCCTTTAGAATTGGGGCTTTTTGCTTATGATGATGTTGGGATGAATTGTCGATGCTATTATGTTGTTTTTATGTTGAATTGCATGTTGGCAAAGTTTGGTGATGTTCGGAGCATGTTTGGTTGTGTAATTGCATGTTTAAAGTGATGTTTTGAAGCAATCTGGGCAGGGTGTTTCGGAACAGCACCTACCGTTTCGGAACGGGTGCTTAAATGAGCCCAGGCGTCCGAAACGGGAGGGGCCGTTCCGAAACGGAAAAGCCTCTGCCAGACCCCCGTTTCGAAACAAACTAAGCCTGTTTCGGAACGGCCCCGCGTTTCGGAACGGGCTATCTCCCGTTTCGGAACAGTCGACCGTTGGGGGCTGACAATGGCAGTTTTATGTTTTGAAAAGTTTGCGTTTTGGTCCTGAAACTTGTTTGTGCAATTGTATGAGCTGTGGATGTCCTTTTGAGCTGAAATTTCACAGAGAAGCATGAAACCTGATTAATTTCAAGTTGGTAACTTCAATTTGGATTAAGTCCTTTAATTTATCAGAATTTACAATTTGGTCCCTAATGTTGTAAATTGTTCAATTGAGTCCCTGTTTAACCTCTGATGTTTGTGATCTTTTGGTATGATGTTTGTGTGGTCATCATTAGGCTTAATGTGCATCTAGACAAGTTTAAAAAAGAAAAAAAAAGGGTCGTTAATCAAGGTTGACTTTCGGGTTGACTTTGGTTTTCCCCGTGTGACTTCCTTAATTCGGGTCAACCGTCTAGGCCGGGTTAAGGGGGTTACATTTGGTGGTATCAGAGCTGAGTTCTCGAGTAATTGGGAGTGTTTGTATGCATGATTGAAGCATGTTTGCTTTGTATGCTTGTGGTTTGAAAGCATGTTCAGTGGCTTGAGATGTTGATACAATTGAGTTGTATGTTGTGATGTTGCATGCTGAGGGTACCCATTGCCAAACAAAAGCTAATGAAATGAAATTGATTTTGAATGAAATTGAGCTTGAATACTTGGATTGCTTACCTTGCTGGGCCTGACTTGTTTTATTTTGTATTGTTGTTGCATGGTAAAAGTATGGCACCACGTAGAGAGTTAAGAGGTAATGTGCGAGCTACGGCTCCCAATGAGAATGAGAATGAAGAGCACGCTGATAGTGCTGTGTTACCCCCTCCTCCGCCTGGTGGTGGTGATGGAGGTGCGAGAGCTGAAGCTGCAGCTGGTGCTGGAGCTGCTGGACCAGAGGTTGGTCAGGGGCAAGCTATGCCTGACATGACGATGTTGGTACAAGCTATTGCGGGTGCTTTTCGAGCAGCAGTAGCTGGAGCTCAGGGAGCTGGGCATCAGGGAGATGCTGGAGTCAGATTGCCTTTGGAGCGTCTGCGCAGTCTTGGAGGGACTGAGTTTATAGGTTTATCAGCTGAGAGTTCTGAGGCTTGGCTGGAAAGTACCAAGCGTATCTTGGGGCAGATGAGTTGCACGGATGTGCAAAAGCTGGGCTGTGTTGTGTCCTTGCTGCAGGACGATGCTTATACATGGTGGACGACTACCATTTCTGGAATGGCTGAAGCTGATGTTACCTGGACATTCTTTCAGAATGTGTTTAAAAGAAGATATCTGGGAGTGAGATATCTGGATGAGAAAAAGCGGGAATTCATGTCTCTTACCCAAGGGAGCATGAGCGTAGCTGAGTATGAGGTACAGTTTGTACGGCTCAGTCAGTATGCACCGGAGCTGATACCTGATGAGAGGGCTAGGTGCGAGAGGTTTCGTTACGGTCTTGTGACGGATGTCAAGATGTATTTGTTGGCCACCGAGTATGTTGATTTCGATGTGTTGGTGGGCCGAGCAAAGGATGTTGAGATGAACCTGAGTTTGTCTGCTAAGGGTGCTGGCAAGCGAGCTGCTGAGTATAGTTCCAGTGGTGGACGGAACAAGAGGGGACGAGATCAGAAGTATCAGTCCTCATCCAGGAGAGGTGGTGGTGTGCCTGCTAGGGGTGGCGGTGCTAGAGCTGATCCTAGTGCTTGTTGGATCTGTGGTTCCCGTGGTCACTTGAAGCGTGATTGTCCTCGTGCTGAGAGAGTGGCACAAGCTCCTGTTGTGACAGCTGGTAATGCTGGTGGAAATGGGTGCTGGAATTGTGGTTCTGCTGACCACATCAGGCGAGATTGTCCGAGGTTGGCTGGTGAGCAGGTGCGTGCTCCTGTTGTTGCTGCACCGCAGAGAGGTCGTGGGCGCGGCCGTGGTAATTTCCAGAGAAGAGAGGAAGGTGGCCGTGGGGTAGCTCATGTTGTAGCTATTCAGCCTGAAGGTGGAGGCCAAGCGAGGGTGTATGCTCAGAGAGAGGGCAGGAATGATGCAGATGTGATTGCAGGTACCTTTACTTTGCAGTCCTTGTCATTGCTTTCTTTGATTGATTCTGGATCTACGCATTCATATATTCTTCGTGAGCATGCTGAATTGCTTGGTTTACCTGTTGAGTCTGTGGATGTTGGTGTTCGGGTCACTAGTTCTTTTGGTGAGACTGTTGTGACTCGGAAGTTGTATAGAAGGTGCCCTTTGGTTGTTCAAGAGCATGTCTTTCATGTTGATCTTATGGAGTTGCCCTTCTATGGTTTTGATGTGATCCTTGGTATGGATTGGCTTGCTGAGCATCGTGCTGTTGTGGATTGTGAGAATAAGCGTGTTTCGCTTAAGCTTGCGGATGTTTATGAAGTTGTGGTGGTTGGTGAGAATGTGAAGTTTCTTGCCAATGTTGTGTCTTCTTTGGAGGCGAGCAGGATGCTGAGGCAAGGTTGCGAAGCTTATCTAGCTTTTGTGATGAATCCTAGCTCTAAGGAGTTGAGGGTGCAAGATATCAGGGTTGTAAAGGAGTTTCCTGGTGTTTTTCCTGAGGAGTTGCCTGGTTTACCTCCTAACCGCGAGGTGGAGTTTGGAATTGAGCTGTATGAGAATACAACTCCTGTGTCCATTACTCCCTATAGAATGGCACCTAAGGAGCTGAAGGAGCTGAAGACGCAGTTGCAAGAGTTGCTTGATCGTGGATTCATCCGGCCGAGTGTGTCGCCTTGGGGTGCTCCTGTCTTGTTTGTGAAGAAGAAGGATGGCACTATGAGAATGTGCATTGATTACCGTCAACTGAACAAGTTGACTATCAAGAATCGGTATCCTTTGCCGAGGATTGATGATCTCTTTGATCAATTTCGGGGAGCTGCTGTGTTCTCTAAGATTGACTTGAGGTCAGGGTATTATCAGTTGAAGGTGAAAGATGTGGATGTGCCTAAGACAGCTTTCAGGACAAGGTATGGGCATTATGAGTTCCTTGTGATGCCGTTTGGGTTGACAAATGCTCCTGCTGCTTTCATGGACATGATGAATCGTGTGTTTCATGAATACCTGGACAAGTTTGTTGTGGTGTTCATTGATGATATCCTTGTGTACTCGCGTACTGAGGAGGAGCATGAAGAGCATTTGAGGGTTGTTTTGCAAGCTTTGTTGGAGAATCAGCTTTATGCTAAGCTGAGCAAGTGTGAGTTCTGGCTAAGGGAGGTGGTTTTTCTTGGGCATGTGGTCTCGGCTGAGGGGATTCGTGTTGATCCTCAGAAGATTGAGGCGGTGATGAGCTGGAAGGTTCCTAAGTCTGTTCATGAGGTCCGTAGTTTCCTTGGTCTGGCGGGATACTACCGAAGGTTTGTGGATGGTTTTTCCAAGATTGCTGCTCCTTTGACAAAGTTGTTGCAGAAGGATGTTAGGTATGAGTGGACAGAAGCGAGACAGCAGGCTTTTGAGAAGCTGAAGGCGGCTTTGACGCAAGCTCCTATCTTGATTCAGCCTGAATCAGGGAAAGAGTTTGTGGTTTACAGTGATGCATCCTATGTTGGTTTAGGGTGTGTGCTGATGCAGGAGGGTAAGGTGGTGGCTTATGCCTCGCGGCAGTTGAAAGTGCATGAGCGCAATTACCCTACGCACGATATTGAGCTGGCTGCAGTGGTTTTTGCTCTGAAGATTTGGAGGCATTATCTGTATGGTGAGAAGTGTACTGTGTACACGGATCACAAGAGTTTGAGGTATCTGATGTCTCAGAAGGAGTTGAATCTTAGGCAGCGGCGTTGGTTGGAGTTGCTCAAGGATTATGATCTGACGATTGAGTATCATCCTGGAAAAGCTAATGTTGTTGCTGATGCCTTGAGTAGGAAGGTGGCTGTTGAGCTGAGGGCCATGTTTGCTAGCTTGAGCATATCGCGTGATGGTGGTCTTGTGGCTGAGTTTCAGGTGAAACCATCTTTGGTTCAGTTGATCAAGGATAAGCAGTTGTTGGATGATACCTTAGTGTCTCATGTTCAGGATATCGCGGAGGGTAGACCTTCGGATTTCTGTTTCAATGATGATGGTGTGCTGTGTTTTGGTAGTCGGATAGTAGTGCCCAATGATGCTGAGTTGAGGCGTGCTATTCTGACTGAAGGTCATAGTAGTCCTTTTGCTATGCACCCTGGTAGTACTAAGATGTATCGTGATCTTCGTGATGAGTACTATTGGGTTGGTTTGAAGAAGGATGTTGCAGAGTTCGTGAGCAAGTGTTTGGTGTGTCAGCGAGTCAAGGCTGAGCATCAGTTTCCTTCTGGTTTGTTGCAACCGTTGAAAATCCCTGAATGGAAGTGGGAGAGGGTTACCATGGATTTTGTATCTGGTTTACCTTTGTCTCCGTCAAAGAAGAATTCGGTTTGGGTGATTGTGGATCGCCTGACGAAGTGTGCACATTTCTTACCTGTGCATACTACGTTCTCTTTGGATAAGCTGGCAGAGCTGTACATTGCTGAGATTGTGCGGCTGCATGGTGTGCCTAAGTCGATTGTGTCGGATAGGGATCCGAGGTTCACATCGCGGTTTTGGCAGTGTTTGCATCAAGCTCTGGGTACAAGGTTGCATTTCAGTACCTCCTATCATCCTCAGTCGGATGGTCAGTCTGAGCGAGTTATCCAGGTTTTGGAGGATATGTTGAGGTGCTGCGTGATTGAGTTCCAAGGTTCTTGGGAGAAGCATTTGCCTTTGGTTGAGTTTGCTTATAACAACAGTTATCAGGCGAGCATACAGATGGCACCTTATGAGGCTCTGTATGGGAGGAAGTGTAGGACCCCTCTTTGTTGGGCTGAAACTGGTCAAAAGTTGGGTTCGATGCCGGCTTTGTTGAAAGGGACCACAGAGAAGGTGAAGCTCATTTGTGAGCGGTTGAAGGCGGCCTCTGATCGGCAGAAGTCTTACGCGGATTTGAAGCGTAAGGAGATAGAGTATGCGGTTGGTGACCGTGTGTTCTTGAAGGTTTCGCCTTGGAAGAAGGTGATGAGGTTTGGCCGAAAGGGCAAGTTGAGCCCTAGATACATTGGACCGTATGAGGTGGTTGAGCGTGTGGGTCCTGTCGCGTATCGGTTGAGGTTACCTCAGGAGTTGGAGAAGATCCATGATGTGTTCCATGTCTCTATGCTTCGGAAGTATAGATCTGATCCTTCGCATGTGATGCCTGTGGAGGAAGTGGTTTTGAATCCGGATTTGACCTATGATGAGGAACCGGTGAAGGTTCTGGATTCGGATAGCAAGGTTCTTCGTGGCAAGACCATTGAGTTGGTGAAGGTGCTGTGGAAGCATCGCGGTGTTGAGGAAGCCACGTGGGAGCGGAAGGAAGACATGCTGAAGCAGTTTCCTTATCTCTTTCCTTCAGGTAAATTTCGAGGACGAAATTTCTTAAGGGGGGGAGAGTTGTAACGCCCCGGTTTTGGGCTTAGAAGTTTTGGGCGTTGACCGGTTTGGTCAAAGTCCTGTTCGAATCTTAAGAGGAAAAATTAGGAAAAGCCTAGTTCGGGTTGCATTAAAAATATGGAAAAATGTTCTAAAATCATCTTTTAATATAATTAGATGAACTGTGAAATCAATTTTGAAAAATGGGTTTTGGAAGTATGACATTTTGGCTAGTGACCAAAATGTAATTTTCGAAAGTTTGGTGGCTATTTTATAAAGAGTTGAAACTTTGAATCTTTAAGGAGCTATTAATCCAAAGATGATTTCTCCAGATTTTTCTAAGATATTTTAAGTCTATAATCTGATTTTAAAACATATTAGAAGTGGAGGGAAAATTTATTTGGCATTTTCTCAACTAACTTCTCATTTTCTTTCTCTCTTTTTCTCTCAACCCAAACACTCCATTTCCAGAGTTTTGTTTCTGATTTTCTCACCTAAATTCCTCCATTCAACTCTCATTTGATTGTAAATCATTGTATCTTCAAAACCTCTTCAATTGCTTCTTGTTTCTTCAAGGATTTTCATTCCAAAAAGTGGAGAATCACAAGTTTGGAGGTAAGAACGTCCTTCTCCTCTAAACTATCAGTTCTTTACTGAAATTCCCAAGTTATCAACTCTTGATTGATGTTTAATTAAAGGCTTTTGAGTTTGGAATTGTATCTTGGCTTATTATGCAAGATTTTGATGATTTTTGATGATTTTCGTTAGATCTGAGTAATCTGTGATTTAAGAGATGTTTTTGATGTTAAATGATCTCTAAATTGATAAGGAAATGAGTTTTGATCAATGCAATCCCGGATAGGTTGTGTTTCCTAAGTTTAGCTTAAGATTCTTGAATGTTTTTGTGGTGATCTTGTGGATCTGTTGTTGCTGGAGGTAAAAGGATGTTTATAGGTTGTTTTTAGGTGTTGTATGGTGATGATGGATGTGAGGTTTTGCTGGTTTATGGCTGGGCTTTGTTTAGAAGTGGTTTGGATGCAATTTCGGTGGTGTTTGGTGGCCGAAATTGGTGTATGAATGAGAGCAGCGAGTTTGAGTGCTTTCATTGAAGCTTTTGATGCTTGATGATGCATTAAACCTCTGCTTTAATGTGTTTGATCAGGGGAGGCATCTTTGGATCCAAGAGTTGTTGATCCGGAAGCTTGAATTCGTGCTTCGGCAAGTGGCGAAGTGGAATCGGTGAGTGGAATTGGGTTTTCGGCTTTGAACCCAATGTCTCGGGAGCTTAGTTTAAGTCTAAACAACTTGGCTAAGCTCGAGTGTAAGTTTTCGGAATTTTCTCTCTAGTGGTGGCCATGATTTTGTTGTGATGCGAAATGATAATTTGCATGTTTTACATACTGTTTTGGAAGCATGTTTTAGCATGGTTTTTGCTGTTGATGTAAGCCATATGTTGAAGGTAACTCTAGGTAGGAGTTCCTTGCTTTTGTACATTGAAATGTTGTGGTATAATGCTTTTAAATGCATGATGAATATGGCTTGGTTTTATGCTTAAAAACAGTGATGTAAGTGATGAAAATGATGTATATTGGCAAGTGATATTTTTAAAATGTTAAGGTCACTAAGGTGGTTAAAAGTCCTTGAGTGAGCCTTGTTACTTATGAACATCAAGGTGGTTAAAAGTCCTTGGATGGTTCATGTTGTGGACACTAAGGTGGTTAAAAGTCCTTAGGTGATCCTTCTCTATGGTGTTTAAAAGTCCATAGGCCAAGGTGTTTAAAAGTCCTTGGGATCAAGGTGTTTAAAAGTCCTTGATGTGATTCATTCATGGTGTTTAAAAGTCCATGGCCAAGGTGTTTAAAAGTCCTTGGGATCAAGGTGTTTAAAAGTCCTTGATGAGATACTTTCTATGGTGTTTAAAAGTCCATAGGCCAAGGTGTTTAAAAGTCCTTGGGGCCAAGGTGTTTAAAAGTCCTTGGGAAAGTTGTTGAACTTGTTTTAATAAATGGAATGTTTCACTTAAGCCAATATGACATGTTAAGAATATTGAGAAGCATGAGATGCTTGTTTTATTGTTTATGTTGAAGCATGAGATTGCTTGTAAAGAATGCTTTTGAGCATGTGAAAAGGTTGATTTAAAGCATGTTTTGTAAATGTTTTGAATTGCATTATTGAATGGTTTTTAAGAGCTTCCCTCACTAAGCTTTTGCTTACGCTCTCTTTGTTTTCTGAATTCAATAATGCAGAGCGTTAGAGTACCTTGAGGGCAGCAAGAAAGGGCAAGCAATCAAGTTCAAGTGAAGCTCAAAGTATGAAGGTTTTATAAATGCATTTAGCTTTTGAATGTTTGGCAATGGGGGACCAATGTGTATGTTTTGGGAGGTGTTGGAGACTCCCCAAGTATGATATAAGTTGGTGTGTTTGCTGGTTTTGGTTTGGAACCATTTATGCTTGTTTTGCAAGTTTGGTGTTTGAATGTCTAGCTTGTGTAGGAAGCATGCCTTTAGAATTGGGGCTTTTTGCTTATGATGATGTTGGGATGAATTGTCGATGCTATTATGTTGTTTTTATGTTGAATTGCATGTTGGCAAAGTTTGGTGATGTTCGGAGCATGTTTGGTTGTGTAATTGCATGTTTAAAGTGATGTTTTGAAGCAATCTGGGCAGGGTGTTTCGGAACAGCACCTACCGTTTCGGAACGGGTGCTTAAATGAGCCCAGGCGTCCGAAACGGGAGGGGCCGTTCCGAAACGGAAAAGCCTCTGCCAGACCCCCGTTTCGAAACAAACTAAGCCTGTTTCGGAACGGCCCCGCGTTTCGGAACGGGCTGTCTCCCGTTTCGGAACAGTCGACCGTTGGGGGCTGACAATGGCAGTTTTATGTTTTGAAAAGTTTGCGTTTTGGTCCTGAAACTTGTTTGTGCAATTGTATGAGCTGTGGATGTCCTTTTGAGCTGAAATTTCACAGAGAAGCATGAAACCTGATTAATTTCAAGTTGGTAACTTCAATTTGGATTAAGTCCTTTAATTTATCAGAATTTACAATTTGGTCCCTAATGTTGTAAATTGTTCAATTGAGTCCCTGTTTAACCTCTGATGTTTGTGATCTTTTGGTATGATGTTTGTGTGGTCATCATTAGGCTTAATGTGCATCTAGACAAGTTTAAAAAAGAAAAAAAAAAGGGTCGTTAATCAAGGTTGACTTTCGGGTTGACTTTGGTTTTCCCCGTGTGACTTCCTTAATTCGGGTCAATCGTCTAGGCCGGGTTAAGGGGGTTACATAACGACCCTTTTTTTCTTTTAAAACTTGTCTAGATGCACATTAACCCTAGTTATGATCATTCAAACAACATACTCAAAGATCATAAACATCAGAGATCAAACAGGGACCCAATTGAATAATTTACAACTTTAGGGACCAAAAAGTAAATTCTGCTAAATACAAGGACTTCACCCAAATTAAAGTTACCAACTTGAAATTAATCATGTTTCATGCATCACTGCCAAATTTCAGCTCAAACGGACATCCCGAACTCACACAATTGCACATACAAGTTTCAGGACCAAAATGCAAACATTTTGAAACATATAACTGCCAACGTCAGCCCCCAACGGTCATGCATTCCGGAACAGGGAGAGCCTGTTTCGAAACGCGGGGCCGTTCCGCAACGCGTACCGAAACGAGGGCTGGCAGTGGCCTTTCCGTTTCGGAACGGTGTCTCCCGTTTCGGACGCCTGGGTTGCTACAAGGCACCCGTTCCGAAACGGCAGCTACTGTTCTGATACGGCCTGCACAGATTGCAGAAAATTGCTTGCTTAAACACACAATTGACCAACTAAACATGCTCCAATTGCTATCAAACTTTACCAGCAACTCATACAACATACAAGAGACATATTTGCATCAACCAATTATCATTATATCATCACATATGAAAAGCCCCAAATCTAAAGGCATGCTTCCTACACAAGCAAACCATTCATGCACTAAACCTTCAAACCAACACATAATGGCCAATTACATAAACCAACATTAACAACAACATAAATCCAACCTAGGGAGTCCAAAACATCTCCCAAATCAACAACATAGGTCCCCCATTGCCAAAAACCAATAGCTAAAGGTGTTTAAGAAAACCTTCCCATACATGAGCTTATCTTTCACTTGATTGCTTGCCTTCCTTGCTGCCCTCAATGCACCTTAACGTTCTGCATTATTGGTTTAAGAAAAGAGAGAGAGCGTAAGCAAAAGCTTAGTGATGAATGCTCCTTAAAACCACACAATAATGCATTTATAAAACACTTTACAAGTCATACTTCAAAATACACTTTAACATGCTCACAAGCAATCTTAAACAAGCATTTCATGCTTCATAACATAACATGTCATATTGGCCACAAGTGATAATTACCATCTTTTAACAAGATCAACATAAGACTCACACATGGACTTTTAAACACCATTGTGATCTTATCCCCATGGACTTTTAAACACCATGACCCATGGACTTTTAAACACCATGGCAAGGACCACACAAGGACTTTTAAACACCTTTGTGTCCTTAACAAGTTTCACCTCAAGGACTTTTAAACACCTTGACCCCAAGGACTTTTAAACACCTTGGCCCATGGACTTTTAAACACCATGACATGAATCACCCCAAGGACTTTTAAACACCTTGGCCCCAAGGACTTTTAAACACCTTGGAAAGGACCACACAAGGACTTTTAAACACCTTTGTGTCCGTAACAAGAACCATCCAAGGACTTTTAAACACCTTGATGTTCTTAAGTAAACAAGGCTCACTCAAGGACTTTTAACCACCTTGGTGACCTTAACCTTTTCAAAACATCACTTGCCAATATACATCATTTATCATCAATAATCCACTGTTTTAAAGCATTTAACCAAGCCATAAACATCATGCATCTTTAAGCATTAAACCACATTTAAACAATGTTCAAAAGCAAGGAACTCTAACCTTGAGCTTCCTTAAACACATGGCTTATAATCTCAGCAAACAAACATGTTAGATATGCTTTAAAAACAGAATTTAAACATGCAACAAACACATTGCACCCAACCATCACATGGTTCCTCATCAAGAGAGTTTTTCCGAAAACTTACTCTTGAGCTTAGCAAAGTTGTTTAGACTTAGACTAAGCTCCCAAACCTCCAAAACATTGGTTTCAAAGCCGAAAACCAAAATCCACTCACCGATTCTGTTTCGCCTCTTGCCGAAACACAAAATCAAGCTTCCGGATCACCACCACTTGGATCCAAAGAAGACTCCCCTGTTTTAAACACATCAAAACAGTAGATTAATGCATCATCATGCATTAATAGCTTCAATGAAAGCACCTAAACTCGCTGCTCTCATCCACACTCCATTTTCGGCCACCAAACACAACCAAAAATGCATCCAAACAACTCCTCAACAAAGCCCAGCCATAAACCATCAAAACTAAGCATCCATAAACATCATTTAACATCTAAAAAGGACCTAACAACATCCTTATACCTCCAGCAACAACAGATCCACAAGATCACTCCAAAAACAACCAAGAATTACAAGCTAAACTTAGGAAATTCAACCTACCCGGGATTGCATTAATTAAAACTCAATTTCCAATCAATTTAACATTCATTTATCATCAAATATACACCTCAAATCACTGCTTTAACAGATCCAACGAAAATTCATTAAAAATCATTAAATCTTGCATTTTAAGCCAAGATCCATTACACAACTTTAAAAACCATTATAAATCATCAATTAAGGATTGAGAACTTAGGAATTTCAGTAAAGAACTTGAAGTTCAGAGGAGAAGGACGTTCTTACCTCCAAACTTGAGTTTCTCCTCTTTTAGAACCAAAAAGCTTGAAGAATCAAATGGCAATTGGTGAGGTTTTGTTGTAGAGATGATTAGCAATCAATAGGTAATTGAAAAGATGAATTTAGGTGACAAAATCAAAGAGAAAAGCTCTGGAGAAAGATGTTTGGCTTGAGAGAAAATGAGAGAAAATAGTTGAGAGAAAAGTTAGTTAAAACTAAAATATCTTCCCTCCACTTTGTTTATATTTAAAACCTTTTAATTAATCATTTAATATCTTTAGAAAATCTGGAGAAACTCCCATTGGGTAAATAGCTCCTTAAAGATTCAAAGTTTCAATCCTTTTTAAAACAGTCACACAGTTTTCAAAAATTACATTTTGGTCACTAGCCAAAATGTCACCCTTCCAAACCTCATTTTGTAAAATTGATTTCACAGTTCACTTATATATATTAAAAGAGGATTTTAGAACATTTTTCCATATTTTTAATGCAACCCGAACTAGGTTTTCCTAAATTCACTCTTATATATTCGAACCGTACTTTGACCGAACCGGTCAACGCCCAAAACTTCTAAGCCCAAAACCGGGGCGTTACAACACCATCATCATTAAAACAGAAGTCTGATGGTCTATCCTCAGCAATATCCTGAACATTTGGCACCAAGGAATCATCTAATAGCTGTTTATCCTTTATCAACTGGACTAGAGATGGTTTCACTTGCAATTCAGCAACAAGACCACCATCTCGCGATATGCTCAAGCTAGCAAACATCTCCCTTAACTCCACCGCCACTTTCCTGCTCAAAGCATCGACCACAACATTGGCCTTCCATGGATGATACTAGATCGTTAGATCATAATCCTTAAGCAACTCCACCCATCGCCGTTGCCTAAGATTCAACTCTTTATGGGACATCAAATACTTCAAACTCTTGTGATCCGTGTACACAGTACACTTCTCACCATAAAGATAATGTCTCTAGATGTTTAGAGCAAAAACCACTGCAGCCAACTCAATATCATACGTAGGATAATTGCGCTCATGCACTTTCAACTATCGCAATGCATAAGCCACCACCTTACCCTCTTGCATTAACACACACCCAAAACCAACATAGGATGCGTCACTATACACCACAAACTCTTTCCCTGATTCAAGTTGAACCAAGATAGGAGCTTGCGTCAAAGCTGCTTTTAACTTCTCGAAAGCTTGTTGTCTCGCTTCCGTCCACTCATACTTAACATCTTTTTGCAACAACTTCGTCAAAGGGGCAACAATCTTAGAAAATCCATCCACAAACCTCTGCTAGTATCCTCCTAACCCAAGAAAACTACGGACTTCATGAACAGACTTAGGAGGCTTCCAATTCAACACCGCCTCAATTTTTTGGGGATTAACTCAAATCTCTTCAGCCGAAACCACATGACCAAGGAAAACAACTTCCTTTAGCCAAAACTCACATTTGCTTAGCTTAGCATAAAGCTGATTTTCCAGCAGCGCTTGCAAAACAATTCTCAAATGACCTTCATGCTCCTCCTCAGTACGAGAGTACACAAGGATATCGTCGATAAACACCACAAAAAACATGTCCAAGAATTCATGGAACACCCTATTCATCATATCCATGAAAGCGGCAGGAGCATTCGTCAACCCAAACGGCATCACAAGGAACTCATAATGCCCATACCTCGTTCTAAAGGTTGTTTCCTGCACATCCACATCTTTCACCTTTAACTGATAGTACCCTGACCTCAGATCAATCTTTGAAAACACAGCCGCTCCCCGAAACTAATCAAAAAGATCATCAATCCCCGGCAAAGGATACTTGTTCTTGACGGTCAACTTATTTAGCTGACGATAATCGATGCACATTCTCATCGTGCCATCATTCTTTTTCACAAACAAGACTGGTGCACCCCAAGGTGACACACTAGGCCGAATGATGCCACGGTCAAGCAAGTCCTGAAGTTGCGTCTTCAACTCCTTCAACTCTTTGGGTGCCTTGCGATAGGGAGCGATGGACACCAGAGTTGTGTTCTCATACAACTCAATTCCAATCTCAACCTTTCGACTAGGCGGCAAACCAGGTAATTCCTCCGGAAACACTCCAGGGAATTCACTCACGGTCCTTATATCCTGAACGCGCACCTCCTTTGAACTAGGATTCATAACAAAGGCTAGGTAAGCTTCACATCCTTGCCGCAACATCCGGCTCACTTCCAACGTTAACACCACATTGGCAAGAAACTTCACATTTTCTCCCACCACCACCACCTCATAATCATCCGCAAGTTTCAACGAAACTCGCTTGCTTTCGAAATCCACAATGGCTCTATGCTCAATAAGCAAATCCATGCCAAGGATTAAATCAAAACCATAGAATGTCAATTCTATAAGATCAAAAAGAAACACATGATCTTGCACCATTAAGGGGCATCTTCTATACAACTTTCTTGTTACAACCGTCTCACCAAAGGAACTATCATACGCATACCAACATCCAAAGACTCAACAAGCAAACCAAGCATTTGAGCATGTTCACACAATATGTACGAGTGTGTAGATCCATAATCAATAAAAAAAGTAATGACAAGGATTGCAAAGTAAAGGTACATGTGATCACGTTCGTATCATTCCTTCCCTCAAGATTTGCATACACTCGATCCTGACCACCACCCTCAGGTTGGACAACCACAACATGCGCCACGTTCCTTCCACCATCATCCCAAAGCTGAAAATTACCATGGACGCGCCCACGACCTCTCTGTGGCTCAGTTGCTCTCACCGGAGCATGTCCCTCTCTCAGCGGCTGAGGACAATCATTCTTCATATGCCCTCAGTTTCCACAATTCCAGCATGTCCCAAGGTTACCCCAACACTCACCAGCTTATCTCCTACCACATCGGTTACACGCAGGAGTCCTCAAGAAGGTATTAGGTCCTTGCTGACCTCTACCAGGGTTACCACCCCCACGTCTAGCATCATAGTGAGGCTTTCTATCCTTGTGCCTCTTATTGCGATCTCTACCATAATCACATTCTGCGGCTCGCTTTCCTGAGCTAGATCCACCTGCTCGGCTCGCCAAACCAAGATTCAATTAAATGTCCTTGGCTCTAGTGACCAAGACATCGAAATCAGTGTAATCATTTGCAAGCATATAGGTCTTTACATTCGCTACCAGCCCATAACAGATTTCTTTTCTTCCAAACACTCCTCACTTGATTTTTCTTTCATTTCAAAGAATTCTTTCTTAATTCCTTCAGGATTTGTGAAGCTAAAACTTGTCATTTATTGAGGAAAGCAAGGATTGGAGGTAAATCCCGTTCTCAACCTTCAATCTAGGTTCTTTATTGAAATTACCAAGATCTTTGGCTTCTAATTGATGTTTTTGGCTGAGTTTTCATTATAGTTTTGATTTGAGATCAAAATCTTGCAAAAATGTGATTAAAATCTTGATTTTCGGATTTAATTTGTTAAGCTCTGTTTTGGATTGATTTTAATTGGGTTTTAAGTTGATTATTATGTTGAAAGAGGGCTTTGATGATATAGATCCCAAAATCCTTGAGATCCTTGAGTTTCTTGATGGTATAAGGATGGGTTTAGGTTGTTTTTAGATGTGTTTTGATGTTTATAAATGGTTGAAAGTGATGCATGTTGGTTGGGCTTGGTTTAGGAAGCAATCAATTGAGTTTTCGGTTGTTTTGGATGGGTAAATTGGTGTAGTCTGGGTGAGCAACGAGTTTCTGTTTAGTTGCTGGTGTTGGAATGCATTTTAATGCATTTGGATCTCTATTTTGGTGATCAAAAATAGGGGATCTTGATCTGGCAGCAAACGAGACGTTTTTGGAGGCTCCGGAAGGGTGATTTTCGTGTCGGCGAGCAAGGCTTCGCGTATCGGTGAGTGGAAATGGTTATTCCAGCTTTGTAACGCCTTGAGCGTGGTCTTGGGAGCTTAGTGTAAGTTTGAAACACTTAGCTAAGCTCAAGAGTGAGTGATTCGAAAGTCTCTCTCAGAAATGTACTATGTTTTGTTGGAAATGCACTTGAATTGAATGTGGTTTAATTACTATTTTTAAGCATGTTTTGAGCATTGATGATGATGGTTTTTAATGTCATTTTGTTAAGGTTGCACATGGTAAGTGATCCTTGGATTTATGTGATTAGTGCATTTGATATTAAGCATGTTTATGCTTGTGGAAATGGCATTGTGTTTATACTTGTAAACCAGTGGAATATTGATGTTAAATGATTATATTGGCAACTGATGGAAATGGTTTTTGGTTTTTTTAATCGAGTATAAATATCCGACTATAGAATTGGGTGCACTGTGAATAAAGTCACCTTGGATGTCGAGGGGTTGTAATTGTACCGTATACTCCATCCGAGTACCCTAACGATTGAGGCTATGATCACAACGGTGGATGGTTAACCTCGTGTGTGGATCTTGTGGTATGTGTCTCGTGCTCTCGTTAGTGGAATTATACAACTACAAATGAGTGGTGTAGAGAGGTTGTAATTGTACTGTTATACTTCACCATGGGTGTCACAACGATAGAGGGTTGCTCTCGTGTGTGAGCCTTGTGTAGTCTGGTAGTGTGTTTAAGCGTGTGGGATAACGCTTGTAATCCGCGTACCTGATTGTGTCAATTGTGTTGGTTTTGATATGGTTTGAGATTAACCACTTGCGAGCCAAATATAATGTTGATGATTAAAGATTAAGCATGAGATGCTTGTGAATTATGCTAGAATGCATGTGATTGCTTGGTTTAAGCATGAGCTAACGATTTTGTTGTTGTTATAATGATGCAATAAGCATATGGTTTTAAAAGTGCATTGATGCCTTGAAGGGCATGTTTTAGAGGAAAGCATGTGTTTTCAAATGATGATATGTTGGTCTATAAATGCATTGATGAATGGTTGTTTTAGCGATCCTCACTAAGCTTTACGCTTACGCTCATTTGTTTCATCAATGCAGAGAACTGGGCATTCAAGGCAGTCCAAGAGCAAGTGAAATCCAAGCATTTTGTTCTAAGCAATGTATGTGGTTTACCTTAGTGTAATAAGAGGAAATGGGTGGGATTTCTACTCTTGGTTTTGTTGGTGATGTTTAACACCTTAAGCATGTTTTGGTTTCTGTTTTTGGATTGTAAAAGGCCTCTAACTGGTTTACGGTTTTGCTTTTAGCGTTTTGTCTGTGCTATGGTTAGTTTCCTTGAGCATGCTAGAGTGGCTTATGTTTCACTATGGTTTGATGTGCTTGATGAGTATGTTATACTGTTTCTTGATGCTTACATGTTTAGTAGAGTGATTATAGCTTGTATGCAAGATCTAAGCTTGTTTTGATGTGATTAAATGAGTTAATACGACTTTTGAAATGCAATTATGGTATGTGTATCGATACACAGGGACGTGTATCGATACGCTAAGGCCAAAACCAAGCTTTTCAGCTTAGGTGTACTGATACAATTTGCCCGCGTATCGATACGCCTAGGCATATGTTTGAAGGTCGTTTCGATACGGGCTTGGGCGTATCGATACCCTCTTCCCAAAGGTTGCTACTGTCGATTTGCGTATCGATACGGGGAGAAGCGTATCGATACGAGTTAGTTATTTTCAGTTAATGGAATCTTTTAAGTTCTGAATTTATGCATTTTGGTCCTTGAATATTGTTTGTTCAGTTAGTTGAGTTTGGAAGGTCTATTTGGAATGAAATTCGATATGTTGCCATGTTACATGACTAATTATGGAATGGTAACTTTAAAAATGGAAAAGTTTTTGTATTTTCTATAAATTACATTTTTGTCCCTAAAAGTCTAAATATACAAATTGAATCCCTAAATGAACTCTGATCGTTATACCGTTTCCTTCTAAATGCTTTGCTGAACACATAGGATAATAATGTGCATCTAGAGAAGATAAAAAGAAAAAAGGTCGTTAATTGAGGTCGACTTTTACGAGTTAACTTCAGTTTTCTCCGTGTAATCTTCTTTGTTCGGGTCGGGCGTCTAGGTCGGGCTAAGGGAGTTACATTTATTGGTATTAGAGCCAGGTTACGAAATAATTGAGAATGATGGTAAGTGAATTTGACATGTTTTGATGTATGTTGTTTGGAAAAAGCATATTTTTGATGTATGTTGTAGCTTATGCCATGCTTGATTGCCGTGAATCATGTGTGAGCTAGATATGATTGAATGATGATGATATGATATGAGTATGTGCTGATTTTGGGATGATGTAAATCATGATGTGTATGATATGTTATGTTATTCTTGAGGGAAATCGGGGTACCCATTACCTTATAACACTAGTTAAATGTTTTTGTGAACTTGGATCCTTTCTTGAGGTTGGCCTAAATCGTGATTTGTTTTGTTTTGTTGTTATGCCTTGGTAAAATAGCACTATGGGTCCGAGGAGAGAGCTTAGGTCGAACACGGTAGTGCCTACGGCTAAGCAGGGCCACCAGGGTAACCCAGGGGTTGATGTTCCTACTGTTGGGAATTTACGTCCTCCGCCACTGCCTGGAGGTGAGGAGCAAGAGCAACAAGGACAAGCTGGTCCAAGATTGGGTTATCTAGCTCCACTGGTTGAGGCGATCAATGGAGAGTTTCAGGTTGTGGTAGCCGGAGCGCATGTACAGGCCCCTACAGCTGAGCAAGTGGGTTTGCCTTTGGGAAGGCTGAGGAATTTAGTAGCTGTTGAGTTCTATGGTATGTCTTCTGAGGCGTCAGAAGCCTGGTTGGCTAGCACGATCTGTATCATGGATCAGTTGGGCTGTAATGAGGTGCGCAAGCTGGTATGCGTTGTTTCTTTGCTCCAGGGTGATGCATATAGTTGGTGGACGACTATCACCGCCGGTGTGGAACCCAATGAGGTCGATTGGGAGTTTTTCCGAGGCGCTTTTAAGAGAAAGTATCTAGGTGTGAGATACTTGGATGAGAAGAAATGCGAATTCATGTTGCTGGTTCAGGGAAACCTTTCGGTGGCTGAGTACGAGGTCCAATTCTTACTTTTGAGCCAGTATGCCCCTAAACTGATACCGAGTGAGAGGCATTGTTGTGATCGCTTCCGGTACGGGCTGGTGTAGGAAGTCAAGACATACATGTTGGCTGCAGATTACACTGATTTCGATGTGCTTATATGTCGAGCCAAAGACATTGAACAGAACTTGGGTTTGGCGTCCCGAGGAGTTGGTTCTAGCTCTGGGAAAAGAGCATCTGAGTCTAGTTCGGGTGGTTGATGGAACAAGATGGGTCGAGATAGGAGATATCAACCTGCTAGGCGAGGTAATGCTGGACATGGTGCACCAGCTCAGGGAGACCGGATGAGGGTGAAACAGAACACGTGCTGGACGTGTGGTTCTCGGGGTCATCTGCGGCGAGATTGTCCTCGTGCGGCTAGGGAGGCTCAGGCTCCTATTGTGGTGACAAGGAATTCTTGCTGGAAATGTGGTTTGGCAGATCACATGAGACAAGAGTGTCTGTTGTTGGCTGGTGGAGGCCAAGGTCGTGCACCTGCTGTGGTTGCACCTTAGAGAGGCCGTGGGCGCGGCTGAGGAAATTTCTAGAGGAGAGATGAGGGATAGCGTGGCATTTCTCATGTTGTAGCTGTTCGGCCTGAGGGAGGCGGTTCTGCGAGGGTTTATGCTCAGCGCGAGGAGCGCAACGATACCGATGTCATCGCAGGTACCTTTGTTCTCTAGTCTTTATCTTTGTTGGCTCTGATTGATTCTGGATCCACGTGTTCTTATATCTTGAGTGAGCATGCGAATTTGCCTGATATACTTGTTGAGTTTCTTGAAGTAAGAATGCAAGTGACTAGTTCTTTTGGTGAGACTGTAGTCACTAGGAAGTTGTATCGAAGGTGTCCCTTGTCTGTTCAGGGTCACGTTTTCCTTGTGGATTTGATGGAGTTACCCTTTTATGGTTTTGATGTAATCCTCGGTACGGATTGGTTGTCTGAGCATAGAGCAGTGGTGGACTTTGATGTTAAGCGAGTCACCTTAAAGCTTGCTGATGATTATGAAGTGGTGGTAGTAGGCGAGAATGTGAAATTCTTGTCAAATGTGATTTCGGCATTGGAAGCAAGCCATATGTTGAGGATGGGTTGTGAGGCTTACCTTGCCCATGTAATTAATATTGGTACAAAGGATGTATGTGTGCAACACATTAAAATCGTTTGCGATTTTCTGGGTGTTTTTCCGGAAGAATTGTCGAGGTTGCCGCCAAACAGGGAGGTTGAGTTTGGTATCGAGTTGTATGAGAATACGACTCTGGTGACCATCGCTCCTTATTGCATGACACCTAGAGAGCTGAAAGAGTTGAAAACGCAACTTCAGGAGTTACTTGATTGAGGGTTTATCCGGCCGATTGTGTCACCTTAGGGTGCACCGGTCTTGTTCGTAAAGAAGAATTATGGGAGAATGCGGATGTGTATAGATTATCGACAACTGAACAAGTTGACGATCAAGAACAAGTATCCCTTGCCAAGGATTGATGATCTCTTTGATCAGTTTCGAGGAGCTTCCTTGTTTTCCAAGATTGACTTAAGTTCAAGGTATTACCAGTTAAAAGTAAAGGATGTGGACGTACCTAAGACAACTTTTCAGACAAGGTACGACCATTACGAGTTCTTGGTGATGCCATTTGGTTTGACCAACGCACCTGCTGCATTCATGGACATGATGAATCATGTGTTCAGTTAGTTCTTGGATCAGTTTGTGGTGGTTTTCATTGATGATTTCCTTGTGTACTCTCATATCGAGGAGGATCAAGATATACATTTGAGGATAGTTTTGTAGCCGTTGTTGGAGAACCAGTTTTATGCCAAACTAAGTTTGAGTTTTCGCTTAAGGAGGTGGTCTTCCTTGGGCATGTTGTATCAGCTGAGGGTATTCTTGTTGATCCACATAAAGTAGAGGTTCTGATGAGTTGGAAGGTGCCTAAGTCAGTGACGGAAGTACAAAGTTTTCTTGGATTAGCTGAGTATTAACGTAGATTTTTCGAGGGTTTCTCAAAGATTGTTGCACCTTTAACCAAGTTGTTGTAGAAGAATGTTCTCTTTGAGTGGACGGATGCGAGGCAACAAGCTTTTGAGAAGCTGAAAGAAGCTTTGACGCAAGCTCCTGTCTTGATTCAACTTGAGTCTGGTAAGGAGTTTGTGGTCTATAGTGATGCGTCCATTGTTGGTTTGGGTTTTGTGCTGATGCAGGAGGGTAATGTAGTAGCCTATGCATCTAGGCAATTAAAGGTGCATGAGCGTAACTACCCTACTCATGATCTTGAGATTTCGGCTGTTGTGTTTGCCTTGAAGATCTGGAGGCATTATCTGTATGGTGAGAAGTGTGTGGCGTTCACGGATCATAAGAGCTTGAAGTATCTTATGTCTCAGAAGGAGTTGAATCTTAGGCAATGTCGTTGGATGGAGTTGCTTAAGGATTATGATCTGTCGATCGAGTGTCACCCGGGAAAGGCCAATGTTGTGACCGATACTTTGAGTAGGAAATTGGTCGTGGAGTTGAGGGCGTTGTTTGCTCGCTTGAGCATATCGCGTGATGGTGGTCTTATCGCTGAATTGCGAGTGAAACCATCTTTGATTCAAATGATCAAGGATAAGCAGTTGCTTGATGATTCCCTTGTTCCTCATGTTCAGGACATTGCGGAGGGTAAGCCTTCGGATTTCAGTTTTAAAGATAAAGGTAATCTTCACCAGTGGTCCCTTTCGTTTAGAGTGTGTTCTATTTTGGTCACCAGATTTCAAAAAAGATTATTCCGATCACTTACATTTAGAATCGTTTCTATTTTGGTCCCTTGGTTGTTAGTCTCCGTTACTTAAAAAATTAGTTTCTAATTTAACCCCCAAACTTTCAAAATTTTATTTTTCACCATCTTCCCCTAAAATTATAAAACTAAAACCCCAAAAAATTAAATCAATGGCTATAACCCAAGACTACAACTCATTCCCCCAAACTTTCGTTATATGTTCATTACACTTTCCTCAAAGAAGAAAAGAAGAATATATTATCTAATATATTTTATCCTTAAATGTTCATTATACTAGCTTTATGCATACTGTTATAAGGATTAATGAGAATTATCCACAATTTGCTGATAATGAGGATCTTCAATCTGAATGGAGAGAAGCAAAAAGAAGAAACAAGGTCAAGGTTGCATCTTTCCTAAGAGAAAAAACGGGCTACAATTTTTTTCTGCACTCTTTTGTATCTACATATCTCAATATTCATGTTTAAATATGTCTGAGATACAACTATAAGTGTTGAATTTCAAATGCATAATTGAGAGTCTGGGTACACAGCTGCAATTCAGGTTGCCTAAGCCTTGCTCTTGCCAACTCCTTAGTAACGAAAAAGAAATTGTCTAAACTCCTTAGTAACGAAAAAGAAATTATCCTAATAATATTAGATGCTTATCTTCATTAGCTATAAATTAATAGTACACCTAATGGAAGTAATTTCAAATAAAGCGCATCCACGAATACAAGCGGCGGTTATTGAACATTTTGGGATAATTTACCCGTCGCGAGGGGATTAGTCACCACTTTCGTTTGAAAGTTTGGGGGAATATGTTGTAGTGTTGCGTTATAGCCATTTGCAATGGAAGTTGACACTTTTAATCTTGGGGAATGGGTTGTAGTGTTGGGTTATAGCCATTGATTTAGTTTTCTGGGGTTTTAGTTTTATAATTTTTGGGGAAGATGATGAAAAATAAATTTTTGAAAGTTTGGGGGTTAAATTAGAAACTATTTTTTTTAAGTAACGGAGACTAACGGCCAAGTGACCAGAATAATCTTTTTTGAAATCTGGTGACCAAAATAGTGCACACCTTAAACAAAAAGGGACCGCTGGTGAAGATTACCCTAAAGATAATGGTGTCCTGTGTTTTGGGAGTCGAATAGTGGTGCCCGATGATGTTGAGTTGAGGCAAACTATTCTGACTGCAGCTCATAGTAGTCCTTTCGCTATGCACCCTGGTATTACAAAGATGTATCGTGATTTGAAGGATGAGTACTACTGGGTGGGGTTGAAAAAGGATGTGGCTGAGTTCGTTAGTAAGTGCATGGTGTGTCAGCGAGTGAAAGCTGAACAACAAGTACCTTCGAGGTTGTTGCAACCTTTGAGAATCCCGGAGTGGAAGCGGGAAAGGGTTACCATGGATTTTTTTTCTGGTTTGCCTTTGTCACCGTCAAAGAAGAATCTGGTTTGGGTGATTGTTGATCGCCTTACGAAGTGTGCACATTTCTTGCCTGTGCATACTACATATACCTTGGATAGGTTGGCTGAGCTGTATATTGCTGAGATTGTGCGGTTGCATGGTGTACCAAAGTCCATAGTGTCGGATAGGGATCCAAGGTTTACATCACGATTTTTTGGGAATGTTTGCATCAAGCCTTGGGTACACGGTTGAATTTCAGTACTTCGTATCATCCTCGGAGGGATGGACAGTCGGAACGTGTGATCCAGGTGCTTGAGGACATGTTGAGGTGCTGCATAATAGATTTCTACGGTTCTTGGGAGAAGCACTTGCCATTTATTGAGTTCGCTTACAACAATAGTTACCATGCAAGTATTCAAATGGCTCCATATGAGGCTTTGTATGGGAGAAGATGTAGAACTCCTCTCTGTTGGGCAGAAACTTGGCAAAAGTTGCTTTTGATGCCAGCTATGTTGAAAGGAACCACCGAGAAGGTGAAGCTCATTTGCGAGCATTTGAAGGCAGCATCGGATCGGCAAAAGTCTTACGCGGATCTTAAGCGTACCGATATGCTAAGGCCAAAACCAAGCTTTTCAGCTTAGGTGTACCAATACGATTTGCCCGTGTATCGATACGCCTAGGCATATGTTTGAAGGGTGTTTCGATACGGGCTTGGGCGTATCGATACCCTCTTCCCAAAGGTTGCTACTGTCGATTTGCGTATCGATACGGGGAGAAGTGTATCGATACGGGTTAGTTATTTTCAGTTAATGGAATCTTTTAAGTTCTGAATTTATGCATTTTCGTCCTTGAATATTGTTTGTTCAATTAGTTGAGTTTGGATGGTCTGTTTGGGATGAAATTCGATATGTTGCCATGTTACATGACTAATTATGGAATGGTAACTTTAAAAATGGAAAAGTTCTTGTATTTTCTATAAATTACATTTTGGTCCCTAAAAGTCTAAATATGCAAATTGAATCCCTAAATGAACTCCGATCGTTGTTTCGTTTCCTTCTAAATGCTTTGTTGAACACATAGGATAATAATGTGCATCTAGAGAAGATAAAAAGAAAAAAAGGCTGTTAATTGAGGTTGAATTTTACGAGTTGACTTTGGTTTTCCCTGTGTAATCTTCTTAGTTCGGGTCGGGCATCTAGGTCGGGCTAAGGGGTTACATTATCCAACATATACGTAGTATGCACAGCCAAGAAATGTGCACACTTCGTAAGAGGATCCACACTCACCCATACGAAGTTCTTCTTAGATGGTGACAAATGCAGACCGGATACAAAATCCATCGTAATCTTTTCCCATTTCCACTCCGGTATCCTCAAAAGCTGTAACAAACCAGAAGGAAACTGATGCTCAGCTTTCACACGCTGGCAAACCATACACTTACTTAGAAAATCAGCAACATCCTTTTTCAAGCCCACCCAATAGTACTCATCCTTCAAACCACGTTACATTTTAGTACTACCTGGGTGCATACCAAAAGGACTACTATGAGCCTCAGTCAAGATAGTACGCCTTAACTGAACATCTTCCAGCACAACTATTCGACTTTTGAAACATAGAACTCCATTATCATTGAAACAGAAGTTTGTTACATTACCATCAGCTATATCCTGAACATGGGGCACCAACGAATCATCAAGCAACTGGTTCTCCTTGATCAGCTAAACCAAGGAAGGTTTCACCCGCAACTTGGATATCAACCCACCATCACGCGATGAACTCAACCGAGCAAACATCGCTCTCAGCTCAATAGCTACCTTCCTATTCAAAGCATCGGCCACAACATTGGCCTTTCCAGGATGATACTCAATTGTCAGATCATAATCCTTAAGCAACTCCAACCACCTTCGTTGCCTAAGATTCAACTCCTTTTAAGACATAAGATACTTCAAACTCTTATGGTCAGTGTAAACCACGCACCTTCAATTGCCTAGACGCATAAGCTACAACCTTCCCACTTTGCATCAACACGCAACCCAAACCAACATATGATGCATCGTTATAGGCTACAAACTCATTACCCGATTCTGGTTGAATCAAGATAGGAGCTTGCGTCAAAGATTCCTTCAGCTTCTCGAAAGTTTGCTGCCTAATATCCGTCCACTCGAAGCCAACATTCTTTTGCAACAATCTGGTCAAAGAAGCACCAATATTAGAAAAAACCTCGATAAACCTCAGGTAATATCCAGCCAAACCAAGGAAACTTCGCACCTCCATCACCGATTTAGGCGTTTTCTAACACATCACCACCTCAACCTTGTGTGGATCAACCCAAATACCTTCGGCTGACACCACATGTCACAGAAAATCACTTCCTTGAGCCAAAACTCACACTTGCTCAGCTTAGCATAAAGCTTATTTTCCAATAGCACTTGCAACACAATTTTCAAATGCTTATCATGATCCTCCTTGGTACGCAAGTACACGAGAATATCATCGATAAACACTACCACGAACTGATCTAGAAACTCATGGAACACCCTATTCATCATATCCATGAATGCAGCTGGTGCATTTGTCAACCCACTAATAATGGCCATACCTAGTCCGAAAAGTTGTCTTAGGTACATCCACATCCTTAACCTTTAATTGATAATACCCTGACCTCAAATCAATCTTCGAAAACACCGAAGCACCACAAAATTGGTCAAACAAATCATCGATCCTCGGTAAAGGGTACTTGTTCTTAATCGTCAACTTGTTCAGTTGTCGATAATTTATGCACATATGCATTTTACCATCCTTCTTCTTTATAAACAAGACCAGCGTACCCAAGGTGAGACACTTGGCCTAATGAACCCTCGGTCAAGCAAATTCTGAAGTTGCGTCTTCAACTCCTTCAAGTCCTTAGGTGCCATGCGATAAGAAGCAATGGACACGGGAGTCGTATTCCCATACAACTCAATGCCAAACTCAACCTCTCGATTTGGTGGCAACCCAGGCAACTCCTCCGAAAAAACACCTGAAAACTCACATATTGTTCGTATGTCTTGCACACGTACTTCCTTCGTACCATGATTCATCATATACGCCAAGATATCTTCGCAACCCAACTCCATCATCCAACTCGCTTCAAGAGTCGAAATTGCATTAGACAAGAACTTCACATTCTCGCCTACAATTACTACCTCGTAATCATCCGCAAGCTTCAAGGTAACTCATTTAACATCAAAATTAACTACATCTCGTTGTTCAACCAACCAGTCCATTCCAAGAATCACATCAAAACCAAAAAAGGTAATTCCATCAAATCAACTAAAAACACATGGCCCTGAGCAGATAATGGACATCTCCTATACAGTTTCCTTGTAACAACCATCTCACCAAAAGAACTTGTTACTTGCATCCCTACGTCTAGCATCTCAACAAGTATATCAAGCAAATGTGTATGCTCACTCAAGATGTATGAATGCGTAGATCCAGAATCAATCAATGCTAACAAAGACAAGGATTGCAAGGTGAAGGTACTTGCAATCACATCGGTGTCGTTACATCCCTCGCGATGTGCATACACCCTCGCAGGACCACCTCCCTCTGGCTGAACCGCAACGACATGAGCCACACCTCTCTGTCCATCCTCTCTCCTCTGAAAGTTTCCACGGCCGCGCCCACGACTTCTCTGCGGTGCAGCAACAAGTGTACGACCCTAACCACCTCTCGCCAATAATGTAACCCCCTTAATCCGGCCTAGACGGTTGACCCGAATTAAGAAAGTCACACGGGGAAAACCAAAGTCAACCCGAAAGTCAACCTTGATTAACGACCTTTTTTTTTTCTTTTTAAAACTTGTCTAGATGTACATTAAGCCTAATGGTGATCACACAAACATCATACCAAAAGATCACAAACATCAGAGATCAAACAAGGACTCAATTGATCAATTTACAACTTTAGGGACCAAATTGTAAATTCTGATAAATTAAAGGACTTAATCCAAATTGAAGTTACCAACTTGAAATTAATCATGTCTCATGCTTCCCTGTGAAATTTCAGCTCAAAAGGACTTCCCAAACTCATGCAATTGCACAAACAAGTTTCAGGACCAAAACGCAAACAAACCAAAACACATAACTGCCAATGTCAGCCCCCAACGGTCGACCGTTCCGAAACGGGAGACAGCCCGTTCCGAAACGCGGGGCCGTTCCGAAACAGGCTTAGCATGTTTCGAAACGGGGGTCTGGCAGAGGCTTTTCCGTTTCGGAACGGCCCTTCCCGTTTCGGACGCCTGGGCACGATTAAGGCACCCGTTCCGAAACGGTAGGTGCTGTTCCGAAACACCCTGCCCAGATTACTCCAAAACTCCACTTTAAACATGCAATTACACAACCAATCATGCTCCAAATGCTACCAAACTTTGCCAACATACAATTCAACATATAAACATCATACTAGCATCATCAATTCATCCCAACATCATCATATGCAAAAAGCCCCAATTCTATAGGCATGCTTCCTACACAAGCTAGGCATTCAAACACCAAACTTACAAAACAAGCATATAAGGTTCCAATTCAAAAGCCAGCAAACACATCAACATTTAACATACTTAGGGAGTCTCCAACACCTCCCAAAACATACACATTGGTCCCCCATTGCCAAATCATACAAAAGCTAAAATGTACTTATAAAACCTCATACATTGAGCTTCACTTGAACTTGATTGCTTGCCCCTTTCTTGCTGCCCTCAAGGTACTCTAATGCTCTGCATTATTGAATTAAGAAAACGAAGAGAGCGTAAGCAAAAGCTTAGTGAGGAAAGCTCATTTAAACCATTCAATAATGCAACTTAAAACATTTACAAAACATGCTTCAAATCCACATTTGCTCATGCTCAAAACCTTACTTTAAACAAGCAAATCCATGCTTCAACATAAACATTAAAAACAAGCATCTCATGCTTCATAATGTACTCAACATGTCATATTGGCTCAAGTGATTCATTTCATTTCTTAAATCAAGTTCATCAACTTCCCAAGGACTTTTAAACACCATGGCCATGGACTTTTAAACACCATGAAGTAACACATCAAGGACTTTTAAACACCTTGATCCCAAGGACTTTTAAACACCTTGGCCATGGACTTTTAAACACCATGAAGTAACACATCAAGGACTTTTAAACACCTTGATCCCAAGGACTTTTAAACACCTTGGCCTATGGACTTTTAAACACCATAGAAAAGGATCACCTAAGGACTTTTAACCACCTTAGTGTCCACAACATGAACCATCCAAGGACTTTTAACCACCTTGATGTTCATAAGTAACAAGGCTCACTCAAGGACTTTTAACCACCTTAGTGACCTTAACATTTTTAAAACATCACTTGCCAATATACATCATTTTCATCACTTACATCACTGTTTTTAAGCATCAAACCAAGCCATATTCATCATGCATTTAAAAGCATTAAACCACATCATTACAATGTACAAAAGCAAGGAACTCCTACCTAGAGTTACCTTCAACATATGGCTTACATCAACAGCAAAAACCATGCTAAAACATGCTTTCAAAACAATATGTAAAACATGCAAATTATCATTTCGCATCACAACAAAGTCATGGCCACCACTAGAGAGAAATTCCGAAAACTTACACTCGAGCTTAGCAAAGTTGTTTAGACTTAAACTAAGCTCCCAAGACATTGGTTTCAAAGCCGAAAACCCATTTTCACTCACCGATTCCACTTCGCCACTTGCCGAAGCACGAATTCAAGCTTCCGGATCAACAACTCTTGGATCCAAAGATGCCTCCCCTGATCAAACACATTAAAGCAGAGGTTTAATGCATCATCAAGCATCAAAAGCTTCAATGAAAGCACTCAAACTCGCTGCTCTCATTCATACACCAATTTCGGCCACCAAACACCACCGAAATTGCATCCAAACCACTTCTAAACAAAGCCCAGCCATAAACCAGCAAAACCTAACATCCAACAACACCATATAACATCTAAAAACAACCTATTAACATCCTTATACCTCCAGCAACAACAGATCCACAAGATCACCACAAAACATCCAAGAAACTTAAGCTAAACTTAGGAAACACAACCTATCCGGGATTGCATCAATCAAAACTCATTTCCTTATCAATTTAGAGTTCATTTAACATCAAAAACACATCTTAAATCACAGATCAATCAGATCTAACGAAAATCATGAAAAACCATCAAATCTTGCATTATAAGCCAAGATACAATTCCAAACTCAAAAGCCTTTAATTAAACATCAATCAAGAGTTGATAACTTGGGAATTTCAGTAAAGAACTGATAGTTTAGAGGAGAAGGACGTTCTTACCTCCAAACTTGTGATTCTCCACTTTTTGGAATGAAAATCCTTGAAGAAACAAGAAGCAATTGAAGAGGTTTTGAAGATACAATGATTTGCAATCAAATGAGAGTTGAATGGAAGGATTTAGGTGAGAAAAACAGAAACAAAACTCTGGAAATGGAGTGTTTGGGTTGAGAGAAAAAGAGAGAAAGAAAATGAGAAGTTAGTTGAGAAAATGCCAAATAAATTTTCCCTCCACTTCTAATATGTTTTAAAATCAGATTATAACCCAAAATATCTTAGAAAAATCTGGAGAAAACACTTTTGGATTAATAGCTCCTTAAAGATTCAAAGTTTCAACTCTTTATAAAACAGCCACCAAACTTGCGAAAATTACATTTTGGTCACTAGCCAAAATATCAACCTTCCAAAACTCATTTTCCAAAATTGATTTCACAGTTCACTTAATTATATTAAAAGATGATTTTAGAACATTTTTCCATATTTTTAATGCATCCCGAACTAGGCTTTCCTAATTTAACCTCTTAAGATTCGAACAGGACTTTGACCAAACCGGTCAACGCCCAAAACTTCTAAGCCCAAAACCGGGGCGTTACAACTCTCCCCCCCTTAAGAAATTTCGTCCTCGAAATTTACCTGAAGGAAAGAGATAAGGAAACTGCTTCAGCATGTCTTCCTTCCGCTCCCACGTGGCTTCCTCAACACCGCGATGCTTCCACAGCACCTTCACCAACTCAATGGTCTTGCCACGAAGAACCTTGCTATCCGAATCCAGAACCTTCACCGGTTCCTCATCATAGGTCAAATCCGGATTCAAAACCACTTCCTCCACAGGCATCACATGCGAAGGATCAGATCTATACTTCCGGAGCATAGAAACATGAAACACATCATGAATCTTCTCCAACTCCTGAGGTAACCTCAACCGATACGCAACAGGACCCACACGCTCAACCACCTCATATGGTCCAATGTATCTAGGGCTCAACTTGCCCTTCCGACCAAACCGCATCACCTTCTTCCAAGGCGAAACCTTCAAGAACACACGGTCACCCACCGCATACTCTATCTCCTTACGCTTCAAATCCGCGTAAGACTTCTGCCGATCAGAAGCAGCCTTTAACCGCTCACAAATGAGCTTCACCTTCTCTGTGGTCCCTTTCAACAAAGCCGGCATCGAAACCAACTTTTGACCAGTTTCAGCCCAACAAAGAGGAGTCCTACACTTCCTCCCGTACAAAGCCTCATAAGGTGCCATCTGTATGCTCGCCTGATAACTGTTGTTATAAGCAAACTCAACCAAAGGCAGATGCTTCTCCCAAGAACCTTGGAACTCGATCACGCAGCACCTCAACATATCCTCCAAAACCTGGATAACTCGCTCAGACTGACCATCCGACTGAGGATGATAGGAGGCACTGAAATGCAACCTTGTACCTAGAGCTTGATGCAAACACTGCCAAAACCGCGATGTGAACCTCGGATCCCTATCCGACACAATCGACTTAGGCACACCATGCAGCCTCACAACCTCAGCAATGTACAGCTCTGCCAGCTTATCCAAAGAGAACGTAGTATGCACAGGCAAGAAATGTGCACACTTCGTCAGGCGATCCACAATCACCCAGACCGAATTCTTCTTCGATGGAGACAAAGGTAAACCAGATACAAAATCCATGGTAACCCTCTCCCACTTCCACTCAGGGATTTTCAACGGTTGCAACAACCCAGAAGGGAACTGATGCTCAGCCTTAACCCGCTGACACACCAAACACTTGCTTACGAACTCCGCAACATCCTTCTTCAAACCAACCCAATAGTACTCATCACGAAGATCACGATACATCTTAGTACTACCAGGGTGCATAGCAAAAGGACTACTATGACCTTCAGTCAGAATAGCACGCCTCAACTCAGCATCATTGGGCACAACTATCCGACTACCAAAACACAGCACTCCATCATCATTGAAACAGAAATCCGAAGGTCTACCCTCCGCGATATCCTGAACATGAGACACCAAGGAATCATCCAACAACTGCTTATCCTTGATCATCTGAACCAAAGATGGCTTCACTTGTAACTCAGCTACAAGACCACCATCACGCGATATGCTCAAGCTAGCAAACATGGCTCTCAACTCAACAGCTACCTTCCTACTCAAGGCATCATCAACAACATTAGCTTTTCCAAGATGATACTCAATCGTCAGATCATAATCCTTGAGCAACTCCAACCAACGCCGCTGCCTAAGATTCAACTCCTTCTGAGACATCAGATACCTCAAACTCTTGTGATCCGTGTACACAGTACACTTCTCACCATACAGATAATGCCTCCAGATCTTCAGAGCAAAAACCACTGCAGCCAGCTCAATATCGTGCGTAGGGTAATTACGCTCATGCACTTTCAACTGCCGCGATGCATAAGCCACCACCTTACCCTCCTGCATTAGCACACACCCCAAACCAACATAGGATGCATCACTATAAACCACAAACTCTTTCCCTGATTCAGGCTGAATCAAGATAGGAGCTTGCGTCAAAGCCGCCTTCAGCTTCTCAAAAGCCTGCTGTCTCGCTTCTGTCCACTCATACTTAACATCCTTCTGCAACAGCTTCGTCAAAGGAGCAGCAATCTTGGAAAAACCATCCACAAACCTCCGGTAGTATCCCGCCAAACCAAGGAAACTACGGACCTCATGAACAGACTTAGGAACCTTCCAGCTCATCACCGCCTCAATCTTTTGAGGATCAACACGAATCCCCTCAGCTGAGACCACATGCCCAAGAAAAACCACCTCTCTTAGCTAGAACTCACACTTGCTCAGCTTAGCATAAAGCTGATTCTCTAACAAAGCTTGCAAAACAACCCTCAAATGCTCTTCATGCTCCTCCTCAGTACGCGAGTACACAAGGATATCATCAATGAACACCACAACAAACTTGTCCAGGTATTCATGAAACACACGATTCATCATGTCCATGAAAGCAGCAGGAGCATTTGTCAACCCAAACGGCATCACAAGAAACTCATAATGCCCATACCTTGTCCTGAAAGCTGTCTTAGGCACATCCACATCTTTCACCTTCAACTGATAATACCCTGACCTCAAGTCAATCTTAGAGAACACAGCAGCTCCCCGAAATTGATCAAAGAGATCATCAATCCTCGGCAAAGGATACCGATTCTTGATAGTCAACTTGTTCAGCTGACGGTAATCAATGCACATTCTCATAGTGCCATCCTTCTTCTTCACAAACAAGACCGGTGCTCCCCAAGGTGACACACTCGGCCGGATGAAACCACGATCAAGCAACTCTTGCAACTGCGTCTTCAGCTCCTTCAGCTCCTTAGGTGCCATTCTATAGGGAGTAATGGACACGAGAGTTGTATTCTCATACAGCTCAATTCCAAACTCCACCTCGCGGTTAGGAGGTAAACCAGGCAACTCCTCAGGAAAAACACCAGGAAACTCCTTTACAACCCTGATATCTTGCACCCTCAACTCCTTAGAGCTAGGATTCATCACAAAAGCTAGGTAAGCTTCACAACCTTGCCTCAACATCCTGCTCGCCTCCAAAGAAGACACAACATTGGCAAGAAACTTCACATTCTCACCAACCACCACAACTTCATAATCATCCGCAAGCTTAAGCGAAACACGCTTATTCTCACAATCCACAACAGCACGATGCTCAGCAAGCCAATCCATACCAAGGATCACATCAAAACCATAGAAGGGCAACTCCATAAGATCAACATGAAAGACATGCTCTTGAACAACCAAAGGACACCTTCTATACAACTTTCGAGTCACAACAGTCTCACCAAAAGAACTAGTGACCCGAACACCAACATCCAAAGACTCAACAGGCAAACCAAGCAATTCAGCATGCTCACGAAGAATATATGAATGCGTAGATCCAGAATCAATCAAAGAAAGCAATGACAAGGACTGCAAAGTAAAGGTACCTGCAATCACATCTGCATCATTCCTGCCCTCTCTCTGAGCATACAGCCTCGCTTGGCCTCCACCTTCAGGCTGAATAGCTACAACATGAGCTACCCCTCGGCCACCTTCCTCTCTCCTCTGGAAAATACCACGGCCGCGCCCACGACCTCTCTGCGGTGCAACAACAACAGGAGCACGCACCTGCTCACCAGCCAACCTCGGACAATCTCGCCTGATGTGGTCCGCAGAGCCACAATTCCAGCACCCATTTCCACCAGCATTACCAGCTGTCACAACAGGAGCTTGTGCCACTCTCTCAGCACGAGGACAATCACGCTTCAAGTGACCACGGGAACCACAGATCCAACAAGCACTAGGATCAGCTCTAGCACCGCCACC
The DNA here is from genome assembly GCA_030270665.1 of Hibiscus trionum. Taxonomy (NCBI): domain Eukaryota; kingdom Viridiplantae; phylum Streptophyta; class Magnoliopsida; order Malvales; family Malvaceae; genus Hibiscus; species Hibiscus trionum. The sequence goes on from BSYR01000027.1 coordinate 29,437,609, forward strand.
CCTAGCAGGCACACCACCACCTCTCCTGGCTGAGGACTGATACTTCTGATCTCGTCCCCTCTTGTTCCGTCCACCTCCAGAACTATACTCAGCAGCTCGCTTGCCAGCACCCTTAGCAGACAAACTCAGGTTCATCTCAACATCCTTTGCTCGGCCCACCAACACATCAAAATCAACATACTCGGTGGCCAACAAATACATCTTAACATCCGTCACCAGACCGTAACGAAACCTCTCGCACCTAGCCCTCTCATCAGGTATCAGCTCCGGTGCATACTGACTGAGCCGTACAAACTGTACCTCGTACTCAGCTACACTCATGCTCCCTTGGGTAAGAGACATGAATTCCCGCTTTTTCTCATCCAGATATCTCACTCCCAGATATCTCCTTTTAAACACATTCTGAAAGAATGTCCAGGTAACATCAGCTTCAGCCATACCAGAAATGGTAGTCGTCCACCATGTATAAGCATCGTCCTGCAGCAAGGACACAACACAGCCCAGCTTTTGCACATCCGTGCAACTCATCTGACCCAAGATACGCTTGGTACTTTCCAGCCAAGCCTCCGAACTCTCAGCTGATAAACCTCTAAACTCAGTCCCTCCAAGACTGCGCAGACGCTCCAAAGGCAATCTGACTCCAGCATCTCCCTGAGCTCCAGCTACTGCTGCTCGAAAAGCACCCGCAATAGCTTGTACCAAAGCAGACATATCAGGCACAGCTTGCCCCTAACCAACCTCTGGTCCAGCAGCTCCAGCACCAGCATCAGCTGCAGCTTCAGCTCTCGCATCTCCAGCACCACCACCAGGCGGAGGAGGGGGTAACACAGCATTACCAATGTGCTCTTCATTCTCATTCTCATTAGGAGCCGTAGCTCTCGCATTACCTCTTAACTCTCTACGTGGTGCCATACTTTTACCATGCAATCACAACACAAATAAAACAAAATCAGGCCCAGCAAGGTAAGCAATCCAAGTATTCAAGCTCAATTTCATTTCAAAACAACATCTTTCCTTTAGCTTTTGTTTGGCAATGGGTACCCTCAGCATGCAACATCACAACATACAACTCAATTGCATCAACACCTCAAGCCACTGAACATGCTTTCAAACAACAAGCATACAAGGCAAACATTCTTCAATCATGCATACAAACATTCCCAATTACTCGAGAACTCAGCTCTGATACCACCAAATGTAACCCCCTTAATCCGGCCTAGACGGTTGACCCGAATTAAGAAAGTCACACGGGGAAAACCAAAGTCAACTCGAAAGTCAACCTTGATTAACGACCCTTTTTTTTTCTTTTTAAAACTTGTCTAGATGTACATTAAGCCTAATGGTGATCACACAAACATCATACCAAAAGATCACAAACATCAGAGATCAAACAGGGACTCAATTGATCAATTTACAACTTTAGGGACCAAATTGTAAATTCTGATAAATTAAAGGACTTAATCCAAATTGAAGTTACCAACTTGAAATTAATCATGTCTCATGCTTCCCTGTGAAATTTCAGCTCAAAAGGACTTCCCAAACTCATGCAATTGCACAAACAAGTTTCAGGACCAAAACGCAAACAAACCAAAACACATAACTGCCAATGTCAGCCCCCAACGGTCGACCGTTCCGAAACGGGAGACAACCCGTTCCGAAACGCGGGGCCGTTCCGAAACAGGCTTAGCATGTTTCGAAACGGGGGTCTGGCAGAGGCTTTTCCGTTTCGGAACGGCCCTTCCCGTTTCGGACGCCTGGGCACGATTAAGGCACCCGTTCCGAAACGGTAGGTGCTGTTCCGAAACACCCTGCCCAGATTACTCCAAAACTCCACTTTAAACATGCAATTACACAACCAATCATGCTCCAAATGCTACCAAACTTTGCCAACATACAATTCAACATATAAACATCATACTAGCATCATCAATTCATCCCAACATCATCATATGCAAAAAGCCCCAATTCTATAGGCATGCTTCCTACACAAGCTAGGCATTCAAACACCAAACTTACAAAACAAGCATATAAGGTTCCAATTCAAAAGCCAGCAAACACATCAACATTTAACATACTTAGGGAGTCTCCAACACCTCCCAAAACATACACATTGGTCCCCCATTGCCAAATCATACAAAAGCTAAAATGTACTTATAAAACCTCATACATTGAGCTTCACTTGAACTTGATTGCTTGCCCCTTTCTTGCTGCCCTCAAGGTACTCTAATGCTCTGCATTATTGAATTAAGAAAACGAAGAGAGTGTAAGCAAAAGCTTAGTGAGGAAAGCTCATTTAAACCATTCAATAATGCAACTTAAAACATTTACAAAACATGCTTCAAATCCACATTTGCTCATGCTCAAAACCTTACTTTAAACAAGCAAATCCATGCTTCAACATAAACATTAAAAACAAGCATCTCATGCTTCATAATGTACTCAACATGTCATATTGGCTCAAGTGATTCATTTCATTTCTTAAATCAAGTTCATCAACTTCCCAAGGACTTTTAAACACCTTGGCCATGGACTTTTAAACACCATGAAGTAACACATCAAGGACTTTTAAACACCTTGATCCCAAGGACTTTTAAACACCTTGGCCATGGAGTTTTAAACACCATGAAGTAACACATCAAGGACTTTTAAACACCTTGATCCCAAGGACTTTTAAACACCTTGGCCTATGGACTTTTAAACACCATAGAAAAGGATCACCTAAGGACTTTTAACCACCTTAGTGTCCACAACATGAACCATCCAAGGACTTTTAACCACCTTGATGTTCATAAGTAACAAGGCTCACTCAAGGACTTTTAACCACCTTAGTGACCTTAACATTTTTAAAACATCACTTGCCAATATACATCATTTTCATCACTTACATCACTGTTTTTAAGCATCAAACCAAGCCATATTCATCATGCATTTAAAAGCATTAAACCACATCATTACAATGTACAAAAGCAAGGAACTCCTACCTAGAGTTACCTTCAACATATGGCTTACATCAACAGCAAAAACCATGCTAAAACATGCTTTCAAAACAATATGTAAAACATGCAAATTATCATTTCGCATCACAACAAAGTCATGGCCACCACTAGAGAGAAATTCCGAAAACTTACACTCGAGCTTAGCAAAGTTGTTTAGACTTAAACTAAGCTCCCAAGACATTGGTTTCAAAGCCAAAAACCCATTTTCACTCACCGATTCCACTTCGCCACTTGCCGAAGCACGAATTCAAGCTTCCGGATCAACAACTCTTGGATCCAAAGATGCCTCCCCTGATCAAACACATTAAAGCAGAGGTTTAATGCATCATCAAGCATCAAAAGCTTCAATGAAAGCACTCAAACTCGCTGCTCTCATTCATACACCAATTTCGGCCACCAAACACCACCGAAATTGCATCCAAACCACTTCTAAACAAAGCCCAGCCATAAACCAGCAAAACCTAACATCCAACAACACCATATAACATCTAAAAACAACCTATTAACATCCTTATACCTCCAGCAACAACAGATCCACAAGATCACCACAAAACATCCAAGAAACTTAAGCTAAACTTAGGAAACACAACCTATCCGGGATTGCATCAATCAAAACTCATTTCCTTATCAATTTAGAGTTCATTTAACATCAAAAACACATCTTAAATCACAGATCAATCAGATCTAACGAAAATCATGAAAAACCATCAAATCTTGCATTATAAGCCAAGATACAATTCCAAACTCAAAAGCCTTTAATTAAACATCAATCAAGAGTTGATAACTTGGGAATTTCAGTAAAGAACTGATAGTTTAGAGGAGAAGGACGTTCTTACCTCCAAACTTGTGATTCTCCACTTTTTGGAATGAAAATCCTTGAAGAAACAAGAAGCAAATGAAGAGATTTTGAAGATACAATGATTTGCAATCAAATGAGAGTTGAATGGAAGGATTTAGGTGAGAAAAACAGAAACAAAACTCTGGAAATGGAGTGTTTGGGTTGAGAGAAAAAGAGAGAAAGAAAATGAGAAGTTAGTTGAGATTATGCCAAATAAATTTTCCCTCCACTTCTAATATGTTTTAAAATCAGATTATAACCCAAAATATCTTAGAAAAATCTGGAGAAAACACTTTTGGATTAATAGCTCCTTAAAGATTCAAAGTTTCAACTCTTTATAAAACAGCCACCAAACTTGCGAAAATTACATTTTGGTCACTAGCCAAAATATCAACCTTCCAAAACTCATTTTCCAAAATTGATTTCACAGTTCACTTAATTATATTAAAAGATGATTTTAGAACATTTTTCCATATTTTTAATGCATCCCGAACTAGGCTTTCCTAATTTAACCTCTTAAGATTCGAACAGGACTTTGACCAAACCGGTCAACGCCCAAAACTTCTAAGCCCAAAACCGGGGCGTTACAAATAAGGTACACACACACCTCACGTGGTCAATTGATCTACAGTTCCAACAAGAATTTGCCCCAGCCACCGGAGCCTGCACCTCAGGAGCCGCACGAGGAGAATCTCGCCTCAAGTGCTCACGCGAACCATATGACCAACATGTGTTCTACTCAAACCTCGCCCTACCCCCTTGAGTTGGCGCTCCTCGCCCAAAGTTACCACACCTCGCCATAGGATGATATCTACGGTCACGGTTCCTCTTGTTCTGCCCACCACTAGGGCCAGCTTCAGTAGCACTCTTGCTCGAGCTAGATCTATCCATGTGAGATGACAAAGCCAAACTCTGTTCTATGTCCTTAGCTAGAGTCACAAGCACACAAAATTTGTATAGTCAGACGCAAGCATGAACGTCTTCACGTCCTGCACCAGGCCGTACCGGAAGAAGTCACAGTGATGCCTATCACTCGGCACCAACTCCAGAGCGTACTTGCTCAATCGTACGAACTGGATCTCGTACTTAACCACTGTCATATTCCCTTGCACCAGGGACATGAACTCCCGCTTCTTATCGTCCAATTATCTAACTCCAACATACTTTCTCTTGAAGGCAGACTGAAAGAAAGTCCAATCCACCGCTTCCTGCTCCAAGGCCGCAGTCGTAGACGTCCACCATGTGTATGCAACACCATGCAAAACAAACATTGCACACCACAACTTATGTGCATCATTGCACCCCATCTGATCCAAGATCCGGATCATGCTGGCCACCCAAGCCTCGGATGCCTCAGGAGATAAACCATGAAATTCCACTCCTCCCAAACTTCTCAAGCGATCCAACGGCAAACTCGTTTGCCTCGCAGTAGGCGCTTGCACTTGCACTCCAGCAACAGTAGCATAGAATGCTCCTTTCATCGCCTAAACCAAAGGCGTTAAATCTCCCAACACCGGAATAGCTTGTCCTTCTTGTTCTTGTTCCTCACCCCCAGGTGGTGGTGGCGGTGGAGGAGGTAAACTTGCACCAGGTAGAACCTCGTTCTCCTGATTACGTTGCTCATCAACAGGAGCAACAACCCAGAACATAACTCTCGCCTCGGTCCCATTGTGCTAGTAACATTAAGGCATGAATATAAAACAAACAAAAGACCAGGCCACCTTCTAAAAAGGATCCAAGACTTCAAATCCAATTCAAAAACATTTCACTAGGTAATAAGGCAATGGGCATCCCAATCCCCCCCCCCCCATCCCAGCATAGCATAAAGCATACAAAATGCATGTCTCAATCATCATGCATCACAAGCATTAAAATTCAGCCCATTCCAACATCATTCATATCAGCTCACATTCATAATCAATCACCATTTATAGCCTCAATATCACATACTCAACATTGACATGCTCAAGACATTCACTGAACTATGAAATCATCACCAAAAACATACATTCACATCAAAATCACTTACCAGCAACATACCATCATCCCAACCGTTCGTAACCTGGCTCTGATACCACCTAATGTAACCCCCTCGACCCGGCCTAGCCGATAGACCGAATCGAAAAGGTCACACGAGAAATATTGAAGCAAACCGGGAAATTTTACCTCAATAAACAACCTTTTTTTTCTTTTTATCTTGTCTAGATGTAAGTTAGGTTCCTATGTGTTCAATCAAAGCAGCGGATCAAACGACAACACGAATGCTCAACGATTAACACCGATTTCGGGTTTAGGGACCTTTTGTAAATCTGACAATTAATAAGTGTTTTTACCAAATTAGTATTACCAACCTTTAATTAGGTTCATTACATTCTTCTCTGCAAAAACTCGTCTCAAGACTACCCTTGGAACTCATCTAATTGCATACATGACAAACAGGGACCAAAACGCTTAGAAATAGAAACTCAGAATATTCCAAAAACTAAAATAACATACTCTCGTTTCGGAACAGCAAGTCCCATATCGGAACGGGCGTATCGAAACAATGATACTCGTTTCAAAATGCGGGATCTTTTCACAACCATCTTGGACCCGTTTCGGAATAGAGTTTCACATGGACAAGATATATCGAAACAAGACTCACCGTTTCGAAACCCCAAAGCATTTTCATGTCTCCGTTTCAAAATGATCGAGGAAGTTTCGAAACACCTGGGCCTAAAATGCTTAAATTTGCTGATTTAGCTCGATTTCAATCATCCAAAACTACTCCGACATATACTCGAACATGCTTGCAACTCAAATACACATCAACAATCAAGAGTACAAGGCAAGGACATCATCGAAGCATCATCACCAATATCATAGAGAACTAAAGGCATACTTCCTAAGAGAATTAAGCACCAAAAGATCAAATCTCAATTCCAAACATAAACCAAAACTTAAAGGTCATTTACATAACCAAATATGCATATCAAACTTGCACCAAATCAGAAAAATGCCAAACAATCAACATTCATAGCATTGGACATCCACATTGCCTTTATTACACTAGTTCAAAACCTCAACATACCTTTAAAGAAGTCTCTTGGAAAGGTCCCTTGTTGTTGATGCCTCTAAACTCCTAATTATATGCATTGATGGACAAAGAGAGCATAAGCATACAAGCTTAGTGAGAATTGCTCAAAACCAAAAACATCATCAATGTACAAAACCATTTTCACTCTTTTAACAGCCATCATGCGTCCCTTAAAAAACCATGCACTTTATCATCAAAATCAGCATGCTAATCATCATGCAACATGAACCACGTATTTTCCAGCAATTAATCAATTGCTACAGAAATATCAAGCCTTCCAAGCATAAACACCATTATGCTAAGCATAAAATAAAACATGCATTTTTCATAATATGCTTCAACAACATTTTCTATAACATCTGTTGAGTTGATCGAACACTTGCAAATGGCCAAGAGGGGGGTGAATTGGCAATTAAAATTTTGGTGAAGTGAAAGATAGAAAATAAAAGTGACACAAGGGGTTATAGTGGTTCAAGTTCTCCAATTGAACTCTACATCCACTACCTTAGCTACCACTAAGGATTTTCAAACAATTCACTACTAGAATTCGTCCCCTTTTCTTGGATGAGGAGGAAACCTTACAATTTCGATTAAGCTTTCTACCCAAAGCTTAATCCACTCAAATACAAGAGATATTTTGGTAAACTTAAATGTTTCCTCTCAAAGGATGATTGTCTACCCAAATACAATTTAAACAATCCCAAACTCACAATACAAATTGACAATTTGAAATACACTAGAGTTGGGTACAAAGATTTAACTCTTAATAGCTCAAGGGTTTGGATTTTTGCTTTGATGATGCTTGAAGGTTCAATAGTTGTTGCTTGGTCAAATGAAGCTTGTTTTTATACCCTTGCATTGATTTCTAGCCGTTTGGGTAGTTAGGATCATCAATAGAGCCGTTGTGGACATTTTTCCCGCATTAAATGCAGCTCTGCAGCCTACCGTATCGGTACTCAGGAAAGGCGTATCGATACCTGCATCAAAGAGGAAAGAGCCGTTGTGCCTAAAAACAGGGCGTATCGATACCCATATAAGGCGTATCGGTACGGTTTTTAAGGGGCGTATCGATACGAGGGCAGTATCGATACGGTCCAAAGTTACTGGAATCCCAAGTTATGTTTGTATGAAAAGTGTATCGATACGCATATCAAGCGTATCGGTACGGTATAACTACCTTTTGAAAATTAGGAAACCAACCAACTGACAAGTAACGGTCAAATAATTAAATGCTCGGATTTTTCAAAGATATGCTTAGCGTATCGATACGGTTACCATGCGTATCGGTACATGTTCATGAAAACAATTGCCCAGATGCATATCGTATCGATACGGTTGCAAGGCATATCGGTACGGTATGTTCATTAAAATTCCAGTGGCAAAATAGGGTATCGATACGCTAAGGGTATCGATACTCCTGGGCGTTTTTGCATACTTGTGCTTGGAAAACATAGAAAATGACTTTGAAAAATATATATGATTTAAGAGCAGGTCTTTAATTATTATTTTGTTTTAAAAACACTTGTCAATTGAGAGACTTTAAAGAGTAATTAAAAATTTATTGTTTTGCAAATTGGTCCTTAAGATTATGTGTTATATCAAAATCAATTTCGGTTTTACAATCTCCCCCTTTTTGATATAACAAAACCATAAATAATTTTTTAAGTTTTTGAAACTTTGAAAAGCTTTCTCCCCCTTACTTTAAGATAGATTTTCAAAACAAAAATATTTTGACTCTATGATCCTTCTCCCCCTTTTTGTTAGATCAAAATAGAATACAGGGATAATAAGAATATAAATCAACAATAATTCATTAAACTAAAGGCAAGCAAAGAGTTCAAATTCATAAACTTCAAAATAAGCATAAAGGTTCAAATGCATAAATGTCAAAGCAACCATCATAATCCAAACTCTTAAAATCCAAAAAAAAAATAGATAATAGGCATAAACTTCAAATCCTAAAAACAAAAAAAAATGCAATAACAATAATGAAAGATTAAATGGCCTAAGATGAGATGATTTAACTACTCGTCCCCTTCGTCATCATGATCGTCCTCATCATCTTCTTCTTCATTTTCTTGAGAGGGTTGATTCCTTCGGGTTTGATTGATCCAAGCACCATGGAAGGCGGTAAGAGAGATATCCATGGAGTCTTGGCGAGCGACCATGGTATCGATCTTCTTGTCCATGCCTTGAATGCGATCCTCTAAGGATGTGAAACGAGCATCCATCGCGGTGAACTTCTCATTGAGGAAGGTCGTGAGAGTATCCATGGAGGAGGAATCAAAGGAAGCACGATGAGAACTCGAAGAAGCACGAGAGGCATCGACCAGAGCAACGGGCGGAGGATCTTGAGGAGTGCGAACCCACTAATTATCAACATAAGTGAAACCGGAGCGAGCTAGGGAACACTCATCAATAGGTAGGCCAAGGGTTTCGGGAAAATCATGTGAACAATCAATGCCAATGGAATGAAATAGAAAACTCAAGGCCGTGGAGTAGTAAAAGGATGAGACTTGTTTGGTATGGGCATATTGAACTAAAAAGACAAGGTCGAAAAACATGATTTGACACAAATTTGGACGTTTACCTTCTCTAAAACACTTAAGCCAAAAATCATCCGTTTGACGAACAGTTGAATATTTCCCACCCGATGGACGAAGAAACCAAGAAACAAGAAGGTGAAGGATACGGCCATGAGCATCTAAAACTTTTGCGGGACCTAGATAACCCGTACCCAAGGAATGTTCATCATCAATACCAACATCTTCAAAACCAAAGACATTGCATAAAGCTTTTTGATCAATTTGAAAACGTTTGCCCATAATGGAAGATTCAATGGCAATAACATGCTCCCTAGATTCATCATGTATACATACGGCATTAGAAAAGAACACAATGACTAGGTTCCTATATAGGATAGGAGGAATATTCAAAAAGGTCAAGAATTTCCATTGCTTAATCAAAGGTAGGTATTTGAATTTGAAACGGGCAGAACTTAAAAAAGGAATGGACACAACTCGCTCTTCCCTAAGGTTTATTCCTAGAAAAAGTTTATATCGTTCCCTATCAAGAGGTTCGAGAAAACTTGATTGGATGATATAAGGAAGGTTAGGTGTAGGATTACCCTCGACATCCTCGGTAGGATTGGAAGTAGAGCGATGACGCTTAGTCCCCTTTTTCGGTGCCATAATCCTGAAAATACATCAAAAAAGATTCGAATATGTATGCAATTAACATCCTATTTAATCCAATAAAATCTGATAATTCAAGGTAATTTGTTAAAAAGAATTTTAAAAAAAAATATTCACAAAATAAAAACAAAACAAAAAAAAAACAGTTTTAAAAATATATCGAATATAAAATATATTGAAAAAAAAATTTAACTTTTGAAAAAAAAATTGTGAAAAAGGTGAAACCCACAACAATTAAACAAGGTTTGTACAAAAATTCAGTTGAAACAACAATTAAAAGCAAACGAAAATAAAACAAAAGAAAAGGAAAAATTTTATACCTTGAATCTTAGAATGGATGAAAGAGCGGATGTGAATGCACAAGATTTGATGCCCAAGGTTTGCCTTGATGTGTAGAGTAAAAACCCTCAAGAAATTTTGAAGATTGATGGTAAAATTTGATGGATTGGGGGGGTTTATATAGGGTTTCGCGGCTAGGGTTTGTGGAGAGAAAAGAGGGGTTTTGAGTTTTAAAGATTTTTAACAATAGCAGCCCTAAATAGCCTCTCCGTCGAGTCCGTATCGATACGCTATACACGCGTATCGATACCCGTTAACCCTAATTTTATATGCGTCAATACTACTGTATCGATACGCGGGGACGTATCGGTACGCTTGACTTTGACTATTTCCCTTGACTTGTTCCGTATCGATACGAGGAGTCGTATCGATACTTGTTCATCCTCAAGAATTCCCAGAAAGCATACCGTATCGATACGCTTTAGCCATATCGATACACCTTTGCCAGTTTGTGCAAATTTGACAGATTTAAGTGCAAAAAACCAATTTGAAACGTCCCTAAATGTATGTACATGTTATATGAACAAGTTTTAAAGGCTAAATTGAATATATACTCCCCCTAGCAACATGCATATAATCAAGAAGGACAAAATTAACATAGGCATGAATCACAAACAATTTCAAGCAAATTTTGACATTTTGGGACCAAAAAGGTGTCAAGAAAGGCTAGTTAAACCTAACTCTCTCCTAAGGGTCCAAAAGCGCTCTTTATCTAAAGGTTTTGTAAATATATCCGCTAATTGGTTCAAGGTGTCAACAAACTCTATAACAACATCATTTTTCAAAACATGATCTCTAATGAAATGATGTCTAATTTCTATGTGTTTAGTTCTAGAGTGTTGGATGGGATTCTTAGTGAGACAAATGACACTAGTGTTGTCACACCTAAGGGGTATGGTTTCTATTTTAACACCATAATCTAAGAGTTGTTGCTTCATCCAAAGGACTTAAGCACAACAACTCCCTAAGGATATGTACTCCGCTTCGGTGGTAGATAAGGCTACACTATTTTGTTTCTTAGAGAACCAAGATACGAGCATACTACCTAAGAATTGACATGTTCCAGAAGTACTTTTCTTATCTATCTTACACCCCCCATAATCCGCATCCGAAAAAGCATGAAGGCTAAAGGAAGAATCCTTAGGATACCAAAGGCCTAAAGTAGGTGTGTCTCTAAGGTATCTAAAAATTCTCTTAATGGCAACTAAGTGTGATTCTCTAGGACTAGCTTGAAACCTAGCACACAAGCAAACACTAAACATAATATCCGGTCTACTTGCGGCAAGGTAAAGCAAAGAACATATCATGGATCTATAAAGCTTAGAATCAACACACTTACCTCCTTCATCTTTGTCAAGCTTTATGGAAGAACTCATAGGAGTGGCTTGAGGTTTTGCATTCTCCAAGCCAAACTTCTTGAGCATATCATTCACGTACTTAGCTTGATTTATGAAGGTGCCATCCTTCCTTTGCTTGATTTGGAGTCCCAAAAAGAATGAGAGCTCCCCCATCATGCTCATCTCGAACTCACCTTGCATTAGCTTAGAAAATTCCTTACAATAACACTCATTAGTAGAACCAAAAATAATATCATCAACATAAATTTGAACTACTAAGATGTCATTGTTATATCTTTTTATGAAGAGTGTTGTATCCACCTTTCCCTTTTCAAAACCCTTTTCAATTAAGAAATTTGAAAGTCTCTCATACCAAGCTCTAGGAGCTTGTTTTAAACCATAGAGAGCTTTTGTAAGTTTAAACACATGGTTTGGAAATTTTAAATCCTCAAAACCCGGTGGTTGTTCAACATACACCTCTTCATTTATGAAACCATTTAAAAAGGCACTTTTCACATCCATTTGAAAAAGCTTGAAATCATGATAACATGCAAATGCAAGTAACATCCTAATAGCTTCCATCCTAGCTACGGGTGCATAAGTCTCATCAAAATCAATTCCCTCTTCTTGTGTATAGCCTTGAGCAACAAGCCTAGCCTTGTTTCTCACTATATTACCACTTTCATCTAATTTATTCCTAAAAACCCATTTTGTTCCTATAGTAGATTGATCATTAGGCCTTTCAACTAATGTCCAAACTTTACTCCTCTCAAATTGATTTAATTCCTCTTGCATGGCCAAAATCCAAAAATCATCTTTTAAAGCTTCTTTAATATTTTTAGGCTCAATGCATGAAATAAATGCAACATGATTCATTAATTTGAGAGAGGATCTAGTAGTTACCCCTTGGATGGATCACCCAAGATTTCACCACCTTTGACATAGTTTAACTCCCTTGGGTAAGACACCTCCCTTTCCTCAAGAGCCAAGTCCTTCAAGGCTTCAAGAGGTGGATCTTGTGAATCCTCTTCTTTGGTTGGAATCTCATCCACCTTTGACGTTTGTCCTCCATCAATGGCATCAATGATTCCTACATCATCATCATCACAAGATTCCTTCCTCAGAAGGAGGTTATCATCGAAAACAACATGTATAGACTCTTCAACAACTAGAGTTCTTTTATTAAATACACGATAGGCTTTAGAGTTTAAAGAATACCCTAAGAAAATAGCTTCATCACTTTTAGCATCAAATTTACCTAAGTTTTCTTTACCATTATTCAAAATAAAACACTTGCAACCAAAAGGGTGAAAATAGCTAATGTTAGGCTTTTTGGATTTTAAAATCTCATAAGGTGTTTTCTTCAAAATTGGCCTAATCATTACTCGATTTATAATATAGCAAGCGGTATTTGTGGCTTCCGCCCAAAAATATTTAGGTAAATTATTTTCACAAAGCATGGTTCTAGCCATTTCTTCTAAAGTTCGATTTTTCCTCTCAACTACCCCATTTTGTTGAGGAGTGCGAGGTGCGGAAAAATTGTGGCTAATCCCATTTTCATTTAGGAACTCATCGAAACCTAGATTTTGAAATTCGGTTCCATGATCACTTCTAATGTGAGAAATTTTAAGTTCAAGATCATTTTGAGTTATTTTAGAAAATGTGATGAATTTTTCTAAATCCTCATCCTTTGTACTTAAGAATAGAACCCAAGTATACCTAGAGAAGTCATCTACAAGTACAAAAGCATATGATTTTCCACCCAAGCTCATTGTTCTAATTGGCCCAAAGAGATCCATATGGATCAATTGTAAACATCTACTAGTAGAGACATCATTTATGGATTTAAAAGAATTTCTATGTTGTTTACCCTTTGAACATGCGTCACAAATTTTATCATTGGAAAATTTAAGTTTGGGTAAACCTCTAACTAGGTTAAGGGAAATTAATTTCTCTAAGACACTCATGCTAGCATGTCCTAATTTTCTATGCCAAAGCCATGAGTCATGTTCATCATGTGCAACTAAGCATGTATGGGATGATTGAATGTCATCTAAATGCACCATGTAAATATTGCCTATTCTATGTCCTATGAGCATTAGTTGGTTTGTTTTAATGTTAACAATTTTGCAACCACTTTTATCAAATAGAACATTAAAACCCTTGTCACACAATTGACTAATACTCAACAAATTATGCTTAAGACCGTTGACATAAAAAACATTGTCAATGAAAATAGAAGAGTGATTACCAATGGAGCCTATTCCTTCAATATGGCCTTTGGAGTTGTCACCAAATGTTACCACTCCACCACTTTTAGGCTTTAGTTTCACAAATCGACTCTTGTCACCGGTCATGTGTCTTGAGCATCCACTATCAAGGTACCAAGAATTTTTGCTTGAAGCTTTAGCCTTGTAGCAATGCTCCCCCTACAAACAAAGAAATTAGGCTTTGATTTTTGGTACCCAAATCATTTTGGGTCCATGAGTGTTAGCCTTCAACATTTTGGTTCCCTTAGGAATCCAAGAAGCAATAGCATTTATATCATTAGAAATAATGAGTTCCTTAGGAACCCAAACACTCCTAACTCTATGACCTCTAGTTTGCTTATTAAAATTTCTTTGTTTAGGTACAAAATGTTTTCTTTTTACATATTGGGATTTAGAGTGATTCCCTTTTTCAAACTTGTTTTTCCCAATAGCAATAGATGTTTTAAGATTATCCACTTCCTTTGTGTGATAATCTTGAAATTCGGAAAGAAGTTTTTCAAGCTCAAGGTTTTTAGTTTTAAAATCATTTGAAAGATTAACTAAAAACAAAACCTTCTTTTCCAATTCGGAGTTAGATTTTGAAAACGTCTCATTTTGAATTTTTAAATCGGAAATTGTTTTCTTGTTTTTCAAAATGGACTCTTTATATTTTCCTACTAACTCATCATACACTTCTTGCAATTCATCGTAAGCATCTTGAAGTTCATCTATAGTAAAATCAAAAATGGATGAATTAGAGTTTACCTTAGGTTCATCATCGATGGCCATGAGACATAGGTTGGCCACTTCATCCTCTTCCTCGGAAGACTCATCGTCACTCCAAGTAGCTACTTGTGCTTTGAGGTTCTTCTTCTTCCCAAAGCTTTTCCTCTTCAATTGAGGACACTCGGAACGGATGTGACCCGGTTTCTTGCATTCATAGCAAGTAATTTGATCCTTCTCCTCTTCCTTGCTTTTACTCTTGAAGTCTCCCTTTCTAATGAACTTTCTTCCACGATTTGACTTCATGAACCGAGTAAAGCGTTTGGCCAACATAGCCATCTCCTCATCTTCATCCTCACTAGAATCGCTTTCTTGATATGAAGCTTTTAGTGCGATTCCCACTTTCTTCTTCTCAACTTCCTTCTTCTCCTCTATCTTCTTCTCTTCTTCTCTTCCCTTCCTCATGATCTCATGGGTGAGTAGAGATCCAACAAGAGCATCAAGCTTGAGAGTCTTCAAATCTATAGCTTCAATAATAGCCGTTCTCTTGCCATCCCATGACTCCGGAAGAGAGTATAACAACTTTCTCACTAGTTTGTCTTCGGGAATGATTTCGCCGAAACCTTTCAAACCGTTGACAATGACCGAGAAACGATCAAACATCTTGGAGACGCTTTCTTCGGGATCCATCTTGAAGTTCTCATAGCTTAGATTGAGTAGCCCAATCTTTGTCTCCTTGATATCACTAGTTCCCTCATAAGTTGTCTCGAGGGTGTCCCAAACCTCCTTGGCACTTTCGATTGAAGACACCTTGGAGTAGATATCCGGACCAAGTGCACAAAATATTACATGTAGAGCTTTGTCATTCACTTGCATCATTCTTCTATCATCATCCGTCATCTCGACTTTGACTTTAGGGACAAGTCTTTCTCCATCTCTCTTCATGGGAATGAATGGACCTTCTTCAACTACATCCCACACCATGTAGTCGGTAGACTTGATGAAAAGCCTCATCCTATTCTTCCAATAAGGATAGTTATCCCCATTGAAGAATGGTGGCTTGGTGGTGGATTGGGACTCATAGTTTGAGGTGGATGCCATTGCTTGACTTGTTGTTGATCAAACTCGCCTATAATCGACTCAAGAGGGTTGTAATCCTTCCAATGAGTGTAGCTCTGATACCAATTGTTGAGTTGATCGAACACTTGCAAATGGCCAAGAGGGGGGTGAATTGGCAATTAAAATTTTGGTGAAGTGAAAGATAGAAAAAGTGACACAAGGGGTTATAGTGGTTCAAGTTCTCCAATTCAACTCTACATCCACTACCTTAGCTACCACTAAGGATTTTCAAACAATTCACTACTAGAATTCGTCCCCTTTTCTTGGATGAGGAGGAAACCTTACAATTTCGATTAAGCTTTCTACCCAAAGCTTAATCCACTCAAATACAAGAGATATTTTGGTAAACTTAAATGTTTCCTCTCAAAGGATGATTGTCTACCCAAATACAATTTAAAAAATCCCAAACTCACAATACAAATTGACAATTTGAAATACACTAGAGTTGGGTACAAAGATTTGACTCTTAATAGCTCAAGGGTTTGGATTTTTGCTTTGATGATGCTTGAAGGTTCAATAGTTGTTGCTTGGTCAAATGAAGCTTGTTTTTATACCCTTGCATTGATTTCTAGCCGTTTGGGTAGTTAGGATCATCAATAGAGCCGTTGTGGACATTTTTCCCGCATTAAATGCAGCTCTGCAGCCTACCGTATCGGTACTCGGGAAAGGCGTATCGATACCTGCATCAAAGAGGAAAGAGCCGTTGTGCCTGAAAATAGGGCGTATCGATACCCATATAAGGCGTATCGGTACGGTTTTTAAGGGGCGTATCGATACGAGGGCAGTATCGATGTAACGCCCCGGTTTTGGGCTCAGAAGTTTTGGGCGTTGACCGGTTCCGTCAAAGTGCTGATCGAATATATAAGAGTGAATTTAGGAAAGCCTAGTTCGGGTTGCATTAAAAATATGGAAAAATGTCCTAAAATCATCTTTTAATATAATTAAGTGAACTGTGAAATCAATTTTGGAAAATGAGGTTCGGAAGGTTGACATTTTGGCTAGTGACCAAAATGTAATTTTTGAAAGTTCGGTGACAGTTTTATAAAGGATTGAAACTTTGAATCTTTAAGGAGCTAATATTCCAAAAAGAGTTTCTCCAGATTTTTCTAAGATATTTTAAGGCTTTATTCTGATTTTAAAGTTTATGAAATGTGGAGGGAAATCATTTTATCATTTTATAACTAACTTTTCTATTTTCTCTCAATTTTCCTTTTCTCTCATTTTCTCTCAACCCAAACACATTCTCCAGATTTTCTTCTTTGATTTTTTCAATCTAAATCACTCATTTCAACTCTCATTTGATTCCTAATCATCTCATCAACAAAACCTCTCAATTTGCAAGTTGTTTCATCAAGCTTTTTGGCTCTAAAAAGGAGAAACTCAAGTTTGGAGGTAAGAACGTCCTTCTCCTCTGAACTTCAAGTTCTTTATTGAAATTCCCAAGTTCTCAATCCTTGATTTATGATTTGTTAAAGGCTTTTCAATTGAAATCTTGATTTTGGCTAAAATGCAAGATTTGGTGATTTTGGTGGAATTTTCGTATGATCTGTTTAAGCAGGGTTTTGAAGTGTCAAAATGATGTTAAATGAATGCTAAATTGATTAGAAGTTGAGGTTTAATTAATGCAATCCCGGATAGGTTGAATTTCCTAAGTTTTGCTTGAGTTTTTGGTTGTTTTGGTGATCTGTTATACCTGGAGGTATAAGGACGTGTTTGTGATTATTTTGGATGTTAATTGATGTTTAAAAGTGGTTAGAAGTGATGGATCTTGGCTGGGTTAAGTTTTGGAAGTGTTTGGAGGTGATTTCGGTTGTGTTTGGTAGCCGAATTGTTGGATTTGTGATGAGCAGCGAGTTGTGTCGTGTTGCTGGTGTTTTTAATGCATAATGATGCATTGATCTTCTGTTGTTGTGTGCTTGAAACAGGGGAGTTTGATCCGTGAGCTTTAGAGGTGTTGCGGAAGGTTTCGGATGCTTGGAAGGCTTGTTGGCTAGCCTTGTTTTGGTTATCGGTGAGTGAAGTTGGGTTTTCAGCTTTTAAACCAAGGTTTGAAGGTTTTTTGGGAGCTTAGTGTAAGTCTAAACAACTTTGCTAAGCTCAAGAGTAAGTGAATGGATTTTCGCTCTTGAATTATGATTGTGAAATTGGCTTTTAAGCAATTGTGGTTGATGATTGAAATGCATGTGTTTTGCATGGTTTAAATCTGTTTTGAAAGCATATTTTAGCATGGTTTAATGCTGGTTTTGAAAGCCATATGTGAAGGATGCTCAAGGTAAGAGATCCTTGGTTTTATACATTGAAAATGTGGTTTTGATGCATGGTGTTGCATGTTGTTCAATGGCTTTGTTTAATGCTTTAAAACAGTGAATTAATGTTGGTAAATGATGGTTTTTGCATTATGGTTATGCATGTGAAACATTGGACTAATGTGGTAAGGTGGTTATATTGGCAAGTGATGTAAGTGGTTCTTGGTTCTTTGATCGGATATAGTTAGCCGGCTATAGGATTGGGTGCACTGTGAATTAAGTCGCCTTGGAGGTGAAGTGGTCAAGAGTGGACCGGTAAACTCCCTTCAAGTATCCTAACGAGATGGTTGAGGTCATAATGGAGGTGTTGCCCATTCGAGGACCTTGGTTGAGCAAAGGTTATATGGTGTTTAAAAGTCCATATGTGGGAACCTTGTGCTTGTTAAGATCACAATGGCGGTGTTAAGTCCATGTGTGGATCTTGTGTAGGGTGTCCCGGATCTCGTTAAGTGATGTTATACAACTACCAATCGGTGAATGCAAAGGTTGTATGGTGTTTGAAAGTCCATACATGGGAACCTTGTGCATGTCAAGGTTGTATGGTGTTTGAAAGTCCATACATGGGAACCTTGGGGAAAAGTTGAGGTTGTATGGTGTTTGAAAGTCCATACATGGGAACCTCGAGAAAGCTAAGGTTGTATGGTGTTTAAAAGTCCATACATGGGAACCTTAGGATGTTGAGGTCAAATGGTGTTTAAAAGTCCATTTGGGAGACCTTGGATTGGTAGGGTGTATGGAGCGTAGGGACAACGCTCGGAATCCGCGTATCCAATTGGGTGTTGAGTTGAAAAGTGAATGTGGTTGATCACTTGAAGGCCAATATGATGTTCTTGATTGTGATGAAGCATGGGATGCTTGGAATGATGCATAATTGCATGTGAAGCATGAGATGCTTGAAAAGATGCATGGTTGCATGGAAAGTGTATAATGCTTGTGAATGCATGTTTACTTGTTAAGTAGAACAAGTGTTGATTATCATTCGGAAAATGATGCATGTGAGCATGAAATATCTTTAGTGCATTGGAGTCTTGTTAAGACTTGTTTTTAAAGGCACGTGATGATGTTGTTGTGGTTCATATATGTTGCCTTTGGTTTAATGCATGTGTTGGTTGGTTTGTGAAATGGTTTTAAAAGATTCTTGCTTGATTTGGCTTTCAAGTTTAAGAAAGGTATGTTGTGAAATGGGAGTGTTTTCCAAGGTTTTGTTTTAGCTTGCATATGGTGTTTATGCATGGTTTGGCTAAATGGATGATTTTGTAAGTTGTTCTTTGAAAAGGTTTTCTTAGCATGCTAAGCTAAGGGTTGGTTTTCATGTATGTGCAATGCATGGTTTTGAGCTTGTTGTTGAAAAGGGGTTTTCAAACATGGCTTTGGTAAACAAATCGAGTTTGTTTTAAAAGTGATTTATGACCCGCTGCATTGATGGTGTTTTGGTTTTGAGCATACCTCACTAAGCATTATGTGCTTACGCTTCTTTTTGTCCGTCAATGCAGATTCTTGAAGTTTGGACAGCAAGGAGCAAGGGATTCAAGGTGGACTCCACTTGAGATGTATGTCTCGGTGAATAGTTATAGTTAATAAAGGCAATGGGGTAGAATCTCTCGGGTTTTTGTGTATGTGTTTGTTTATGTTTGGACAAGGATGTTTTTATGTTGATGATGTTGTTGGATCATGTTTCGGTTTAATGAGATTGATTTGGAAGGTTTGTGCCTAAATGGTTGCTTGTGTAGGAAGTATGCCTTTAGAATTGGGGTTTTTCATGTATGATGTTATATTGATGAATTGTTGATGCAGGTATGTCCCATTTATGTTGAGTTGCATGTTGGTAAAGTTTGGAGGCTTTAGGAGTATGATTGGATGGCCAATTATGTGTTTGAGTGAGCAAAATGCAGCAATCTGGGCAAGGCGTTTCAGAACAGTTGACACCGTTTCGGAACGGGTGCCCTGCATAAACCCAGGCGTCCGAAACGGGTGCCACCGTTCCGGAACGGGTTGGCTACTGCCAGTCCCCCGTTGCGGTACGCGTTGCGGAACGGCCCCGTGTTTCGAAACGGGCTCTGCCTGTTTCGGAACGGGTGACCGTTGGGGACTGACATGGGCGGTTAAATGTTTCAGAATGTTTGCATTTTGGTCCTGAAACTTGTTTGTGCAATTGTATGAGTTTGGGTTATCCGTTTGAGCTGAAATTTGGCAGAGAAGCATGAAACATGATTAATTTTAAGTTGGTAACTTAAAATCTGGTTAAGTCCTTAAGGTTTTCAGAATTTACAATTTTGTCCCTAAAGTTGTAAATTGTTCAATTGGGTCCCTGTTTGATCTCTGATGTTTGTGGTCTTTGAGTATGATGTTTGTGTGATCACATCTAGGGTTAATGAGCATCTAGACAAGATTAAAAAGGAAAAAAAAGGGTCGTTAATCAAGGTTGACTTTCGGGTTGACTTTGGTTTTCCCCGTGTAATCTTCTTAATTCGGGTCAACCGTCTAGGCCGGGTTAAGGGGGTTACATTTGGTGGTATCAGAGCTGAGTTGCGAATGCTTGGGGAAAACGGTAAGTTGTCGTGATGTGTGTTGATGTTTACCTTGTTGTGTGGATGAAAGTTGGTTGAATGTTGGTTGAAACACGTGTTTCTGGGCATGATGCTGATGTTTCTGAGCAAATTGTTGATGTTTCTGATCAAGTTGCTGATGTTTTCGAGCATGCTTTGTGTTTATGAATCATTTTTGAATTAATGTGGATATGTGCTGATGTTGTGAGCTGGTGTTATGCTTGATGATTGTGTAATGAGTATGTTATGTTGATAATATGCTGATGCAAATGGATGCTGTTGGATGTAAGCATGATTGAGTATGTTGATTGATATGCTTGATGTTGTGATATCCATGTTGTGTTGACTGTTATGTCATGTAAAGGGGAGGATTCGGGATACCCATTGCCTTATTAATATAGCTATTGTGTTATTTTGGAGTTGGAGTTTGAATCCTTGCTTAATGCTGGTCTAACTGGTTTGTTTGTTTGTTGTGATTGTATGTTTGTTGTTGTTAATAGTATGGCTAAGTCGATGAAAGAATGGCAGTTGGGTGAGATGGTTGCTGCCTTGGGGCAGGTTGTTAAGGCGTGGAATTCACCCTTTGGTAGAGGTGTTTTGTCTCAGTTTTCTGTGCCTGGGGTTGAGGTGATAAGGCAAGGGAAAGAAGCTGGTTCTGTGGTGAAGAGTTCATCATCTGATGTTCAGGAGGTGTTGGGAACATCTCAGGCTGTGGTAAAGGTAAAGTCAGTGGATGTGCTGGCTGTGGGATGTGTGGGTTTGCCGAAGCAGCGTTTGCTTGATTTGGGTGCTGTGGAATATCATGGTTCTACACCGGAGATGTTTGAGGCCTGGTTGGCCAGTGTGGTTCTGATCTTGGATCAGGAAGGCTGTGATCTTGCTTGTAAGCTGGGGAGTGTTGTTTCTTTGATGTTGGAGGATGCCTGTGTCTGGTAGACATCTGTGGCTGTGGCGTCACATATTCCTGATATTGATTGGGATTTCTTTGTATCTGCCTTTTATGAAAGGTATCTTGGAGGGAAGTTTCCAAGGGTTGAGCAATGTGACGGTGGTGTTGTTGTAGAGCAAGTGTTGCTTGGGCAAGGAGTGGAAGTTCAGCCACCAGTGTGTGACCGTCGTGAAAGGCGCCATGTTGGAGGTTGTTGGGGCGCGGGTGCTTGCTGGAACTGTGGTTCCAAAGTGCATGTTAAGCGTGATTGTCCTCTTGGAGTGAAGTCAGCTTTGGTGTTAGCCAAAGGGTCTCAGAAAGGTCGTGGGCACGGCCGAGGTAAGGTTCAGAAGTGGCAGAAAGAGCAGAAAGTTGTGAAGAGTGTGGGAAAGGAGAATTGCTGGAAATGTGGGTCTGCTGGACACATGAGACGTGATTGTTTGATGTTGGCTCGGAACAGCCAAGGTCCCTTACCGCAAGGAGTTGGTGGTGACCCTGGTGTGTTAGCTGGTGCTGCAGTGGTGCGGTAGGAGGATGATGGTTCCACGAGGAAGAGAGTTCGTCTGATGAAGCTTCAGGGTGGTGTTGTGCTTTCAGGTAACCTTGTTTAGTAATCTTTGCTCTAGTTACCTTAGTTTGGTTTCTGTTGGTTTTCCTTGCGTGGTAAGTTTAGTCTTGTTGCTAGTTGTTGGGGTAATAGTTGTAGTTTGGAAACATCTTTGGTGTGAAGAAGGCTTAGGTGAGAATCTTGTGGTTAATGATTGTTGGTATGATGGAGTTAGATAAGTTAGAAGTGAGGTAGGAGGTTGTTCTTAGACGGATTTGAGGATGTTATTGGAGGGTGTGAACTGGCATTCATGCACAGTTAAAATCATTGTTATATGCTATATTATATATGTTGGTCCATGCATACATGTGGCATGACATTAGAGGTTTTGCATACATGTACATCAGGCATTGATAGGGCATGTTGGTGATCATGCATACGATGTTCACACTCGCTAATAACTAATCGAATCTGTTAGAGTGGTGGTTGGGTTAGGTTGGATGATGGGTTTTTAGAGGTTGTTTTGGTGCTGGGTGAGAGTTAGACGTAATGGAGTATATTAGGCTAGTTGTTAGTAATAGTGAGAGTGGTATGGTCTGATGGTAGAAGGATAGTGTTTGTTGCTTAAAGAGAGTTTAGTGGTTTGGATAGCTAAGTGGAAGGGGTAGCACCTTGATGCTAAGTGATGTTGTAGTTTAACGGTTGTGTTTCCAGGTGCTGGGGTAGCTTAGTATTTGGGTTGTTGTGGAAGGGTTGTGTTTGTAAGTGCTGGTTCTTAGCAACCTTTGAGGAGTTGAGGGGTTGGTATGTATGGTAGGTTGGGCGATGTCCTGGTAAGACAAGTGTTATGGTTGAAGTTTGAAGTGGAAGGGTTATGAAAGATCGAAGGCTTTTGTTGGTTATTTGGGTTCTTGTGAGAAGTGATTGGCTGGTTGTGTGTATGTGAATTTCTTTTGAGGTCAGCTGGTGGTGTATGGAACAACTGGCGGAGTCGAGTTGGGGTTGTGATGTGATTTTTGGAATCTGGGTGAGTGATCCTGGTGAGATGTTGTGGTAATGTTAGCAACAGTTGTAAGGGTTTATCAGCATTCGTTGAGGAGTTTGGGTAAGCAGTTGATGTTTAAGGATTTTTGCTTGTTGGGAAATTCTTGGAAGAGGTTTGGGAGTTTGCAAGAGTTTTAGAAGCAGAGAAGGTTGAATAGTGGCTGAATTGGATTGGTTGTTGTCTCTGTGTAAACAGGTCTTGGGAGTTGTGTGTTGCAGTGATGTGTGCTGTAAGAGCTGAAGTTCTTCAGGTTGATATTGGGGCTGTGTACAGTCCGATTATGTGAAAGGTTAAGTTGTGGTTATCTTTGTGTGCTCTGGATTTTGTGAACAGCATGTGGTGGTGCTAAGTTGGTGGCGTTTTGTGTGGAAAGTGTCCAGTGATGGTTGAGGCTTTTGTGTTGCCTTGTGTGTGATTTGAGAAGGTTGTGGTTCTCTTTTCGCCGGTTGAAATTTTGAAGACGAAATTTCCTAAGGGGGGGAGAGTTGTAACGCCCCGGTTTTGGGCTCAGAAGTTTTGGGCGTTGACCGGTTCGGTCAAAGTGCTGATCGAATATATAAGAGTGATTTTAGGAAAGCCTAGTTCGGGTTGCATTAAAAATATGGAAAAATGTCCTAAAATCATCTTTTAATATAATTAAGTGAACTGTGAAATCAATTTTGGAAAATGAGGTTCGGAAGGTTGACATTTTGGCTAGTGACCAAAATGTAATTTTTGAAAGTTCGGTGACAGTTTTATAAAGGATTGAAACTTTGAATCTTTAAGGAGCTAATATTCCAAAAAGAGTTTCTCCAGATTTTTCTAAGATATTTTAAGGCTTTATTCTGATTTTAAAGTTTATGAAATGTGGAGGGAAATCATTTTATCATTTTATAACTAACTTTTCTATTTTCTCTCAATTTTCCTTTTCTCTCATTTTCTCTCAACCCAAACACATTCTCCAGATTTTCTTCTTTGATTTTGTCAATCTAAATCACTCATTTCAACTCTCATTTGATTCCTAATCATCTCATCCACAAAACCTATCAATTTGCAAGTTGTTTCATCAAGCTTTTTGACTCTAAAAAGGAGAAACTCAAGTTTGGAGGTAAGAACGTCCTTCTCCTCTGAACTTCAAGTTCTTTATTGAAATTCCCAAGTTCTCAATCCTTGATTTATGATTTGTTAAAGGCTTTTCAATTGAAATCTTGATTTTGGCTAAAATGCAAGATTTGGTGATTTTGGTGGAATTTTCGTATGATCTGTTTAAGCAGGGTTTTGAAGTGTCAAAATGATGTTAAATGAATGCTAAATTGATTCGAAGTTGATGTTTAATTAATGCAATCCCGGATAGGTTGAATTTCCTAAGTTTTGCTTGAGTTTTTGGTTGTTTTTGGAGTGTTTTGGTGATCTGTTATACCTAGAGGTATAAGGACGTGTTTGTGATTATTTTGGATGTTAATTGATGTTTAAAAGTGGTTAGAAGTGATGGATCTTGGCTGGGTTAAGTTTTGGAAGTGTTTGGAGGTGATTTCGGTTGTGTTTGGTAGCCGAATTGTTGGATTTGTGATGAGCAGCGAGTTGTGTCGTGTTGCTGGTGTTTTTAATGCATAATGATGCATTGATCTTCTGTTGTTGTGTGCTTGAAACAGGGGAGTTTGATCCGTGAGCTTTAGAGGTGTTGCGGAAGGTTTCGGATGCTTGGAAGGCTTGTTGGCTAGCCTTGTTTTGGTTATCGGTGAGTGAAGTTGGGTTTTCAGCTTTTAAACCAAGGTTTGAAGGTTTTTTGGGAGCTTAGTGTAAGTCTAAACAACTTTGCTAAGCTCAAGAGTAAGTGAATGGATTTTCGCTCTTGAATTATGATTGTGAAATTGGCTTTTAAGCAATTGTGGTTGATGATTGAAATGCATGTGTTTTGCATGGTTTAAATCTGTTTTGAAAGCATATTTTAGCATGGTTTAATGCTGGTTTTGAAAGCCATATGTGAAGGATGCTCAAGGTAAGAGATCCTTGGTTTTATACATTGAAAATGTGGTTTTGATGCATGGTGTTGCATGTTGTTCAATGGCTTTGTTTAATGCTTTAAAACAGTGAATTAATGTTGGTAAATGATGGTTTTTGCATTATGGTTATGCATGTGAAACATTGGACTAATGTGGTAAGGTGGTTATATTGGCAAGTGATGTAAGTGGTTCTTGGTTCTTTGATCGGATATAGTTAGCTGGCTATAGGATTGGGTGCACCATGAATTAAGTCGCCTTGGAGGTGAAGTGGTCAAGAGTGGACCGGTAAACTCCCTTCAAGTATCCTAACGAGATGGTTGAGGTTATAATGGAGGTGTTGCCCATTCGAGGACCTTGGTTGAGCAAAGGTTATATGGTGTTTAAAAGTCCATATGTGGGAACCTTGTGCTTGTTAAGATCACAATGGCGGTGTTAAGTCCATGTGTGGATCTTGTGTAGGGTGTCCCGGATCTCGTTAAGTGATGTTATACAACTACCAATCGGTGAATGCAAAGGTTGTATGGTGTTTGAAAGTCCATACATGGGAACCTTGTGCATGTCAAGGTTGTATGGTGTTTGAAAGTCCATACATGGGAACCTTGGGGAAAAGTTGAGGTTGTATGGTGTTTGAAAGTCCATACATGGGAACCTCGGGAAAGCTAAGGTTGTATGGTGTTTAAAAGTCCATACATGGGAACCTTAGGATGTTGAGGTCAAATGGTGTTTAAAAGTCCATTTGGGAGACCTTGGATTGGTAGGGTGTATGGAGCGTAGGGACAACGCTCGGAATCCGCGTATCCGATTGGGTGTTGAGTTGAAAAGTGAATGTGGTTGATCACTTGAAGGCCAATATGATGTTCTTGATTGTGATGAAGCATGGGATGCTTGGAATGATGCATAATTGCATGTGAAGCATGAGATGCTTGAAAAGATGCATGGTTGCATGGAAAGTGTATAATGCTTGTGAATGCATGTTTACTTGTTAAGTAGAACAAGTGTTGATTATCATTTGGAAAATGATGCATGTGAGCATGAAATATCTTTAGTGCATTGGAGTCTTGTTAAGACTTGTTTTTAAAGGCACGTGATGATGTTGTTGTGGTTCATATATGTTGCCTTTGGTTTAATGCATGTGTTGGTTGGTTTGTGAAATGGTTTTAAAAGATTCTTGCTTGATTTGGCTTTCAAGTTTAAGAAAGGTATGTTGTGAAATGGGAGTGTTTTCCAAGGTTTTGTTTTAGCTTGCATATGGTGTTTATGCATGGTTTGGCTAAATGGATGATTTTGTAAGTTGTGCTTTGAAAAGGTTTTCTTAGCATGCTAAGCTAAGGGTTGGTTTTCATGTATGTGCAATGCATGGTTTTGTGCTTGTTGTTGAAAAGGGGTTTTCAAACATGGCTTTGGTAAACAAATCGAGTTTGTTTTAAAAGTGATTTATGACCCGCTGCATTGATGGTGTTTTGGTTTTGAGCATACCTCACTAAGCATTATGTGCTTACGCTCCTTTTTGTCCGTCAATGCAGATTCTTGATGTTTGGACAGCAAGGAGCAAGGGATTCAAGGTGGACTCCACTTGAGATGTATGTCTCGGTGAATAGTTATAGTTAATAAAGGCAATGGGGTAGAATCTCTCGGGTTTTTGTGTATGTGTTCGTTTATGTTTGGACAAGGATGTTTTTATGTTGATGATGTTGTTGGATCATGTTTCGGTTTAATGAGATTGATTTGGAAGGTTTGTGCCTAAATGGTTGCTTGTGTAGGAAGTATGCCTTTAGAATTGGGGCTTTTCATGTATGATGTTATATTGATGAATTGTTGATGCAGGTATGTCCCATTTATGTTGAGTTGCATGTTGGTAAAGTTTGGAGGCTTTAGGAGTATGATTGGATGGCCAATTATGTGTTTGAGTGAGCAAAATGCAGCAATCTGGGCAAGGCATTTTGGAACAGTTGACACCGTTTCGGAACGGGTGCCCTACATAAACCCAGGCGTCCGAAACGGGTGCCACCGTTCCGGAACGGGTTGGCTACTGCCAGTCCCCCGTTGCAGTACGCGTTGCGGAACGGCCCCGTGTTTCGAAACGGGCTCTGCCTGTTTCAGAACGGGTGACCGTTGGGGACTGACATGGGCGGTTAAATGTTTCAGAATGTTTGCATTTTGGTCCTGAAACTTGTTTGTGCAATTGTATGAGTTTGGGTTGTCCGTTTGAGCTGAAATTTGGTAGAGAAGCATGAAACATGATTAATTTTAAGTTGGTAACTTAAAATCTGGTTAAGTCGTTAAGGTTTTCAGAATTTACAATTTGGTCCCTAAAGTTGTAAATTGTTCAATTGGGTCCCTGTTTGATCTCTGATGTTTGTGGTCTTTGAGTATGACGTTTGTGTGATCACATCTAGGGTTAATGAGCATCTAGACAAGATTAAAAAGGAAAAAAAAAGGGTCGTTAATCAAGGTTGACTTTCGGGTTGACTTTGGTTTTCCCCGTGTAATCTTCTTAATTCGGGTCAACCGTCTAGGCCGGGTTAAGGGGGTTACAATCGATACGGTCCAAAGTTACTGGAATCCCAAGTTATGTTTGTATGAAAAGTGTATCGATACGCATATCAAGCGTATCGGTACGGTATAACTACCTTTTGAAAATTAGGAAACCAACCAACTGACAAGTAACGGTCAAATAATTAAATGCTCGGATTTTTCAAAGATAAGCTTAGCGTATCGATACGGTTACCATGTGTATCGGTACGTGTTCATGAAAACAATTGCCCAGATGCATATCGTATCGATACGGTTGCAAGGCGTATCGGTACGGTATGTTCATTAAAATTCCAGTGGCAAAATAGGGTATCGATACGCTAAGGGTATCGATACTCCTGGGCGTTTTTGCATACTTGTGCTTGGAAAACATAGAAAATGACTTTGAAAAATATATATGATTTAAGAGCAGGTCTTTAATTATTATTTTGTTTTAAAAACACTTGTCAATTGAGAGACTTTAAAGAGTACTTAAAAATTTATTGTTTTGCAAATTGGTCCTTAAGATTATGTGTTATATCAAAATCAATTTCGGTTTTACAACATCTCATTCCAAGCATAAACCCTTCATACACTCTACCAGCATCTCAAGGCTCACACACGAGAGCAACCCTCCATCGTTGTGACACCCGCGGTGGAGTATCCGGTACAATTACAACCCCTCAACACCACTCTTTGGTAGATGTATAGCCCACTAACAAGATACGGGACAGACACGAGGTTCGCACCCGGGAGCTATACTTAACCGTTGCAACCTTAAACAATCCTCAATCGTTAGGGTACTTGGATGGAGTTTTTGGTACAATCACAACCCCTCAGCATCCAAGGCGACTTGTTTATAGTGCACTTAATCCTATAGCCGGCTAACTACATCTGATTTTATTTACAAAACACTTTATTCAATATCACTTGCCAATATAACCCACATTTCATGCATACCTCATTGTTTTTACAAAGCATTCATGATAAGCCATAACTGAAGCATTAAACAATGCTTCAAAACTCTTGCAACAACACATGCATACAAGGATCACTTACCTAGTGCATCCTTAAACGACATGGCATCATCAAACACATTTATATACTCAAGAACATGCTTTAAAACAGTAGGTAAATGCAATTAAAATCAAGTGTAACCAAAGGCTCAAACTAGCACAATCTAGGAGAGAAATCCACTTTACTTACTTTCGAACTTAGTAAAGCATTTCAAGCTCTTACTAAGTTCGCAAAACCTTTTCTAAAACATTTCTATGCTGGAAAACCGAGTTCCACTCACCGACTTGCAAAATCACACTTGTCGACGCAACAATCACTCGTCCGAAGCCTCCAAAATCACTTTGTTTGATTTCAAAACACTATCCTCTATTTTCAACACATTAATACAAAGTTTTAATGCATTAAAATGCATCCAAAACACCAGCACTAAAAAGAAAACCCGCAGCCCTGCTCTAAAGCAGCAATTTACCCAATCGAAACAACGGAAAACTCAATTGATTCATCTCTAAACTCATCCCATCCACCTACCAATACATCCAACACATTTTAAGCGTCAAACAACATCCAAAAGCAACCTAAAACCATCTTTATACCTCCAGCAACTCAGATTCCACATTACACCCCAATAGCCCAACTATAAACACCTTAAAAACCAAGGATCTCAAAGATTTCGGGATTAACATGATTAAGACTCTATTTCAACATCATAAACCTTTCAAAACCCATTTAGAAATCATCTCAAACAGATCAAATAAAGACTCCTCCAAAAATAACATTAAAACCATCTTTTCTAACAAGATTTCACCATTTTATCAAACAAATAACAAAACCTCAATTAAAAACATGAATAAAGAGAAAAATATTTTTGTAATTTCATTAAAGAACCTTGATTAGAGGGTTAGCACGAAATTTACCTCCGATCTTTGCTTCTCTTCTAATTTGGCAAGTTTAACTTTCAAGAATCTTGAAGAATTTTGAGAGAAATCACAAAGATGAAGTTGGAAATCAAGAGAGAATTTGAGAGTGAAGAAAATCTAGAATTTGAGAGTAAATGGAGAGTGTTTGGCTGAAGTGAAAAGGAGAGAATGAAAAGATCGTCAAAAATCTTTTAA
Source organism: Hibiscus trionum (assembly GCA_030270665.1). Taxonomy (NCBI): domain Eukaryota; kingdom Viridiplantae; phylum Streptophyta; class Magnoliopsida; order Malvales; family Malvaceae; genus Hibiscus; species Hibiscus trionum. The sequence goes on from BSYR01000027.1 coordinate 29,467,474, forward strand.
CCAAAATAACTAACTCCTTAATTAATTTAATTAATGCCATTTTAATATTTATTAAACCATTTAAAACACATTCCAAATTAGGGAAAAGGCTTAATTACCAATTAGCTCCCTAAAGATTCTAAGATCTTGACTCTTTTTGAAAAACAGACTTTTTTCTCAACTTTAAAACTTTACATTTTGGTCACTGCCCAAAATGTATACTTTCAAAAACAGTTGTGCAAAATTGATTTAATCAACCTCTTAAATATTATTTTAGAGAATTTTAGGAATTTTTATCATATTTTTATCCCATCCTTAACCTTGATTTGCCTAAACCACCCTTTGATGATTCGAACAACTGATTACTGGTTCCACCGGTCCAACTCGACTCGCAAAACACCTAGGCCCAAAACCGGGGCGTTACAAACATCTTCGCGAGGCAAAGATACAAACACAACCCAACTTTAACACATCATTTAAACTCATCTAATTATGAATCTGCCAGGTATTTTCAACATTCTCAGCCACATTACTCACATTGGCTTTAAGCTCTGATCTCGTTTCCATTTTATGATAAACAGTTCTACCATGCAAATACTATAGCAAAAATAGTCAGGCTCACAAATAGCAAGAACCAAAGTCACTCATTCTGCCTTTTAAAACAAAACTCTTTTCTTTACTGGTAGTATTGGCAATAGGTACCCCAGTCACACATATCAATTCATCACATAATCATTCAAAACATGATACAATCATTCACTGTTCATATCATCAAATATGGCATTTTATCAATCATAATTCAACATTCAACATAAATCCCCATCTTTCGAAACCCGACTCTAATACCAACAAATATAACCCCTTAGCCTGGTCTAGGCGTTTGACCCGAACTAAGAGAATTACACGGGGAAAATTGAAGTCAACTCGTTAAAGTTAACCTTGATTAGGAACCTTTTTTTCTTTCTATCTTGTCTAGATGCAATTAAGGTTCCTATGTATTTTACAAAACAGCGGATCAAACTCAACTCAAACGCTCATCAATTTTATCCAATTACAGTTTTTAGGGGCCATTTTGCAAACTTAACAAATTCCAAAGGTTTTCCTCAATTTTGTTTTACCAACCTTTAATTAGGTTCATTATATGCTTGCAGGTAAAATATCAGCATCATACGATCACTCAATCATCCATAATCGCACATCAAATAAACATGGACTAAAATGTAAAGATTCAGAACATTCAAAGATACCATTTAACCAATTTAACTACCTCGGTATCGATACTCTTAGAGAGGGTATCGATACTCCCTCGACGACCAGTCCCAAAGTCAAGTTCAGCAAGCTGGTATCGATACCCCTAAGGCCAGTATCGATACACTGATGAGATAGTATCAATACTTTCTAGGATAGTATCGATACTTGTAAAATCAGTGGCAAAAATCAGTATCGATACGCCCTCGTGTATCGATACCCCCTTCCAATTTACACAGACCGTATCGATACCCTTACGAGGGTATCGGTACCCTGGGGCCTGTAATGTCTAATTTGGTTGTTTCAACTCATTTTAACCCATTCCTAAGCATATCAACTTACCTCAAACATACATACAACTCATCTAGACATCAACCACATATTATCCAACACATAGGCATCATCAAAGGCATCTAACATCAAGATTTGCAAAGAGTGATTACTCTAAAGGCATGCAACCTAAAAGCAATCCACATAGAGCATCAGAATCCACAAAACAAAGCATATCAAAAAATAAAGGCTCATTACAAGTCTTGTAAGGCAAAACACACTTGCCAAACTAGGGAATTTAAACAATCCTCTCCCAAATACCGAGGTACCCTTCCCATTGCCATTACTACCTTATTAAAAGTGTCAAAACCAATACTTATAAATCGAGTGATGACTTGAGTGAGTTTCCTTGCTACTTTACTGCTAATAAGCTCACTAATTTGCATTGTTGGAAAGGAGAGCGTAAGAATATTTGCTTAGTGAGGGAAAGCTCGATTTAAACAACAACAATGCATTTTTGAAACCAATAATTTCTTTAAATCAAAACCACAACATGCTTAACTTCCTCATGCTTTTAAAACCACATTTTAAGCATCATTTATAAACCACATGTATCATTATCTCATGCATATCTCAATGCAAAATCAAGCCGAAGCTTCACATGCTTAAATCTCAGAAAGCATAATCATCATGTATAGAAGTCATTATACAAAATCATTTCAAAACCATGATACATGTTCAATTCATATATTGGCATCTCAAGTGAACCGGATGGAATCTACCCCCATCCAATAATAATCAGATATACTGACACACTTGACGGAATCAACCCCTACAAAGCCCTTGATAGAATCAACCCCTATCAAGTCACATGGTGAAATCAACCCTCACCATAATCTCACTTCGGTTGGGATGCCACTACCTGCATTACCCGTGGTGATAGAATCTACCCCTATCACTCGCAACACAATAGAATCTACCCCTATTGTGTAATCGAAGAATTTATCACACACGCGAATTTTATATATTATAGTGCACTTTACATCCTATTGGTCGACCAACATGTCTGATAATAGAAATCTCATCACTAAGCCAATATATCATTAAAATCCATGTTAACTCACTACTTTCAATGCATTAACAAAATCATTACATATCCCATCTCAAAACATGCTTCGAAAATAGCATAATATCTCATCAAGAGTGTAACCTCTTGAAATGTAACCAAATCATTTCATAGGATATAAATCAGCAAAACCATGCTTATAAAACATGCATAACAATGAGTAACAAGACATAAATCCAAAACATGAGCATGATAAACCACATGCACTTTAAACTGGAAACTGAGAGCTTTAGTAACCGTACTTACTTCCGAGATTAGCTAAGCGTTTCAAGCTTACACTAATCTCCCAAAACCTTGTTTCCAAGCTTATGAAAACGTTCAAACCACATCCAATTACCGATACAACTTTGCCTTACTTGCCAAAGCTATTCCAAGCTTCCAAAACTCCAAAGGTGCCTTCTAAAGATCAAGAAACGCCTTGCCTTGCTTCTAACCAGGGAAAACAGGGGATTGATGCACACTCTTGCATCAAAACCTCCAGCAACACAAACTCTCACTCAACTTCAACATTCGCCAAGAAATTAACCATCGATACAAACCGAAAACATCGACAAAACTACTCTAAACCATCTTCAATCATTACCCAGCAAAATCAACCATCAATCTTCATCCATTTACCACCTAAAACACTTCTTCAAACTCTATAAACCTCCAGCTATCAAGAAATCACCATAACAGCCCATAAAACGTAAGATTTCATCACTAACTTCTAGAAGTCTAACTAGTTTCGGAATTACTCAGCAAAATCCATCAAGTTAACATTATTGGCTATTAACAACAAGTTAATAATCAATCATTAACTCAACAATTAACATCAAATCTAAAGATCCACCATAAAACTTCAAGAAACCTCAATTAAACATGATTTCATCAATATGTATATATATATATAAACCCATTAAAAATAATATGTAAAATATTAAATGCTTGGGAATTTCAGTAAAGAACATGTCATTAGAGGATAAGAACGAACCTACCTCTAATAATGAGCTCTTCCTCTATTTTTTAAAAGAAATCTAAAGGAAACCAAATAGAAAAGAGTAGATTCAATAGGAAATAAGTAGAAAATAGATAAATCCTTGAAATCCAAATCAAATTTAGTGTTTACCTTGAAAATCTTGTTGTTTGGATGAAGGAAATTTGAGAGAAAAATAAGAGAAGAAAACTATCGTCAAAAGCCAATTGTGAGAAAAATGAAAATTGTTTTAACTTCCCTCCATCTTTTATTATTATAATCATTTAATTAAAATTGTAAAATAGGAGGAAAAGTCTCTATTAGCCCTTGGTATTGCTCCTTAAAGATTCAAAGCATTAGCCTTTTACGTTTTTTTCCATTAAATCAAACTTTACCATTTTTACATTTTGGTCACTAAACCCAAATGTCCAATTTCCAAAAAAAAATTCATAAAATTACCTTTACCAAAATTAATCATATATATAATTATAATTTAAGAAAAATTCCACATATTTTTATCCGGCGAAAAACCTTTTAATTTAATTGTTTCCTTAAACTAGACTAGTCCGCTAAAATGGTTCGAACCGAACCGCCTAACCAAACCCAGCTAACACCTAGGCTCAAAACCGGGGTGTTACAAAAACCTCTTTAAAATTGACCAATTAAAGTGAAAAAGTCTGAATTAGACTTTGGATCAATAGCTCCTTAAAGATTCAAAGTTTTGATCTTTTACGATTTAGCCACTAAAAACAGTTTTACGATCTTTACATTTTGGTCAGCAATTTCCAAAATGTCAAACCTCCAAAATCCATTTTCCAAAATTGATCCCACCAAAATCAAATATGCATATTATAATGATTTTTAAACATTTTCCCATACTTTACCAACCTTAAAAGCCCTTTAAAATAACTAAATCCCAAAACTAGTCTAAGTTGTTCGAACTGGTTCTCCCAAACCATTTAGCCTAAACTCGGCTAATTCCTAGGCCCAAAATCGGGGTGTTACACCCATCCTGCAAGACAAATCATCCATGTTTCTTCAGGATCCTTAAAGAGTTTGCACCTCTCTACCCTTACTATTTATGATATAGCATTTGCATGCTTTTGTGTATATAAATAATTTAGTTTTTTTATATAGTCTCTTAGTCATTTATTTTATTCTCTTGTTTTTATCTTATGATTGTCTTTATCACCCAACATCTGAATTGTCCCCAGGTTGCAAGTGGCACGCTATGGCCTTATGTTTGAAAGGTAACTTTTTCCAATTAGGGTTAGGGTTTATTTTTATCTTCTTAAGGGAAGTCGCAAAGAGATAAAATAGTCCTAGGTTTGGGGGAGACGAAATTAAAAAAGCAAAAAGGGGAAAGTTACTTTTAATATTTTTAAAACCCGAATTAATCATTAACCATCAACATTCTCTCTACACCTTTTTCACATTTTCATTTAATACCCCTCACCTCTCTCATCTGACCACGCCGCATAATCACCCCCATCACCTTCTCTCTCCAATCATGTGTGCAATTACCAAACCCTTTAAATCCCTTCCCCATAATTTTTTTCTTCCACTTTTTTCTTTCTTCAACTTCATCTTCTTCACCAGCTTTTCTTTCATTACCCCCACAACTCCATTCTACTTCACCGTTCCCTCGCTGAAACCCCCAATAATCTACCCAAAAATTCTTGCTTTTTCCCCTTACAACCATGGTCCGATGCAAGAATGCCACAGATGCTTCCAGTAGCAAACAATCTCCGCCCTCCATCAAGATAAAGAAGTTCTTCGACAATGCTGCCAAGGAACACTTCTAGTTGATAAAATAAAGAAGGCCCTTTGTTAAGCAAGGTTTTAAATTCCCTACTAACAGGGAAGGAGGCTTAGATAATGAAGTGATGGAAGTCATCACTAAGAAGAACTGTGAGTCCTTTATCAAACACTCAGGCGATATATGTGTACCCCTCGTAAGGGAGTTCTACGCGCACCTAACGAGCCCTACCCAGTCTTGTGTGTATGTGTGAGGCGACCAGATGAAGTTCACTGCTGCAACAATCAACAAATTCTATGGCCTGAATAATGTGGTGGATCAACACACCCCTTTTGTTGAAGCAGCCAACGCCCAAACGTATAAAGAATTCCTTGAGGACTTGTGTTTCAGTTCGACGGAGTTAGACCCAGCCACTTGGTCAGTGGAGCACGGAAGCTTGAATACCGAGGCCAAGGTTTGGAATCACTACCTCAAAACACTCATAATACCCACTTTCAACATGGCTACTGCGCATATCTCCGGGCTGCTCCTTTTTCATTCCATCCTCAATGGTCAATCGATAGATGTGGGCATAACCATCTTTGATGAAGTCTATTTCTTCCTGAAGAGGAAGTCGAGCCCCCTAATCTTCCCCAACCTCATCACTACAATGTGCCACAAGAAGCAAGTCTTCCAAGACCCTCAAGAGGATGAGATCAACAAATGCAAGGGTTGAATAACCCCAGATCAAATCCCTGGGCTTAAGGGATTCAATGAGGATGCTCCAGTGGAAACATTGGAGTGTGGAGCCAAAACTATTGTTGCAGCAAGAATCGTATCCCTCGTTGCCCCCACTAAGCGCATGCGAGAGGAGATGAATGAGATGAAGTGAATCATGGCGACCTATTTCAAGTATGTCAAGGAAAGCGATGCGGACCTCAAATCTTACTTCAAGGAGATGCTCCCGCACATGGAAATTAACTTCCCACCCTTACCCGATGATTTGTTTCTGTCCAAGCTATCGCAACCCTTTTTTAAGAGGCTTCGACTTTTTGAAAACTTTTTTAAAAAACGGAGTCACCACCAACCTTTTTGAAAAGTGTGATTGGATCACTTTAAAACAGTGTTATTTTAATAAAACCACGGTTTTGATCTACGAAAACTAGAAAATGGGTTCGGGGGTCGGTTACGCGTGGGGAAGGGTTAGCACCCCCACGACGCCTAAATTTTGTACCTAATTGATTTTAAAATCGTTTTCAAAACTGGAATTTGCAAGTTCACGAAGGTTCGACTTTATATTTTTGTTTAATGAATATTAGTCTATTTTAACGGCCTTATCGACCGAGAGGTGAACTTTAATCATTGCCAACATTTCTAACGTTAATCCGTCATTCCCGTTTGATAAGACACCGCATTAAATTAGTTACCACTTTTCAATCAACATGAAGATTTAGTGAGTTGTCATTTTTTAAAGTTTAAGGTTTAAATTCTAAACCATATCTAAGTTCATTTTATTCAAAGTTATAATATTTTAAAAGTGTATTTTGTTTCAAATGGTGAAGAAAGTTTTAAACAATCAAATCTCTAATTTAGGCCCAAATATCCTAAACCCTAAAGTCAAACACAGGAAGACAAACAAAATCAAACAACGAATTTAAGTTTTATTTATTACTTTTAAAAAAACTAAGCTATTTACGTTTTTAAAACTTCTTAAAAAAATATATTTTATGGTGTTTTAAAAGAAAAAACTTTATTTGAAATGCTTTTATTTTATTTTTTTTCAAACCTTTATTGTTTTCATTCGAAAATATTATTTAATCATTTTCCAAACTTTCTTCTTTTTCCAGCATTTTTTCCAAAATCCTTTTTATATCTTATGTTTTATAACTCATTATATTTAAAAGTTTTATTTAAATCTTTAAAAATATTTTCCCCATTTTTCAAATTTCTCAAACCTTTTATCAATTTCTAGTTTTTCCTTAAACCTTTATTTTCAAAATCAAAACTTTTTATGCTTTATATTTTTTAAAACATTTTCAAACTTTTTATTATTCTTTCATATACTTAGAAATCTTTTCTTTTCAAAAATTTCAAAACCTTTTTGTTCATCTTTTATTTTCTATTAATTCCAAAACCCATATTATTGTTAAAAAGCCCACTTTTTATTTTTAAAATTTTATCAAGAATCTCTAATTCTAAACTTTTAAAATTTCTTAAGAAAACCTTTTTATTTCTAATTATTTAACATCTTTTTTTTTAAAAGAAGCACTCATTCTATTACTAAAAAATCTCTTGTTATTAAAACTTTATTATTTTAAACCTAATTTTTATTTTTTCCAGATCTAGCCACTAATCATAAACTCTTAACAAAAATATATTGTATTCTTCACCTATCTACTCAAATGGATTAAATGACCAATATTTCATTTTTAAGTTCACAATTTTCCAACAAACAACATTTTTATTTTATTTAAGAATCTAAAGGATTAAAACAAAAATAAAAGCAAAATAAAGAACGGAAATTATTACCAAAAACCAATTCCGATCTTCTAATCTGAATTACAAATATAAAATTCAACCAGGAAAATAAAATTAAAAACAAAGAAAAGAAAAGAGAAATTACCGAAAGTGTAGAAACCTCGAACTTTCGCCACTCGAACTGATTTCAATCGCCACCGAAAAAATGCTTGCTTCCAACCCAAAAATTCTAACCAAAGCTACTCCAAAATTGAACAATTTTCAGCAATTTCAAATGATTTTCCAAAGGTGATTTTCGAATGAATTTTGGTGTGTAACAATGGGGAAAAGAAGCTCAATTTATAGGGTTTTAGGTGCTTAGAAATCAAGCTAATTCGGGGACAAAATCATGAAATTCATCCCTAAAAATTATCCCTCTAATATCAGTAGCATTGACTCAATGAGAATTGAGCAAAATTTCATCCAAATTGGCTCGAATTTTGGGATATTATCCTCAAGATTAAATTAGGGTTCAAACCCTTTTTCCCCCCAAATTGGTGAGCAAACGATGACGGCAAGGGATGGGGTCGGCGGCATCGGACTCGGCCGGCCGAGGTGAGTCGAACGGTACTAGCCTCGCCGGCCATCGTGACCCAGGGACGGCGCGCCCATGGACGACATCCAACAGGAAATCGCAAACTGGGCAATTTGGGGGAGATGATCCCACGCGCGTGCAACGCACGCACTGGCGCATGGCGGCACGGGCTCTCCCCCTATCGCCCTTCTTCCCTTCATTCAATCCAATCCGTCCATGTGTTTAGCCCTAGATCTAACGGTTCTGATTAAGCCTGAAAAAAATACACAAAATGGGTTAGTTTGGGCCTCTAAAAAGAAATAAAAATGGGCTCCTTATTATATTTTAAAGTAGTTTTTTTCATCATATAAAAATGTGGGCTTTATTATTTGTAGGCATTTATTTAATTTAGATGGGCTCCTTTTTTACATTATTTTGTTGGGTTTTAAATATTATAATAATAATAATAATAATAATAATAATAATAATAATAATAATAATAATAATAATAAATAAAAGAGGGTGAAAATTAAGTGACAACAGTTGTCCCTCTTTGCTCATCTCTGCGAAACATGGATAGAGAAAAGATCAAAAGACACTAATTTTCACCGATTTGCTGCTTGGTTCCATTCTCCTAATGCCCGAACGGATAGGCATGTTTCTATTCACCAGATGCCCAAATAGATGAGCAGATTCCATTCTCCAAACGCCCGAACGGATAGGCTGGTTCTATTCTCCTTATGCTCGAATAGCTGAGCTGGGTTCTATTCTCTCAAATGCCCGAATAGCTGAGCTGGGTTCCACGCTCAAACAGATAGGCTGATTATGTTCTCCTTACGCTCGAATAGTTGAGTTGGGTTCTATTCTCCCAAATGCCCGAATTGCTGAGCTGGGTTCTATTCTCCCAAATGCCCGAATTGCTGAGCTGGGTTCTATTCTCCCAAATGCTCAAACAAATAGGCAGATTCTTCTAAAAAAAATTATTCCCCTTATGCTTGGATGAATAAGCGAACAAGCTTCAAAAGATTTCATCCTCCTTATGCTTGGATGAATAAGCAAACAGACTTCAAAAGATTTCATCCTCCTTATGCTTGGATGAATAAGCATAACCTCAAAAGGTTTCATCCTCCCTATACTCAGATGAATAAGAAAACAGACTTCAAAAAAGATTTCATCATTCTTATGCTTGGATTAATAAGCAAACATTCTCTTTTCCCCTGAACGGATAAGCGAATCTTATAAAAAAAATTCATCCTCCTTATGCTTGGATGAATAAGCAAACTCCATCCTCCTTATGCCTGAACGGATAAGTGAATCTTCTGAAAATCTTTCATCCTCCCTATGCTTGGATGAATAACTGAAATCCATTCTCCTTACGGATAAGTGAATCTTCTGAAAAGTTTCATCCTCCTTATGCTTGGATGAATAAGCAGGTTCTATTCTCCTTGTGCTCGAATAGATAAGCAGATTCCAAAAAGGGTTTCATCCACCTTGCGCTTGGATTGTAACACCCCAAAAATTTCCCCAATTTTGGAAAAACCTAAATTCTGAAATCCCTAACTCAGTAACCCCAACATTTGGTAATTATATATTGGAAACCCTAATTAAATTAAAGGGTTAAATTGTTCAGACTCATAATTTGGGGTTTAATTTTTTTAAATAGATGACCATTTTGAATAGGGAGTGAAGTTTTGTGGTCACTTTGTAAACCCTAAGTAAATCAAATGGTTCTTTTGTAGTTTACCCATTAGATTGGGTATTTAACCCATGTTATCTGGTTTTGGAAACCAGTAGCCGTTCTTTTCCCTCTCTCGCGCAACATCTCTCCCTCACTATCTCCCTTGTGTTTCCATCGAAACTCCGACCAAGGCCTTTTTGATGTTCGTTTGTTCGTCTGAGACCACCGATGTGTTTTCCATCGAGTTTCACACAAAACCCATACAACAATTTTCATTTTCGGTCATCAATTGCTCAGAAAATGGTAAAGAACCAATCGGTTTTCTTTGCGCCACCAATTCTCACTCTCTTCTTCGTTCGTATTAGTGATGAGGACCATCAGAAACACTTCGGTTCTTCTTCCGTAGCCATCCCCTTTGTTGTTTTCTCCTCTGGTTGCGTTTTAGGTAAGCACTCTTCTACTGGGTTTTTATTTCAGTTTGATTGCTGGTGAGTATTGTTTGGTATATTGCATTATGATCGTTGGTTGTGTCGTGCTGCCATTGTCGTTGTCTTCTCCGACGGGTTGAGCCACTGTTGTCGCCACTAGGTTTTGATGTCTTTGCCGGAGTAGTATTGCCGACATTGTGTTGTTTTTGGCAAGCTGATTTGCCGCCGTCGTTTTTTTATGTTGCTATCACCGTTGATTTTCTCAGCCATGTGTTGTGCCGCCGCCAATTTGGGGTTTTGAAAACCCTATATCGTATGAGCATAAGGGATGAAACCCTCTTGTTTGTGTTGGGCCATCAATTTCGGCTTAGAGTTGAGAGCAGATAGAATTGGACTTGTGTGTGTATGATTATGGTGGGCTGTGTAAGCTTGATAATTTGTGTATGTTGGTTGAGCCCAATTGTAAATTAAACTGGATCTATATTTGTGACTTGAACCAGTTCTGTTTACCGAATTGGATCAGTTTGACCATGACATGTTGATTAGTTGACTTTTGGACCTTGACTGTTTGACTAAATTGGATCGTGATCGTTGATTGAACCTTGACTGTTGACAGGATCTGACTTTTGACTAAGTTTGACCGTTGACCTGTTTGACCAGAGTTGACCGTTGACCAGTTTGACTGAAGTTGGCTTTGACTTTGACCAAAGTTGACCAAGAGTTGACTTTTTCAGAAAATGTTCATCTTAACCTTTCTCGACGCCCCGAATCCGAATTCGATGTTCGTTTTGTCATATTAGATCTCGAAAGCGCCGTTTTGTTAATTTTAATTAATCATTACTTGAAATTTAGTAAGTTTTAGATTTCAGAATTTGATGCGGAATATTCTCGTGTTCAGGTACTGACATTCAGATTGACGAGTTACCTTCTCCTTCAGTTGTTCAGATTAATCGTGCATGTTCTTCGAGATCTTCACGTGAGTATATCTTCAGATCAGTTTTTAGTGTTTTAGTCGGTGGCTTAGTGATATCAATAAATGCTAATATAGAATTCATGCCTCGTAGGTCTTGATTCAGTGAGATCCGAGCGTGAGGCTCGCCCTTCTCGAGATTAGAGCTTCAGTGGCTAAGGTGTGCTTCTTGGGGTGTTTTCAGTAATTTTTTATTCTTGCTTGATTTATTATCTGATTAATTATGGTTTGAGACTATTTGAAACATCATGGATAGCATAATGAAATGTGTTTTTAAATCAAGCATCTGATTTTCGGAAAATATGATACTCGTAAGAGTTCTGATTTATGATTTTACATATCATATCATGTGTCATTTGTTCGGAATTGTGTTCAGAAAAAGTGAAAGAAATCTCCCCTCTGGCGAGGGAAACCTCCACTCTGGCGAGGGCAACCTCCACTCTGTATGATATTAGATATTCGTGCATTGCATCATGCATCGGACATCATAAAATTTATGATTTTGATTAATCGGATACACTCTCTTTTCGAAAATGTATTTATTGGAAAATGAAATAATGTTTTGATTTTGTGTTATTACTAAAGGACACACTAAGCTCTTTAGCTTGCACCCCTTAGTTTTTACTTTCAGATACTCAGACTTATTAGGCGACTCGGTACTTGGAGCATCTCTTGTTTATTTAGATATATTAATATTCAGTATGAAATCTTTTGACTACTTTGATTTACTATTTTAATATTATTTGGAATATTCGTGTAATATGGGCATTGGGAATGTTTATAATTTGGGATTATTGGATGCATGCTTTTACGAACTTGTTTTTAGATATTTTAATTAATTATCATAATCATATTAATTATTGGGTTTCTACTTATTTAGTTGATTATTATGAATTTCATTATATTTAACCTAAATTGTTTCTTGAGAGACAAGTTTTCAATTGTGACTTCCTAGATTCGACTCATTTCTCTTGGGCCGGGTTTAGGGGGTTACATGGATGAATAAGCGGGTTCCAAAAAGTGCTTCATCCACCTTACGCTTGGATGAATAAGTGGGTTCCATTCTCCAAATGCCCGAACGGATAGGCGGGTTCTTTTGCTGAAAGGTCCTCCGTGTACATGAAAAATGTGATATTCAATGCAATTATGATGTGCATGCCCCTAGGGATGCCTAAAACATGAATTCATGTCTCATTTATTTTTCTTTTTGAATTGTTTTTCTCAAAATTAACTTTTCCACACGTTTAGTCGCTTAATCCAGAAGCAGTTATATTTCTTTGACTCATGGAAAACATTTGACTTTTGCAATTTTGCTCACTTAATCAAGTGATCTTGTACTCCTGGTTGGAAAGACAGATTTCTTCAACTGCCATAGCTTCTCCATTCTCATTCTTTATATATCTTTGCTTCATCGAAAACATCTGACCTTCGTAGGTAAATGCCTCAAGATCTACTATCATTGTAGTTGATACATCAATGCTGAATGAAAGGCTTTCTTGTGTAGTCTTAAAAGCTTCAAGTCTTCATATGCCCCTTGAAATATTAAGCATATTCAGTGCTTCTTGTGAATTCTCAAATTCTTGCCCCTACAGCACTTCTTGAATTGCTTGCATGTGAAAGCTTATTTCCACCTTGAATATCTTCGAATGATGTTGGTGCTTTAATCTCGTCCTCTCGCCTATTAATACTGAGGCCTTCAATCATTAGCCTATGTAGACAGCCCCAATCTGATGACATCCTTTGCTTGTCAAGTGCAATTCTATCTCTTTTCATGCTTTCGAGCTTTTGCATCTTATATGTGGATCTTTCTTGACAACACGACTTACTCCAAACTCTTTAAACGCGTGTGCTTCTTCTTTTCTTCCATTTTACCTTCTTATGCAAGGCAATGCCCCCATTCAAACTGAGGTTCAATTGTTTTCTAAAGTGATGAAAACATTCATTCATGGTCTCCTATAGTTGAGATCAATACCAAGAAATATTTTGTTTTTCATGAATCTATGTCAACCTACTTTTAAGATGCAAGAAAAAGCTAGAAATGATAGTTCAAAGGAAAAAGTCATAACAAACGCAAGAAAAGGCTAAAAATGGGGATCTTAAGAAAATAGTCCTGGCAAACACAAGAATAGGGCAAAGTCAGATGTCCCAAAATTCAAAGCATGAATGATTCAAGAATCCATCAACCGGATAGTGCCCCACTTTTTGGTAGCTCTCTTTTACTCACACACTCCTCAAATTTAAATTTTCCCACTTTTCTAATCTCAATCAGACATTAGAAGCTCGAGGTCCCTGAAGAAAGGTTAACTCAATTAGGCAGAATGTGTTCTAAAGACGAACTCATTTTCTCAAATATTCATGTGTGATCCAAATGGTCTTTTAAGGCTTGTAATGTAGGCTAGGCTCGGGTTGCAAAAGAAAGGATATAAAGGCTCAAATTCATATTTTAAGGGTGATTAAACCAAGGATCAACTTTTCTAATGAAATCTATGTTATTCTTCTTTTATTCTTAAGATCACTCTAGACTGCCCATCTTGAGTTTTCACCTTAGAGTTCATTTCCTTTTCTGGTACACATGTCGTTTGAAGGATTTATTTCAAATTTTCCTTCACTTTTCGACTTTCATCCCTTCTCTTCTTCTTTTTCTTTTCTCTTCTCTTTCTCTTTCCTTCTTTTTCTATCTCTTCTTTTCTTCTTTCTTTTCCTTCTTCCTCTTCTTTTCTTTTCTTTTCTTTTCTTTCTTTTCCTTTTTCATTCTTCTTTTCTTTCTTTTTCTATATTTTTTCTTTTCCCTTTTTCCCTTTTTGTGTCCTTTTTATTTTCAGTTTAGGACATTTACTTGCCGTGTTCCTTTGCTTGCAATTTTCATCCTCTTTGCCCCCCAGTGTGGGGAATGATCCTTGGTTAGGGTTAAATCACAAGAAAAATAATATCATGCTCAAAGGGGGAAACAAGATATTTTATTTTCTTTTCGTGAAGGGAAATGAAGGAATGTCAAATGTCATTTCACACACAAACATCGTCGAAGAAAAGCAGTCTTTAGTTGGTAGATGTTTTAGAGTTATCACTTCATTCAAGGACCCTAATAACAACGTCTGAGAGGAAAATTCACTCATAATCTATATATGGGATTTCCCCATTAATCCTAAACACACATTTTGTCTCAATCTCGGGATTAGATTCAAGAATCATTCATACAATCAATAATAGGGACTCTGCAAAGAAAATGTATGCTTGAAAAGAAATGGATGAAGAACAAAAATAAGAAATGTTTGCCATTTGAAAAAAAATGCATCTTTAATCAAGTAAATTGACATAGAAGCCCTTACAAAAGATCCCTAATGCCCGCGGGTAAAAGCAAAAGGGTTGATTCTAAGCATGATCCCAACTGTCTGGAGAAAATTATGCATTATTCTAGGAAAGCATGAATTCCAACCAATCTTGCCTCCATCAATCTTCGTGACGAAACTCTAAACGTGTTCGCCATCTTCTTCTCTCTCAAGTCTTCCTCTTCTGATGGCCGCCAATATCAACACTCCATTCATGACCATGTCTGCAAAACATTCAGTGGCGTGATTTAACATGTAATCATAGAAAGGACCATTTATTATTATTTTTAAAAAAAAACTAAGCTATATACGTTTTTAAAACTTTTTAAAAAATTATATTTATATGTGTTTTAAAAGAAAAAACTTTATTTGAAATGCTTTTATTTTTTTTCAAACCTTTATTTTTTTCATTCGAAAATATTATTTAATCATTTTCCAAACTTTCTTCTTTTTTCCAGCCTTTTTCCAAAATCATTTTTATATTTTATGTTTTATAACTCATTTTATTTAAAAGTTTTATTTAAATCTTTAAAAAAATATTTTCCCCTATTTTTCAAATTTCTCAAACCTTTTATCATTTTCTAGCTTTTCTTTTAAACCTTTATTTTCAAAATCAAAACTTTTTATTCTTTATATTTTTTAAAATATTTTCAAACTTTTTATTATTCTTTCATATACTTAGAAATCTTTTGTTTTCAAAATTTTCAAAACCTTTTTGTTCATTTTTTATTTTCTTTTATTTCCAAAACCCATATTATTTTTTAAAAAGCCTACCTTTTTTAAAAAAAAACTTTTATCAAGAATCTCTAATTCTAAACTTTTTAAATTTCTTAAGAAAACATTTTTATTTCTAACTTTTTAACATCTTTTTTTAAAGAAGCACTCATCTTATTCCTAAAAAAACCTTTTATTTTTAAAACTTTATTATTTTAAACCTACTTTTTATTTTTTCCAAATCTAGCCACTAATCTTAAATTCTTAACAAAAACATATTTTATTCTTCACCTATCTACTCAAATGGATCAAATGACCAACATTTAATTTTTAAGTTCACAATTTTCCAACAAACAACATTTTTTTATTTAAGAATCTAAAGGATTAAAACAAAAATAAAAGTAAAATAAAGAACATAAATTATTACCAAAAGCCAATTTCGATCTTCTAATCCGAATTGCAACCTAAGAACATGAAAAAACATAAAATTCAACCAGGATAATAAAGTTAAAAACAAAGAAAAGAAAAGAGAAATTACCGAAAGTGTAGAAACCTCAAACTTTCTCCACTCGAACCGATTCCAATCCCCACCGAAAAAAGCTTGCTTCCAACCCAAAAATTCTAGCAGAAGCTGCTCCAAACTTGAACAATTTCTAGCAATTTTAGATGATTTTTCAGAGGTGATTTTCGGATGAATTTTGGTGTGTAACAATGGGGAAGAGAAGCTCAATTTATAGGGTTTTAGGTGCTTAGAAATCAAGCTAATTCGGGGACAAAATCATGAAATTCATCCCTAAAAATCATCCCTCTGATATTAATAGCATTGACCCATTGAGAATTGAGCAAAATTTTATCCAAATTGGCTAAAATTTTGAGATATTTTCCCCAAGATTAAATTAGGGTTCGAACCCTTTTTCCCCCAAATTGGCGAGCAAACGATGACGGAAAGGGATGGGGTCGGCGGCATCGGACTCGGCCGGCCAAGGCAAGTCGAACGGTACTAGCCTTGCCGGCCGTCGTGACCCAGGGACAGCGCGGCCATGGACAGCAGTCGACGGGAAATTGCAAACTGGGCGATTTTGGGGAGATGATCATGCGCGCGTGCAGCGCGGGCTCTCCCCCTTTCCCCCTTTTTTCTCGTCATTCGATCCAATTTGTCCATGTCTTTAGCATTAGATCCAACTGTTCTGATTAAACCTGGAAAAAAAAAACACAAAATGGGTTAGCTTGGGCCTCTAAAATGAAATAAAAATGGGCTCTTATTATATTTTAAAGTATGTTTTTTCATCATATAAAATTGTGAGCTTTATTATTAGTAGGCATTTATTTAATTTAGATGGGCTCCTTTTTTACATTTTTTGTTGGGATTTAACTATAATAATAATAATAATAATAATAATAATAAAAATAATAATAATAATAATAATAATAATAATAACAATAATAATAATAAAAGAGGGTGAAATTTCAGTGACAACTAAAGAAGGACTAGTCAGGCCCGCAAGCTACACCGGCTCTTAAGGGAATTGCAGCAAAACGCCCACCAATTATTTTGTGCCGAAAACCTTCTCCAAACCAAACATCTGCTCCTGAAACAACAACTGCCACTTGAGACAAAGCTCTCGAACAACGAGGCAAAGGAAAGGAAAAGCTCCCCTGATTACCCCGCCACCATAGGAACCACCAATCGAAGAGCCTGTCAATGTTGACAGTGACGGTGAAGAGATAGTTGAAGATGCTCCTGCATCGCAACCTGCCCCGACTCCGGATGCTAAAACAAAACCAAGGAGTCACATGAAGCTCACGGCAGGGCGTGTATGGACTGCCCTATTTGATGATAATACCAATGATGCTATCGATGACCAGCCGACTGAGTAGGATCCGCCCAGAGAACCAAACCCACAAGATGAGGCTAATGAGCCCATTACAGCACTTAGGAAGTAACCAAATGTAACCCCCTCGACCCGGTCTGGGCCAAAGACCGAACCGAACAGGTCACACAAGGAATACTAAAGTAAACCGAGAAGTTTACCTCAGTAAACGACCCTAATTTTTTTTCTTTTTATCTTTTCTAGATGCTCTTATACCCCTTATGTTATAACCTCCACATCGGAACAATTTGCAACTTGATCAGACAAAGAATAGGGACTTAATTGCATGCAATCACGTTTTAGGGACCATTTTGTAATTTTGCCAAAATGCATTGAATTTGTAACACCCTCGACCCGGCCTAGGTGGTAGCCGAACGGAACGTGTCACACGAAGAATATTGAAGTAAACCAGGAAAGTTTACCTCAATAAATAACCTTTTTTCTTTTTTTCTTGTTTAGATGCTCATTAAAATCCTAAGTATTTATCATCGCAACGAAACATACACAACATCAATCGGACATCGATTAAGACTCAATTGCTTTCTAATACGATGTTAGGGACCATTTTGTAAACTTGGAAAATTATGAGGGATTCTTCCAATTAAAAATTATCATCTTTAAATTAATGCATCTCTGTCAAAACTCAGCTCGAAATAATCATTCATGCTCATTTAATTGAATCCACAACATTCAGGGACCAAAACGCAAAGAAACATAACTTCAGAATATTCCATCAACTAACTTAACAAGCTGTTGTTTTGATATAGGCTAGCCCTGTATCGAAACAGGTCCTCACGGCTCGAAACATGGGCCCATATCGAAACACCCTTAAGTGTTTCGAAACTAAGGTTTCCAGTAACAAAACATACTGGAACAGACATCCCCTGTTTCGAAACCCTTAGGCCAATTCAGGCTCATTGTTTCGGTACAGGATCGAGTGTACCGAAACACATGGGCCTGTAAAGACATTTTTTGTTGGTTTTTCAGACTTGAATCCATCTTAAACCAAACCAACATACTTCCAACATGCATACATCATATTTAAACACCAATCCTCGAGCATTCATGACATATTCAACATCAAATCATGGCAAAATGCATAAAGGATAAACTATAGGCATGCAACTTAGCAAATAAACCACTCAAGAGTCGAAACTCAAACCAATGCACAATCTTTCAAATGTAGTCCTTTTACAAGTATAAAACCTTAAAGCAAACATGCTCAAAAAGGGTGTCCATACATATCACCCAAATAGACTATGGAACCCCCCATTGCTCGTATTACTCTAGTCCATAAACGAAACATACATTCAAGCGAAGTCTTTTACGATCCCCTTGCAAGTTGCTGCCTCCAAGTACTTAATTATCTGCATTGATGGACAAAAGAGAGCGCAAGCATACAAGCTTAGTGAGGAGTGCTCAAAAATCAAAACACTGTCAATACATTAAAACAACTTTCCATCATTTGAAAACAACCATGCCATTTTTAAACCATGCACTTTCCTTAACAAATCAGCATATTAAATATCATGCAACAAATGATATAACTCAACAGCGAATCCATCGCTAACACTCAACTTAAGCCTTCCACGCATAACTACCATATGCAAAGCTTAAAGAGTAAAACATGCATTTACATAGTATGCATCATTAATCATCTCATAACACTTTATCAATTATATTGGCTCACAAGTGATCATCAACATGTTCGTTTCTCAAAACCACATCGGATACAGGGATTCACAAGTGTTATCCCAACACTCTATACATTCTCACTGGCATCTCAAGGTTCACACACGGGGGCTACCCTCCACCGTCGTGACACTCGTGGTGGAGTATTCGGTACCTTACAACCCCTCAACACCACTCATCGGTAGATGTATAACCCCACTAATGATTGACTGGACACCATACACTTTCCTCAATCGTTAGGGTACTTGAATGGAGTATTCGGTACACCGTATAAACCCCTCAACATCCAAGGCGACTTATTTATAGTGCACTCAATCCTATAGCCGGCTAACTATATCTGATTTCATTTATAAACCATTTTTCACAACATCACTTGCCAATTTAATTCTCATTTAGCACAAAACTCATTGTTTTCAAAGCATTATCAATAAGCCACATTTCCAAGCATCGAACCATGCTTCATAAGACATGTATAAACATATAAATTCAAAGATCACTTACCTTGTGTATCCTTCATCAATATATACTCAAAAACAGTAAATCACTTACTCCAATTCATGCTTTAAAATAGTACGTAACATGCATGTAACCCCCTTAGCCCGGTCTAGACGCCCAACCCGAACTAGGAAGATTACACAGGGAAAACTAAAGTCAACTCATTAAAGTCAACCTATATTAACGACCCTTTTTCTTTTATCTTTTTTAGAAGCACATTATTATCCTATATGATCAACAAAGCATTTAGAAGAAAATGGCACGGCGATCGGAGTTCGATTAGGGGTTCAATTGCATACATTTGACTTTTAGGGACCAAATTGTAATTTCCATAAAATACAGGAACTTTTGAGATTTTAAAGTTACCAACCCTTAATTAGTCATGTAACATGCCATCATGTCAAAATTCACCTCAAACAGATCATTCAAACTCAACCAATTGAATGTACAATATTCAGTGACCAAAAAGCAACATTTCAAGACTTTTAAAGATACTTTTAACTGAAAATAATAAACATGTATCAATACGCTTGAGCCCGTATCGATACCCAAAATGGCAGTGGCAAATTTTTGGAAAAGGGTATTGATACGCTTTCCCTCGTATCGGTACAGCCTTCAAACCTTTGTCTAGGCGTATCGATACCCGGGCAACTCGTATCAGTACACCTAAGCTGAAAAGCCTGAAAATGTCCTTAGCGTATCGATACGCAACCCCGTGTATCGATACGCATACCAGAGTTACACTTCCAACAGCCCTCAAAACTCCTTTAACAACATCTAAACATGACCAAAACATACATACATGATATAGTCAACATACAACACTTAAGCATCATCAAACATTTGCAAAATGAGCTACAAGCATGGTAATTCATGGTGAGGCGTTAACCATTCAAGCATGCTTTAAAAGATAAACCATAGCATAGCCACACTACCATAAGCAAGACCATAAACTAAATGTAGGCCGTTTACAAGTCTCAAGACAAATACCAAACATGCTCAAAGTATTTAACAACACCAAATAGATCCATGAGTAGAAATCCCTCTCATTGCCTCTTATTACACTAAGGTGAAAACACATACTTTACTTAGCTAAAACACTTGTATTTCCCTTGCTCTCTTGCTGCCTCAAATGCTCAATTCTCTGCATTGATGAAACAAATGAGCGTAAGCATAAGGCTTGGTGAGGACCACTAAATCCAAACATTCATCAATGCATTTATAAAACCAAAACATCATCCTTTGTCAACACATGCCTTCCTTTAAAACATGCACTTTAAAAAGCACCAATGCACTTTCAAAACCACATGCTCATAGCATCATCAATTCAACAGCAAAAACCTTTGCTCATGCTTAAACAAAGCATTGCATGCATTCTAGCATAAGTCAAAAGCATCCCATGCTTTAATCATTACTCCACATCATTATATTGGCTCGAAAGTGATCAATATCAAACCATGACAAAACCAACACAATTGACACAATCGGATACGTGGATTACAAGCGTTGTCCCACAAGCTTCATACACACTACCAGATTACACAAGGTGGAGTCAAATGGCACAATCACAACCCCTCAACACCCGTGATGGAGATTAATGGCACAATCACAACCCCTCAACATCACTCATCGGTAGTTGTATAATTCCACTAACAAGAGCACGGGACACAAACCACGAGATTCACACACGGGATTAAACCATCCACCGTTGTGATCTTAGCCTCAATCGTTAGGGTACTTGGATGGAGTTTACGGCACAATCACAACCCCTCGACATCCAAGACGACTTATTCACGGTGAACCCAATCTTATAGACGGCTAACTATATCTGATTAAAGTAACCAAAAACCATTTCCATCACTTGCCAATATAATCATTAATCATCATTAATTCACTGTTTTACAAGCATGAACCACAATGCCATTTTCACAAGCATCAACATGCTTAAAATCAAATACATATGTCATATAAACCTAAGGTACGCTTACCATGGGCATTCTTAACCAAATGGCATTTAAATCGAGCATCATCAATGCTCAAAACATGTTTTAAAATAGTAATCAAACCACATTTAATTTAAGTGCATTTTATACCAAAACATAGCACGTTCCGAGAGAGACTTTCGGTTTACTTAATCTTGAGCTTAGCTAAGTGTTTCAAACTTACACTAAGCTCCCAAAACCACGCACAAAGCATTTCAAAGCTGGAAAATCCTTTTCCACTTACCGGTACGCGAAACTTCGCTTGCCAACGCAAAGATCACTCGTCCGAAGCCTCCAAAAATGCTTCGCTTGCTTCCGGATCAAGATCCCCTATTTTTATAGCATCAAAACACAGATCCAAATGCATTAAAATGCATTCCAACACCAGCAACTAAACACAAACTCGTTGCTCAGCAAAACTACACCAAAATACCCCTCTGAAACAACCGAAAACTCAATCGATTGCTTCCTAAACCAAGCACAGCCAACATACATCACATCTAACCATTAAGAACATCAAAACACATCTAAAAACAACATAAACCATTCCTTATACCTCCAGCAAGCAGATCACCATCAAACCACATCAAAAACCCAACTAAAACCATCAAAAAACTCAAGGATCTCAAGGATTTCGGGATCTATATTATCAAAATTGTTTTTCAACATTATAATCAACTCAAAACTCAATTAGAATCAATCCAAAACAGAGGTCATCAATATTACTCCGAAAATCAAGATTTAAATAACTATTTTGGCAAGATTTTGATATTAAATCAAATCTATAATCAAAACTTAGCTAAAAACAACAATTAGGAACCATAGATCTTGGGAATTTCAATAAAGAATGTAACGCCCCGGTTTTGGGCTTAGAAGTTTTGGGCGTTGACCGGTTCGGTCAAAGTGCTGTTCGAATATAAAAGGGGTGAAATTAGGAAAGCCTAGTTCGGGTTGCATTAAAAATATGGAAAAATGTCCTAAAATCATCTTTTAATGTATATAAGTGAACTGTGAAATCAATTTTGCAAAATGAGGTTTGGAAGGGTGACATTTTGGGTTAGTGACCAAAATGTAATTTTTGAAAACTACGTGACTATTTTAAAAAGGATTGAAACTTTGAATCTTTAAGGAGCTATTTACCCAAAGTGAATTTCTCCAGATTTTTCTAAGATATTTAGTGATTTAATTCTGAGTTTTAAACAAAAGAAAAGTGGAGGGAAGTTATTTTCCTATTTTCAACTAACTTTTCCAATTTTCCTTTTCTCTCATTTTCTCTCAAACCAAACATTCTCTCAAGAGCTTTTTCCTCTGATTTTGGCACCTAAATACCTCTTTTCAATTCTCTTTTGATTGCTAATCATCTCATCAACAAAACCTCACCAATTGCTAATTGGATTTTCAAGATTTTGGTTCTAAAAAGGGAGAAATTCAAGTTTGGAGGTAAGAACGTCCTTCTCCTCTGAACTTTAAGTTCTTTACTGAAATTCCTAAGTTCTCAATCCTTGATTTATGATTTATTAAAGGTTTCACAATTGGAATCTTGATTTTGGCTTTAAAATGCAAGATTTGCTTGATTTTGGTGAAATTTTCGTATGATCTGTTTGGGCAGTGTGTTGAGGTGTTAAATTGATGTTAATTGAATGTTAAATTGATGAATAATGGAGGTTTAATCAATGCAATCCCGAATAGGTTGAATTTCCTAAGTTTTGCTTGAGTTTTTGGTTGTTTTTGGAGTGATCTTGGTGATCTGTTATAGCTGGAGGTTTAAGGACGTGGTTAGATCCTTTTTGGATGTTAATTGATGTTTAAAAATGGTTTGAAGTGATGGATCTTGGCTGGGTTAAGTTTTGGAATTGTTTGGAGGTGTTTTCGGTTGTGTTTGGTAGCCGAATTGTTGGATTTGTGTAGAGCAGCGAGTTGAGTTGTGTTGCTGGTGTTTTTAGTGCATTATGATGCATTAATCCTCTGATGATATGTGCTTGAAACAGGGGAGGTTGATCCGTGAGTATTAGAGGTGGTGCGGAAGGTTTCGGATGCTTGGAAGGCTTGTTGGCTAGCCTTGTTTTGTGTATCAGTGAGTGAAGTTGGGTTTTCAGCTTTTAAACCAAGGTTTGAAGGTTTTGGGAGCTTAGTTTAAGTCTAAACAACTTTGCTAAGCTCAAGAGTAAGTAAATGGATTTTCGCTCTTGGTTGTGTTGTGAATTGGCTTTTTAAGCAATTGTGATTGATGGTTGCAATGCATATGATTTGCATGTTTTAAATTCTGTTTTGAAAGAATATTTTAGCATGGTTTAATGCTGGTTTTGAAAGCCATATGTGAAGGATGCTCGAGGTAAGAGATCCTTGGTTTTGTACATTGAAATTGTGGAATTGATGCATAGTGTTGCATGTTGTTTAATGGCTTTGTGTGATGCTTTAAAACAGTGGAATATTGTTGTTAATGATGCACATTGGTAAGTGATGGTTAAGGTTACAAAGGTGGTTGAAAGTCCTTGTGTAAGCCTTGTTTATTTAAGAATAACATGGTGTTTAAAAGTCCATGGTTGGTTCTTGGTTAAAGTTCATGGTGGTTATTGCATTTTGATTATGCTTGTGAATTAATGTATTAATGTGGTAAGATGGTTATATTGGCAAGTGATGTAAGTGGTTCTTGGTTTCTTTGATCGGATATAGTTAGCCGGCTATAGGATTGGGTGCACCGTGAATTAAGTCGCCTTGGATGTGGAGTGGTTAATAGTGAACCGGTAAACTCCATCCAAGTTTCCTAACGAGATGGTTAAGGTCATAATGGTGGATGAGTTCCCATTCGAGGACCTTGGTTAAGCAAAGGTAATAATGGTGATTAAAATTCCATTTGAGGACCTTGTGCTTGTTAAGATCACAATGGTGGTGTAAAGTCCATGTGTGGATCTTGTATAGGGTGTCCCGGATCTCGTTAGTGATGTTATACAACTACCAATCGGTGATGCTAAGGTTATATGGTGTTTAAAAGTCCATATATGGGAACCTTGTGCATGTTAAGGTTGTATGGTGATTAAAAGTCCATACATGGGAACCTTGTGAATGTTAAGGTTGTATGGTGATTAAAAGTCCATACATGGGAACCTTGTGAATGTTAAGGTTGTATGGTGATTAAAAGTCCATACATGGGAACCTTGTGAATGTTAAGGTTGTATGGTGATTAAAAGTCCATACATGGGAACCTTGTGAATGTTAAGGTTATATGGTGTTTAAAAGTCCATATATGGGAACCTTGTGAATATTAAGGTTGTATGGTGATTTAAAGTCCATACATGGGAACCTTGTGAATGTTAAGGTTGTATGGTGGTTAAAATTCCATACATGGGAACCTTGTGAATGGTAAGGTCAAATGGTGGTTAAAAGTCCATTTGGGAGACCTTGGATTGGTAGTGTGCATGAAGCGTGGGGACAACGCTTGTGATCCGCGTATCCGATCGGATGTTGAGTTGAAAAGTGGATTGGTTGGTCACTTGGAAGCCAATATAATGTTATTGAATATAATGAAGCATGAGATGCTTGGAATGATGCTTGGTTGCATGAAAAGTGTAAAATGTATTATAAATGCATGTTGACTTGTTGGTTTGAACAAGTGTTGATTATCTATTGAGAATAGCGTATGTGTGCATGAAATCTCTTTAGTGCATTGAAGTCTTGTGGAGACTTGTTTTAAAAGGGCATATGTTGCAATTGTTAATGATGTGGTTCATATGTTGCATTTGTTTAATGCATGTGTTGGATTGATTGAGTAAATGGTTTAAAAAGGGTTTCTTGCTTTGAAATGACATTCAAGTATGAGAATGGTAAGATGTAAAGTGGAAGTGTTTTCCAAGGTTTGAATTTAGCTTTGCATATGGTGTTTATGCATGGTGTGGTTAAATTGATGGTTTTGCAAGTTTATGTTTTGAAAAGGCTTGCTTAGCTTTCTAAGCTAAGGATTGGTTTTCATGATTGAGCAATGCATGGTTTTAAGCATGTTGTTGAAAAGGGTTTTCAAACAATGCTTTGGTTTATGAAATCGAGTTGTTTTTAAAAGTGGTTTATGACTCGCTGCATTGATGGTGTTTTGGTTTTGAGCATTCCTCACTAAGCATTATGTGCTTACGCTCCTTTTTGTCCATCAATGCAGATATTTGAAGTTGGAACAGCGAGAAGCAAGGGATTCAAGGAGGACTCCATTAGAGATGTATGTCTCGGTTAATAGCTATAGTTAATAAAGGCAATGGGGGTAGAATCTCTTATGTTGTGTTAAGGAAGATTGTGTATGTTGGACAAGTTTGGTTATGTCTTTGAACCATGTGGATTAATGTTGCAACATTTGTTTCTTCTTATGTTTAAGTTGTATTGCTATGCCTCTTGTTTTACAAGCATGAATGAGTGTTGAATGAGTTTAATGTGTTGTTGCACCTAGGGGTGGTTATGTATCTAGTTTTGATGCATTTATGTCCCTTGTATGTTGTAAGACTTGCTGGTGTGTTTTGGTTGCATTCGGAGCATGTTTGGTGGGTCAAAGATGCATTTAACCAGCAAAGTTGCTGCAATCTGGGCAGGTCGTTTTGGAACGATCACTACCGTTTCGGAACAGGGGCCTGTTATGGCCAGGGCGTTTCGAAACGGGAGGAACCGTTCCGGAACGAGTATGCTACTGCCAGTCCCTATTTCGGAACACGTTGCGGAACGGCCCCGCGTTTCGAAACAGGTTCTCCCTGTTTCGGAACATCTGACCGTTGGGGGCTGACATTGGCGGTTATGTGTTTTGAATGTTTGCATTTTGGTCCTGAATCTTGTTTTTGCAATTGTATGAGTTCGGGATGTCCGTTTGAGCTGAAATTTGGCAGTGAAGCATGAAACATGACTAATTTCATATTGGTAACTTTTAATTGGGTTAAGTCCCTGAAATTCTCAGAATTTACAGTTTGGTCCCTAAAGTTGTATTTTGTGCAATTGGGTCCCTGAATGTTCTCTGATGGTTATGATCTTTGAGTATGATGTTTGTATGATCACATCTAGGGTTAATGTGCATCTAGACAAGATTAAAAAGAAAAAAAAAGGTCGTTAATCAAGGTTGACTTTCGGGTTGACTTTGGTTTTCCCCGTGTAAACTTCTTAATTCGGTTCAACCGTCTGGGCCGGGTTAAGGGGGTTACATTTGGTGGTATCAGAGCTGAGTTGCGAATGTTTGGGGAAAACGGTAAGTTGTTGTGATATGTGTTTGATGTATATCCTGGTGTGTGGATGAAAGCCGGTTGAAACACGTGTTTCCGAGTGAATTGTTGATGTTTTTAAGCATACTTTTTGGTTATGAACCTTCGTTGAGCTCATGTGGATTTGTGCTGATGATGTGCTAGTGTTATGAGCTGATGTTATGCCTGATGGAAGTGTAATGGGTATGATATGTTGATGTTATGCTGTTGTGAGTGGATGTTGTTTGATGTAAGCATGATCGGATGTGTTGTTGATATGCTTGATGTTGTGATATCCATGCTTTTGTTGACTGTTATGTCATGTAAAAGGGGAGGATTCGGGATACCCATTGCCTTATTATTATAGCTATTGTGTTATTTTGGAGTTGGAGTTTGAATCCTTGCTTAAAGCTGGTCTAATTGTTTTGTTTGTTTTGTTGTGATTGCTTGTTGTTAGTAGTATGGCGAAATCGATGGGTGAATGGCAGTTGGGTGAGATGGTTGCTGCCTTAGGGCAGGTTGTTAAGGCGTGGAATTCACCTTTTAATGGAGGTGTTTCGTCTCAGTCTTTTGTGCCTGGAGTTGGGGTGGTAAGGCAGAAGGAAGAAGTTGGTTCTGTGATGAAGAGTTCATCACCTGTTGTTCAGGAGGTGTTGGGAACATCTCAGGCTGTAGCGAAGGTAAAGTCAGTGGATATGCTGGCTGTGGGATGTGTGGGTTTGTCGAAGCAGCGTTTGCATGAGTTGGGAGCTGTGGAGTATCATGGTTCGACACCTGAGACGTTTGAGGCCTGGTTGGCCAGTGTAGTTCTGATTTTGGATCAGGAAGGTTGTGATTATGCATGTAAGCTGGGAAGTGTTGTCACATTGATGTTGGAGGATGCATGTGCCTGGTGGATATCTGTGGCGGTGGCATCGCACATCCACGATATTGATTGGGACTTCTTTGTGTTTGCCTTTTATGAAAGGTATCTTGGGGAGAAATTTCCAAGGGTTAAGCAAGTTGAAGGTGTAGCAGACCTGGGGCAAGTGCTGCTTGATCAAGGAGTGAAGGCTCAGCTACCGGTGTGTGATCGTTGTGGAAGGCGCCATGTTGGAGGTTGCTGGGGCGCAGGTGCTTGTTGGAATTGTGGTTCTAAAGAGCATGTGAAGCGGGATTGTCCTCTTGGGGTGAAATCAGCTTCTGTGGTAGCCAAAGGGTCTCTGAAGGGTCGTGGGCATGGCCGAGGCAAGGTTCAAAGGTGGCAGGAAGAGCGGGAAGTTGTGAAGAAATTGGGGAATGAAATCTGTTGGAAATGTGGGTCTGCTGGACACATGAGACGTGATTGTTTGAAGTTGGCTCGGAACAGCCAAGGTTCTTTACTGCAAGGAGATTGTGGTGATCTTAGGGTGACAACTGATGCTACAGTGGTGCAGCTGGAGGATGATGGTTCAGTGAGGAAGAGAGCTCGCCTGATGAAGCTTCAGGGTGGTGATGTGTTTTCAGGTAACCTTGTTTTAGTAAACTAGTTTGGTTTTGGTTTGGGTTTCCTTGTGTTGTGAGTTTGGTCTTGTTGCTAGCATGTTGGGGTAGTAGATGTTGTTGTTGTTTTGAAACATCTTAAACGTGAAAGAGGTTTTAGTGGGTAACTTGTGGTTAATGGTTGTTAGAATGGTGGAGTTAGACAAGATGAAAGTGAGTTAGGAGGTTGTTCTTAGACAGACTCTGAGGATGTTATTGGAGAGTGTGAATCGGCATACATGCACAGTGTAAATCATTTGTTATATGCTATATTATATATGTATTGGTCCATGCATACATGTGGCATGACATTAGAGGTTTTGCATACATGTACATCAGGCATTGATAGGGCATAATTGTGACCATGCATACGAACGTTCACACTCGCTAATAACTAATCGAGTCTGTTAGTGTTGTGGTTGGGTTAGGTTGGATGATGGGTTTTTAGAGGAAGTTTTGGTGCTGAGTGTAAGTTAGAGGTAGTGGAGAGTACTAAGCAAGTTGTTAGTAATAGTGAGTGCGGTATAGTATGTTGGTAGAAGGAAAGTGTTTGATGCTTAACGAGTTTAGTGGTGTGGTGGTAAGAAGTTTGCCGATGGAAGTTAGAATCGGTCAAGTGGTTATGAGTAGCTTGTGGAAGAGGTGGTTCCATGGAAGCTAGATGATGTTGCAGGTTAGTGGATGTGTTCTCGGAGTGCCGAGGTATCTTGGCATTGATGTGGTAGTAGAAAGGTTGTTTATTTGGGTGAGGGTTCGTAGCAACCTTCGAGGAGTTGAGATGGTGATATGTATGTTTAAGTTGGGCGGTGTTCTAGTAAGGCAAGTGTTGTGGTCAAAGCTTGAAGTGGAAAGGTAATGAAAGATCGGAGGCCATTGTTGGTTGGACGGATTCTTGTGAGAAGTGGTTGGCTGGTTGTGAGTAAGTGAATTCTTTTTGGAGATCAGCTGGTGTTGTATGTTGTAAAAGTGTGAGGTTCTTCAGATGGTTGTTGGGATTATGTGTGGTTCGGAAGTGTGAAAGGTTAAGTTGTGCTACTTTGAATGTTCTGGAATTCGGGAACAGTGTGTGGTGGTGTTGAGTTTGGGCGGAGTTTTGTGAAGAGGGTGTTCAGTGGTGGTTAAGTCTCCTGTGTTGCTTTGCGGTTGCTTTGAGAGGGTTGGTTGTGCTCTTTTCGCCAGTTGAAATTTCGAGGATGAAATTTCCTAAGGGGGGGGAGAGTTGTAACGCCCCGGTTTTGGGCTTAGAAGTTTTGGGCGTTGACCGGTTCGGTCAAAGTGCTGTTCGAATATAAAAGGGGTGAAATTAGGAAAGCCTAGTTCGGGTTGCATTAAAAATATGGGAAAATGTCCTAAAATCCTCTTTTAATGTATATAAGTGAACTGTGAAATCAATTTTGCAAAATGAGGTTTGGAAGGGTGGCATTTTGGGTTAGTGACCAAAATGTAATTTTTGAAAACTGCGTGACTGTTTTAAAAAGGATTGAAACTTTGAATCTTTAAGGAGCTATTTACCCAAAGGGAATTTCTCCAGATTTTTCTAAGATATTTAGTGATTTAATTCTGAGTTTTAAACAAAAGAAAAGTGGAGGGAAGTTATTTTCCTATTTTCAACTAACTTTTCCAATTTTCCTTTTCTCTCATTTTCTCTCAAACCAAACATTCTCTCCAGAGCTTTTTCCTCTGATTTTGGCACCTAAATACCTCTTTTCAATTCTCTTTTGATTGCTAATCATCTCATCAACAAAACCTCACCAATTGCTAATTGGATTTTCAAGATTTTGGTTCTAAAAAGGGAGAAATTCAAGTTTGGAGGTAAGAACGTCCTTCTCCTCTGAACTTTAAGTTCTTTACTGAAATTCCTAAGTTCTCAATCCTTGATTTATGATTTATTAAAGGTTTTACAATTGGAATCTTGATTTTGGCTTTAAAATGCAAGATTTGCTTGATTTTGGTGAAATTTTCGTATGATCTGTTTGGGCAGTGTGTTGAGGTGTTAAATTGATGTTAATTGAATGTTAAATTGATGAATAATGGAGGTTTAATCAATGCAATCCCGAATAGGTTGAATTTCCTAAGTTTTGCTTGAGTTTTTTGTTGTTTT
Source organism: Hibiscus trionum (assembly GCA_030270665.1). Taxonomy (NCBI): domain Eukaryota; kingdom Viridiplantae; phylum Streptophyta; class Magnoliopsida; order Malvales; family Malvaceae; genus Hibiscus; species Hibiscus trionum. The sequence goes on from BSYR01000027.1 coordinate 29,497,779, forward strand.
TGGAGTGATCTTGGTGATCTGTTATAGCTGGAGGTTTAAGGACGTGATTAGATCCTTTTTGGATGTTAATTGATGTTTAAAAATGGTTTGAAGTGATGGATCTTGGCTGGGTTAAGTTTTGGAAGTGTTTGGAGGTGTTTTCGGTTGTGTTTGGTAGCCGAATTGTTGGATTTGTGTAGAGCAGCGAGTTGAGTTGTGTTGCTGGTGTTTTTAGTGCATTATGATGCATTAATCCTCTGATGATATGTGCTTGAAACAGGGGAGGTTGATCCGTGAGTATTAGAGGTGGTGCGGAAGGTTTCGGATGCTTGGAAGGCTTGTTGGCTAGCCTTGTTTTGTGTATCGGTGAGTGAAGTTGGGTTTTCAGCTTTTAAACCAAGGTTTGAAGGTTTTGGGAGCTTAGTTTAAGTCTAAACAACTTTGCTAAGCTCAAGAGTAAGTAAATGGATTTTCGCTCTTGGTTGTGTTGTGAATTGGCTTTTTAAGCAATTGTGATTGATGGTTGCAATGCATATGATTTGCATGTTTTAAATTCTGTTTTGAAAGCATATTTTAGCATGGTTTAATGCTGGTTTTGAAAGCCATATGTGAAGGATGCTCGAGGTAAGAGATCCTTGGTTTTGTACATTGAAATTGTGGAATTGATGCATAGTGTTGCATGTTGTTTAATGGCTTTGTGTGATGCTTTAAAACAGTGGAATATTGTTGTTAATGATGCACATTGGTAAGTGATGGTTAAGGTTACAAAGGTGGTTGAAAGTCCTTGTGTAAGCCTTGTTTATTTAAGAACAACATGGTGTTTAAAAGTCCATGGTTGGTTCTTGGTTAAAGTTCATGGTGGTTATTGCATTTTGATTATGCTTGTGAATTAATGGATTAATGTGGTAAGATGGTTATATTGGCAAGTGATGTAAGTGGTTCTTGGTTTCTTTGATCAGATATAGTTAGCCGGCTATAGGATTGGGTGCACCGTGAATTAAGTCGCCTTGGATGTGGAGTGGTTAAGAGTGAACCGGTAAACTCCATCCAAGTTTCCTAACTAGATGGTTAAGGTCATAATGGTGGATGAGTTCCCATTCGAGGACCTTGGTTAAGCAAAGGTAATAATGGTGATTAAAATTCCATTTGAGGACCTTGTGCTTGTTAAGATCACAATGGTGGTGTAAAGTCCATGTGTGGATCTTGTATAGGGTGTCCCGGATCTCGTTAGTGATGTTATACAACTACCAATCGGTGATGCTAAGGTTATATGGTGTTTAAAAGTCCATATATGGGAACCTTGTGCATGTTAAGGTTGTATGGTGATTAAAAGTCCATACATGGGAACCTTGTGAATGTTAAGGTTGTATGGTGATTAAAAGTCCATACATGAGAACCTTGTGAATGTTAAGGTTGTATGGTGATTAAAAGTTCATACATGGGAACCTTGTGAATGTTAAGGTTGTATGGTGATTAAAAGTCCATACATGGGAACCTTGTGAATGTTAAGGTTATATGGTGTTTAAAAGTCCATATATGGGAACCTTGTGAATGTTAAGGTTGTATGGTGATTTAAAGTCCATATATGGGAACCTTGTGAATGTTAAGGTTGTATGGTGGTTAAAATTCCATACATGGGAACCTTGTGAATGGTAAGGTCAAATGGTGGTTAAAAGTCCATTTGAGAGACCTTGGATTGGTAGTGTGTATGAAGCGTGGGGACAACGCTTGTGATCCGCGTATCCGATCGGATGTTGAGTTGAAAAGTGGATTGGTTGGTCACTTGGAAGCCAATATAATGTTCTTGAATATAATGAAGCATGAGATGCTTGGAATGATGCTTGGTTGCATGAAAAGTGTAAAATGTATTATAAATGCATGTTGACTTGTTGGTTTGAACAAGTGTTGATTATCTATTGAGAATAGCGTATGTGTGCATGAAATCTCTTTAGTGCATTGAAGTCTTGTGGAGACTTGTTTTAAAAGGGCATATGTTGCAATTGTTAATGATGTGGTTCATATGTTGCATTTGTTTAATGCATGTGTTGGATTGATTGAGTAAATGGTTTAAAAAGGGTTTCTTGCTTTGAAATGACATTCAAGTATGAGAATGGTAAGATGTAAAGTGGAAGTGTTTTCCAAGGTTTGAATTTAGCTTTGCATATGGTGTTTATGCATGGTGTGGTTAAATTGATGGTTTTGCAAGTTTATGTTTTGAAAAGGCTTGCTTAGCTTTCTAAGCTAAGGATTGGTTTTCATGATTGAGCAATGCATGGTTTTAAGCATGTTGTTGAAAAGGGTTTTCAAACAATGCTTTGGTTTATGAAATCGAGTTGTTTTTAAAAGTGGTTTATGACTCGCTGCATTGATGGTGTTTTGGTTTTGAGCATTCCTCACTAAGCATTATGTGCTTACGCTCCTTTTTGTCCATCAATGCAGATATTTGAAGTTGGAACAGCGAGAAGCAAGGGATTCAAGGAGGACTCCATTAGAGATGTATGTCTCGGTTAATAGCTATAGTTAATAAAGGCAATGGGGGTAGAATCTCTTATGTTGTGTTAAGGAAGATTGTGTATGTTGGACAAGTTTGGTTATGTCTTTGAACCATGTGGATTAATGTTGCAACATTTGTTTCTTCTTATGTTTAAGTTGTATTGCTATGCCTCTTGTTTTACAAGTATGAATGAGTGTTGAATGAGTTTAATGTGTTGTTGCACCTAGGGGTGGTTATGTATCTAGTTTTGATGCATTTATGTCCCTTGTATGTTGTAAGACTTGCTGGTGTGTTTTGGTTGCATTCGGAGCATGTTTGGTGGGTCAAAGATGCATTTAACCAGCAAAGTTGGTGCAATCTGGGCAGGTCGTTTTGGAACGATCACTACCGTTTCGGAACAGGGGCCTGTTATGGCCAGGGCGTTTCGAAACGGGAGGAACCGTTCCGGAACGAGTATGCTACTGCCAGTCCCTATTTCGGAACACGTTGCGGAACGGCCCCGCGTTTCGAAACAGGTTCTCCCTGTTTCGGAACATCTGACCGTTGGGGGCTGACATTGGCGGTTATGTGTTTTGAATGTTTGCATTTTGGTCCTGAATCTTGTTTTTGCAATTGTATGAGTTCGGGATGTCCGTTTGAGCTGAAATTTGGCAGTGAAGCATGAAACATGACTAATTTCATATTTGTAACTTTTAATTGGGTTAAGTCCCTGAAATTCTCAGAATTTACAGTTTGGTCCCTAAAGTTGTATTTTGTGCAATTGGGTCCCTGAATGTTCTCTGATGGTTATGATCTTTGAGTATGATGTTTGTATGATCACATCTAGGGTTAATGTGCATCTAGACAAGATTAAAAAGAAAAAAAAAGGTCGTTAATCAAGGTTGACTTTCGGGTTGACTTTGGTTTTCCCCGTGTAAACTTCTTAATTCGGTTCAACCGTCTGAGCCGGGTTAAGGGGGTTACATTTGGTGGTATCAGAGCTGAGTTGCGAATGTTTGGGGAAAACGGTAAGTTGTTGTGATATGTGTTTGATGTATATCCTGGTGTGTGGATGAAAGCCGGTTGAAACACGTGTTTCCGAGTGAATTGTTGATGTTTTTAAGCATGCTTTTTGGTTATGAACCTTCGTTGAGCTCATGTGGATTTGTGCTGATGATGTGCTAGTGTTATGAGCTGATGTTATGCCTGATGGAAGTGTAATGGGTATGATATGTTGATGTTATGCTGTTGTGAGTGGATGTTGTTTGATGTAAGCATGATCGGATGTGTTGTTGATATGCTTGATGTTGTGATATCCATGCTTTTGTTGACTGTTATGTCATGTAAAAGGGGAGGATTCGGGATACCCATTGCCTTATTATTATAGCTATTGTGTTATTTTGGAGTTGGAGTTTGAATCCTTGCTTAAAGCTGGTCTAATTGTTTTGTTTGTTTTGTTGTGATTGCTTGTTGTTAGTAGTATGGCGAAATCGATGGGTGAATGGCAGTTGGGTGAGATGGTTGCTGCCTTAGGGCAGGTTGTTAAGGCGTGGAATTCACCTTTTAATGGAGGTGTTTCGTCTCAGTCTTCTGTGCCTGGAGTTGGGGTGGTAAGGCAGAAGGAAGAAGTTGGTTCTGTGATGAAGAGTTCATCACCTGTTGTTCAGGAGGTGTTGGGAACATCTCAGGCTGTAGCGAAGGTAAAGTCAGTGGATATGCTGGCTGTGGGATGTGTGGGTTTGTCGAAGCAGCGTTTACATGAGTTGGGAGCTGTGGAGTATCATGGTTCGACACCTGAGACGTTTGAGGCCTGGTTGGCCAGTGTAGTTCTGATTTTGGATCAGGAAGGTTGTGATTATGCATGTAAGCTGGGAAGTGTTGTCACATTGATGTTGGAGGATGCATGTGCCTGGTGGATATCTGTGGCGGTGGCATCGCACATCCACGATATTGATTGGGACTTCTTTGTGTCTGCCTTTTATGAAAGGTATCTTGGGGAGAAATTTCCAAGGGTTAAGCAAGTTGAAGGTGTAGCAGACCTGGGGCAAGTGCTGCTTGATCAAGGAGTGAAGGCTCAGCTACCAGTGTGTGATCGTTGTGGAAGGCGCCATGTTGGAGGTTGCTGGGGCGCAGGTGCTTGTTGGAATTGTGGTTCTAAAGAGCATGTGAAGCGGGATTGTCCTCTTGGGGTGAAATCAGCTTCTGTGGTAGCCAAAGGGTCTCTGAAGGGTCGTGGGCATGGCCGAGGCAAGGTTCAAAGGTGGCAGGAAGAGCGGGAAGTTGTGAAGAAATTGGGGAATGAAATCTGTTTGAAATGTGGGTCTGCTGGACACATGAGACGTGATTGTTTGAAGTTGGCTCGGAATAGCCAAGGTTCTTTACTGCAAGGAGATGGTGGTGATCTTAGGGTGACAACTGATGCTACAGTGGTGCGGCTGGAGGATGATGGTTCAGTGAGGAAGAGAGCTCGCCTGATGAAGCTTCAGGGTGGTGATGTGTTTTCAGGTAACCTTGTTTTAGTAACCTAGTTTGGTTTTGGTTTGGGTTTCCTTGTGTTGTGAGTTTGGTCTTGTTGCTAGCATGTTGGGGTAGTAGATGTTGTTGTTGTTTTGAAACATCTTAAACGTGAAGGAGGTTTTAGTGGGTATCTTGTGGTTAATGGTTGTTAGAATGGTGGAGTTAGACAAGATGAAAGTGAGTTAGGAGGTTGTTCTTAGACAGACTCTGAGGATGTTATTGGAGAGTGTGAATCGGCATACATGCACAGTGTAAATCATTTGTTATATGCTATATTATATATGTATTGGTCCATGCATACATGTGGCATGACATTAGAGGTTTTGCATACATGTACATCAGGCATTGATAGGGCATAATTGTGACCATGCATACGAACGTTCACACTCGCTAATAACTAATCAAGTCTGTTAGTGTTGTGGTTGGGTTAGGTTGGATGATGGGTTTTTAGAGGAAGTTTTGGTGCTGAGTGTAAGTTAGAGGTAGTGGAGAGTACTAAGCAAGTTGTTAGTAATAGTGAGTGCGGTATAGTATGTTGGTAGAAGGAAAGTGTTTGATGCTTAACGAGTTTAGTGGTGTGGTGGTAAGAAGTTTGCCGATGGAAGTTAGAATCGGTCAAGTGGTTATGAGTAGCTTGTGGAAGAGGTGGTTCCATGGAAGCTAGATGATGTTGCAGGTTAGTGGATGTGTTCTCGGAGTGCCGAGGTATCTTGGCATTGATGTGGTAGTAGAAAGGTTGTTTATTTGGGTGAGGGTTCGTAGCAACCTTCGAGGAGTTGAGATGGTGATATGTATGTTTAAGTTGGGCGGTGTTCTAGTAAGGCAAGTGTTGTGGTCAAAGCTTGAAGTGGAAAGGTAATGAAAGATCGGAGGCCATTGTTGGTTGGACGGATTCTTGTGAGAAGTGGTTGGCTGGTTGTGAGTAAGTGAATTCTTTTTGGAGATCAGCTGGTGTTGTATGTTGTAAAAGTGTGAGGTTCTTCAGATGGTTGTTGGGATTATGTGTGGTTCGGAAGTGTGAAAGGTTAAGTTGTGCTACTTTGAATGTTCTGGAATTCGGGAACAGTGTGTGGTGGTGTTGAGTTTGGGCGGAGTTTTGTGAAGAGGGTGTTCAGTGGTGGTTAAGTCTCCTGTGTTGCTTTGCGGTTGCTTTGAGAGGGTTGGTTGTGCTCTTTTCGCCAGTTGAAATTTCGAGGATGAAATTTCCTAAGGGGGGGAGAGTTGTAACGCCCCGGTTTTGGGCTTAGAAGTTTTGGGCGTTGACCGGTTCGGTCAAAGTGTTGTTCGAATATAAAAGGGGTGAAATTAGGAAAGCCTAGTTCGGGTTGCATTAAAAATATGGAAAAATGTCCTAAAATCCTCTTTTAATGTATATAAGTGAACTGTGAAATCAATTTTGCAAAATGAGGTTTGGAAGGGTGGCATTTTGGGTTAGTGACCAAAATGTAATTTTTGAAAACTGCGTGACTGTTTTAAAAAGGATTGAAACTTTGAATCTTTAAGGAGCTATTTACCCAAAGGGAATTTCTCCAGATTTTTCTAAGATATTTAGTGATTTAATTCTGAGTTTTAAACAAAAGAAAAGTGGAGGGAAGTTATTTTCCTATTTTCAACTAACTTTTCCAATTTTCCTTTTCTCTCATTTTCTCTCAAACCAAACATTCTCTCCAGAGCTTTTTCCTCTGATTTTGGCACCTAAATACCTCTTTTCAATTCTCTTTTGATTGCTAATCATCTCATCAACAAAACCTCACCAATTGCTAATTGGATTTTCAAGATTTTGGTTCTAAAAAGGGAGAAATTCAAGTTTGGAGGTAAGAACGTCCTTCTCCTCTGAACTTTAAGTTCTTTACTGAAATTCCTAAGTTCTCAATCCTTGATTTATGATTTATTAAAGGTTTTACAATTGGAATCTTGATTTTGGCTTTAAAATGCAAGATTTGCTTGATTTTGGTGAAATTTTCGTATGATCTGTTTGGGCAGTGTGTTGAGGTGTTAAATTGATGTTAATTGAATGTTAAATTGATGAATAATGGAGGTTTAATCAATGCAATCCCGAATAGGTTGAATTTCCTAAGTTTTGCTTGAGTTTTTGGTTGTTTTTGGAGTGATCTTGGTGATCTGTTATAGCTGGAGGTTTAAGGACGTGGTTAGATCCTTTTTGGATGTTAATTGATGTTTAAAAATGGTTTGAAGTGATGGATCTTGGCTGGGTTAAGTTTTGGAAGTGTTTGGAGGTGTTTTCGGTTGTGTTTGGTAGCCGAATTGTTGGATTTGTGTAGAGCAGCGAGTTGAGTTGTGTTGCTGGTGTTTTTAGTGCATTATGATGCATTAATCCTCTGATGATATGTGCTTGAAACAGGGGAGGTTGATCCGTGAGTATTAGAGGTGGTGCGGAAGGTTTCGGATGCTTGGAAGGCTTGTTGGCTAGCCTTGTTTTGTGTATTGGTGAGTGAAGTTGGGTTTTCAGCTTTTAAACCAAGGTTTGAAGGTTTTGGGAGCTTAGTTTAAGTCTAAACAACTTTTCTAAGCTCAAGAGTAAGTAAATGGATTTTCGCTCTTGGTTGTGTTGTGAATTGGCTTTTTAAGCAATTGTGATTGATGGTTGCAATGCATATGATTTGCATGTTTTAAATTCTGTTTTGAAAGCATATTTTAGCATGGTTTAATGCTGGTTTTGAAAGCCATATGTGAAGGATGCTCGAGGTAAGAGATCCTTGGTTTTGTACATTGAAATTGTGGAATTGATGCATAGTGTTGCATGTTGTTTAATGGCTTTGTGTGATGCTTTAAAACAGTGGAATATTGTTGTTAATGATGCACATTGGTAAGTGATGGTTAAGGTTACAAAGGTGGTTGAAAGTCCTTGTGTAAGCCTTGTTTATTTAAGAACAACATGGTGTTTAAAAGTCCATGGTTGGTTCTTGGTTAAAGTTCATGGTGGTTATTGCATTTTGATTATGCTTGTGAATTAATGGATTAATGTGGTAAGATGGTTATATTGGCAAGTGATGTAAGTGGTTCTTGGTTTCTTTGATCGGATATAGTTAGCCGGCTATAGGATTGGGTGCACCGTGAATTAAGTCGCCTTGGATGTGGAGTGGTTAAGAGTGAACCGGTAAACTCCATCCAAGTTTCCTAACGAGATGGTTAAGGTCATAATGGTGGATGAGTTCCCATTCGAGGACCTTGGTTAAGCAAACGTAATAATGGTGATTAAAATTCCATTTGAGGACCTTGTGCTTGTTAAGATCACAATGGTGGTGTAAAGTCCATGTGTGGATCTTGTATAGGGTGTCCCGGATCTCGTTAGTGATGTTATACAACTACCAATCGGTGATGCTAAGGTTATATGGTGTTTAAAAGTCCATATATGGGAACCTTGTGCATGTTAAGGTTGTATGGTGATTAAAAGTCCATACATGGGACCCTTGTGAATGTTAAGGTTGTATGGTGATTAAAAGTCAATACATGAGAACCTTGTGAATGTTAAGGTTGTATGGTGATTAAAAGTCCATACATGGGAACCTTGTAAATGTTAAGGTTGTATGGTGATTAAAAGTCCATACATGGGAACCTTGTGAATGTTAAGGTTATATGGTGTTTAAAAGTCCATATATGGGAACCTTGTGAATGTTAAGGTTGTATGGTGATTTAAAGTCCATACATGGGAACCTTGTGAATGTTAAGGTTGTATGGTGGTTAAAATTCCATACATGGGAACCTTGTGAATGGTAAGGTCAAATGGTGGTTAAAAGTCCATTTGGGAGACCTTGGATTGGTAGTGTGTATGAAGCGTGGGGACAACGCTTGTGATCCGCGTATCCGATCGGATGTTGAGTTGAAAAGTGGATTGGTTGGTCACTTGGAAGCCAATATAATGTTCTTGAATATAATGAAGCATGAGATGCTTGGAATGATGCTTGGTTGCATGAAAAGTGTATAATGTATTATAAATGCATGTTGACTTGTTGGTTTGAACAAGTATTGATTATCTATTGAGAATAGCGTATGTGTGCATGAAATCTCTTTAGTGCATTGAAGTCTTGTGGAGACTTGTTTTAAAAGGGCATATGTTGCAATTGTTAATGATGTGGTTCATATGTTGCATTTGTTTAATGCATGTGTTGGATTGATTGAGTAAATGGTTTAAAAAGGGTTTCTTGCTTTGAAATGACATTCAAGTATGAGAATGGTAAGATGTAAAGTGGAAGTGTTTTCCAAGGTTTGAATTTAGCTTTGCATATGGTGTTTATGCATGGTGTGGTTAAATTGATGGTTTTGCAAGTTTATGTTTTGAAAAGGCTTGCTTAGCTTTCTAAGCTAAGGATTGGTTTTCATGATTGAGCAATGCATGGTTTTAAGCATGTTGTTGAAAAGGGTTTTCAAACAATGCTTTGGTTTATGAAATCGAGTTGTTTTTAAAAGTGGTTTATGACTCGCTGCATTGATGGTGTTTTGGTTTTGAGCATTCCTCACTAAGCATTATGTGCTTACGCTCCTTTTTGTCCATCAATGCAGATATTTGAAGTTGGAACAGCGAGAAGCAAGGGATTCAAGGAGGACTCCATTAGAGATGTATGTCTCGGTTAATAGCTATAGTTAATAAAGGCAATGGGGGTAGAATCTCTTATGTTGTGTTAAGGAAGATTGTGTATGTTGGACAAGTTTGGTTATGTCTTTGAACCATGTGGATTAATGTTGCAACATTTGTTTCTTCTTATGTTTAAGTTGTATTGCTATGCCTCTTGTTTTACAAGCATGAATGAGTGTTGAATGAGTTTAATGTGTTGTTGCACCTAGGGGTGGTTATGTATCTAGTTTTGATGCATTTATGTCCCTTGTATGTTGTAAGACTTGCTGGTGTGCTTTGGTTGCATTCGGAGCATGTTTGGTGGGTCAAAGATGCATTTAACCAGCAAAGTTGCTGCAATCTGGGCAGGTCGTTTCGGAACGATCGCTACCGTTTCGGAACAGGGGCCTGTTATGGCCAGGGCGTTTCGAAACGGGAGGAACCGTTCCGGAACGAGTATGCTACTGCCAGTCCCCGTTTCGGAACACGTTGCGGAACGGCCCCGTGTTTCGAAACAGGTTCTCCCTGTTTCGGAACATCTGACCGTTGGGGGCTGACATTGGCGGTTATGTGTTTTGAAATGTTTACGTTTTGGTCCTGAATCTTGTTTTTGCAATTGTATGAGTTCGGGATGTCCGTTTGAGCTGAAATTTGGCAGTGAAGCATGAAACATGACTAATTTCATATTGGTAACTTTTAATTGGGTTATGTCCCTGAAATTCTCAGAATTTACAGTTTGGTCCCTAAAGTTGTATTTTGTGCAATTGGGTCCCTGAATGTTCTCTGATGGTTATAATCTTTGAGTATGATGTTTGTATGGTCACATCTAGGGTTAATGAGCATCTAGACAAGATTAAAAATAAAAAAAAAGGTCGTTAATCAAGGTTGACTTTCGGGTTGACTTTGGTTTTCCCCGTGTAAACTTCTTAATTCGGTTCAACCGTCTGGGCCGGGTTAAGGGGGTTACAAAGAACCTAGATTAGAGGTTGAGAACGGGATTTACCTCCAATCCTTGCATTCCTTAAAGATTGACAAGTTTTTGCTTCACAATTCTTGAAGAGCTTGAAGAGAATTCTTTGAAAAAGATGAGAAACTAAAGAGAGTGTGTTTGGGAGAAAATAAATCTGGAGAAATGATTGAGAAAATGGATTTTGCTGAAATAAGGGTTAGTTACGTCAAAAACTTCTCATTTTACTATTTTAGCAATTTAATTAAATAAAAATCTTTTTTATTAAATCATCTAAAAATCATTTAAAACACATGTCAATTTAAGAAAAGGTTTAATTGTACAAAAGCTCCCTAAAGATTCTAAGATTTTGACTCCTCTTTTGAAATTATCAAATTTCCACAATTTTAAAACTTTACATTTTGGTCACTACCCAAAATGTACCACTTCCAAAAATCTTCTTGTAAAATTGATTTGACCAACCTCTTAAACATGATTTTAGAGGATTTTAACAATTTTGTCATATTCTTATCCTTTCCCGATCCTTTATTTCCCTAAACCACCTAATACGATTCGAACCATTTCCGATCGGTCCGACCCGATGTCTATAACATCTAGGCCCAAAAACAGGGTGTTACAATGCATATAAAATTAAGTGCATCAACAATCTATAATAGCACAATCCGAGTGAGAAAATCCTATTACTTACTTCCAAACTTAGTAAAGCGTTTCAAGCTTACACTAAGTTCCCAAAACCACCTTTTAAGTGTTTCAAAGCTAGAAAACATGTTCTCACTCACCGACTTGTGAAACTAAGATTTGTCGACGCGAATTTAAGAATCTGAAGCCCTCGGATCTTCATCGATTGCTTCCAATGTATTCTCCCATGTTTATACCACACAAGAACAGAGGATTAATGCATCATAATGCATTAAAATCACCAGCAACTTAAACAATTTCGCTGCTCTGCTCTAAAGCACCAAAATATCTATCCAAAACAACTGGAAACACCTTCGATTGCTCTCTAAACTCATCCCAACCATAATCTAACACTTCCATAACATTTTAACCATCAATCAACATCCAAAAACATCCTTATACCTCCAGCAACTCAGATTTTACACTAACACTGTAACACCCTGGTTTTGGGCCTAGATGTTTTAGATGTTGAATCGGGCCGGTCGGGAACGGTTCGAACCCTTGAGGTGGGTTTAGGGAACACCTAGTTCGGGATATTTTTAAAATATGGAAAAATATCTAAAAATCCTCATTTATTATATAAATGATTATGGTAAAAACAATTTTAAAAAATGAGATTTGGAAATATTACATTTTGGTATAGTGACCAAAATGCAGTTTTTGCGAAAGTTGACTAGTGACCATTTGTTTTCAGCGGATTTCTCTTTAATTTGGGAGCTTTTAATAATGATTTTCTTAAATAATTAAAAGAGAATAAAAAGAAAATCAAAGGTTGACTTTTCATAACCAACTTTACGATAGTTTTCTCTCTTTTCATTTTCTCTCAACTTCCAATCAGCCAAACACTTTTCTCTCATCAAAGAACCTCTGATTTTCATCTTTTTTGCTAAGATTTCATCTTCTAAAAGATTTCCTATCTTTGTTTCATCAAATCCTATTGATTTTTTCTTTGGATTTTCAAGAAAACTTGCTCAAATTGAAGAGAGATCAACCATTAGAGGTAACCTTCGTCCTTCTCCTCTAATGATCAGTTCTTTGGATTTTTTTCTTTGGACGCATTTGGTGTTGATCCGGAAGTGCCGGAAGCCTAGAAATCGTTTCGGCAAGCAAGTGAAACGTTATTGGTGAGTGCAAACGGTTTTAGATGTCCTTGAGGGACAAGGAAACAAGTTTTGGGGATTTAGGATTGGTTTGTAATGTCATCCTAAGTCCGGAAGTAAGTATGTTTAGATTTGCTCTCGAAAAGTGGTTGATGCCCCTAAATGCTTTTGACATGATCTTGATTTGAGATAAGACAAATTCCTATTGTTTTATGAGTGATTTATGACATGAAATGATGTCACATATTTATCACATGAGATAGAATTACATTGCAAAGAGTTTTGAGATTTTGACTAAATGCTATGCATGAATTGTGGTTTTGAAATGGGATGAGTTTGATTTTAGAAATGTTGCATCAAAACAGTAGGTGAGATGATTTTAATGTAATATATTGGCATAAATGATGAGAAGATTACCGGATAAAATTGGTCGACCAATAGGATGTAAAGTGCACTATAAACTAAAAAATCGTACGTGCTCTTTGGAGTCGAGCAATGGGGGTTGTGCCATCCCGATCCAAAGTGAGAGTCTGATGATGAGAGATACCATCGGGGTAGGTCTTGGTGAAACACCCAAGCTTTGTGGCGAAGATAGATACTGCCATGAGAGTCCGGTGGCGAGATCCCACTGGGGTAGGACTTGGCCTCGAGTCAAGCTATCCGCATATCCGAGTAAACATAGAATATGAAATGCCAATATATGAGAATGAACTTTGATTCACATGTACCAGTGTTTAAATGGTTTTATGCTATGAGAAATGCATATGAGATTTTGAGATTTATGAAATGCTTTTGAATATCAAGCATGTGTGGCTTTGCCATGAGATTTACATTGGTTGAATGCATGAGATAGATAGATAGATAGATAGATAGATAGATAGATAGATATATGGTACATGTGATTTTCAAATGGTGATTTGCTTTGAAATGGTTTTCAAGCATGAGATAGAAAGGGCATGGTTTTAGAAATGGTTTTCAAGATAGAGTTTTTAAAGCATGCATTGTTGTGTTGGTGTTTCTAGAGCACGCCTCACTAAGCTATCGTGCTTACGCTCTCTTTTACCAACAATGCAAATAATTGAGATATCTTGGGCAGCGAGGAGGCTTCGAGAAATCCAAGGAATAGATAAGCTCAAGTATGGTATTATACTTTACTTTAGTAATGATATATGGCAATGGGATTAAATGGTTGTTTGGGAGATGTGTTTGGACTCCTTGAAGTTGATGCATGTTATATGTGGCTTATTTGGTTTGTAAAAGGCCTTTGTATTGGTTTTGATGCTTTATCTTGCTATTTGGTGTGTTTGTGGTTTGTTTTTTAAGCTTTCTCTAATACATGCCCTGTTATGCTTGTGATGATCTATCGAATGTTTTCATACACTTAGAATTGCATGCTTATATGTTAGTGTAGTTACCATAAGTGAGTCCATATGATTTGGTGATGATTTGTTGAAGTTTGACATGAATTCGGGGCTGTTTTATGACACTTTTGGTATGCGTATCAATACTCAGGCTTGCGTATTGATACGTATAAGCGAAACTTGTGTTTTTTTGTGCAAGGGTATCGGTACGGGTGGAGAGTGTTTCGATACGGGTTTGAAGGACGTATCGATACGCGGGAGAGCGTATCGATACCCTTTCTACGAGATTGGTCACTACCTCCCCACATATCGATACGGTCCCTAGGTGTACCGATACGCGGCCGTTAATTTCAGTTAATGGCATCTTTTGAAGTTTTGAAATGTTGTATTTTAGTCCCTGAACTTCATGTATGCAATTGGATGAGTTTGGTAGGTCTGATTGTGATGAAAATTTATAGAGAAGCGTGAAACATGACTAAATGAATAATGGTAACTTTAAAATTAGAAAATTCCTTGTAATTTGCAGTAATTACATTTTGGTCCTGAAATGTCCAATTTGCGAAATTAAACCCCTAAACCATTTTCGATCGCTGCGCCGTTTCTTCCTATAATATTTTGTGACCACATAAGATTTAATTTGCATCTAGAAAAGATAAAAAGAAAAAAATGGTCGTCAATCGGAGTTGGCTTTAACGAGTTGGCTTCGATTTTCCCCGTGTAATCACTTCGGTTTGGGTCAACCATCTAGACCGGGCTAAGGGGGTTACATTTGTTGGTATCAGAGCCAGGTTTGCGAATAATTGGGGCATTGGTAAGACGTTGGTAAGTGTAATGTGAGTAGATATGAACTTTGTGAAAGCATGTTGTGTAATTGTGCAATGTTTGAGCTTTAATGAGATGAAATGCATGCGAGTTGAATGTTTGAGATGAAATTGTGTTGTTATGCTATGTTTGGGGTATATATGGGGAACTCATTGCCATATCACTGCTATTGGAAAGAATTGTTTAGAAAATGAACTTGAGCACCTTGGATTTCTTACCTTATATTGCCTACCTGAGTTTTATTGCATTTTGCTAGTTGCATTGTTTTGAATGGGGCCACATAGAGAGCTTAGAATTAATACGCGTAATGTGGCTGAGAATGAGATGAACGAGACAGATGAACATGTTGAGAATCTACTGCCTCCCCCTCCTGGTGGACCACCTGGTGGTGGTGGAGCGGAGGCTGGTGTTGTTGGAGCTGGAGTAGGGGTTGCTGAACCCGAGGGAGCACGAGGGCAAGCTACTCATGATATGATTGTGCCGATTCATGCTATTGTTGGAGCCTTCCAGGCGGCAATAGCTGGTGCTAGTGCGCGTTTGCCGTTAGAGCGACTCAGTAGTCTCAGTGGGACTGGGTTTAGGGGGCTGGCCCCTAAGTGTTCCGAATATTGGTTGGAGAGCACCAAGAGGATCCTTGGGCAGATGAACTGTAATGATGTCTAGAAGTTGTGGTGCATTGTATCCCTGTTGCATGGTGATGCCTATACGTGGTGGACGACCACTATAGTTGGATTAGAGGATGATGAGGTGACTTGGACGTTCTTCCTAAATGTGTTCAATAGGACGTATTTGGGTGTCTGTTATCTGGACGAGAAAAAGAGGGAATTTATGTCCCTGGTGCAGGGAAGTATATATGTGGCGGAATATGAGGTACAGTTTGTACGCCTTAGCAAGTATGCACCGGAATTGATCCCTAATGAAAGGGAGAGATGCGAGTGTTTCAGATATGGGCTGGTGGTTGATGTGAAGACATGCATGCTTGCATCAGATTACACTGATTTTGATGTCCTGGTCACGCAAGCCAAGGACATTGAGCTGAACCTTGGTCTGGCGAGTCGAACAGGGGGATCTAGCTTAGGGAAGCGAGCTGCGGGTTCTGAGGCTGGAAGGGATCATTTTAAGAGGCTGAGGGATCGAAGGTCTCATGTGGATGCTAGACGTGGGGGAGGTCAGCAAGGGCCAAATGCTTTCATTAGTAAACCTGAGTGTAATTAGTGTGGCAGGAGGCACACGGGGGAGTGCTGGGGCAACATTGGTACATGCTGGAATTTTGTTTCTCGTGGGCACATAAAACGAGATTTTCCTCAGCCGATGAGAGAGGGACATGCTCCAGTGAGAGAAGCTGAGCCACAGAGGGGCCGTGGGTGCGGTCGTGGCAATTTTCAGCGTAGAGATGATGGTGCGAGGAATGTAGAACATGTGGTAGCTATTTAGCCTGAAGGTGGTGGTCAGGCCAGAGTGTATGCCCATCGTGAAGGGATGAATGACACTGATGTGATCGCAGGTACCTTTACTTTGTAGTTTTTGTCATTACTTTCTCTTATTGATTCTTGGTCTACACGTTCATATATATTGCGTGAACATGCTCAAATGCTTGGTTTGCCTGTTGAGTCTTTGGATATTGGTGTGCATGTGACTAGTTCTTTTGGTGAAACCATTGAAACGAGGTAGTTGTATAAGAGGTGTCCCTTAAATGTGCAAGAACATGTGTTTTTGGTGGATCTTATGGAATTGCCTTTCTATGGATTCGATGTAATCCTTGGTATGGATTGGCTAGTTGAGCATAGGGCTATTGTGGATTTTGAGAATAAGCGAGTTTCGCTGAAACTTACTGACGATTATGAAGTTGTGGTGGTGGGGGAGAATGTAAAGTTCCTATCTAATGTGGTTTTGACGCTTGAAGCGAGTCGGTTGTTGCGTCAAGGATGCGAAACTTATTTAGCTTTTGTAATGAATCCTAGTACGAATGATGTACGGGTACAAGATATAAGGATTGTGTGTGAATTCCATGGGGTGTTTCTGGAGGAGTTACCTGGTTTGCCACCTAGTCGGGAGGTTGAGTTTGGAATTGAGTTGTATGAGAACACAACTCCGGTGTCCATCACTCCCTATCGAATGGCACCTAAGGAGTTAAAGGAGCTGAAGACTCAACTTCAGGAGTTGCTTGACCGAGGCTTTATTCGGCCTAGTGTGTTACCTTGGGGTGTACCGATCTTGTTTGTAAAGAAGAAAGATGACACGATGAGAATGTGCATTGATTATCGACAACTGAATAAGTTGACTGTTAAGAATAAGTATCCTCTACCAAGGATTGATGATCTTTTTGATCAGTTTCATGGAGCAGTTGTGTTCTCGAAGATTGATTTAAGGTCTGGATATTATCAATTGAAGGTTAAGGATGTGGATGTGCCAAAAACTGCTTTTTGGACCAGGTATGGGCATTATGAATTCCTGGTGATGCCTTTTGGTTTGACGAATGCTCCTGCTGCATTCATGGATATGATGAACTTAGTGTTTCATGAGTTCTTGGATAAGTTCGTTGTGGTGTTCATCGATGACATCCTTGTGTACTCTCGTACTGAGGAGGAGCACGAGGAACATTTGAGAATTGTCTTGCAAGTGTTGCTAGAGAATCAACTTTATGCCAAGCTGAGTAAATGTGAGTTTTGGTTGAAGGAGGTTGTTTTCCTTGGTCATGTGGTTTCAGCCGAGGGAATTCGTGTTGATCCTCAGAAGATTGAGGCGGTGGTGAATTGGAAGCCTCCTAGGTATGTTCATGAAGTTTGTAGTTTCCTTGGTTTGGCGAGTTACTACCGAAGGTTTGTGGATGGATTTTCCAAGATTGCTGCTCATTTGACGAAGTTATTGCAGAAGGATGTTAAGTTTGAGTGGACGATAGCGAGACAACAGGCTTTTGAGAAGCTAAAGGAAGCTTTGACGCAAACTTCTATCTTGATTCAACTTGAATCTGGAAAAGAGTTTGTGGTGTATAGTGATGTATCCTATATTGGTTTAGGGTGTGTGCTGATGCAAGAAGGTAAGGTAGTAGCTTATGCATCGCGACAGTTGAAGGTGCATGAGCATAACTATCCCACACATGATATTGAGTTAGCGACAGTGGTGTTCGCTTTAAAGATTTGGAGACATTACCTATATGGTGAGAAGTGTATTGTGTACACGGATCACAAAAGTTTGAAGTATCTTATGTCTCAAAAAGAGTTGAATCTTAGGCAACAACGTTGGATGGAGTTGCTTAAGGATTATGACCTAACAATCGAGTACCATCCTGGAAAGGCCATGTTGTGGCGGATGCTTTGAGCAGGAAAGTGGCGGTGGAGTTGAGGGTGATGTTTGCTTGCTTGAGCATATCGCGAGATGGTGGGCTTGTTGCTGAGTTGCAAGTGAAACCATTTTTGGTTCAGTTAATCAAGGATAAGCAGTTGCTTGATGATTTTCTTGTACCTCACGTTCAGGATATTGCGGAAGGAAGGCCTTCGGACTTTAGTTTCAGTGATGATGGTGTTCTATGTTTTGGTAGTCGGATAGTGGTGCCAAATGATGTGGAGTTGAGGTGCACTATTTTAACTGAAGCTCATAGTAGTCCTTTCGCTATGCACCCTGGTAGTACAAAAATGTACCATGATTTGAAGGATGGGTACTATTGGGTGGGGTTGAAGAAAGATGTTTCCGAGATCGTTAGCAAATGTATGGTTTTTCAGTGGGTTAAGGCTGAACATCGGGTTTCATCTGGGTTGTTGCAGCCGTTGAGAATCCCAAAATGGAAGTGGGAAAGGATTACCATGGACTTTGTGTCTGGTTTGCCGTTGTCGCCATCGAAGAAGAATTCTGTTTGGGTGATTGTGGATCGCCTTACGAAGTGTGCACATTTCTTGCCTGTGCATACTACGTATACCTTGGATAAGTTAGCTGAGCTGTACATTGCTGAGATTGTTCGTTTGCATGGTGTGGCGAAATCTATAGTATCAGATAGAGATCCGAGGTTCACGTCGAGGTTTTGGGTATGTTTGCATCAGGCTTTGGGTACGAGGTTGAATTTCAGTACTTCTTATCATCCGGAGACGGATGTACAGTCAGAGCGTGTTATCCAAGTGCTTGAAGATATGTTGAGGTGCTGCGTTATTGAGTTTCAAGGTTCTTGGGAGAAGCACTTGCCTTTGATTAAGTTTGCTTATAATAATAGTTATCGGGCAAGCATTCAAATGGCACCGTACGAGGCTCTATACGGGAGGAAGTGTAGGATTCCCCTTTGTTGGCCTGAAACGGGGCAAAAGTTGATTTTGATGGTAGCTTTGTTGAAAGGAACCACCGAGAAAGTCAAGCTCATTTGTGAGCGTTTGAAGGCAGCATCGGACCGGCAAAAGTCTTACGCGGATTTGAAGCGTAAGGAGATATAGTTCGTAGTTGGAGAACGTGTGTTTCTGAAAGTTTCACCTTGGAAGAAGGTGATGAGATTTGGTCGGAAGAGCAAGTTGAGTCCGAGGTTCATTGGACCATATGAGGTGATAGAACGTGTGGGTCTTGTTGCTTACAAGTTGAGACTGCCTTCAGAGTTAGAAAAGATACATAATGTGTTTCATGTATCCATGCTTCGGAGGTATAGATCGGATCCGTCGAATGTTATGCCAGTGGAAGAGGTTGAGTTGAATCCAGACTTGACGTATGATGAGGAGCCCGTTGAGATTCTAGATACGGATAGCAAGGTTCTCCAGGGTAAGACCATCGAGCTGGTCAAGGTCTTATGGAGACATCGTGGCGTTGATGAAGCTACGTGGGAAAGGAAGGATGACATGAAGAAGTAGTTTTTGTACCTTTTTCCACCAGGTAAATTTCAAGGACGAAATTTCTTAAGTGGGGGAGAGTTGTAACACCCTGGTTTTGGGCCTAGATGTTTTAGATGTTGAATCGGGCCGGTCGGGAACGGTTCGAACCCTTGAGGTGGGTTTAGGGAACACCTAGTTCGGGATGTTTTAAAATATGGAAAAATATCTAAAAAACCTCATTTATTATATAAATGATTATGGTAAAAACAAATTTATAAAATGAGATTTGGAAATATTACATTTTGGTATAATGACCAAAATGTAGTTTTTGTGAAAGTTAAATAGTGACTATTTTGTAAAGGATTGAAACTTTGAATCTTTAAGGAGATAATTTGACCATTTGTTTTCAGCAGATTTCTCCTTAATTTGGGAGCTTTTAATAATGATTTTATTAAAGAAATAAAAGAGAATTAAAAGAAAATCAAAGGTTGACTTTTCATAACCAACTTTACGATAGTTTTCTCTCTTTTCATTTTCTCTCAACTTCCAATCAGCCAAACAATTTTCTCTCATCAAATAACCACTGATTTTCATCTTGTTTGTTGAGATTTCATCTTCCAAAAGATTTCATATCTTTGTTTCATCAAATCCTATTGATTTTTGCTTTGGATTTTCAAGAAAACTTGCTCAAATTGAAGAGAGATCAACCATTAGAGGTAAGCTTCGTCCTTCTCCTCTAATGATCAGTTCTTTACTGAAATTCCCAAGTTATCAATCCTTTGTTAATAGTTTTTGAGTTGTTTTAATGTTATAAACAAGAAATAGTTGCTAAATTCAAGATTCTTGATGAGATCTTGGTGATTTTCGTATTTCTATGTTAAGCTCTGTTTTGAGGTTTATTTCTAACATATTTTGGATGATATTTGATGTTGAGAATGAGGTTTTAACAAATAAATCCTGAATAGGTTTGGGTTCCTAAGTTTATGATGCTAGATTTGTGGTTTTGAGGTGTTTTTGGTGATCTGCTATTGTTGGAGGTATAAGGTCATGTTTATGTTGATTTTTTATGTTGATTGAGGTTTAGAAAATGTAAGAATTGATAGATCTTGGCTGGGCTTTGATTTGAGAAAGTTTGGGAGTGATTTCGGTTATTTTGGATAGCCGAAATGCTAGTTTTGATTAGAGCAACGAGTTAGAATGAGTAGCTGGTGATTTTAATGCATGATGATACATTAATCCTCTGCTCTTATGTGTAATGAACATGGGAGACTTCATCAGACGCATTTGGTGTTTATCCGTGTCGGAAGCATAGAAATCGTTTCGGCAAGCAAGCGAAACGTTATCGGTGAGTGCAAACGATTTTAGAAGTCCTTGAGGGACAAGGAAAAAAGTTTTGGGGATTTAGGATTGGTTTGAAATGCTATCCTAAGTCCGAAAGTAAGTATGTTTAGATTTGCTCTAGAAAAGTGGTTGATGCCCCTAAATGCTTTTGACATGCTCTTGATTTGAGATAGACAAATTCCTACTGTTTTATGCATGATTTATGACATGAAATGATGTTACATATTGATCCCATGAGATAGAATGATATTGCAAAGAGTTTTGAGATTTTGATTAAATGCTGTGCATGAATTGTGGTTTTGAAATGGGATGAGATTGATTTTAGAAATGTTGCATCAAAACAGTAGGTGAGATGATTATTTTAATGTAATATATTGGCATAAATGATGAGAAGATTACCAGATATAATTGTTCGACCAATAGGATGTAAAGTGCGCTATAAACTAAAAATTCGTGCGTGCTCTTTGGAGTGGGGCAATGGGGGTAGTGCCATCCCGATCCAAACTGAGAGTCTGATGATGAGAGATATCATCGGGGTAGGTCTTGGTGAAACACCCAAGCTTTGTGGCGAAGATAGATACTGCCATGAGAGTCTGGTGGCGAGATCCCACCGGGGTAGGACTTGGCCTCGAGTTAAGCTATTCGCATATCCGAGTAAAGATAGAATATGAAATGCCAATATATGAGAATGAACTTTGATTCACATGTACCAATGTTGAAATGATTTTATGCTATGAGAAATGCATATGAGATTTTGAGATTTATGAAATGCTTTTGAATATCAAGAATGTGTGGCTTTGCCATGAGATTTGCATTGGTTGAATGCATGAGATAGATAGATAGATAGATAGATAGATAGATAGATAGATAGATAGATAGATAGATGGTACATGTGATTTTCAAATGGTGATTTGCTTTGAAATGGTTTTCAAGCATGAGATAGAAAGAGCATGGTTTTAGAAATGGTTTTCAAGATACAGTTTTAAAAGCTTGCATTGTTGTGTTGGTGTTTCTAGAGCATGCCTCACTAAGCTAGCGTGCTTACGCTCTCTTTTACCAACAATGCAGATAATTGAGATATCTTGGGCAGCGAGGAGGCTTCGAGAAATCCAAGGAATAGATAAGCTTAAGTATGGTGTTATACTTTTACTTTAGTAATAATGTATGGCAATGGGATTAAATGGTTGTTTGGGAGATGTGTTTGGACTCCCTGAAGTTGATGCCTGTTATATGTTGCCTATTTGGTTTTTAAAAGGCCTTTGTATTGGTTTTGATGCTTTATCTTTCTATTTGGTGTGTTTGTGGTTTGTGTTTTAAGCTTGCTCTAATACATGCCTTGTTATGCTTGTGATGATCTATCGAATGTTTTCATACGCTTAGAATTGCATGCTTATATGTTAGTGTAGTAACCATAAGTGTGTCCATATGATTTGGTGATGATTTGTTGAAGTTTGACATGAATTTGGGGCTGTTTTTGAGACACTTCTGGTATGTATATCGATACTCGGGCTTGCGTATCGATATGCATAAGCTAAACTTGTGCTTTTTTGTACAGGGTATCGATACGGATGGAGAGTGTTTCGATACGGGTTTGAAGGATGTATCGATACGCGGGAGAGCATATCGATACCCTTTCTACGAGATTGGTCACTACCTCCCCGCGTATCGATACGGTCCCTAGGTTTACTAATACGCTACAGTTAATTTCAGTTAATGGCATCTTTTGAAGTTTCGAAATATTGTATTTTAGTCCCTGAACTTCATGTATGCAATTGGATGAGTTTGGTAGGTCTGATTGTGATGAAAATTTACAGAGAAGAATGAAACATGACTAAATGAATATTGGTAACTTTAAAATCACAAAAGTCCTTGTAATTTGCAGTAATTACATTTTGGTCCCTAAATGTCCAATTTGCGAAATTAAGCCTCTAAACGATTTCCGATCGCTGCGTCGTTTCTTCCTATACTCTTTGGTGACCAGATAGGATTTAGTTTGCATCTAGAAAAGATAAAAAGAAAAAAAGGTCGTCAATCGGAGTCAGCTTTAATGAGTTGGCTTCGGTTTTCCCCGTGTAATCACCTCGGTTCTAGTCAACCTTCTAGACCGGGCTAAGGGGGTTACAAACACCTCAAAAACCCAAAATCTAACAATCTGACAATTAGAGATCCATCCTGTTGTGGGATTAATATTACAAAACCATTATTCTTGCATAATTTAACATCCAAATCAAGTTTGAAATCATTCTTAAATCAATCAAAACAGTGCCCAAATGAAAATCTTTAAAAATCCACCTTACAAAGCTTAATTTAGCAATTTTCATCAATTCAATAACAAAATCATGTTATTAAACAAAACTAGAGAGCCAAAGACTTGGCAATTTCAATAAAGAACCTTGACTAGAGGAGAGAAAAGAAAGATCACCTCTAACACAAGCTTTCCCCTTGATTTGCAATGATTTTGGTGAAATCCTTCGAGAAAACTTTAGCTAGTTGCAGAAATCCATGGGCATCATTTAGGTATCAAAAGTAGATAGAATGAGATGAATCTCTGAAGATTTTAGTGATGAAAAGAGAGTTTGGCTACTGGGAATGTTGCAAGAAAAGTTTTGGAGAAAGTGGTTACATGAGAAATGATTAGTCAAGGGAAATAGTTGATGCCAACTTGGTGTAATAGCTCCCTAAGGATTCTAAGTTTTGTCTCTCTTTGATTTAGCCATTAAATTAGAACTTTCAATTTTTACATTTTAGTCAACAAATCGAAATATCGAGTTTCCAAAAATCATTTTCTGAAATTGGTTTCACTTTCCCTCACCACATATTTAATTAGAATTTTATAAATTTTCCACATAATTTTATCACATCCCAAACTATGTTTTCCCTGAACCGACCCCGAACTAACCCAGATATCTAATCTAGATTCATTGGACCCTAAACCGCCCTTATAACATCTAGGCCCAAAACCGGGGCGTTGCAGACTTCAACCAATTTTAAGTTATCATCCTCTAATTAATCATATTACATGCATCTCTCTCAAATATCAGCTCCAAACAATCATCCAAACTCATTTAATTACAATTATAACATTCAGGGACTAAAAGGTAAAGAAACAGAACAATCAATGATACTTTTAACCAACTTACCAGCTGGCCGTATCGATAGCCTTAGAGCCAATATAGATACGCCCTTGACAAACACATCTACAAGATTCAAAGATGGAAGACACATACCAATACCCTCTCGAACCATACCGATACACCAGAAACCAATAGCTAAAACATTTATCGGTACACCCCCGTGTAACGATACGCCCCTTCATTTTCGTAGAGACCGTATCGGTACTCTTCCTCACCGTACTGGTACCCCAAGCCTAGAATGGCTTACCCGTACCGATACAGTTTCTCGAGTATTGGTATGCCTGTACCAAAAATGTATTCTTTTGCTGGTTTTTCATACTTTAATCCATTCTAAAGCATTCCAATGTACTTCTAGCATGCATATAACATATTTTAACATCAATCCCCCATCAAACACATCAATATCATCAACTTGGCATAGATATTTGCATCATTTAAATCAATAGGCATGCTTCCTATGCAAATAAGTCACTCAAGAGTCAAAACTCAAACCAAAGCACAATTCATCAAATAAAGGTCTCTTACAAGTTTAAAACCATGAAGCAAACATGCTCAAAAAGGATGTTCATACACATCACCCAAAACACACTATGGACCTCCCATTGCCCTTATTACTCTAGTCCGAATCGAAACATACATTCTTAAGCAAAGTCTCTTGGAATCCCTTGCCTCTTGCTGCCTCATAAGTTTCAATTATATGCATTGATGGACAAATAAGAGCGTAAGCACACAAGGCTTAGTGAGGAGTGCTCAAAACCAAAACGCCATCAATGCACTAAAATCATTTTCATGTCCACATTGAAATCTTATTTCTATTTTCTTAACATCATTTGAAAACCATCATGCCCTTTCATTTTTCATGTAACATGTGTTATAAACTCAATAGCAAATCCATTGCTAACACTCAACTTAAGCTTTCCCATGCATAGCTACCATATGCAAAGCTTAAAGAGTAAAACATGCATTTTCATTTTTATGCATCAAACACCATATCATAACACATCATCAATTATATTGGCTTACAAGTGATCATCAACATGTTCATTTCTCAAAACCACATCGGATACACAGATTCACAAGTGTTGTCTCAACACTTCATACATTCTCACTGACATCTCAAGGTTCACACACGGGAGCTACCCTCCACCGTTGTGACACCCGTGGTGGAGTATTCGGTACACCGTATAAACCCCTCAACACCACTCATCGGTAGATGTATAACCCCACTAATGAGAGACAAGACATCATACACTTTCCTCAATCGTTAGGGTACTTGGATGGAGTATTCGGTACACTGTATAAACTCCTCAACATCTAAGGCATCTTATTTATAGTGCACTCAATCCTATAGCCGGCTAACTATATCTGATTTCAGTTATAAACTATTTTCACAACATCACTTGTCAATATAATTCACATTTAACATAAACATCATTGTTTTCAAATAATTATCAATAAACCACATTTCCAAGCATCAAACCATGCTTCAAAATACAAGTATAATCATATACATACAAGGATCACTTACCATGTGCATCCTTCATCAACATAGCTTCAAAAACAGTAAATCGTATACTTTAAATTGTTGCGTGTAAAATAGTCTATCGCAATTGAGTGCAAGTGTACACGTCGCAAGTAATAAAGTGATACTAGAGTATCGGATATCGTCTCCACAGGGACTGGGCTAACCCTTTCCTTTGCTATCTGCACAAGGGGAAAAAGAATGATTTAAGATATTGTCACGAAAATAATAAATAATACTTAAATAAAGGAGTAGAGATATCAAGATAGAGAGAATGGGCTGGTATTGAATTGCTCAGTAGTGCATGTATTGCAGAGTTTAGGAAATCCAGTTCTGTCGTCGCGCCCGTCGCGGCAGCACCTGTCGCGGCAGCAGTCTGTTGATTTTCGCGGCAGCAAACACTCAACTCCGTACTTCAAGTTTGGCAAAAATCCCAGATATGCCTTGGCCTATCCCTAGGTCCAAGTCTGTCGATGATCACGTCTTTGATGATACCTCCCGGCGTGAATCGAAGGATGAACACCGATGTGTATGAATTCTTCTTTAGCCACTTAACCTCGTCCTATCCCTAGGCCTGAGATAGTTCAACTATAAACTAGAGAACTTGCTCTTATTTCTTTCGTATACTTAACTCTCTCGATGCTAAGTAAATAGATAACCTCACAATGCTCTCCCGATGCTCTTGCAAGATATTAATAACCAAAATAAGAGAACTTGAAGTTTATTTTATTGAACTGAAAATTCCTAAAACAAAACAACTCTTGCAACTACTTTACAAATCAACCCGTGGCCCTAGGGGGAATTTAGAACATGTCGAGGGCAGGAAAACGGCCGAATTTGGGAAGGAGGCTAGGGTAATCGGTTATGGGGTTATTCCCTCTAGGTTAAAATACATGCCCTTATATAAGCTTTGGGCTCAAGTTATCTAATTTAACAAGGATTACAACTTTAATTAAAAGTATGATTCTAATAAAGACTAAATCTTCAAGGAATCTACTTTCCAGCCGTCCTCCTTGTTTCTTGGGATTTTCCTGCCTTGAACTTTGGGCTTGACATATCTTTTGATTTGGGGCTTGGAAAAATATGAGGTTTTCACACGACAGACGGGCTGAATTTTCTCTATCTGTCGAGGTCCACTTTGCTTCTTCTCCTCAAAATTTGCTGCCGTCCTCTGCTGTCACGGCGGCGACCATGGCAACATCGTCCTCCTTGACTGCTCATTCCAGCTTTTCTGCATCGCTGCCCAGCGCCTGCCACGATTGCTGCCCTGGGTGCTGTCACGGCTGTTGCCCTGGGTGCTGTCACAGCTGCTGCCCTGGGTGCTGTCACGACTGCTGCCCTGGGTACTGTCATGACTGCTGCCCTGGATGCTGTCACGACTACAACCACGGCAGATACCTGCAAAAGTAACCAAATTTAGCAGTATCTGTGCAGTTTTATCTAAATGTGATGTTGATGCAAAACTTAACCTAAAATGCAGTTAAACATGCTTGAGTGCAGCAAAAATAAGGATAAATGATGGGTAAAATATAGAACTTTTATACACTGATCACACCCCCAAACTCGAATCTTTGCTTGTCCTCAAGCAATTCAGACCTAAAAGAAAAATGAAATATTTTTGTTTTGGCTTTCAAACAGTGACCTTTCCCTTACCCGTCGTTCGTTCCCTGTGATGGAAGCACCCTGTCGGATAATCTAGGATTTGTCCGGAATCTCTCTATAGTCCTCGTGCAGTGTGTGCATGCTTGTGAACAGTTATATGCCAAGACTCTCTTAGTTTCACTAGAATGTTATTCTTTAGCTTGTTTAGAGTTTTTCTTACGAGACTGATTTCTTTCTTTTTCTTACTAGAGCCAGAATCGGGCACCTCTAGTTATTTCCCTTTTTTCTAATTTCTTCTCTTTTCTACTAGAGCCAGTATTTCAGGCACCTCTAGTTAACTGTCTAGAGCCGGTGATAGGCACCTCTAGAAGTTTTTCTCTGGTTATCTGCCTAGAGCCAGTGGTAGGCACCTCTAGGTTTCCTGAGAGTCTAGTCTCTTTTCTACTCTAAGTGCTAAGTTTTCTATTCTAGTTTGGCTAAAAGAAGTCTAAGCAGTATAACAGTCACAATGGTGTTTAAGTTTTCAGAACTATAGAAAGGCTCTAAACTTCTCCTAAAACTATCCTAAAGTTGCTGCCACGACAGGGCTGTCACAGCAGGTAAGTTCAAGTCACAGTTTTCAGCAAAAGTTTTCAATATTTTCATTTGTTTTTTTTTGCATAAAATAAATGCGACACAATTAAAACTAAATGCAATATTATATTAATAATTAGGAGGACTGCCTACCCCCAAACTCAAGGGTTGCATTGTCCTCAATGCATGACACAAAAGATGAAAAACATAAAG
Organism: Hibiscus trionum; assembly: GCA_030270665.1. Lineage (NCBI taxonomy): Eukaryota > Viridiplantae > Streptophyta > Magnoliopsida > Malvales > Malvaceae > Hibiscus > Hibiscus trionum. The sequence continues at coordinate 29,525,415 of BSYR01000027.1, forward strand.
AAAAAAATGACAGAAAAGTGAAACATCACAAAAAGATAATATATACAGCAGGCGGTAGAGAAAAGGAAAAAAGAAAACTTAAGTTGTGTGGCTGTCGTTGCTTCTGCTGGAGCTTTGGATGAGGAGCTGTCGGCGGGCAATCTCCTTGAACTTTGTCGGAGGAGCTGTGGGTGCTGCCCTGAGAGTATGAGTGCTGCCACGGCAGGGGTGGAGGCAGAGGTTCCTCGGGTTGTTTGTATCGTCATTGCAAGGGTTTTTTTTGTTTACCTAATAACACAAACAAACTAAAAACTAATATCAAATTTCTAATTCCTAAAACAATAAGGATAAAATAAGATAAAATTAAAATACAATAAAATAAGTTAAGTTAAATTAGGAGTGCCTTGAGGGGCATCTCCTAAAGTAACTGCTCCCTGTTCTATTGATGTTTGAGGGGTCGTTTCCGGTACTTCTTGAAGTCCATCCGTACCCTCCATCTGGTTATTATTCTCATGGTGGGGGCTCCTTTCTTTCTCTTCCCTTTGTAGTCCATGAAGTCCTCCCTTCTTGGTAATGTTTCTGAGGGCATGAATATATGATTAGAAAAAATCAAATTGACATTCGGCCACAAACTTACCTTGTTTTCGTTGAATGTTGTTGTGGTTGAATGTAGCCCTTGCTGTCGTGTCTGCTGCTGCGGCAGCCAGTTATTTTGACAGTCCGTTGTCAGGTTACTTTACAGGTCAATGGGACATTGGTAAGTGTCATCACTCTCTATACCAAATTCTGTTGACCACTCGTAGATCTCCATTGGTAGAGACTTTGATGATTCTGTGTCCACCGGTGTTGGTTCCTCTAATACCTGCAATGGAATTGGTGAGTTTTTAAAGAATTCAACATGTTCGTTTATTACCTGCTCATATTCCATTAGCGAGGCATTTTCATCGGGTTGCTCTTCTAGGTGGTCGTGCGAGTGCCATGACATGGATGGATGTGTGCAATCTTGGTCGGGCATAACCGAGGTAGTGGGTTGAGAGTTTTCCTCGGATGTGGTTGCTGCCGTGACATTCTCTTGAATTTCACTCAGCGTTGTCGCGGTGTTGCTCCATTCTGGCTCCTCGATCATTGCCATGGCAAGTTGTTGCTCAAACTCATCATATGTTGGATATTCCTTCACATGGGCATCCTCGTTACCTTGCCTCGGGATTTCAAGTTCATCTGTGGCATGAATGAGGACCGGTCTGCTCAAGAGTGCATCCATCTTTGCGATACTTTTGTCCATAGAAGCTGACACTTCTTGAGTGAGTGTCATGAAGGCTTGCAGTGTGTCTTCTAAAGATTTTGACTGCTCTTGAGGATGATGACATTGCCAGGGCAGGTCGGGTTCTACAGCAAAACTGTTATGGTATAAAAAATTTTGCGGGTTTTGATTGTACCATAAAAAAATTTGCTGTTGCGGCATCGGCAGTTGCTGCCCCTGTTGCTGTCGTGGCAGCATATCTTGTTCTTGTTGGTTCTATCGTTGGTTGTCCATATATTCACTGAAAAAATAGGGACGACTTCCGAATGCATGATTACCTTTACGGTAATTGCAAGAACTTTCCCACATCAGCTCTCGAATGGTTTTTCCTGGCATGTTGATGCCCTTGAACCTGTATTTTCACCTGATTTTTTGTTAAAAAATAAATAATAATAAAATAAAAATAAAAATAAAGAAAAGTGCAGAAGCTAGGGTAAGAGTGTGTTGCCAGTCCCCGGCAACGGCGCCAAAAACTTGTTGCGTGTAAAATAGTCTATCGCAATTGAGTGCAAGTGTACACGTCGCAAGTAATAAAGTGATACTAGAGTATCGGATATCGTCTCCACAGGGACTGGGCTAACCCTTTCCTTTGCTATCTGCACAAGGGGAAAAGAATGATTTAAGATATTGTCACGAAAATAATAAAGAATACTTAAATAAAAGAGTAGAGATATCAAGATAGAGAGAATGGGCTGGTATTGAATTGCTCAGTAGTGCAGGTATTGCAGAGTTTAGGAAATTCAGTTCTGTCGTCGCGCCCGTCGCGGCAGCACCTGTCGCGGCAGCAGTCCGTTGATTTTCGCGGCAACAAACACTCAACTCTGTACTTCAAGTTTGGCAAAAATCCCAGATATGCCTTGGCCTATCCCTAGGTCCAAGTCTGTCGATGATCACATCTTTGATGATACCTCCCGGCGTGAATCGAAGGATGAACATCGATGTGTATGAATTCTTCTTTAGCCACTTAACCTCGTCCTATCCCTAGGCCTGAGATAGTTCAACTATAAACTAGAGACCTTGCTCTTATTTCTTTCGTATAATTAACTCTCCCGATGCTAAGTAAATATATAACCTCACAATGCTCTCCTGATGCTCTTGCAAGATATTAATAACCAAAATAAGAGAACTTGAAGTTTATTTTATTGAACTGAAAATTCCTAAAACAAAACAACCCTTGCAACTACTTTACAAATCAACCCGTGGCCCTAGGGGGAATTTAGAACATGTCGAGGGCAGGAAAACGGCAGAATTTGGGAAGAAAGCTAGGGTAATCGGTTATGGGGTTATTCCCTCTAGGTTAAAATACATGCCCTTATATAAGCTTTGGGCTCAATTTATCTAATTTAACAAGGATTACAACATTAATTAAAAGTATGATTCTAATAAAGACTAAATCTTCAAGGAATCTACTTTCCAGCCGTCCTCCTTGTTTCTTGGGATTTTCCCGCCTTGAACTTTGGGCTTGACATATCTTTTGATCTGGGGCTTGGAAAAATATGAGGTTTTCACACGACAGACGGGCTGAATTTTCTCTATCTGTCGAGGTCCACTTTGCTTCTTCTCCTCAAAATTTGATGTCGTCCTCTGCTGTCACGGCGGCGACCATGGCAGCATCGTCCTCCTTGACTGCTCATTCCAGCTTTTCTGCATCGCTGCCCAGCGCCTGCCACGATTGCTGCCCTGGGTGCTGTCACGGCTGCTGCCCTGGGTGCTGTTACGGCTGCTGCCCTAGGTGCTGTCACGACTGCTGCCCTGGGTGCTGTCACGACTGCTGCACTGGATGCTGTCACGACTGCAACCACGGCAGATACCTGCAAAAGTAACCAAATTTAGCAGTATCAGCGCAGTTTTATCTAAATGTGATGTTGATGCAAAACTTAACCTAAAATGCAGTTAAACATGCTTGAGTGCAGCAAAAATAAGGATAAATGATGGGTAAAATATAGAACTTTTATACACTGATCATAAATCATGCTTTAAACAGTAGGTAACATGCATTTAAAATCAAGTGCATCAACAAACTCATAGTAGCACAATCCGAGGGAGAAATTCCTTTTGCTAACTTCAAAACATAGTAAAGTGTTTCAAGCTTACACTAAGTTCCCAAAACCACCTTTAAAGTGTTTCAAAGCTGGAAATCACGTTCTCACTCACCGACTCACGAAACTAAGATTCACAGACGCAAAATCAATCGTCTGAAGCCCCTGGAACTTCACTGATTGTTCCAGATGAGTTCTCCCATGTTTATACCACACAAGAACAGAGGATTAATGTATCATCATGCATTAGAATCACCAGCAACTTAAACGATCTCATTGCTCTGCCCCAAAACACCAAAATGCCCATTCCAAAACAAGTGAAATCACCCTCGATCACTCTCTAAACTTAGCCCAGTCATAATCTATCATTTCCATCCATTTTTAATCATCAATAAACATTCAAAATTAACCTAATGACATCCTTATATCTCCAGCAACTCAAATTTCACCCAAACACCACAAAAACCCCAAATCTAACAATCTAACAAATAGAGATCCAACTCATTTCAGGATTACCATTGTAAAACCTTTATTTTAACATCATTTAACATCCAAATCATGATTAAAATCAATCTCAAATCAATTAAAATTGTGCCACAACGAAAATCTTGAGAAATCATCTTCCAAAACTTGATTTAGCCATTTTCATCAATTAAATTATAAAATCTTGTTATTAAACATAATTAGAGAGCCAAAGACTTGAGAATTTCAATAAAGAACCTTTATTAGAGGAGAGAAAATAAAGATCACCTCTAACACAAGCTTTCCCCTTGCTTTGCAATGATTTTGAAGAAATCCTTCAAGAAAACTTTGGCTAGTTGATGTAGAAATCCATGGGCATCATTTAGAAATCAAAAGTAGATGAAATGAGATAAATCTCTAGAGATTTTAGTGATGAAAATGTAGTTTGGCTGGTGGGAAAGTTGAGAGAAAAATTTAGAAGAAAAGTAGTTACGTAATAAAATGTTTAGCCTTTTAAAAATCTTTTTATCACTTCACATTTAATAAATCAATTAATTAAATCATTTAAAACAAAAAATCAAGGGAATAGCTGATAACACCTTAGTGTAATATCTCCCTAAGGATTCTAAGTTTTGGCCCTCTTCAATTTAATCAATAAAATGAAATTTGTAATTTTTACAAATTAGTCACCGTTTTCAAAATTCCAATAAAATCAGTCCAATTTCACCAAATTGAACTCTCCAAAATTTCAAAACATTATTTTAAGATTATAAAATATTTTTCCATATTTTATCTCCCTTAAAAACCATTTATTTCAAATTAATCCCGAAACTAGCATAACGAACTTGAATCGGTTCACCCGAACCTCTTAACCGAACTCGACTAACTTCTAAGACCAAAATCGGGGCGTTACAACTCTCCCCCACTTAGGAAATTTCATCCTCGAAATTTTACCTGAAGGAAAAAGGTGCAAAAACTGTTTCATCATATCCGCCTTGCTTTCCCATATGGCCTCCTCAACTCCTCGATGTCGCCACAACACCTTCACAAGTTTAATCGTCTTACCAATAAGAACTTTGCTACTAGAATCAAGAACCCCAACAGGTTCCTCGTCATAAGACAAATCCGGATTCAACTCAATCTCCTCAATAGGAATAACATGAGACGGATCCAACCTATACCTTCGCAACATCAAAACATAAAACACATCATGAATTTTCTCTAACTCGGGAGGAAACCTGAACTGATAAGCAACAGGGCCAACACGCTCCACCACCTCATAAGGTCCAATAAACCTTGGACTAAGCTTACCCTTACGTCCAAACCTCATCGCCTTCTTCCAAGGTGATACTTTCAAGAACACGCGATCTCCAACCACAAACTCAATCTCCTTAAACTTTAAATCCACGTAAGATTTTTGACGATCCGATGTTGCCTTAAACCGATCACAAATAAGATTTCCTTCTCCATTGTACCCTTAAGCATATCCGGCAAGGAAACCAACTTTTGCCCTGCTTCAGCCCAACAATGAGGCGTTCTACACTTTCTTCCATACAAGGCTTCATATGGAGCCATTTGTATACTCGCTTGAAAGCTGTTATTATAAGCAAACTCCACTAAAGGCAACTGTTTCTCCTAAGAACCTTGGAAATAAATAACACAACATCTTAACATATCCTCTAGAACTTGGATAACTCGCTCCGACTGTCCATCTGTCTAAGGATGGTACAAGGTACTAAAATTCAAACGTGTACCCAACGCTTGATGTAGACACTCCCAAAAGCTCACTGTAAACCTCGAATCCATATCCGACACTATAGATTTAGGTACACTATGCAACCTCACAATCTCTACAATGTACAACTCTACCAGCTTATCCAACGTATACGTAGTATGCACAGCTAAGAAATGCGCACACTTCGTAAGACGATCTACAATCACCCAAATGGAGTTCTTCTTTGACGGGGTTAAAGGCAAACCAGACACGAAATCCATCGTAATCCTTTCCCATTTCCATTCTAGTATTCTCAAAGGTTGCAACAGCCCGGAAGGAAATTGATGCTCAGCTTTCACATGCTGGAAAACCATACACTTACTCACAAAATCAGCAACATCCTTTTTCAACCCAACCCAATAGTAGTCGTATTTCAACCCACGATACATCTTTATACTACCAGGATGCATATCAAAAGAACTGCTATGAGCCTCAGTCAAAATAGTGCGCCTCAGCTCAACATCCTTCGGCACAACTATTCATCTTTTAAAGCACAAAACACCATCATTCTTGAAACAAAAATTTGTTGCATTACCATCTGTTATATCCTGAACATGAAACACCAAAGAATCATCAAGCAAATGCTTCTCCTTAATCAACTGAACCAAAGAATGTTTCACTTGTAATTCAGCTATCAACCCACCATCACGCGATATACTCAACCGAGCAAACATCGCCCTCAACTCTACAACCACCTTCCTACTCAAGGCATCGGCCACAACATTGGCCTTCCCAGGGTGATACTCTATCGTCAGGTCATAATCTTTAAGCAACTTCAACCATCTCTGTTGTCTAAGATTCAACTCTTTCTGAGACATCAAATACTTCAAGCTCTTGTGGTCTGTGTACACTGTAAAGTTTTCACCGTAAAGGTAATGCCTCCAGATTTTCAAGGAAAACACCACCGCAACAAGCTCAAGATCATGGGTAGCACATGCACCTTAAATTTTCTAGATGCATATGCCACAACCTTCCCACCTTGTATCAACACACAATCTAGACCAACATACGATGCATCACTATAAACTCGAAATTCCTTACTCGATTCAGGTTGAATCAAGACAGGAGCTTGTGTTAACGTTTCCTTCAACTCCTCGAAAGCTTGTTGTCTAACATCCGTCCACTCAAAACGAACATTCTTTTGCAACAACTTGGTTAACATAGCAGCAATCTTAGAGAACCCATCTACAAACCTTCAATAGTAACCCGCCAAACCAAGGAAACTACGAACTTCCGTCACCAATTCCGGCGTCCTCCAATTCATCATCGCCTCAATCTTATGTGGATCAACCCAGATACCTTCGGCCGACACCACATGTCCAAGAAAGATAACTTCCCTGAGCCAAAACTCGCACTTACTCAACTTGTCATAAAGTTGATTTTCTAACAACACTTGCAACACAATTCGCAGATGCTTATCATGATCCTCCTCGGTACGAGAGTACACGAGAATATCATCAATAAACACAACCACAAACTGATCCAAAAACTCATGGAACACTCGATTCATCATGTCCATAAATGCAGTCGGTGCATTAGTCAAGCCAAACGGCATCACCAAGAACTCATAATGCTCGTACCTAGTACGAAAAGCTGTCTTAGGCACATCTACATCCTTTACATTCAACTGATAATATCCTGATCTCAAATCAATTTTAGAAAACACTGAAGCACCTATAAACTGATCAAACAAATCATCAATCCTTCGCAGTGGATACTTCTTCTTAATCGTCAACTTGTTCAGTTGCCGATAATCTATACGCATACGAATTGTGCCATCTTTCTTCTTCACAATAAAGACCGACGCACCCCAACGTGAAACACTAGGTCTAATAAACCCTCGATCTAGCAACTCCTGAAGTTGCGTCTTCAACTCCTTCAGCTCCTTAGGTGCCATTCTATAGGAAGCAATAGACACTGGAGTTGTATTTTGATACAACTCTATACCAAACTCAACCTCTCTATTCGGTGGCAAACCAGGCAACTCTTCCAGAAATACGCCCAGAAACTCATGTACCGTACGTATGTCCTGTACACGCACTTCTTTTGACCCTAGATTCATCACATAAGCTAAGAAAGCTTCGCAACCCAACTCCATCAAACGACTCGCTTCAAGAGTCGATATTTAATTGGACAAGAATTTCACATTCTCGCCTACAATTACCACTTCATAATCATCAGAAAGTTTCAAGGTAACTCGCTTAGCATCAAAATCAATCACAGCCCTATGTTCAGTCATCCAATCCATCCAAAGGATTGCATCAAAACCATAGAAATGTAACTCCATTAAATAAACTATAAACGCATGGACTTGAACAGATAAAGGACATCTCCTAAACAATCTTCTTATAACAACAATTTCACCAAAGGAATTAGTTACAGGCATTCCCACATCTAACAACTCAATATGGATATCAAGCAAATGTGCATGCTCACTCAAAATATATGAATGTGTAGAGCCAGAATCAATCAAAGATAACAATGACAAGGATTGCAAAGTGAAAGTACCCGCAATCACATCGGTGTCATTGCATCCCTCGCGGTGTGCATACACCCTCGTAGGACCACCACCCTCAAGTTGAACAGCTACAACATGTGCTACAGCTCTCTGTCCATCCTCCCTACGCTGGAAGTTTCCACGACCGCGCCTACGGCCTCATTACGGTGCAACAACAGGTGCTCTACCCTGACCACCTCTAGCCAACAAAGGAGAATCATGCCTTAGATGATCAGCCGATCCACAACTCCAACAAGAGTTAGCAGCCATAGCTGAAAGAGCATGTCCCTCACGACCCAAACAAGGACAGTCCCCCCTCAAATGCTCACGCGATCCAGAAACTCAACAGGCATTTTGCTCAAACCCCACCCTATTACCTTGAGGTGGCACACCACGCCCAACATTACCTTATCTCGGCTCAAGTCGGTACCTACTATCACGATGCCTCTTAAACTGTCCACCACCTAGACCAGAATCTGTAGCTCTCTTACCCGAACTAGCATCACCCACGTGAGAGGACAAGCCCAAACTCTGCTCAATATCCTTAGCTCGCGTCACCAACACATCAAATTTCGTGTAATAAGTGGCCAACATGAAAGTCTTCACTTCTTGCATCAATCCGTAATGGAAACGGTCGCAACGATGCCTCACTTGGCACCAACTCAGGGGCATACTAGCTCAAACGAACAAACTGAACCTCATACCCAACCACAATCATGCTACCCTGAACCAAGGACATAAACTCGTGTTTCATTTCATTAAGTATCTAACTCCTAGATACTTCTTCTTCAAAGCAGCTTGGAAGAACTCCCAATCCACTTTATTGGGCTTCATAGCCGCAGTTACAGTCGTCCACCAACTGTGAGAATCACCTTGCAACAATGAAACAACACATCCCAGCTTACGTGCATCATTATACCCCATTTGATCCAAAATCCATATCGTACTGGCCATCCAAGCCTCGGATGCCTCGGGCGACAGACCACGATACTCAACGCCTCCCAAACTATGCAAGTGTTCTAACGGCAATCCCATTTTCCCACCAACAGGTGCTTGCACTTGCACTCTAGCAACAGCAGGCTGGAATGCTCCAGTCATCGCCTGAACTAGAGGCGTCAAATCTCCCAACACAGGCCTAGCATGCCCACGTTGTCCTTGCTCCTCACCCTCGGCTGGTGGCGGTGGAGGAGGTAAAATCTCACCAGGAAGAACCTCGTTCTCCTGATTTCCCTGCTCATCAGCACGAGCAATCGTACCCGAATGTAACTCTCTCCTTGATCCCATTGTGATATTATATTTAAGGCATGATAACAAAACAAATCAAGAAATCGGGCCCACTTAAAGCAAGGATCCAAGACTTTGAATTCAATTTAAAAACACTTTACTATAGTAATAAGGCAATGAGTATCCCAATTTCCCCCAAACATAGCATAAGGCATACGGCATACGTATCACAAGCACCATGCATAGAAATCAATCAGATTCAGCCCATAACATCATCATGTATAAGAAAATTTACACATACATCACATTCATCATTTTCATTTACTCATCAACAACATGATTATAACAACCACCGTGCAAAGAAAACATCATCATTCATTTAGAATTACATCGTATCAACTTACCAATAACTTACCGTCATCCCAATCTTTCGAAACCTAGCTCTGATACCACCAAATGTAACCCCCTCGACTCGATCTGGGAAAAAGACCGAACCGAACGGGTCACACAGGGAATACTAAAGCAAACCGAGAAGTTTACCTCAGTAAATGACCTTAATTTTTTTACATTTTATCTTTTATAGATGCTCTTATACCCTCTATGTGATAACCTTCATAGTGGAACAATTTGCAACTTGATCAGACAACGAATAGGGACTCAATTGCATGCAATCACATTTTAGAGACCATTTTGTAATTTTGCCAAAATACAGGGACTTCAACCAATTTTAACTTTCTATCCTTTAATTAATCATATTACATGTATCTCTTTCAAGTATCAGCTCCAAACAATCATCCAAACTCATTTAATTACAACCATAACATTCGTAGACTAAAACGTAAAGAAACAGAACATTCAATGATACTTTTAACCAATTTACCAGCTGGCTGTATCATACCCTTAGATCCAGTATTGATAGGCCCTCGACAAACACATATCCAAGATTCAAAGATAGAAGGCATGTACCGATACCCTCTCGAACCGTACCGATACACCAGAAACCAATAGCTAAAACCCGTATCAGTACGCCCCTGTATATTGATATGCCCCTTCATTTTCGTAGAGACTGTATCGGTACTCTTCCCTACCGTACCAGTACACCAAGCCTAGAATGGCTTACTCGTACCGATACAGTTTCTCGAGTACCGGTACGCCTGTACCAAAAATGCATTATTTTGCTGGTTTTTCATACTTTAATCTATTCTAATGCATTCCAATGTACTTCCAGCATGCTTATAACATATTTAAACATCAATCCTCAATCAAACATATCGATATCATCAACTTGGCATAGAGATGTGCATCATTTAAATCTATAGGTATGCTTCCTATGCAAATAAGCCACTCAAGAGTCAAAACTCAAACCAAAGCACAATTCATCAAATAAAGGCCTCTTACAAGTTTAAAACCATTAAGCAAACATGCTCAAAAAGGGCGCTCATACACATTACCCAAAACACGCTATGGACCTCCCATTGCACTTATTACTCTAGTCCAAATCGAAACATACATTCTTAAGTGAAGTCTCTTGGAATCCCTTGCCTCTTGTTGCCTTCTAAGCTTCAATTATCTACATTGATTGACAAATGAGAGCGTAAGCACACAAGGCTTAGTGAGGAGTGCTCAAAACCAAAAAAACCATCAATGCACTAAAACCATTTTCATGTCCACATTGAAATCTTATTTCAAATTGCTTAACATCATTTGAAAAGCATCATGACCTTTTTAAAACCATGCACTTTCCTTAACAAATCAGCATGTTAAACATCATGCAACATGTGTTATAAACTCAACAGCAAATCCATTGCTAGCACTCAACTTAAGTCTTCCCATGCATAGCTACCATATGCAAAGCTTAAAGAGTAAAACATGTATTTTCATTTTTAAGCATCAAAAACGATATCATAACACATCATCAATTATATTTTCTTACAAGTGATCATCAACATGTTCATTTCTCGAAACCACATCAGATACACGGATTCACAAGTGTTGTCCCAATACTTCATACATTCTCACCGGCATCTCAAGGTTCTCACACGGGAGCTACCCTCCACCGTTGTGACACCCGTGGTGGAGTATTCGGTACACCGTATAAAACCCTCAACACCACTCATCGGTAGATGTATAACCCCACTAACGAGAGACGGGACACCATATACTTTCCTTAATCGTTAGGGTACTTGGATGGAGTATTCGGTACACTGTATAAACCCCTCAACATCCAAGGCGACTTATTTATAGTGCACTCAATCCTATAGCCAGCTAACTATATCTAATTTCATTTATAAACAATTTTCACTACATCACTTGCCAATATAATTCACATTTAACATAAACCTCACTATTTTCAAAGTATTATCAATAAACCACATTTCCAAGCATCAAACCATGCTTCAAAATACAAGTATAATCATATACTTACAAGGATCAGTTACCATGATTAAAATCGTGATTAAAATCAATCTCAAATCAATCAAAACAGTGTCATAACAAATATCTTGAGAAATCATCTTCCAAAACTTGATTTAGCCATTTCCATCAATTAAATTATCAAATCCTTTTATTAAACATAATTAGAGAGCCAAAGACTTGGGAATTTCAATAAAGAACCTTGATTAGAGGAGAGAAAAGAAAGATCACCTCTAACACAAGCTTTCCCCTTGATTTGCAATGATTTTGAAGAAATCCTTCAAGAAAACTTTAGCTAGTTGATGTAGAAATCCATGGGCATCATTTAGAAATCAAAAGTAGATGAAATGAGATAAATCTCTGGAGATTTTAGTGATGAAAAGGTAGTTTGGTTGCTGGGAAAGTTGAGAGAGAAGTTTAGAAGAAAAGTAGTTACGTAATAAAATGTTTAGCCTTTTAAAAAATCATTTTTATCACTTCACATTTAATAAATCATTTGAAACACAAAATAAAGGGAATATTTGATAACACCTTGGTGTAATATCTCCCTAAGGATTATTGGTTTTTGCTCTCTTCTATTTAGTCATTAAAACGAAATTTGAAATTTTTACAAACTAGTCACCATTTTAAAAATTCCAATAAAATCAGTCCAATTTCACCAAATTGAACTCTCCAAAACTTTCAAAACATTATTTTAAGATTATAAAATATTTTTCCATATTTTATCTCCCTGAAAAACCATTTATTTCAAATTAATCCCGAAACTATCATAACTCACTCGAACCGATTCACCAGAACCTCTTAGCCAAACCCGACTAACTTCTAAGCCCAAAATCGGGGTGTTACACCAAAGATCAAGAACAAAGCCACCAAGATGGCAACACCAAAGTAGATTTTTAGGAGTTAGCCTGCATTTGCATTTTAGATTAGTTCATTTTGTTTTATGCATTGAGGACACTGCATTCTTCAATTTTGGGGGTGTTAGTGCCCATAGTTACACATTTACATTAGCATTCAGTAATGAAAAAAAAATCTATGGCATTTAGTTAGGTCAATGACGGTTCTATAAATAAAATAAGGATGTCCGATGATGAGAACTTAAATTATATGCTTGTGAATTGATTGAATGTTTATGACTATTGAGATTGGTAGAACTGCCTATAAGACTTGATTCTCTGTTATGTAAGTGCTACACGATCGCATGCTCTTTATGCTTATAAAGGTTAGATGATTTTTGGTGAAAGAACACTCATATGCCTTAGATTAAAATGTATAGAATGAACTTTAAAGAAAAATGAATGCTTAAAGGCTTAAGTAGTTCTCTTTGTGTTGAAGTATGAATAAATGCTAAATCATAGCTAAGTGGGACCCTCCGCTTTGGGTTGTTTTGCCTGGATATTGTACTTAAATAAATGGCAACAACATCAAATGAGTGAATAAAAGTTGTCACAGGATTACTCTATTTATCGGCTCGGGGTGAGATGTTTACTCCATACTCATCTAGAGTTAGGGACGATAGTTGCGATGAGCTGACACCCCTCAAAGCACATAAAAAAGATAGGGAAGACTTGAGAACTTAACCACTTATTTTCTAACTTTGTAAGCTTGAAAATGATGTTGTCATCACACTTGCATTCCTTAGGATCTTGCCCTATAGGAGTAGTTCTTAAAATCTTATGATGTTTTTCATGTTGAAGCCTATATATTCTGTAACCCCCTTAACCCGGCCTAGACGGTTGACCCGAATTAAGAAAGTCACACGGGGAAAACCAAAGTCAACCCGAAAGTCAACCTTGATTAACGACCCTTTTTTTTTCTTTTAACCTTGTCTAGATGCACTTTAGACCTAATTGTGATCACACAAACATCATACCAAAAGATCACAAACATCAGAGATCAAACAGGGACTTAATTGAACAATTTACAACTTTAGGGACCAAATTGTAAATTCTGATAATTATAAGGACTTAACCCAAATTGAAGTTACCATCTTGAAATTAATCATATTTCATGCCTCTCTGTGAAATTTCAGCTCAAAAGGACTTCCCAAACTCATACAATTGCACAAACAAGTTTCAGGACCAAAACGCAAACATTCCAAAACATATAACTGCCAATGTCAGCCCCCAAAGGTCACCCGTTCCGAAACAGGCATAGCCCGTTCCGAAACTCGGGGCCGTTCCGCAACGCGTATCGAAACGGGGGTCTGGCAGTGGCCTTTCCGTTTCGGAACGGCCCCTCCCGTTTCGGACGCCTGGGCACAATTAAGGCACCCGTTCCGAAACGGTAGGTGCTGTTCCGAAACACCCTGCACAGATTGCCTAAAAATGCATACTTAAACATGCAATTGACCAACCAATCATGCTCCAAATGCCACCAAACTTTGCCAACATGCAATTCAACATATATGAGACATACTTGCATCAACAATTCATCAAAACATCCACATATATGAAAAACCCCAAATCTATAGGCATGCTTCCTACACAAGTAAGCCATTCAAGCATAAACTTCCAATTCAAGCATATAGAGGCCAACCACAAAAACCAGCATTCTCACAACATTCAACATACTTAGGGAGTTCAAAACATCTCCCAAAACATACACATAGGTCCCCCATTGCCAAATTACCCAAAAGCTAAAATGTACTTAGAAAACCTTCCATACTTAGAGCTTTGTTTCCACTTGGATGCTTGCCCTCCTTGCTGCCCTCAAGTACTCTAATGCTCTGCATTATTGAATTAAGAAAACGGAAGAGAGCGTAAGCAAAAGCTTAGTGAGGAATGCTCAATAAAACCATCCAATAATGCATTAACAAAACATTTATAAATCATGCTTCAAATCATCATTTACACATGCTCAAAAGCATACTTTTACAAGCATCTCATGCTTCATTTCATTACATGTCATATTGGCCACAAGTGATACAATTCATTTCTTTGAAAACAAGTTCATCAACTTTCACCCCAAGGACTTTTAAACACCTTGGACCCCAAGGACTTTTAAACACCTTGGCCATGGACTTTTAAACACCATGATATAAGTTACCTCAAGGACTTTTAAACACCTTGACCCCAAGGACTTTTAAACACCTTGGCCATGGACTTTTAAACACCATGAATTGAATTACCTCAAGGACTTTTAAACACCTTGAACCCCAAGGACTTTTAAACACCTTGGCCTATGGACTTTTAAACACCATAGAATGGACCACACAAGGACTTTTAACCACCTTTGTGTCCGTAACAAGAACCATCCAAGGACTTTTAACCACCTTGATGTTCTTAAGTAAACAAGGCTCACTCAAGGACTTTTAACCACCTTAGTGACCTTAACCTTTTCAAAACCTCACTTGCCAATATACATCATTATCATCAATTAATCCACTGTTTTAAAGCATTAAATCAAGCCATATTCATCATGCACTTAAAAGCATCAAACCACATTTAATCAATGTTCAAAATAAAGGAACTCTTACCTTGAGCTTCCTTTAACATATGGCTTATCAACACAGCAAATACCATGCTAAATCATGCTTTCAAAACAGTAATCAAAACATGCAAATAACCACATTGCATCACAACAAAATCATGGCCACCACTAGAGAGAATTTCCGAAAACTTACACTAGAGCTTAGCAAAGTTGTTTAGACTTAAACTAAGCTCCCAAGATATTGGTTTCAAAGCCGAAAACCCAATTTCACTCACCGATTCCACTTCGCCTCAAGCCAAAGCACCAAATCAAGCCTCCGGATCACCACCACTTGGATCCAAAGATGCCTCCCCTGATCAAACACATTAAAGCAGAGATTTAATGCATCATCATGCATCAAAAGCTTCAATGAAAGCACTCAAACTCGCTGCTCTCATTCACACTCCAATTTCGGCCACCAAACACAACCGAAATGGCATCAAAACCACTTCTCAACAAAGCCCAGCCATAAACCAGCAAAACCTAACATCCATTAACACCATCTAACATCTAAAAACAACCTATAAACATCCTTATACCTCCAGCAACATCAGATCCACAAGATCACCACAAAAACATCCAAGAATCACAAGCTAAACTTAGGAAACACAACCTATCCGGGATTGCATTAATCAAAACTCATTTCCTTATCAATTTAGAGTTCATTTAACATCAAAAACACACCTCAAATCACAGATTAATCATATCCAACGAAAATCACCAAAAATCACCAAATCTTGCATTATAAGCCAAGATCCATTTCACCACTTAAAATCCTTTAATAAAACTTCAATTAAGAGTTGAGAACTTGGGAATTTCAGTAAAGAACTGATAGTTTAGAGGAGAAGGACGTTCTTACCTCCAAACTTGTGTTTCTCCACTTTTTGGAATCAAAAACCTTGTTGAATCAACTAGCAAATGATGAGGTTTTGAAGATATGTAGATTAGGAATCAAAAGAATGTTGAAAGGAGGATTTTAGGTGAGAAAATCAGAAACAACTCTCTGGAAAACAAGTGTTTGGATTGAGAGAAAATGAGAGAAAGAAAAATAGAGAAGTTAGTTAAGAAAATAGCCAAATGGCCTTTCCCTCCACTTTTGATATGTTTTAAAATCAGAATAAATCTCAAAATATCTTAGAAAAATCTGGAGAAACTACTTTTGGAATAATAGCTCCTTAAAGATTCAAAGTTTCAACTCTTTATAAAACAGTCACAAAACTTTCAAAAATTACATTTTGGTCACTAGCCAAAATGTCACTCTTCCAAAACCCATTTTTCAAAATTGATTTCACAGTTCACTTAATTATATTAAAAGATGATTTTAGAACATTTTTCCATATTTTTAATGCAACCCGAACTAGGCTTTCCTAATTTCACCTCTTTAGATTCGAACAGCACTTTGACCAAACCGGTCAACGCCCAAAACTTCTAAGCCCAAAACCGGGGCGTTACAACTCTCCCCCCCTTAAGAAATTTCGTCCTCAAAATTTACCTGAAGGAAAGAGATAAGGAAACTGCTTCAGCATGTCTTCCTTCCGCTCCCACGTGGCTTCCTCAACACCGCGATGCTTCCACAGCACCTTCACCAACTCAATGGTCTTGCCACGAAGAACCTTGCTATCCGAATCCAGAACCTTCACCGGTTCCTCATCATAGGTCAAATCCGGATTCAAAACCATTTCCTCCACAGGCATCACATGCAAAGGATCAGATCTATACTTCCGGAGCATAGAAACATGGAACACATCATGAATCTTCTCCAACTCCTGAGGTAACCTCAACCGATACGCAACAGGACCCACACGCTCAACCACCTCATATGGTCCAATGTACCTAGGGCTCAACTTACCCTTTCGGCCAAACCGCATCACCTTCTTCCAAGGCGAAACCTTCAAGAACACACGGTCACCCACCGCATACTCTATCTCCTTACGCTTCAAATCCGCGTAAGACTTCTGCCGATCAGAAGCAGCCTTTAACCGCTCACAAATGAGCTTTACCTTCTCTGTGGTCCCTTTCAACAAAGCCGGCATCGAAACCAACTTTTGACCAGTCTCAGCCCAACAAAGAGGAGTCCTACACTTCCTCCCGTACAAAGCCTCATAAGGTGCCATCTGTATACTTGCCTGATAACTGTTGTTATAAGCAAACTCAACCAAAGGCAGATGCTTCTCCCAAGAACCTTGGAACTCAATCACGCAGCACCTCAACATATCCTCCAAAATCTGGATAACTCGCTCAGACTGACCATCCGACTGAGGATGATAGGATGTACTGAAATGCAACCTTGTACCCAGAGCTTGATGCAAACACTGCCAGAACCGCGATGTGAACCTCGGATCCCTATCCGACACAATCGACTTAGGCACACCATGCAGCCGCACAATCTCAGCAATGTACAGCTCTGCCAACCTATCCAAAGAAAACGTGGTATGCACAGGCAAGAAATGCGCACACTTCGTCAGGCGATCCACAATCACCCAGACTGAATTCTTCTTCGATGGAGACAAAGGTAAACCAGACACAAAATCCATGGTAACCCTCTCCCACTTCCATTCAGGGATTTTCAACGGTTGCAACAACCCTGAAGGAAACTGATGCTCAGCCTTAACTCGCTGACACACCAAACACTTGCTAACAAACTCCGCAACATCCTTCTTCAAACCCACCCAATAGTACTCATCACGAAGATCACGGTACATCTTAGTACTACCAGGGTGCATAGCAAAAGGACTACTATGACCTTCAGTCAGAATAGCACGCCTCAACTCAGCATCAGCAGGCACTACTATCCGACTCCCAAAACACAGCACACCATCATCATTGAAACAGAAATCCGAAGGTCTACCCTCCACGATATCCTGAACATGAGATACCAAGGAATCATCCAGCAACAGCTTATCCTTGATCAACTGAACCAAAGAGGGTTTCACTTGCAACTCAGCAACGAGACCACCATCTTGCGATATGCTCAAGCTAGCAAACATAGCCCTCAGCTCAACAGCTACCTTCCTACTCAAGGCATCCGCAACAACATTAGCTTTTCCAGGATGATACTCAATCGTCAGATCGTAATCCTTGAGCAACTCCAACCAACGCCGCTGCCTAAGATTCAACTCCTTTTGAGACATCAGATACCTCAAACTCTTGTGATCCGTGTACACAGTACACTTCTCACCATACAGATAATGCCTCCAGATCTTCAGAGCAAAAACCACTGCATCCAGCTCAATATCATGCGTAGGGTAATTGCGCTCATGCACTTTCAACTGCCGCGATGCATAAGCCACCACCTTACCCTCCTGCATCAGCACACACCCCAAACCAACATAGGATGCATCACTGTAAACCACAAACTCTTTCCCTGATTCAGGCTGAATCAAGATAGGAGCTTGCGTCAAAGCCGCCTTAAGCTTCTCAAAAGCCTGCTGTCTCGCTTCCGTCCACTCATACTTAACATCCTTTTGCAACAGCTTCGTCAAAGGAGCAGCAATCTTGGAAAAACCATCCACAAACCTTCGGTAGTATCCCGCCAAACCAAGGAAACTACGAATCTCATGAACAGACTTAGGAACTTTCCAATTCATCACCGCCTCAATCTTCTGAGGATCAACACGAATCCCCTCCGCTGAAACCACATGCCCAAGAAACACCACCTCCCTTAACCAGAACTCACACTTACTCAGCTTAGCATAAAGCTGATTCTCCAACAAAGCTTGCAAAACAATCCTCAAATGCTCTTCATGCTCCTCCTCAGTACGTGAGTACACGAGGATATCATCAATGAACACCACAACAAACTTGTCCAGGTATTCATGAAACACACGATTCATCATGTCCATGAAAGCAGCAGGAGCATTTGTCAACCCAAACGGCATCACAAGAAACTCATAATGCCCATACCTTGTCCTGAAAGCTGTCTTAGGCACATCCACATCCTTCACCTTCAACTGATAATACCCCAACCTCAAGTCAATCTTAGAGAACACAGCAGCTCCCCAAAATTGATCAAAGAGATCATCAATCCTCGGCAAAGGATACCGATTCTTGATAGTCAACTTGTTCAGCTGACGGTAATCAATGCACATTCTCATAGTGCCATCCTTCTTCTTCACAAACAAGACCGGTGCTCCCCAAGGTGACACACTCGGCCGGATGAAACCACGATCAAGCAACTCTTGCAACTGCGTCTTCAGCTCCTTCAGCTCCTTAGGTGCCATTCTATAGGGAGTAATGGACACAGGAGTTGTATTCTCATACAGCTCAATTCCAAACTCCACCTCGCGGTTAGGAGGTAAACTAGGCAACTCCTCAGGAAAAACACCAGGAAACTCATTCACAACCCTGATATCTTGCACCCTCAACTCTTTAGAGCTAGGATTCATCACAAAAGCTAGATAGGCTTCGCAACCTTGCCTCAGCATCCTGCTCGCCTCCAAGGTAGACACCACATTGGCAAGAAACTTCACATTCTCACCAACCACAACAACTTCATAATCATCCGCAAGCTTAAGCGAAACCCGCTTGTTCTCACAATCCTCAACAGCACGATGCTCAGCAAGCCAATCCATACCAAGGATCACATCGAAACCATAGAAGGGCAACTCCATAAGATCAACGTGGAAAACATGTTCTTGAACAACCAAGGGACACCTTCTATAAAGCTTCCTAGTCACAACAGTCTCACCAAAAGAACTAGTGACTCGAACACCAACATCCAAAGACTCAACAGGCAAACCAAGCAATTCAGCATGCTCACGCAAAATGTATGAATGCGTAGATCCAGAATCTATCAAAGAAAGCAATGACAAGGACTGCAAAGTAAAGGTACCTGCAATCACATCCGCATCATTCCTGCCCTCTCGCTGAGCATACACCCTCGCTTGGCCTCCACCCTCAGGCTGAATAGCCACAACATGGGCCACTCCACGACCACCTTCCTCTCTCCTCTGGAAATTACCACGGCCGCGCCCACGACCTCTCTGCGGTGCAGTAACAACAGGAGCACGCACCTGATCACCAGCCAACCTAGGACAATCCCGCCTCAAGTGGTCTGCAGAACCACAACTCCAGCACCCGTTACCAGCAGCCGCAACAGGAGCTTGCACCACTCTTCAGCACGAGGACAGTCACGCTTCATGTGACCACGTGAACCACAGATCCAACAAGCACTCGGATCAGCTCTAACATTGCCTCCTCTAGCAGGTGCACCACCACCTCTCTTAGCTGAAGACTGATACTTCTGATCACGTCCCCTCTTGTTCCGTCCACCTCCGGAACTAAACTCAGCTGATCGCTTCCCAGCACTTGCTCCAGCACCTCTCACAGATAAACCCAAGTTCATCTCAACATCCTTGGCTCGGCCCACCAACACGTCGAAATCATCATACTCGGCGGCCAGCAAATACATTTTCACATCCGTCTCTAAACCATAACGGAACCTCTCGCACCTTGCCCGCTCATCAGGTACCAGCTCTGGTGCATACTGACTGAGTCGCACAAACTGCACCTCATACTCAGCCACACTCATGCTCCATTGGGTAAGAGACATGAATTCACGCTTCTTCTCATCTAGATATCTCACACCAAGATATCTCCGCTTGAACACATTCTAAAAGAATGTCCAAGTCACATCAGCTTCTGCCATCCCAGCAACAGTGGTTGTCCACCACGTATACGCATCCTTCTGCAGCAAGGACACAACACAACCCAGCTTCTGCACATCAGTGCAACTCATCTGGCCCAAGATTCGCTTGGTACTCTCTAGCCAAGCTTCAGAACTCTCAGCAGACATACCCCTGAACTCAGTCCCACCAAGACTGCGCAAACGCTCCAAAGGTAGTCTAACACCAGCATCTTCCTGATGCCCCGCTCCACGAGCCCCAGCTACTGCTGCTTGAAAAGCACCAGCAATAGCTTGCACTAACATCGTCATATCAGGCATAGCTTTCCCCTGACCAGCCCCAGGTCCAGCAGCTCCAGCGCCAGCTGCAGCTCCAGCTTCCTCAGCCCCAGCACCAGCACCACCACCACCAGGTGGAGGAGGAGGTAACACCGCACTACCCGTGTTTTCCTCATTCTCGTTCTCATTAGGAGCCGTAGCTCACACATTACCTCGTAACTCTCTATGTGGTGCCATACTTTTACCATGCAATCACAACACAAATAAAACAAAGTCAGGCCCAGCAAGGTAAGCAATCCAAGTATTCAAGCTCAATTTCATTTCAAAACAACATCTTTCCTTTAGCTTTGATTTGGCAATGGGTACCCACAACATGCTACATCACAGCACATACTTCAATTGCATCAAAATCACAAGCCATTAAACATGCTTTCACTCAACAAGCATACAAAGCATACATACTTCAATCATGCATACATACATTCCCAATTACTCGAGAACTCAGCTTTTATACCACCAAATGTAACCCCCTTAACCCGGCCTAGACGGTTGACCCGAATTAAGAAAGTCACACGGGGAAAACCAAAGTCAACCCGAAAGTCAACCTTGATTAACGACCCTTTTTTTTTCTTTTAACCTTGTCTAGATGCACTTTAGACCTAATTGTGATCACACAAACATCATACCAAAAGATCACAAACATTAGAGATCAAACAGGGACTTAATTGAACAATTTACAACTTTAGGGACCAAATTGTAAATTCTGATAATTATAAGGACTTAACCCAAATTGAAGTTACCATCTTGAAATTAATTATATTTCATGCCTCTCTGTGAAATTTCAGCTCAAAAGGACTTCCCAAACTCATACAATTGCACAAACAAGTTTCAGGACCAAAACGCAAACATTCCAAAACATATAACTGCCAATGTCAGCCCCCAACGGTCACCCGTTCCGAAACAGGCATAGCCCGTTCCGAAACTCGGGGCCGTTCCGCAACGCGTACCGAAACGGGGGTCTGGCAGTGGCCTTTCCGTTTCGGAACGGCCCCTCCCGTTTCGGACGCCTGGGCACAATTAAGGCACCCGTTCCGAAACGGTAGGTGCTGTTCCGAAACACCCTGCACAGATTGCCTAAAAATGCATACTTAAACATGCAATTGACCAACCAATCATGCTCCAAATGCCACCAAACTTTGCCAACATGCAATTCAACATATATGAGACATACTTGCATCAACAATTCATCAAAACATCCACATATATGAAAAACCCCAAATCTATAGGCATGCTTCCTACACAAGTAAGCCATTCAAGCATAAACTTCCAATTCAAGCATATAGAGGCCAACCACAAAAACCAGCATTCTCACAACATTCAACATACTTAGGGAGTTCAAAACATCTCCCAAAACATACACATAGGTCCCCCATTGCCAAATTACCCAAAAGCTAAAATGTACTTAGAAAACCTTCCATACTTAGAGCTTTGTTTCCACTTGGATGCTTACCCTCCTTGCTGCCCTCAAGTACTCTAATGCTCTGCATTATTGAATTAAGAAAACGGAAGAGAGCGTAAGCAAAAGCTTAGTGAGGAATGCTCAATAAAACCATCCAATAATGCATTAACAAAACATTTATAAATCATGCTTCAAATCATCATTTACACATGCTCAAAAGCATACTTTTACAAGAATCTCATGCTTCATTTCATTACATGTCATATTGGCCACAAGTGATACAATTCATTTCTTTGAAAACAAGTTCATCAACTTTCACCCCAAGGACTTTTAAACACCTTGGACCCCAAGGACTTTTAAACACCTTGGCCATGGACTTTTAAACACCATGATATAAGTTACCTCAAGGACTTTTAAACACCTTGACCCCAAGGACTTTTAAACACCTTGGCCATGGACTTTTAAACACCATGAATTGAATTACCTCAAGGACTTTTAAACACCTTGAACCCCAAGGACTTTTAAACACCTTGGCCTATGGACTTTTAAACACCATAGAATGGACCACACAAGGACTTTTAACCACCTTTGTGTCCGTAACAAGAACCATCCAAGGACTTTTAACCACCTTGATGTTCTTAAGTAAACAAGGCTCACTCAAGGACTTTTAACCACCTTAGTGACCTTAACCTTTTCAAAACCTCACTTGCCAATATACATCATTATCATCAATTAATCCACTATTTTAAAGCATTAAATCAAGCCATATTCATCATGCACTTAAAAGCATCAAACCACATTTAATCAATGTTCAAAAACAAGGAACTCTTACCTTGAGCTTCCTTTAACATATGGCTTATCAACACAGCAAATACCATGCTAAATCATGCTTTCAAAATAGTAATCAAAACATGCAAATAACCACATTGCATCACAACAAAATCATGGCCACCACTAGAGAGAATTTCCGAAAACTTACACTAGAGCTTAGCAAAGTTGTTTAGACTTAAACTAAGCTCCCAAGATATTGGTTTCAAAGCCGAAAACCCAATTTCACTCACCGATTCCACTTCGCCTCAAGCCAAAGCACCAAATCAAGCCTCCGGATCACCACCACTTGGATCCAAAGATGCCTCCCCTGATCAAACACATTAAAGCAGAGATTTAATGCATCATCATGCATCAAAAGCTTCAATGAAAGCACTCAAACTCGCTGCTCTCATTCACACTCCAATTTCGGCCACCAAACACAACCGAAATGGCATCAAAACCACTTCTCAACAAAGCCCAGCCATAAACCAGCAAAAACTAACATCCATTAACACCATCTAACATCTAAAAACAACCTATAAACATCCTTATACCTCCAGCAACATCAGATCCACAAGATCACCACAAAAACATCCAAGAATCACAAGCTAAACTTAGGAAACACAACCTATCCGGGATTGCATTAATCAAAACTCATTTCCTTATCAATTTAGAGTTCATTTAACATCAAAAACACACCTCAAATCACAGATTAATCATATCCAACGAAAATCACCAAAAATCACCAAATCTTGCATTATAAGCCAAGATCCATTTCACCACTTAAAATCCTTTAATAAAACTTCAATTAAGAGTTGAGAACTTGGGAATTTCAGTAAAGAACTGATAGTTTAGAGGAGAAGGACGTTCTTACCTCCAAACTTGTGTTTCTCCACTTTTTGGAATCAAAAACCTTGTTGAATCAACTAGCAAATGATGAGGTTTTGAAGATATGTAGATTAGGAATCAAAAGAATGTTGAAAGGAGGATTTTAGGTGAGAAAATCAGAAACAACTCTCTGGAAAACAAGTGTTTGGATTGAGAGAAAATGAGAGAAAGAAAAATAGAGAAGTTAGTTAAGAAAATATCCAAATGGCCTTTCCCTCCACTTTTGATATGTTTTAAAATCAGAATAAATCTCAAAATATCTTAGAAAAATCTGGAGAAACTACTTTTGGAATAATAGCTCCTTAAAGATTCAAAGTTTCAACTCTTTATAAAACAGTCACAAAACTTTCAAAAATTACATTTTGGTCACTAGCCAAAATGTCACTCTTCCAAAACCCATTTTTCAAAATTGATTTCACAGTTCACTTAATTATATTAAAAGATGATTTTAGAACATTTTTCCATATTTTTAATGCAACCCGAACTAGGCTTTCCTAATTTCACCTCTTTAGATTCGAACAGCACTTTGACCAAACCGGTCAACGCCCAAAACTTCTAAGCCCAAAACCGGGGCGTTACATATTCTGAGGACTGAAATTCTGCCATAGCTCTGTAGTGATCTGATTTTATGTTGTAGCATTTGTCTGTTTGTTTTTGTTCATTGTTTGAGGACAAGAAATAGCTTAAGTTTGGGGGTGTGTTAACCTTGTAAAAGGTTAACATTTTACGCCCTTTTACTTAGGTTATTGTATGAAATCAAGCCTATTTCATCTCATTTCATAGCATATAGGTACATTTAGCTCATGTAGTTGCATTTGGTGTTGTTGGTTATGTTTTCTTTGATTATTTGCTTGAATAATGCTACTTGGAAAGGTTTTGGTTGTTGTGGTGATGTGCAGGAAAATGAGGAGCAAAGCAGGGCAAAGGAAGAATGCTATAACATTTTGGATACCATTTATGGGTACACTAGAGGACAAGTAGACGAGAAAACTGTGCAGCCTGACACGTGAACCAATCAACCAGCTATGAGCCCACATGTGAAGGGAATATTCCCTTTGAATTTATGGCACAAAACCCTAGGAGCCCCCACTATATAAAGGATAAGACACCCACATTAAAGGGAGAGCCAGAAAAAAGAGGATATTTTGGTGAGCTAAGAAATAGAGAAAGGCGGCTCATTTCCTTCATCTTCTTCGTGTGGTGTTCTCCATTGTTGAAGCTCCAATGAGTGTTCATGCTAGCCTTTGAGAGAAAAAGCAAGCTTAGAGAAGTTCACGGTAGTCTAAGGCGGCTTGGGAGTTTCTTTTCCTCTAGTTGCTTTTGTTGTTTCATTTCTTATTATTCTGATGGGTTGTCTTAAACGGATGAATGTGGATGATATTTTCCCAGCCATGAACTAATTTTAAGTGGCTTGGGCTTGTTATGGATGTTTATGTTTAAGTTTGAATGAATGTTTGGTTTGCTTTCTTACCTTTTACATGTTTTGTCCATTGTTTGTTTACCCTAAACTTGTAAGAGCTTTCGAGAGTTAGCCTTAGCTTAGGTGTTAGATAGCTTAATATTCGAGACAGTTAGGCTTAGATCCACGTGGAAAATGAGGGTTTGATGCTGAGAGGTAAAACCCTAACTCACCGTAGAAATAAGGATATATTTTCAACGACTAAAAGGAGTAGAACTTCATCGATAAGTAGCTTGCTAGGGTTCACGCTGAGAGGTATTGCCATAGTATTCTGGTTGTCAGGTTTCTTGCTAGAGATAGTTTAGAAACACCTCAGTAAACTCTGTCGAGCATGTATTGGTTAAGGTAGTTCTAGGCATTCTTAGGGTTTAGACATAGACGTCCTTAGCAAGCCCAACCTATTATTCCATTAGAGAGTTTCGTACGTGTGAGAGGACCCTTGAAGTTTCCTTGTTTTGGTTCAGTTTTACTTCTGTTAATTGTTATCGCATTTCTTACCCTGTTCCCAATTGCTATCACATTTCTTCACATGTTTCCATTTGCTATTTCATTTATATTTTAGTCTTTACTTGTGTGCTTAAACTTAACTTGAAATACCTCCAATCCATGTGGAGACGATACTCACTCATCACTTTACTACTTATCTCGACGTGTATACTTGCACTATTTACGTATCATTTATAATACACCCTTACACGCAACAGGAAGCAGATTCAGTGTGGCGCGGGTGCATGGGAGAGCTATGCACTCGACCCTGGAGCTGGTGCATGCCAACGCCCAGGTGGCGGCGTGTGTGGTGTGTGCATTGGCCTCCGGTTTCCAGACAATGATGAAAAACTCTAGATCCGCACTTTTTCTGCCGCTGAGTCCAATGGCGGTGTCGGTTTCCGGTGGAGGATGGTGGATCATGGTGTTCCAAGCTATGTCATTTCTTCTTTTCTCTCTCTATGATGAACGGTGACATGGCGACCATGGTCGAACTCATCTCGACGAGCCGAAGTTGATGGTGGCGGCGGTATCAGCCATAGACGACCAACCAACGACAGAGATGGGTTGAAAGCTCCTCCTTCTCTCTAAAATAATTTCTTTCTCTTTATCCTCAATTTCAAATATGATTTCTTCTCTCCTCTAACAAGCCAAATTTGTTCTCATTTAATGCCCAAGAACCACCAATGGGTAAACCACACCAAGACCATCAAACTTTTCAAAACTTACACCTTGGTCTCTAAAACTACTAAAATTGGACTTTAAGCCCCAATTCCTCATATTTAGCTCTCAAACAAGACGATTAAAATCCCACATTGATATCTGAAACTCGAATCCATGATCCAAACTTTTGGCCCGATAATTAGGTCGTTGCATTTTAGATTAAAAAAAAGCTCCTTCAAAATTTCAAAGAATCATGAATGATATTTTTAATCCATACTCTAAATTTACAATTGTTTACATTGATGATGTATTAATATTTTCGGAAAATTTTAAAAAAAATACTTTAAACATTTATCAATTTTTGTCAAAATAATCATGAATAATGATTTAGTGGTTTTTAAATCTAAAATAAATTTTTTTCAACAAAAATTAGATTTTTAGGTCATTATATTATCCAATGGACAATTTCCCCAGTAGAAAAATCTATAGAATTTGCTAGCAAATTTTCAATCAAATTCTTTATAAAGTCCAGTTAGAAAGATTTTTAAAAAGATTTTTAGAAAGCTTAAATTGTGTCATAGACTTGTACCCAGGTCTTAGTACGTTATGTAAGCCTTTATATGAAAGGCTTAAGAAAAAACCCAAAATCATGAATTGATACACATACTACTATTGTGGTTCAAATTAAAAAACATATTATAGAATTTTTTTTGTCTCCATTTAGCAAACCCATCAAATGTAAAAATAATTGAGATAGATGCGTCAGAAATAAGATATGGTGAGATTTTTAAGTAGGTCAAAAACGAAAAGGAACATATAGTCAAATTCACATATGGACATTGGAATCTAGCTCAGCAAAATTGTAGTACTATTAAAAATTTATCTATTATTTTATGTATTAAAAAATTCTAAAGTGATTTATTAAATCAAAATTTTCTTTTACGCATTGATTGTAAATCAGCAAAAAAATTACAAAAATATGCTCAAAATATTGCTTCCAAACAAATTTTTGCAAGATGGCAAACAATTTTAAGCATATTTGACTTTGATATTAAATTTATTAAACGAAAATCTAATTCTTTATCTGATTTTTTTACCAGATAATTCTTACAAAATATTTTCAAAATTTAAAGAAAAAGGAAAAGGCAAGCTGATTGAAGCATCCTCAAAAAACCCAATATCAGCAAAATCCATCAAATTGTAGTCAAAAATGTTTGCACAAAAACGAAATGAAAAAATTACCTCATCAAAATTCTTAATCAACGCATCACTCCAAGATGCTCAAGACCCAAATGAGTTATCATCTAAAGTACAAAATTAGACTGTTTCTCTCTTAATCTCCAGAAATTGCTATGGCATTTGTCCAAATGAAAGATGAAGGTTCTTTTAAACAGATTGCTACAAAAGCAATAAAAAATTCAAAAAGTAGAGAGATTATTTTTCATAAACCAAAATCTCTTAAAGATATTTTAAAACAACCTATTCAGTAGATTTTTTTTAAAAAAACAAATAATGTTGTCATAAACAACTACTAAAAAAATTTACAATATTTTTCAAAAAAAGAAGTTGAATACATATTGCAATGGAGGATGATTTTCTTGATAAATCTTCATAACTTTTAATTAAACATCTTTTTCATGGTTGTCATTTCATGACAACTATTGGAAAACTCAAAAATACTATATAAATATTTTGATTTTAACAGGATCTGTATCTTTCAAACATTATATTGATCCAAAATTTATAACCCATTTTACAATTCATATTCTCGAAATTTTTATATTATAACTCATTTTACAACTCATATTCTCGAAATTTTTAGACCCGAAGATCGGGGTAAAGGTCCAATGAATTTGATAAAATTTCTGACATCTTTCTCTGAAAAAAAAAACTTATTCACGCATTTCTAATAATAAGACTACCAAACAGTTTATATAATGCATTTCTCATAAATAATCCACATATGAGACATTCTTGGTTAATATGTTTCAAATATGGTTCCTAATAAAAATTTCTCAACTAGTTTTAAAAATGGCGGTCATATTATGGTCCAACTTCTTTTGATATATTGACAAAATATTTCAAGCCCTTTAGCCTAATTTTTTTAAGAAATTCTAACCGAAACCACACCAAAAATATCTTTTTCAGACTATTCATTTTTTCTTCAAATTGTGTATTTCTTGAATAATTTTTTAGGTTTACAGTTATGAAAATAATGAAAAAACAAAATATTACATGGTTAGTCAGAACTTTCAAGATAAAATGGTAGAACAAATTCAATGATGAAAAATATAACTCCAAATATTTAAACAATTTCTTTGCCACAATCCAAGTATTTGCATATAACTCCAAATGCTAGTACAATATTAGCCCAAGCCCAAAACATAAAAGAATACAAAAATTGATGACATAAATGTTAGTGTAATGAGTTTTGAATAAGAAGAATAAGACAAAATTTTCCAGTCATCTTTAATCAAAATAATTGATCTTGCAGATGATAATACCTCAGTCATAATTATCAAAAAAAAAAGATAGTTTTGATTTTACCGATACAAGTAACCAAGAGATAGTTGTGTAAAATATGATAGAAAGATTTTCAAAGATAGTAGAAAGATTTTTCAAAGATGTTAGCAAGATTTTCAAAGAGAAATTGAATGACAAAATTTAGGTCATTCACAAATAATGACGCTATGTTATTCACAAAATTTATCTTGCAAAAAGTCAAAGATGATTGTCAAAAATGCTAGCAATAATTTCAAAGATTGCAGAAAAATTTTCAAAAAAAATATGGATAACTAAACTTTAATGAATATTGAAATTGTAAATTGTAATGGTAAAGATTTCCATTATGTTCAATAAAATATCGAGTGGTGGGAAAAAATAATTGTAAAAGAGGACGATTTTCTCTATAAAAAGCTCTCAACATTGATGTATTCGACACACTCAAATTTTTTCGAACTCAACATAAAAGCTCACATACCTCAAATTACTTCTTGTTTATATTTTTTTTTCAATTTTAAATTAAATTTTAAATTTTATCTATTAAAAAGTTATCTTCAAATTAAATTTAAAAAATCTATCCATCCTCAGATCTATGAGACTTATTTTTAGATATTTTTACTTAATTTTTAGATATTTTTAGTAGTTTTTTTAGTAATATTTTAATATTATTTTTAAATATTTTATTAAATTTAACAATTTTATGTTTTTTTTAAATATTTTTATTTTTAATATTTTCTTAAATTCGTATTATTTTTCCTAAAATTTTAAAGTTATAAATAAAAAGTTTTGGCATCAGTTTTTTAGCCACCATTCATTTTAGGATGAGAATGCAATGCGGTAGTTTGAAAAATGAACTAATAATTTTTTTGAGTAAAAGTCATTAGTCTTACTAAAAGAGAAAAATATCCAAAATTACAATAAGGATTTACAACTGTCATCGTAAACTAAATAAATAATTTGGACATTTTCCTAAAACTAACCATTTTGAATCATACAAGGACCATACATAAAAAAAGTTAAAACTCGTCTAAAAGACTCGGACGAAAAATAGATACAAATAAATTTGACTGCATCGGCATACGAACCATAAAAGAGGATTAAGTTATTGAAAGACCACCGAGAACCGCAAATTAGAGCCGGGAATCGTGAGAAACTATCCACGAGCACAAATCACGTATCCAAATTCAATCTGAGGGTCCAGAGTATGGAAGATCAGCAGGATTACAAATAAGCGCCATCTTAATCAGTTGTAGCGTCGTCAAATTCAACCCTAAGAAAAACATAAAATAAAGAACGACCAAACGACTGAGGAAGAAAAGGAAAACATGCCAAAAGACAGAGATAAATGTGCCACAAAGGCAGAGGAAAACCTGCCACAAAGGCATAGTTATTTTTATTAAAAAATAAAGAAGAAAAAAATTTAACGGTCGGCAACCAGCATCGAAATTGGTACCGCCGTCAGATAAATAAAATTTAAAAAAAGTAAAACTTGCGGCGTTCTATAGACGAAAATTGTTGCAATAAAACCTTAAAGCAAAAAATTAATAAAGTAACTAATAATTTTAGTAACTATGTACTAGGTTGAACAACTTGTTATTATCATATAATAATGTTAGAGACCAAATCCACTCTAATCACAAATATGATTAAGAGAACATCCCTTAAATAAACTTTGGAGAAGGATTCATAAAAATAAAATATATTGTTTTAAAATATGAGAAAAATATCTTATGTACTGGCGGTGGAAAGGAAAAGTTTCGACAAGTGCCTTAGTTTTAAGGTTTAAAGACCCGATTCAGAGTTTAGAGTTTAAAGGTTTATGTAACGACTCAGATTTCAAAATATGTAGGTCGATTCTCCCCAATCGCGGGTCGTGTGTGTTGGGCCAAGATGTTGGGCCCATTGGATGCCCAAGATGATCTCATTCTTGTCTCCATATTCTCCCCATCTCTCCTCTACATCTTTCCTTAGTGACCTAAAGATAAAGATCCAATCTTTGTCATTTTAAATAGAAATTTTGAAAATTGGATTGAGAGTGTTGTAATTTACATTCGAATATCTACATAAAGAGATAAGATTCATCAAAATGGAGGAAGATCAAGTTTTAGGTTTTAGTGGGGATTTTGAGGGAAATGGGTTAGAGGATTTAATCTCGTTTTTTCAGCCCTAGATGAATGCTTCAATTACCATTTCAACCTCCTGCAAGTTGTAATTCGTTTTACAATTTTTTTGTGTAGAGAAAGAGGTAGGAAGGTTTTTCAAGGAGCAGGGGAAAAGGAAGGCTTGAGGGCTTGTCAATAGGCTTTATATACAACTTTTGGAGGAAGGTTAGTACAATACTAACTCCTTGTCTTCATGCACACCTTAAGGGCGATGCTTGTGTATGCTTGGTTTGTTGATTTTGGTGTTTTGAGGTGTAATGAGACTTGTCTATGGCATAATCTGGATTTTATGCTAATAAAATGAAACAGTGGTAGGAAACCACCTAAATCACCTTCCATAATATATAGGTTCGATTTAGGGCTTAACCTTAAAGGTTTGAGTGGGTTAGGGTGATTTCTAAACTCTAGAAAATGAATTTTGAGTTTGAATATCGGTACAGGATGAACTAATACCGGTACCTCGAGTTCTTGTTGAAAAACACTGGTGAAGAGTACCGGCACGGGATTTAACCTATACCAATATGATGTTTAAGCTGTATCGGTACAGGTCAACTCGTACCAGTAACCACTATTTCATTAAATTTCAGTGAGTAAAATCGGTATTGATACGTGTGGGAGCATATCGGTACCCGAGAGGCCATTTTGATACTCATGCTCGAGCACTGTGTTGAGTTGTGTGGGGCTCGATTTGATCAACCAATGTTGCTCACCAAGTGGTGGAGAGGTGGATATTTGGGTGTTAGGGTTTAGGAAGCTAAAAAGAGAATTGACACAATGAATTATAGTGGTTCAACCTTCTAACCAAGGTCTATATCCACTACCTTAGCTCCCCACTAAGGATTTCTCAATCAATCCACTATTGATTCGTCCCCTTTTCTAGGCTTAGGAGGTAACCCTTACACACAATCAAGCTTTCTACCCAAAGCCTTGATTGAAACCCTCTCTTACAAAGAGAAACAAGAAGCAAACTTAAAACCCTCTAATAGGTGTTTGTTTGCACAGTTAAGCACTCACCCAAAACCTAAAACACTTCAGCAAATTTGACAATTTTGGCTCACTAGTGTTTGTCTATACAATAAATGACAATTTAAGCTCTAAGACAATTCTTGATCATTTGATGTTTGACAATATGAGCATTAGCCTTCTCTTGATGCTTGGAGGTCCCTTTTATACTCCCAAATGAGTTTGTAGCCGTTACTAGCCGCTGGGATCATATTGGAGCCGTTGAGGACTTTAATTCCCACCATAAATGCAGTTCTGCAGCTCTCCGTTTCGAAACGCGTGAGCCCGTTTCGAAACGCTCTTTAAGTAGAAAGAGCCGTTGTAGTCTGTCAGGGCATCCGTATCAATACACCCCCTTTCTGTTTCGAAACCCGTATCGAAACGCTATAGGCCCGTATCGAAACACCTGCATTTGAAAGTTGGTTGGGAAATAGCCGTTGGGGTTTATGACCGTTGTGGTCAATACCACGTAGGTGTATCGAAACGGCAGAGCCCGTTTCGAAACGCTGGGCAAAATCCTCATCCAGTGTAAGGCCGTTTCGATACTCGTATCGAAACGTTTTTTGCTACTGGAGACCCCTATTTCGAAACGCCTGGACGGTTTTGTAAAGTTTGGCTTTGAAAAACATGTAAAACCCTTTTAAAAACTTCCCTAAACATAATTTCAAGTTGTTTGGACTTTGGAAATGTTTTAAATACTTTTTAAATCAGTCCAAAACATTTTTCAATTATTATATCAAAACATTAGTTCTACAATCTCCCCCTTTTTGATATAATAAAACTCACTTGAAAAATTGTTTGGGATTCTCCCCCTTTAACTTTAAATATGTGAATAAGAGATTGAAGATATGAAATCAAATAAAGCTCCCCCTTATTCATTTGAAAGTGCAATTTTTCAAACCATTTATCCCCCTTTTTGTTATATCAAAAAGAATTTAAAACGTTAAGTTCAAAATAACAATAGAAGTAAAAATTAACAAAAAAAAAAATTGAATTTGGTTTTAAAATGGCTCCCCCTTACTCAAGCATCATCAAAAATGTTAGTCCAACATATATGATCATCTAGTTGAATAAAATAAAAATAAAACAAATTAAATCAAAACAACTAGATATTTTTACCAACACTTGAACCCAAGGGAGGATGTGAAGCCTTCCTTCTTCAAGTGTTCTTCCTTGTGTGTATGGAGCTCCCCCTCAATGTTTGACTTGTTGAACATCTCCATCACACCTAGCAAAAGACAATCAAGTAATTTTTGGTATCCAAATTGCTTTGGATCCATAAACGTTAGTTGCACAAATTTTAGTCCCCTTAGGAATCCATTTTTCAATGTCATCCTTTTTAATTGAAGTACTAAGTCCTTTTGGGACCCAAATACTTCTAAAACATTTTCCTTTAATAAATCTAGGGGCACTAGATTGTCTAACATAAAAATTTGATTTTCCAAAATTGTTTTTCTTTTCAAGCTCTTTGGAAATCAAATCTTTTTCTTCTTGAACATTTTGAAGCAATTTGTGTAAATCAAAACATTTTAATTCAAACTCTTCAAGTTTTGCTTCAAGTTCAAGTTTGGTTTTAGAAAGCAAATCATTTTGAATTTTTAACTTTGAAATCAATTTGTTGTTTTTCAAAATGTGGCTTTTAAAATCTAAAATCAAATCATCATAGGCATCTTGTAATTCATCAAAGGAATAAGAACATGAAGTAGATGAATTAGAAGTTACCCTTAAATCTTCTTCGATGGCCATAAGGAAAAGGTTGGCTTGTTCATCGTCGGTGGAGTCCTCATCACTCCAAGTAGCCACATGTGCCTTCTTCTTATGGCTTGAAGTGCTTGCCCTCTCCTTTCTCTTGGGTTCTCGTTCAAGCTCTCTCAAGGCTTTCTTCATGAACGGGGCACACTTCTTGAAGAGATGAACTATCTCTTCATCTTCATCCTCCTCTTCACTTGAGTAGACATGATGGCTAGTGGAGGATTTGAGAGCCATGGCACTTGCATTGATGCCTAGCCCTTTGATTTTCTTCTCTCCCATAGCTCTAATTTCTTCCCTCTTCTTCTCATCCTCTTTGTTCTTCTTCATGATTTGATGAGTAAGGAGTGACCCCATAAGTTCATCAAGCTTCAAAGTCTTCAAATTCTTTGCTTCGATGATGGCGGTCCTCTTTGAGTCCCAAGACTCGGGAAGTGAGTAGATGAGCTTTCGAACAAGCTTTTCTTCCAAGATAGCTTCTCCATAGCCTTTGAGACCATTGGTGATGGTGGAGAACCTATCAAACATCTTCTCGATGTTCTCTTCCGGATCCATTTTGAAGTTCTCATACTCTAAGGTTAGGAGCCCAATCTTGGTCTCCTTGACTCCATCGGTCCCCTCGTATGTGACTTCAAGCTTGTCCCATACCTCTTTGGCACTCTCACAAGAAGACATCTTCTCATAGATGGTTGGGCCAAAAGCACAAAACAAGATGTGCAAGGCTTTGCAATTTAGCTCCATCTTCCTGCGATCGTCGGCACTCCACTCCGCTTTGCTTCTTTGAGGCACGAACGGACCATCTTCAACTATATCCCATAGCTTGTAATCTCGTGATTTGATGAAGAACTTCATCTTTGTCTTCCAATGGGCATAGTGGGTTCCGTCAAAGAAAGGCGGTTTGTCGATTGATTGTGCCATTTGAGCCGGTTGATGAAAAAGTGATCGAGCTTGCCGGATCTTCTCAATAGGATGTGAATCCCCTTCGATTAAGCCAAGCTCTGATACTAATTGTTGAGTTGTGTGGGGCTCGATTCAATCAACCAATGTTGCTCACCAAGTGGTGGAGAGGTGGATATTTGGGTGTTAGGGTTTAGGAAGCTAAAAAGAGAATTGACACAATGAATTATAGTGGTTCAACCTTCTAACCAAGGTCTACATCCACTACCTTAGCTCCCCACTAAGGATTTCTCAATCAATCCACTATTGATTTGTCCCCTTTTCTAGGCTTAGGAGGTAACCCTTACAGACAATCAAGCTTTCTACCCAAAGCCTTGATTGAAACCCTCTCTTACAAAGAGAAACAAGAAGTAAACTTAAAACCCTCTAATAGGTGTTTGTTTGCACAATTAAGCACTCACCCAAAACCTAAAACACTTCAGCAAATTTGACAATTTTGGCTCACTAGTGTTTGTCTATACAATAAATGACAATTTAAGCTCTAAGACAATTCTTGATCATTTGATGTTTGTCAATATGAGAATTAGCCTTCTCTTGATGCTTGGAGGTCCCTTTTATACTCCCAAATGAGTTTGTAGCCATTACTAGCCGTTGGGATCATATTGGAGCCGTTGAGGACTTTAATTCCCACCATAAATGCAGTTCTGCAGCTCTCCGTTTCGAAACGCGTGAGCCCATTTCGAAACGCTCTTTAAGTAGAAAGAGCCGTTGCAGTCTGTCAGGGCATCCGTATCGAAACACCCCCTTTCCGTTTCGAAACCCGTATCGAAACGCTATATGCCCGTATCAAAACGCCTACATTTGAAAGTTGGTTGGGAAATAGCCGTTGGGGTTTATGACCGTTGTGGTCAATGCCACATAGGGGTATCGAAACGGTAGAGCCCGTTTCGAAACACTGGGCAAAATCCTCATCCAGGGTAAGGTCATTTCGATACTCGTATCGAAACGTTTTTGCTACTGGAGACCCCTGTTTCGAAACACCTTAGGGCATTTCAAAACGCCTGGACGGTTTTGTAAAGTTTGGCTTTGAAAAACATGTAAAACCCTTTTAAAAACTTCCCTAAACATAATTTCAAGTTGTTTGGACTTTGGAAATGTTTTAAATACTTTTTAAATCAGTCCAAAACATTTTTCAATTATTATATCAAAACATTAGTTCTACACACTGGTATCAAGTGCCTTTTTGTTTCCCCTCTTTGGTGCTCGCATATCGGTATGCAATGGGCGAGTACCTATACTCGTAGTATCGTATCAGTACATGAGGTCGAGTACTAGTATTGCTTGGGTAATCCTCCTGAAATATATTAGTTTGAGCTCGAAGGGTGGAAAATTGTAGACAATGGTCCAATAGACTTCTAATGTTGTAAAAAGAATTGTAAAACTGAGAAACCGAATTAAACCCCCACATGCTATCAGAACGTGTAATAACTTGGTAAACTTTGGATGACATGTTGTAATAGCAACCATAGGGGATCCTTGGTGGATCGTGTATTATTACGTGCTAAGTTAGAGCACTTGTTTGGTAGAGCCATCCTTGATTGTTGAGATCTGGATACCCAGAGAGCGTGTTACAACACCATGAGATGAGACACCGAACGTACGTTTTCGAGGTTGTATGACACCGAAACTCACCCAGAGTGTATGTTCCCGATGCTATGTAACACCAGACCTCACTCAGAGTATACATTCTTAAAACTGTGTGACATCGGGCCTCACTCCATGTTTGTGGATTTATGCATATGTTTTTTTTATGAGAGTAATGTATATTTTTCTTGCTATGTGTTTATACGGCAAGAGGTAGCGCGATATGGTTTTATGTTGTCATGTCATCATCTCTAGCTACTTGCTCATATTTATGTTTTGCATGAAACATAGTAGAGTGGAAGTGTATCCACTGAGCTTGTTAGCTCAGTGTCAGGAATCGTTGTTTTCATTCGTAGGTTAGTAGGTTAGCACGTTGCATTGGAGGATCACCATCAAAGTAGGATTTCAGCATCGACTTGTTCTGAGTACAGTACTTAGATTTGTGTGGGCTATCTATTCGTAGGACCCTATGATTTTGGATTTTGGATTTTGGATTTATAACCCAAGTCGAATGCTTTTACATTTGTAATTTAATGGAGCTCTCATGTAAACGTTTTAAATGTTTTAACATGTTTTGGACTAAAAGAACTTTGAATGAAATGGTTGTGGATGGGGCTAAACTAGGTCAAATTTTGTTATTACTTGTTGGGCTTGAGGCCCAAATGTGGCACTGGATTCGGGTGTTAAAGTTTAAGGGTAGTGATTTAAAATTTAGGGTTTATAGATAGAATTTAGGGTTTAGTTTTTATGGTAATATGGTTAGGGATTTATATTTTAACTTATAAATCCTAAAATTTAACCTTAAACCCTAAGTTCTAACCACATCCCCTAAATGCAAAACTCATCCACTAAAAGTCCTAAACACTAGACCCTAAACGAAATCCTTAAACCCTAAAATTAAGGTGCTTGTGGAAACATAGTTTCTACACGCACTTGTGCATGGAATAATTACCCTTCAAAAATAACATGAATAAAAAGGCATAGATTATTGATAATTATTCAATGCACAAGCGCTTGTATAAACTTTGTTTCCACAAGCGCCTTAGTTTTAGGGTTTAAGGATTTTGTTTAATGGTTTAAGTGTACTAGTTTTGAAATTTTGGGGTGTGGTTAGAATTTAAGTTTTAGGGTTAAAATTTAAAGTTTATAGGTTAGAACATATATCTCTGACCATATTACTTAAAATCATAATCTCTAAATTATAATCTCAAACCCTAAATTTAACTCTAAACCCTAAATTCTAAAATCATACACTTAAATCCCTAAACATTGGACCTTAAACTGAGTCTCTAAATCTTAAAACTTAGATACTTGTGAAAACTTTTCGTTTTCACTACCAATGACTCAGATATTTTCCCATAGATTATTCATTACCTAAAAATAGATGGAACATTTTCACTATTTTCTTGGACTATTTAATTTGTAAAAATAATTGGGCTTTTGATCGAAAGAGAAAACGTGCTTGGGGCTAGACATTGGATGAAGCCTTTTTAAAGTTGAAACCTTAAATTTTTAGGATTTGGTTCAAGTCAGGTAATTTCTTTCAGAATAAGCTTACCTTTTGTCATAATATTTGCTTGTTTAGTTCGTTAAGATTACCTTGAATATGTAATCTCATATTCTCAATAGTTCCAAGATTCTAAAAATATAAAGATAGTTCCAATACGATCCGCTCTTTAGATAATGATTGATTTTCAAGATAATTTTCATTTTTTTAGTTTGATTGATTTTATCACTTCACTCGTACATTTTTATTGAACGTTAAATAAATATAGTATATATATTGAAAATTATTTTAGCATAATATTTTAAATTAATATGATAATAAAAATTAATTAATTATCCATTATTATATTTAAATATATAATATACTAACTAAATTTAAAAAAAATATATAAATTACATTTTCATAAAAAGTAAAATGATATTTACATACATGTAACATTCTATAACAAAAACTACTTGGTAAAATTTACTCTTAGATGATCGTCTATCCTGTCTATCAAACATTAAAATCTTATATGGACAATGTGCAAAGTTACGACTATCTTAATACCAAAAGTAATAATACATTCTGCGTTATATTTTGGCATGTACATTTCATTTCTTATGCTTCTGGGTTATAGCTATTAACAACAGTCTTCTTTCATCGTGGTCAGTCTGGTAGCAAAATTTGGAAACTTATGGCTGTTTCAGTGATGGCGACGATGTTTACTTCTATGCTCTTCATCAGAGCTAGAATCTTCATATCTGCGTGATGATGAATGCTTATTCCGACTCTTTTCTCCTTTCTTATGTCGATGAGCATCATCTTCAGATGAATAATGATGCTTATGTCTGTACTTTCCACTCCTATTATTATGCCTAACAGTGACGGAATCTTCTGAATCCGAGTTATAAGGCTTTTGTATGGTCTTTATCCTACGATCACGCCTACCACGGTTTGAATCTTCAGATGAATAGGAATGCTTGTTTTCACTTTTCCTATCATGCCTATAATTCTCATCATCAGATGAATTAGAATGATGCCTTTGTCTGCTCTTTTTACTCTTCCTGTGTCTACCAGCATCCATATCATCCAATGTATAAGGCCTTTGGGTGCTCTTTTTCTTCCTATCATGCCTGCCAGAGTCAGAATCTTCAGATGAATAAGAATGCTTACGTTTGCTCTTCCTATAATGCCCATCAAAGTCCTCCGCAGATGGAGGAGAATGCTTTGTCCTTCTCTTTTTACCAGAACGTTCCTGATTAAAGCCAGAATCTTCAGACGCATGTAAACGCTTTTCTCTGCTTTCTTTAGTCCTGTATTGCTTTCCAGGGTCTTCATCTTCCGATGAATAAGGATGCTTGTGTATTCTCCGTCTCTGATGCCTATCAAACTCTGCACCATCAGAAGAACTTGACACGGAATGATTCTGCTTCTTCTTCTTGGTTTTCTTCTCCTTCTTCGACTTTCTCTCATCATCATCAGAAGTTGAGGACAAGTCATCTTGATTAGGATCCTCTGAGTCCCAACTACTTGGAGACGA
Organism: Hibiscus trionum; assembly: GCA_030270665.1. Lineage (NCBI taxonomy): Eukaryota > Viridiplantae > Streptophyta > Magnoliopsida > Malvales > Malvaceae > Hibiscus > Hibiscus trionum. The sequence continues at coordinate 29,565,225 of BSYR01000027.1, forward strand.
CTTCTTCTTGTGTTTACTCTTTTTTGAGGACTTCCTTTTCTTGGGTTTGCAAGTGATGTTAGTCAGCAAATCAGGGATATTACCCCCACTAAGGAATCCTGTAAATTAGAAAAACAAAAAAGGGGATAACGGTTAACATGAAGTTACTTGGATGTCACGAGCTCAAATTGACGGTCATAGAGTGCAATAGGAAAAAGTATTCACCTCCATACTCATCAAATATATCCTCGGCAACTATTTGTTGGTTGGGATCATCTGGTCGAAATCCACCACGAGGAGGACTCAACCCTGGTTTTTGCTTTAGCTCCCACTTCAAAGGCTGCAAAAAATGGGATATATATCAAAGCAAGAAGCCAATGAATGACAAAGATACATATGAGACAACATGTACTGTTGATTGCTTAGTAGGCATAAACTTCTCTGAAAATATTATAACATTTGAATTTACAACTCTTCATTATAAAATCGACCTTTCAAAATAATAATAGGAGCGACAGAGACAGATCCCATATGTTCAAAAAATGTATAAATAGATGCTACTATTTGGAACAATAAAATGGTTTGAGGATTAAGCTTTAAAATAAGCTTAGACAATTTCAACAAAACCAATAAAGAAGTAATACCAACCTCAGTAGGATCCATTTGAGCCATGATAGCAGTCAAGGGGTCATCTCTTTTCAAACGGCTCTCTTCATTTGGCATTATAGCATCCTTCAATGGACAGTCACGGTCACCACTCTGGTGCCCATAATTTCCACATCTAAGACATTTCACATTACGGACTTCAACAGCAAATGGTTTAACCCTACCAGGAACACCGGTCTCCAGCCTGAAAGTGCCATCATCATGCAAACCAAATCAAATAAAATGTCCATTCACACTATAACAATGCAACTACGAGATCAATATATTTTGCCCTTGTTATAAGATGATTAGTTTTAACATTCCTTGAAACGATGTAGCTTGAGCACCCTTATGCAAGTCAATTTCATTGCATAGTATTGTAATTAAATTCATTTGCAAAACATGACCATGGAAATAGACAACCAAATAGCTTAATTCAGCAATAAACATCTTTTGGTCAAACTGTCTATTTTTTTCTATAAAACGTCAAACATTCTTTGGTTTAACAGCCAAGATCATGTATTGTTTCATCTACCAATGACTAATATTGACTACCGTTGCTACGTACCGCGGAGCATTTTTAAGAACTTCAAACTCTTCCTCTGTCGGTAAAGCTCGTCCAAAAACATCTTTTGGTCTCGATTTCTGTTTCTCTTTAGTCATATTACCTCCACCGGGCAAAGATTCCGGCGGCCTGCAAAATGAAGCAAATAAATTGAGAAAACTATTTCAAAAAGAGGAAAAGCAGCTTAAATTAAAACACGTAAACAAATTAAACGTTTTATATTCAAATAAAAATTACATTGCTGTGGAATGATCATTGGATACGTCGTTGTGCTCAGTATTTTTCCTCTCATCGGCAATCTCAGCCGCTTTGGCACTTTCAGCATTATAACCAGGCGGACGAACATACATAAAGCTAACAGCTTTCATCATCTCCACCTAGGAATTTATTAAGGATTGTTGGGTAATTTAGTCCCCCAAAAGAATAAAGATAGAAAGAAAAATCAACGGAAACCACTTAGATTAAGAAATAAAAACCTTTTCCTTCTCCTTTTTAGAAATTAGAGCAGTCTGGCGAAAGAATTCTTGCTCTTGGGCATACTGTAGCAGAACATAAAAGTACAATACATAGTGTAAGGGCAATTGAAGAATAGATGTATGAAAAGATTGGGGCGAGAAAGAAAGCGACCTCGCGGGCAACTTCCTCGGCACGGCGGCTGCGCTGGGCATGGGTCTGTTCGGCGATCCACTTACGGCGTTGGTTGGGATAGGAGAGGGGGTGCCATGGCTTTTGGTTGAGATAGGAATGGCTCCAGGCGGTGCCTGCTTTTGTCTTGTAATCGACTTCCCCGGAAGAGCCAGGCTTGTCATCGGAGAACCTTTTGCTCAGCCTTATTCCTCCCCCCTCCTCTCCGATTCCATCCATCCTATCAATCACTCACTGTTTCTTCTGCTCCTTCAAATTGTTTCTTCTATTTCCAAAACAGTATCAGATTTCGTTCTTCTATTTTGCTTTCAATCCCAAATTTGCTAGTACCAACTTCGGGAATAGGGATCGGGAGTTCCATTTATTGGGCTGGCCTGCCAACTATTTATGGGCCTAAGGCCTTTATAAAGTTCCACCCCGCTTTTATAATCAAATCAAGGCCGCTGTCATGTAGCTTTTGAAGTTCAATATCTTTTACCTTTATTAGATCAGACAAACTTGATTTGAACGTTATTTGATTCGAAATTTAATATGAACCTGGATATAATAGTTTAAATTTATTAGAAACTCGAAACAAACTAAACTGAAATTATAAAATAAATCTACTCGTTGCCCAATTTTTTGTTTATTTGGTAACTTTAATTGTCATCAATTAGGCGGTAGACTATAATTAACTTTAAAAGAAGGGTAAAATACGTAAATCATCGCTAAACTTTGCTCTTTAACTTATTTTGGTCATAAAATTTTAAAATGTTCAATTTAATCATTGAAATTTATACATTGATTTTTTTTCATTACTCCTCTATTAACCCTCTAACACCATTACGATGTCGACCATAACATGTGAAATTTTTTAATAAACAAAATAGGTCAGAGAGCAAAGTTCACTGATGATTTACGTATTTTACCCATCATTTTTTTATTAATTTTTACTCTATGTCATAACGATGTTAAAGGTTAACAGATGAGTGATGAAAAAAATCAATGTACAAAGTTTGGTGAGTAAATTGAACACTATGAAACTTCAGTGATCAAAATAGGTCAGAGAGCAAAGTTCAGTGATGATTTACGTATTTTACCCTTAAAGAAAAATAAATTTCATTTTTTACAAGCACAAATTAACATGAAACACAAATCTCAATTAAAAGGTTTTCATTTAAAAAGTGATATGCAATTACAAACCAAGTAAAAAAATCAATAAAGACTACTCTTACATATCAAACTTAATTTCATTGAGTTTCTTAATAAAACTTAAAAAATAATAAAGTGAGATCCACTAACTAACCGAGTGGTCAAAGATGTTCATATTGCCTTATCTTGTATGAGTTCGAATTCTAAAATTTACCTTAGGAATGAAATATTTCTCTTCTTAATAAAAAAAATCAATAAAATGGTATCAAAATAAATACAAATATTGTATGCATCAATTATTTAATTGGGTTGCAGTTTAATCCATATAAGAACAAATAAACTTTTAATCTTTCGTAGCTAAATAAGCAATAACAAGAAATTATTAATCTGTTTACTAGTGAAACAAGAAATAAAATATATATATATATATATATATATATATATATATATATATATATATATTTTAAATTAAAATGAACAATTTGTCACGGAGCTAGGACTTTTCTTGTACTTAAAAGAGGATTGAATGAAAAATGAGTTTACTTGGTTTGTAATTGCATATCACTTTTTAGTCGAAAGATTAAGTCAACGTTCAAAATCTAAGCAGCTTAGAAAGAATAGAAGTTGTGGCAAGGAAAACAATATAAAAGAAAGTGGAATGAGTTTAATGTATTCTCTTGTACTTAAAAAAGGATTGAATGAAAAATGAGGTATAGATGAGCTTTTTTACATCTAACGGTCAAGAATGATACAATTCAATGGCTAAGATTAGTCTCTAGATTGAAGATATCCATCTAGAAAATTTTATCCATATCTTACAAGGTTGTCTTAACTGTTGGGAAAGAATCACTCTCAATCATATATAATTTGTTACAATCATGTTGCCAATGATACATTCTGTGAATAGCTTAGTCAACAAGATAGGCATCTTCCAAGGGGTGGGCTCTTTTGGGATGATAGGTGTTGATAGGTCTATGAGCTCGGCCAAAAACTTTATGGCAGCATGAAGTATGTTGGTTTGGGCCCCTTGGTCGTGGGTAGCACGCGGTGTGTGCCTTTCTCGATCATAGGTTGGTCATTTGTGACATTCTCCTCTCATTGGATTTAACGATATCCTCGTCGTTTGTCGGTGATGAAACTTGGCAACCTTGTCCGCAAACTGCCACAAGTCCTCAGCAAGTTCCCAACTGTTGCAACCCTTTCAAGCTTTGACGTTTTTGAAAAATACTTTTAAAAATTAACAGAGTCGCCACCAATCTTTTTTGAAAAAAAGTGTGATTGGATCAATTTTAAAATAGGGTTATATTAATAAAATATTTTTTTATTTTAATAAAACAACGATTTTGGTCTGCGAAAATCATAAAACATTCGGGGGTCGGTTACGCGTGAGGAAGGATTAACATCCCCACGATGCCCAAAATTGGTACTTAATTGGTTTTAAAATCGTTTTCAAAACTAGAATTTACAAGTTCAAAAAAGGTTCGACTTTACATGTCCGTTTAATGAATATTAGTCTATTTTAACGGCCTTATCGCCCGGGAAATGAACTTTAATCACCGCCAACATTTCTGGCGCTAACCCGTCATTCACGTTTGATAAGACGCCACATTAAATTATGTTTTCACTTTTCAAGCAACAAAGAAATTTAAGTGTGTTGAGCATTTTATTCAATTCTAGGTTCGATTATTAAAAGTAGGGGTGGACATTGTCGGGTACCCGGAAAACTGGGTACCCGATTCATCCGGGTACCTCAATAAGCGGCCTGTGTCCCGACCCATTATATCCGGGTACCCGTAAAATTCGGGTACTAGGTACCTGGTTCCTATTTTTTTATTTTTTTAATTCTAAAATTAAAAAAATCAAATGTTAAATACAAAAATATTTAAAAAAAAAATTAAACTTAAAATAACATAATACAAACGTAGAAAAAAAATTAGGGATTTAAACTTAATTTTAGAGTAAAAATATTAAGAAACATAAAATAAAAATATAATTTTAAATATAAAAAATATATATTAAATTTTATCGGGTCGGGTCGGGTACCCGGTAAGGGAAAACTTTAGGCCTGTGTCCCGAGAAATTCGCCGGGTCGGGTAATTTTTTTTCTTTCGAGAATTACCCGACTTTTTTAGGTTCCGGTCGTCGGGTCGGGTCAACCGAGTCGGGTATTTTTGCCTACCCTTAATTAAAAGCCTTAAAACACGTCTAAGTCTTTTATTTCTAAGTTAAGGTTTAAATACGCTTAAGTGTATTTTATTTTTATAAAGAACTTTTTTCAAAAAAAAAAATCTCTATCTAAGATTTAGTCCCTAATCTTAAGTTTTCACATATTTCTAAAACAAGCAAGCAAACATTCTATTCTTTTGAATTTTACTCTTTTTATTATTCCTTTTAAAAGCCTTTTATGTTTTTTTTACTTTTTATTTTCTAAGCAAAAATTCATTTTTTACGTTTTTGTGTTTTACTCATTTTTTATGTTTTTTTTTACCATTTTGTGTTTTCCTTTTTCAAAAGAATTTTTATTCTTTTTAAATTCATTTTCATTTTTTTTTCATTTTTAAGATTTTTTTTCTTTTAAAACAACCCATTTTAGAAAATAAACTTTATTTTTTTTCCTAAGAACACTTTTTTAAGTTTTATCCCTTTTCAAAAATTTATTTAAATATCATAGACCCTAATTTTTACTTTAAAACCCTTTTATTTTCTTTTTCTTGAAAACTTATTTCTTTTTATATTTTTTCTAAAAAACATTTTTATTATTTTTTCTTTTAAAAATCATTTTGCCCATCAATTATTAAAACAAATAAAAAAACTCTTTTTAATTTTCTAAAATCAAGCCCTTTATTATCTAACACCTCACATTATTATTTCTTCTAATTAAATCCCTAATTTTAAGTTTTTCAAATTAACCACATTTATTCATTTTTATTTCATGCATTTAAAATTTAAACACCCTTTAAATTATTTTCTACATTTCTAAAGATCAAAATCACTTTAACAACATTTTTTAAAAGCATGCAAACATTTTAGGATCAAACTAAAAATTAAAACGAAATTTAAAACAAAAAAGTTAACGAAATCGTGAACGATTTTCCGACTTCGAGAAAGCAACCTAAAAATCACAAACAACACAAACAAAAATACCAAAATTCAACCAAGAACAAACATATAATTAACATAAAAAATAAACAAAGAAAAGATAGAAAATTTACCGAGAAATCGACGAACGATGAAATCGAACTCAAGCTTCTCGAAATGCTCCAAACCACCTCCGGAAAATTGCTCCAAACTCGAATTTCCTCTCAAAAAATTTCCAGCCAACTCAAGAAAAATTCAGTGAATTTTTCGGATTTTTCTTGAACCCTTTTTAGTGGTTTTTCTCTCAAATTTGGTGTGTTCAACAATGAAGCATTTGGGAGTTTTTATAGTTGATTTCTAGCTTCAAATTCAAACCAAATTCGGATTTTAATCCCGGAATTGAAGCTAAAATCAGACAAGAAACTTGATACCCGGTAAACCCCCAAAAAATCATCTATTTTGATCCAAATTCGGGATAGAATTTCCCATTTAGTTCGAATCTAGGGTTTATTATTTAGTTTTAGTTTTTTACAGATTTCGGCGGCTATAGGCAACGGCGGCAAGCGGGGACGGCGGCAACCAGGCGGTCTGATTGGCACCAACCACGCCGGCTGCCGTGACCGGTGGATGGAGAACGGCGACTCCCATCGTTCGCGGCAAGGGTTTGGAGAGCTCAGCCTCGCGTGCATGGACGTCACGCGCCAGCGCGTGACGCGCGGGCTGGCTCTCTTTTTCTTATATATTTTTATTGTTTTTGACTGTTTTTTTACCCCTTTTGTTCCTGCTTTTTTTCTTTTTTTATATCACACTTCATAATTATTACGTCATTTTATTCATTTTTTAATTTAATTATTAAACACCATAATTAATATTTTTCTTTCCTTTTTTTTTACTTTTTACCTTAAAAACGGGCTTCAACATAAAATGAGCTTTATTCTCTTCATTAAAAAGTGGGCTTTTCTTGAAAATAGGTTTTTTGTTTTAAAAAATGAGTTTTTATTTTAAGAAAGTGGGCTTTTAAAAGGATTTTTTTATATTTGATATTTGATTTCTTTTTTTTTACTTTTTTCCTTTTTTTATTAAAAGTTAGGGTGAAAATTTAGTGACAACAGGTGTCCTTCTTTGCTTATCTTTGTGAAACAAAGATAAAGCAAAGACAAAAAGACACAAATTTTCACATGAGTTATTGATTGGCTCCATTCTCTGAATGCCGGAACATATAAGCGTGCTCTATTCTCCTTATGCTCGAATAGCTGAGTTGGGTTCCATTCTCCAAATGCCCGAACGGATAAGCTGGTTCTATTCTCCTTATGCTCAAATAGTTGAGCTGGGTTCCATTCTCCAAATGCCCGAACGGATAGGATGGTTCTATTCTCCTTACGCTCGAATAGTTGAGTTGGGTTCTATTCTCCAAATGCCCGAACGGATAGGCTGGTTCTATTCTCCTTACGCTCGAATAGTTGAGCTGGGTTCTATTCTCCTAAAATGCCTAAGTAACTAAGTTGGGCTTTGTCCTCCCAAATGCTCAATTAGGCCAAGTCTTCTGAAAACTTTAATCCTTCTTATGCTTGGATGAATAAGCAAGCTCCATTCTCCTTATCCCCGAACGGATAAGCGAATCTTCTTAAGCACTTCATCCTTCTTATGCTTGGATGAATAAGTGAACTCCCATTTGAACAGGTCTTCCATGTACCTGAAAAAACAAAATGCAATATGATGTGCATGCCCCTAGGGATGTCTAAAACATGAATGCATGACAAGTTTGCCTTTTAAAAACTTCTTTTGCTTAGACCATTTTCTTAATTTTGATGAAATTCTGGTTATCGAGGCCAACCCGATTAATCATGAACTCTCTCTCCTAAACTTGTGTAGGTCAAAACGATTTGCTTCACTCTTCTTTCAACCCTTCTTGGTTTTTTGGGTTTGAATTCACCATTCTCTGAGACAAAGCCATTTCTTTTGCTTTGGAAACCACCTAGAATTATGAACTACTCTGACTCTTCCTTATTTTCTGATCTTCTACTGACTGGTTCAATCCCATTCTTACTTCATTGGAAACATTTAATCCTTTATCTATTTTTTCAATCGCCATTTTCATATTCAGGGATGCACACCCTAAGTCAAGTTTCGACCTTGCAAGGCTACTCCTATCGTCATATAAAGAGAGTTGGTGGCTAAGAAATGTTGTTTAAACACCCAGACATTCATATGGATTTTCTTCCTTTTAAAAAAAGTTTCGCAACAAGGCTTTACTTTTTCCTTCTTTAAACATTTTAACACCGCATGCCCCAAATAATAATTATGGAACACTTCATAGTCCCTGAACTTTTCAAAACATTCTCAAAGTAATGCTAAAAAATCTTTTGCATGTATAAATGATTGTCAAATCCATTGATCCTTATTTCAAAGCAAAATGCTAACAAAGATAGGGAAGTAAACAAAAAGAAAGATAAATTCATGAAACAAATTTATTAACATTGTGGCAAACACAAAAAGGTTTATAAAAAGGAAGGGGAAACAAGTATTCAAATATCAATAGTCCAAACTCCTTCTTTCAAATGCCATAAGTGAACTTGAATGTTGCCAGTGTCGAAGAAACCTTGAGTACAATGCATGATCTGTGAAGCCTCGAAATCTGTCAAATTATATGAGCCGCCCTTTACGGGTTTTCAACTCAGACCCTTCTTTGGTTTCAAAACACCCTTTGCGGGTTTTCATTTTGAACCCTTCTTTTGCTTTTTCTTTTTTTCTTTTCTTTTTTTTTTCTATTTTTTTCCTACTTTTTCAGGCATAGTACTTCTTGACAGTATCAGAGTTTACCAGATTTCGAAACTCATTTCCATCCATCTCAGCTAAAATCAATGCTCCACCTGAAAGAACCTTTGTCACAATTTACGGTTCTTCCCAATTAGGCGCCCATTTTCCTCGGGGATCACTTTGAATTGGCAATTTCTTCTTTAAGACCAAATCGCCCTCTTGGAATTCTCTAGGGCGGACCTTCTTTTTATAAGCCCTAATCATCCTTCTTTGGTACATTTGACCATGGCAAACAACTTTAAGTCTCTTTTCCTCAATTAAATTCAACTAGTCATACCTTGCATGTACCCATTCTGCTTCATCTAACTTGGCTTCTATCAAGGCACGCAAAGATGGTATCTCCACCTCGAGTGGTAGCACAGCTTCAACTCCATATACTGATGAGAATGGAGTTGCCCCAGTTGATGTTCGTATCGCTGTTCGATATACATACATATCAAATGGTAACTTTTCATACCAATCTTTATACGTATCAGTCATCTTCGCGACTATCTTCTTAATATTCTTATTGGTTGCTTTTACTGCTCCATTCATCTTTGGGCGGTATACTACCAAATTGCGATGCTTGATGTTGAATTGCTCACAGACCCCAGCTATCATTCGGTTGTTCAGATTAGATGCATTGTTTGTGATTATGCTTTATGGCAAACCATATCGACAAATGATTTCTTTCTTTAAGAACTTGCATACAGTGGATCTAGTTATACTTGCATATGAGGCCGCTTCCACCCACTTTGTGAAGTAATCAATAGCTACCAAGATAAAGCGATGACCATTTGACGCTTTCAGATGAATCTGCCCAATGACATCTATGCCCCAAATAGAGAATGGCCATGGAGACGACATGACATGAAGAGACCGAGGAGGCGCATGAACCTTGTCAGCATATACTTAGCACTTGTGGCATTTACGAGAATTATTAATGCAACCCCTTTCCTTTTTCGACCAATAATATCCTAAGCGCATAATTCTTCTTTCTATAGTGAAACCACTAGGATGAGTCCCACAAATTCCTTCGTGAACTTCTGACAAGATTAACTGCGCTTCTTTTGCATCCACACATCTTAGTAATACTTGGTCCCAACTTTGTTTGTAGAGGATCTTCCCATCAAGCGTGTAACCTGATGCCATTTTCCTGATCATTTTCTTTTCATTTTCTAAAGCCTCTGCTGGGTATTTTTGCAGCTTTAAGTACTGTAAGATGTCGTGGAACCACGATAAACCATCTTCTTCTTCTTCTTCTTCTTCTTCTTCTTCCACATTATAACAATATGTTGGGGACTCCATCATTTGTAACTTAATGGGTATCATCTCCGAGCCTTCACTTGCTTTAAAGTGGCAGCCAAGGTAGCTAACGCGTCAGCCATCTGGTTATATTCTCTTGAGAGATGCTTAAAAGTAATTGCCTCGAACTCTTTAGCTAACTCGAGGACCAAATTGTGATATTCTATCAATTTTGCATCTTTTGTTTCCCATTCGCCACGAGTTTGGTAGATGATCAAAGCTGAATCCCCATAGACTCTCAACTTTTGGATTTTTCTGTTGATGGCTTCCCTTAGGCCCATTATGCATGCCTCGTATTCTGCCAAGTTATTGGTGCAGAAGAATTTCAAACGGCAAGTAAAAGGATAATAATCTCCTTCTGGTGAAACCAAAACTGCCCCAATTCCTCGCCCTAGTGCATTTACAACACCATCAAAATGCATGACCCAGGATTCTGTTGGTAACTCTTCATCTTCCATTAGACACGTTAAATCCTCGTCAGGGAAACTGAAATCTAATGCCTCATAATCATCTTGTGCACAACATGCGAGAAAATCTGCTATGATACTTCCTTTTACTGCTTTTTGATTCACATATTGGATTTCATAATCTGAGAGCATCATTTGCCATCGCACTATTTTTCCTGATAGGGCTGGAGCTTCCATCATAAACTTCAAGGGATCCAGTCGTGAGATCAACTATGTGGTGTGATATAACAAATACTGCCTGAGCCTCTTAGTGGCCCACACCAAAGCACAACATACCTTTTCAATTGGCGTATATCTTGTTTCACAGTCAGTAAACTTCTTGCTCACATAATATATCGTCATTTCCTTCCTTCCAGTTTCGTCAGGTTGACCTAGTACGCAACCCATTGAATTTTCAAACACCGTCAAATAAAGTATTAATGGTTTCCCTGAAACGGGTGGCATTAACACTGGAGGATTAGTTAGTTGCTCCTTGATCTTTTTCTAAAGCTACTTGGCACTCTTCATTCCAGTTCCCTGGGTTGTTCTTTCTAAGCAACCTGAATATGGGGTCACACTTATTCGTGAGTTGGGTGATAAAATGAGCTAAGTAATTCAACCTTCCCAAAAATCCTCGAACTTGCTTCTGTGTTTGAGGAGGTGGAAGCTCTTGTATGGCCTTTATTTTTTCGGAGTGAATTTCAATTCCCCTCCTGCTTACTACGAAGCCTAACAATTTCCCAGATGTAACCCCAAATGTGCACTTGGCGGGGTTAAGCTTTAACTAGAATTTTCTTAATCTTTGAAAAAGCTTACTCAAGTTCATCAGATGCTCTTCTTCAGTTCTGGACTTGGCGATCATATCATCCACATAAACTTCTATTTCTTTGTGCATCATGTCATGAAAAAGAGTGACCATAGCTCTCTGATACGTTGTCCCCGCGTTCTTCAATCCAAAGGGCATTACCTTATAGCAAAAGGTTCCCCAAAGTGTTACAAAAGTAGTTTTCTCCATGTCCTCTAGGCACGTCTTGATTTGATTGTAATTGGAAAATCCGTCCATGAATGAGAAAAGGGAATTGCCAGCTGTATTGTCGACCAAAGTGTCGATATGTGGAAGCGGAAAATTGTCTTTAGGGCTTGCTTTGTTGAGATCCCTGTAATCGACGCACATTCTTACTTTTCCATCTTTCTTGGGCACTGGGACAATCTTTGCCACCCATTTCAGATACTTAGCTAATTCGAGGAATCCTGCATTGTATTGCTTCTTGATCTCATCTCTGATTTTCAAGAGTATATCAGCCTTCATTCTTCTAAGATTTTGTTTTACAGGCTCTCATCCTTCTCTTATAAGAAGCCTATGCATGACAATATCTGTGTCGAGTTCAGGCATATCTTGGTATGTCCAGGCAAAGATTTCCTTATATTCTTGTAGAAGCTTAATCAAATGTTGTCGTGTCTTAACTGAGATGGTGGTACCAATCTTGACTTTGTGCTTTTCTTCTTCGGTCCCAAGATTCAAAACCTCTAACTCTTCTTTGTGGGGAAAATTTGCTTTTCCTCCCCTTCTACCATTCTAAGCAAATCACCTGACAAGTCATACCCTTCTTTATCATTAGTACTCTCAACTTCTTCTAAACACAACGACAACTCAAAATTAACCTCAGAATTTGATTTAGAGTCGTTTGGACCATTGATATCTAAAAACCTGTAAATAAAAGGAGGCAAAATATATATACCAAGAAAGAAAGAATAAATGATATGATTTGTTATATTTTTAAGGTTCGTTTTTTCTTTTTGGGTTTTTATGATCTTTTGGTTTTATTGGTTTTGTGAAAGAAAGTTTGCCACAAGATAAAATTGGGGAAAATGCATCATTTATTGAAATTCAAATCATGGTTTTGACAATAGACCCTTTTTTACATAAGATCTCTAATTACCTCAGGGTCTAAGGGTAAAAGAGTTGGTTTTGAGAATTACTATGAGGTAGTCTTAAAAACTTCATGAACCATTTTCACGGTCCAGTTCTTCAATTCAGGGCAAGGGTGAATCTTGGTAAGAAATTTGTTTTCTTCTTCCTCTTTGTCAGTGATGACGTTAATGCTCAAATTCTCAAAAACCTCGCATAAGTCGTTCTTTCCTTTCTCCTCCTCATCAAAGCGGGCATTTGGGTCTAGAAGCCCTCCGACCTTGAAAGTGACACTTAGGGGTGGGTACGTCATTGGCTCACCTTCAACTTCTTCTTCTTTCCGCTTCATTTTCATGCTTTCCTGTTGCTTCTCAACTTTCTTTTGCCACTTATCATGCCTAAAGCCTAAACCGAATCGATCCCTCTTCATCGGGATCACCATATGATAAGGCCTTCCTCGTCTCTCTTCTTTAACTTCCTCTCCTTGCTTCCCAAAGAAGATTTCCTCCATAGCAAATATATTTGCTTCGTGCTCAACATCTCCCTTCTCGAAAAACACAAGCTCCTTGATATCCATCTTGGCTTGGACCACCCGCTTAAACTCTGGGCAACACTGGATCTCATGTCCTTCAACTCCATGATACTCACAATATGGTTTTTCATCATCCTTCATCCTCGGGTTCTCATCCTTCAATATCCATGTTGCTATTAACTGATCCCACACCCAGATCATGGGCGCTTTAATTTCTTCGACATTCTCCTTGATCATCCTCTTCTCTCCCTCGAGCACTGCATTCACCTCCGTCTTTTGGTGATTTGGTAATGGGTTTCCTTTTTCCTCGAAAATTTCAAATGCCAACATGCCTGATTTTCTTAGATCATCTACCACCCTTTTGAATACGGTGCGGTTTTCGATAGTATGCCCCCTTACTCCTGCATGATATTCGCATTGAGCCTTCTCGTCACACCACAGTGGATATGGAGGTGAGAATGGAGAAACATGTCTTGGTAACACCATTTGCGATTTGATCAGCTCAAAAAACAATTCTTCATAAGTCATTGGGATAGGAGGAAAGTAAGGCCTCGAATTTCCTTGATATCTCTGTTCTCTTTTTGGGGCGTTTGCAACCGTCAGAGTTGTGGTGTTGGGCTTGTTGAAAGCGTTGGGCTTGTTGAACACTACACCTGTTGAGTAATTGGGGTTGTAGACATTCGTTGCGTTGACCTCATTGTTGTCCTTCTTCCTATATGTCATCTTTGTTTCCCCACTGTCCAACCTTCCACTCTTCATGGCTACCAGGATTAGTTCGCCATTCATTAGCATGTCTGCAAAATTCTTCGTGGCGTGGTTGAGCATGCGATCATAAAAAGGACCCCTTAGTGTTTCCACAAACATTGGGGTGATCTCGTTTTCTAGCAATAGTGGTTGCACTTGTGCCGCTACATCCCTCCACCTTTGAGCGTATTGTCAGAAGCTCTCATGGTGCTTTTGCTCCAACCCTTGCAGAACCAGTCGGGTTGGAACCATATCTGAAACATGCTTGTATTGCTCGCTGAAGGCTCTGGACAGGTCCCTCCATGATTTGATGTTTACTCGACTTAACTGCGAGTACCAACGTGCAGCAGATCCTACTAGGTTGTCTTGAAAATAGTGAATGAGCATCTTCTCATTGTCAAGGTTCATGGACATCTTTCTATAGTACATGGTAAGATGTGCTGATGGGCATGTGGTCCCATTGCATTTCTCAAAGTCTGGGATCTTGAATTTTGGTGTCGCAACTAAATCAGTTACCATGCTCAGATCCTTGGCATCCATTCCTTCATAGGTAGTTCCATCTTGGAAGGATTTGAACATTCCTTCTAACTTTTCATACTTCTCTTCCAACTTCTTTTCAGTTCGAGCCTTATCAGCGACTTCATCGAGGTCTGGCACCTCGTAATTTTTGGCCTCCACATGAGTGGAAGATTCAGCTACATGAATGGGTGTTTTGGCCTTGGCAGCAGCCTCCTTTCTAAAGGTCATCCCTGGGAATCATGGAATGGCAGAAGTATTTCCTCCTTCTTCAACCGCATCCGAGTCCTTGAATCCAAGCAACGCAGCTATCGAACTGACCGTTTTCTGATGAACCGCCTCAACTTGTTGTTTCATGTCGACTTCTATTTTCTCCAGCTTATCCGGAATTTTCTTTTGATTTGCTTCGAAAGTTTCCAACCTTTCCTCATAGTTCATGGCTCGGGTTTGGGCTCGTGTACCGTATTTATGGGTTGTCTTAGCAATTTTGGATATTCTGTCGTTTTTTATTATTAAGTTAGTTTATGAACGAATGAATGTATGCACAAATGAATTCACAAAAAGCAAACAATCAAAGCAAACAAGATAATGCAAATGCATGAATGCAGTCGAAGGGCCATCAATTCCATTGAAAGTCTTTCCATGAAAGGAAACTCTGTATTAAATACGAAAGTTTGATTACAACTTTTGAAATTACAAATATTTCTCTCCTTGAACGCCTAACTCCTTGATTTCTTCAATTAGCCACATGAGTCTCGGTCCCACTTCTCCAACGGGCTTGACATACTGTCGAATGGCTGCAGCTTCAATTGCTAATATTGTCACGTGCTTGGCCACATCTTGAACTTGTGTCATCACCATCCTGTCAAAATCATCCCTTTCTTGGAACCTTCGAGCATTATCTCTGAGGCGAGTGAACCAATAGTCGTTTCCTCCTTCAGTGATATCTTCTAGAACTATGATCTTCGTTCTGTACTCTTGAAGGAGATGATCCATCTCTTTAACTTACTCTTTTAAGAAGCCATTCTCATTCAAACGAGCCTGGAGCTCTTCATAGGTACGGTCCATTTGCATCTTGTGAACCGTTTGACTCAAATTCTCTACCTTGGCTTCTAGCTCAATAATGAAGGCCTGACTTTGCTTCAACTTCTTAGTAGTTTCGTCGTAGACTGATTTTAATTTTAGCAAACATTTTGCGGGCTTGCTTTTTCCATGCAGTTGAATTTTCCTTTGATTCCTCTCGAGGCCTCTTCCCTTTCACATTCTCTACCGCTTGTTTCACCTTCTTTCTTTCTTCGTCCAAGGCTCGTCGAAATTTTTCTATCTCCTTACCGCATTCCTTCTCTTTCACGACAGCTTGTTCTATCTCTTGTCTCCATTGTTCTAGGCTTTTTCTGTAATCCCCTAGACCCGCCTATGCGTTACAACGGATCCTAGGAAGTCACATTAGGGTCACAAGAGCGATCCACAGTAAAAATACTCATAAAACATTTTTAAAACACTTATTAAATCGTAA
Source organism: Hibiscus trionum (assembly GCA_030270665.1). NCBI lineage: Eukaryota > Viridiplantae > Streptophyta > Magnoliopsida > Malvales > Malvaceae > Hibiscus > Hibiscus trionum. Next base: position 29,581,032 of record BSYR01000027.1, read on the forward strand.
AACCAACTTCTGTTTAAAATATCATTTCAGGGTGTCATTTAAACACATAGTAAAAACTTCATAAAGTATTTTACAGACACTGCCATAAAACAATACATGACATACATGCCCACTAACTATACAGTACCGTACTCCAAGGCAACGCCGAGACAACTCCGAACAATGCTGTCAACCATTTTACCATGATATATTCTTTTAACCTGCGATGGTAAAAACAACGTGAGCTTGGAAAAGCTCAGTAATACAGAACTACCAAAAGATGCTTTAAGCTCATGCAGATATATGGTAGGCATAACATTTTCATGATGTTCCATATAGTAACAACCCTCATTTCCGTTCTACTATTTCGAGATTTCATCATACTCAGGAATAACAATATTTATTCCTTATTCAAACATCATGAATTAGACGAGAATTATATAGGCTGGTAACATACGGAGGTGGAAACAGAGAGTTTGGTTTCTAGTGTGCTCCAACAGTGCAACGTTAATACATGAAATGCAACAAAGCAGTAAACCCTTTTATTTCAATTACATTTGTTTCAAGTAGTAGTAAAATTCATTTTAATTCTTTATTTACCCTCCAACCATACTCGAGTATATAGTTTCCCCAGTGCGGTATCATGTACAGGCATTAACCCGAGCCCATTGGGCGTGGGTACCATCCTAAGGTTATACCTTAGAATACGGGCGGCCCTTGCCGAAGCATAGGAACCGAAAACGGGCGGACCTGGCCGAAGCCTAGGATCCGAAAACGGGCGGACCTAGCCGAAGCCTAGGATCCGAAAACGGGCGGACCTGGCCGAAGCCTAGGGTCCGAAAACAGGCGGACTTACCAGCTAGATCAGGGCTGAGCCGTTAGCAACTTCATATCATTTCCCAAATACCCCGGTGAATCAGATCATCAATAGTTCATTAATCAATAACTATATTTTTAGTAACACATTATCCATATAGCATGTTTGTCATATCGGATGCATATGCATATATCAGAAATACAATACGGCCATATTTAGTTTATAAAACATGTCATGTTCCTGTAAATTCAAGTATGTCTGTCATGTGCACGTGCTCGGTATTATAACATGTAAATCAGTATGCAAAAACAGTCGTGTAGCACACATGGAACACATTAGGTGGAACAGATTATTCCTTGGAGATACTTTTCATTTACGGAAGAGAACACATTAACCTTGTGACAATTTGAACGAGTTTTAGAAATGAAGTCCCTATAAAAGGGGGTTCGTACTAGCGGTTCGAACCAGATATTCAGGAGATGATACATCAAGATCTTTGAGAGTTTAGGCATATCATGTGTGATTTAGCCATTTAAGCCTAATAGGGGCATTATGGTCATTTATCATACACAGGCATTTTGGTAATTTATACCAACAGGGCGTAAACAGTGGCTCAAAAATTCTATTTGCTCATCAATTTTCCAACCAGGCATTCAGAGATTTCTACGTCAAGATCTTCCACGATATCGGGTATATTCGGGGCTATTTTGATTACTTTGGCCAACGAGGACATTTTGGTCATTTAACTATTAGGGGTGATTTTGTAATTTAGCCCAATAATGATGAAATAACGATTTGCAATATTTAAGATTTCTAGAAGTTTATCGGGCCTTTAAAACCAACCGAACCACATGTCCCAACCTTACAGTACTAACCAAACCTTCTGATGTATGCACTTCACAAATATCATTTACCAATACTGATTGTATCGTATATCTGAACGGTTTCCTTCATATTTCATCACGGAACTTGCCACAAAGTAGTCGAACCTATGTTCTGAGCGGAAAAACTTCCATATTCATATTAATATTAGGAGTGATTGACATACCAGAGTCATGCTTCAATCTTTAGGGGCATTTCAGTCATTTTCAACTTTATTGGCATTTCTAGGAGTTTATCAAAGTCAATCTACTTATTCCAGTCAAGGGGGGTATTTCAGTCATTCTGAAGCTCGGGATAGCCATCATTCCTATCAATTGAACCATTTATAGTATTTCACTCATTTAAGTACTCGTGGGTGTTTCAGCCATTCAAGAAATTTCAGTACCTCCAACCACTTCATTCATTTCAAAACTCAAGGGTTTATCCATCCTTCCAGTTAATTGCAAACCTCGATGTCCGAGAATACTTTATCCCTTTTTGTCAATACGATTATTCCAATTAATTTAACCATATTAGTATTTCCAGTACTCTTAGTCATTTTAATCAATCCAGATTTTGAGCCACTTGCTTAATTCAGGGGTATGTATAGATTCCCCCTAAATCTATAGTCGAAGATTCATTCCAAATCCAAGGAGACCTAACACCTTACAATCTCAAAGGTTTAAATCCTGTTACCATGGCTTTCCAAGTAGTTCGAGGTTTTCAAATGAATCAGGTTGTTTTACCATATCTAGCGTAGATTTTTAGATCGCTTCCAATTCCAAGGGTATTTAAGTCATTCTCATACCTTGAGGGCATTTTCGTAATTTCATGTCTAGGTATCTTTCACATTTAAACATTTCACACTAATGCTCGGAATTGGAGATTAGCTGCCTCATTAATTACTTAATGAACTCCAGATCCTTACATTTATTAACTTTCTCATTCGAACATTTCGATCTTTTCTAGGTTATCGTACTCAATTTCATATCAGGTTTAGCTTAAGCAGGGTTTACAACACTCTTTATCATATTCATGCATGCATTAATCGAATACCAACATGTTCATAAAGCATACTAGAGGTAGTAGTGTATTACCTTTAATACTTGTTATATCGGTTGACCATGATACTCCGTTCGATCACTCTCGAATACGAATGCGACGTCCTCAATATCCCGAATACAAGGAACTTCGAATACCACTCGATAAAGCTTCGTCGGCCGGTCACCGGAAATTCGCCGGAGACACCATTGGACAGTGATCTTGAACGGTTCGAAGTGGCCTGAATCCACGTAACTCTGATGAAGCCCTTGCCGGCGTCGGAACAGTGAGCTACTAGAGGGGTTTTGTTCGTCACCTCGCCAGGAGCCTGGATCTGGCGGCCGCTTCTCGAACGGACTTCGAGGGTAGCCGGAATCGAGGGTTAACGAGGGGCGGCGTTTAGGTTCTCACCAAACCTTTGAGGCAACTTTCGCGTCAATCGGCGGTGAACTACCGCGAGTGGTCACCGTGGTTGTGACCGGGGGGAGTGGGTGGACACCGTGGCGGCGGCGGTGAAGGCCACGACCGGGCGGTGTGGCAGATCGGAGCAAAAATTGGAGCTGGAAAGGTGAGGGGTCGGAAGAACACTCTCGATGCACCTTTTTTTATTCGAATATGCATCCAAATGGTAGGTGAAAAGTCAGATATGGCTTTAATCTAAAAGTGGTCAAACTTCATATTCATTGGTTAAACTTAATCCGAAAGAGATTATGACCAAAAATATCCTTAGTTCAGACGGTGGTATCATGTGTATGTAGAGCCAAAGGTTATGGGTTTGAAACCCTTGAACAACACCTCTCTCTCTTTTTCTTTCTTTTTTTTATCTTAAAGACTTAGGGTGTTACATTTTTGAAGATCTGCATATCGAACTATAGCTTGAAGTTTAAGGAAATCAACCCTCTGGATCTCATACCTCTCTTCTAGATTCTCATACATTTTCTGCACACTGTTGGCTTCTCCCTTGTGCTTTTCTACATCAAGATTAACTTCAAACTTGTCTCGTAAATTATGTTCTTTAAGCGCTTCAATTTCTAACTTAGCCCGTCTTAGCTCCTCCCTTAGAATGTCAGCCTCTGAAGGAACCACCTTCAAATGTTCCTCTATTGATTTGACAGGCCCAAGAGTAGGTAGCATAACCTTGTCGTTCATCCTCGTATGTCTCCACACATCATAATCAGGAGTATACATGCAATGCCAGTCAGACTCTGTCTTCATAAAATAACACATCTTCCATGAATCGCTAATTTCTTGCACCTTTCTCCTAAACTCTCCTTGGAACTCGAATTCTAACGTACCAAGCTCGGAAGTGAAAGGAATAAATTGTCGTGATCCATATTGGTGTGATACTAACAGAGGTGCACAACCAATTCCTCCCCACATGCCTAACATCATCAGATAATTGTAATCCCTACATCTATATCTGACTGTTTCACGTCCCATCCATGGCACTCTCCATTTGATGTCCTCGTCACGACGATCTCTGAAAATATCTACCCACATACTTCTCTTCATGCTTGGCCAATCCTGTGCCAAAAACTCCTGAAGTGGGGAAAAGTTCAGGGAGAACACATTTGGTAAAGCCAAAGTTGGACACTCCCATAAATGACTAAGGGCCCAAACTTGAAGTAACGGAGCACACCCTCCAAAACGCACGCCTTCCACTTTCCGACAAGCGTTCAAAGAAATGAAGGTTTTTGCTAACACTGCAGGCACTGGATTGACATTTCTCTTCTACTACTCAAAGAAGTCTAATAGGGCCACATCGATGTTTCCTAACACCTTTGGAAAAATCACTAAACCGTAAATTGCAATGGCCAAGAGGTCTACCTTTTTGTGATGTCTTGGTGAACTTGTAAAATATTTCGAATACGTGACCAAGGAAAATTGAAACTTCCCCCTCTCTTCCGTATCAACCCTTCAGCCCATTCATCACTCATTCCGGCAAATGAAACAAGTTTTGAGTGTGAATTCTTGTTCTTGGGCGGCTTTGTATACACCCAATTCTCTTTTACTTCAGGTATATTGAACAATGCCAAGTATTCCTCGAAAGTTGGCATCATGTCTTCTCCGTTGAACGCGAAGCAACAATACCTAGGGTTCCAGAACTGAATTAAGGCCTTCGGAAACGACTCATCGACCTTCACAAACAGAAGATATACTATGTCGCCATAGGACTCACGGAACAACTGTGTGGTCTTATGATCAGAATGATCCCATATCTTACGTAACTCTTGCACGTCGTTTTGTTTGACACCAATGTGGGCATACTCCGAAGTTTCTGTTTTGTGACCCACACTCAAACTATCCCCATACTTTCTCTGATTAACCTCAGACCGGTGACACACTTTCGTATTTTCCTCTTCCTTCTTTAAGAGCTTTCTGTCCATAATTGAACAACTTTCCATAATCAACCTCTTATAATATGAAATGATGCACATGCAAAATAAACAAGATAATAAACAGAGATCAACAAGCAAGAACAAACCAATGAAACATATAAAATAGTCAAAAACAAACAAAAACATGATAAATGCACGAAAATTCTGGGCTGGCATTCCAACATTTCAGGACATGTCCCCACAGATTACCTGCGACTCAACACCCTAGGCTTTCCGCATGGCTCTATTAGGGGTAGGCTCTAAATTGTCAAACTTGGTTTAGTTCTAAAAAGGTACCCGAGCTGTCCTTGTTTTCCTCTACTAAGAGTAGCAAGGCCCTCGATTCTCACTCATTATAGGCTACAAACGAATCGAGTTCAACTCAGGAGGACTCACCACCGAAGCCTTCTCGAAGAATCAATATCCTTACGAAGGCAAAGGGATTGAGTCCCGAAGGTACTTTGCGATGGTCATACGAAGAATCAATATTCTTACATGAGCAAAGCGTGTTCCCCCCACTTAAAACGAACGAGACAAAGCTCGAGAATAGAGCTTGGAATTAAGTCTTAAATGCGTAAAATACAATTATATTCATTTAAACGGACAAATAAATAGAACCTATGGTGAACTTGCAAATTCTATATTTATAAAAAACATTTTTTTTGAAAGCCATTGAAAGCCAATTTGTGACCTAACCCTCTTTGTTTTTATTTAAAAACAAAAAACACGTCCCCAGCGGAGTCGCCAAGCTGTCGCAACCCTTTCGAGCTTCGACGTTTTTGGAAAACACTTTTAAAAATCAACGGAGTCACCACCATTTTTTTTTGAAGAAAAAAAGTGTGATTTGATCACTTTTAAAAATAGGGATATTTTGATAAAAGTTTTTTTTTGGTTTAATAAAATAACGGTTTTGGTCTACGAAAATCAGAAAACAGGTTTGGGGGCCGGTTACGCGTGGGGAAAGGTTAGCACCCCACGACGCCAAAAATTGGTCTATTTTAACGTATTTATAATCGTTTTCAAAACTGGAATTTGCAAGTTCAAAAAAGGTTCGATTTTACTTGTCCGTTTAATGAATATTAGTCTATTTTAACGGCCTTATCGCCCAGGAGATGAACTTAATCACCGCCAACATTTCTGGTGCTAACCCGTCATTCTCGTTTGATAAGACGCCGCATTAAATTATGTTTTCACTTTTCAAGCAACAAAGAAATTTTAGTGTGTTGAGCATTTTATTCAATTCTAGGTTCGATTATTAAAAGCCCTAAAAACGTCTAAGTCTTTTATTCCTAAGGTTTAAATACGCAAGTGTATTTTATTTTTAGGAAGAACATTTTTCAAAAAAAGTCTCTATCTAAGCTTTAGTCCCTAATTTTAAGTTTTCACCTATTTCTAAAACAAGCAACCAGACTTTTTATTCTTTTGAATTTTACCCTTTTTTATTATTCCTTTTAAAAGCCTTTTATATTTTTTTACTATTTATTTTCTAAGCAAAAATCCCTTTTTTATGTTTTTTATTTTTTATGTCTTTTTCTCATTTTTTTTTATGTTTTTACCATTTTGTGTTTCCTTTTTCAAAAGAATTTTCACTCTTTTTAAATTCATTTTCATTTTTTCTATTTTTAAGTTTTTTTTTTCTTTTAAAACAACCCATTTTAGAAAATAAATTTTATTTTTTTCCTAAGAACTCCTTTTTAAATTTTCCCCTTTTCAAAAATTTATTTAAATATCCTAGAGCCTAATTTTTACTTTAAAATTTATTTTCTTTTTCTTGAAAACTTATTTCTTTTATATTTTTTTCTAATTTTTTTTTTATTTTTTCTTTTAAAAATCATTTTGCCCATCAATTATTAAAAAAATACAAAAAAATTATTTTCTAAAATCAAGCCCTTTATTATCTAACACCTGACATTATTATTTCTTCTAATTAAATCCCTAATTTCATGTTTTTCAAATTAACCACATTTATTCATTTTTATTTCATGCATTTAAAATTTAAACACCCTTTAAATTATTTTTTACATTTCTAAAGATCAAAATCACTTTAACAACATTTTTAAAAGCATGCAAACATATTAGGATCAAACTAAAAAATAAAATGAAATTTAAAACAAAAAAGTTACCGAAATAGTGAATGATTTTCCGACTTCGAGAAAGCAACCTAAAAATCACAAACAACACAAACAAAAACAACAAAATTCAACCAAGAACAAACATTTAATTAACATAAAAATAAACAAAGAAATGATAGAAAATTTACCGAGAAATCGACGAACGATGAACTCAAACTAAACCTTCTCTAAATGCTTCAAACCACTTCCGGAAAATTACTCCAAACTCGAATTTCCTCTCCAAAAGTTTCCAGCCAACTCAAGAAAAATTCAGAGAATTTTTTGGATTTTTCTTGAACCCTTTTTAGTGGTTTTTCTCTCAAATTTGGTGTGTTGAACAATGAAGCATTTGGGGGTTTTATAGTTGATTTCTAGCTTCAAATTCAAGTCAAATTCAGATTTCAATCCCCGAATTGAAGGTAAAATCAGACAAGAAACTTGATACACGGTAAAACCCCCAAGAAATCATCCATTTTGATCCAAATTCGAGATAGAATTTCTCATTTAGTTCGAATCTAGGGTTTATTATTTAGTTTCATTTTTTTTGCAGATTCTGGCGGCTATAGGCAACGGCGGCAAGCGGGGTCGGCGGCAACCAGGCGGTCCGATCAGCACCAACCACGCCGGCTGTCGCGACCGGTGGACGGAGAACGGCGGCTCCCATCATTCGCAGCAATAGTTTGGAGAGCCCAGCCCCGCGCGCGTGGACGTCACGCTCTAGCGCGTGACGCGCATGTTGGCTCTTTATATATATATATACTATTTTTTACTGTTTTTGACCCTTTTGTTGCTGTTTTTTTTCTTTTTTTATATCATACTTCATAATTATTACCTCATTTTATTCCCTTTTTTAAATTTAATTATTAAACACCATAATTAATATTTTTCCTTTTCTTTCTTTTTTCTCCTTTTTTTTTACTTTTTACCTTAAAAATGGGCATCAACATAAAATGAGCTTTATTCTCTTCATTAAAAAGTGGGCTTCTCTTGAAAATGAGTTTTTATTTAAAAAATGGGTTTTTATTTTAAGAAAGTGGACTTTTAAAAGGATTTTTTTGATATTTGATATATTTTTTTTCTTTTTCCTCTTTCTTTTTATTAAAAGTTAGGGTGAAAATTTAGTGACAACACCAACCATCCTCTGTTTCGAGAAGTCCTTTCCAAAGCACAAAGTATTTATGCCTTAGCATGTGGCTTGGTCGTCTCACTCGGTCCGTTAGGATGCGTTATACCTTTTTCTTATATGAAGGCTTTACTCTTATTGGTGCTCTGTGATACTTGCTCCGCTCCAAATCATGGACATCCTTGTAGAACGACTTGAGCATTCTGATGTGGAATACGGGATGTGCTCTCAGTTGGCGGTAACTCTAGTTTGTAGGCCATATTGACTACTCGCTTCACGGCTCAGAATGGTCCCTCTTATCGTCTCAAAAAATTCCTCTAGACATTAGAATTACGAAGTGTTAGATTTAATTTTGCAAGGACTAAGTCACCTACCTGGAACTCCATGTCCTTGCGTTTTTAATCTGCCCACTTCTTGGTTCGCTTCCCGGCTTTGTGTAGACAAGCTCAGGCTAAGTCTTGCTTCTCTTGAAAAGCTTTTGTGAACTTAAAGGTTGTTGGATTTGTCTTCTAATAACCGGTCACAACAACATTGTGTGTGAGTGGTTTTTGTCCGGTCACAATCTCAAATGAGCTCTGGTTTGTGGCTTCGCTCCATTGCAAGTTGTATGAAAATTGGGCCACATCTAGTAGTTTTGGCCAATCCCGTTACGTAGCACTCACATGGTGCCTTATATAAACTTCCAGTAGTGTCTTCACTCTCTTGATTTGCCCGTTCGTTTGTGGATTGGAACTTGGTTGAAAAGTTAAAATTAGACCCTATCAACTTGAACAACTCGGTCCAAAATATGTTGGTGAAGTGAGTGTCCTGATTGCTCACAACCGTCTTTGGAATTCACTAATACTTCACCACATGTTTGAGGAATAGTCATGTTGCCTCCTTGCATGGGTAGATCCTACTGGCTGAAATGAAGGTTGCATATTTCGAGAACTTGTCCACAACAACCATAATACAGTAAAATTTCTATAAATTAATACCTTTGAGACCATGAAATTTTATTAATTTAGAGAGATATTAATATATCGATAAATTAATAATTTATTAATTAAAATAAAATTTCTCAATTCTGCAAATATAACTTTGATAAAATATTGTGTGCAAATAAATTGTAAATTGTAGATAATATTTCAATTAATTAAAAATAAGTAGATTCATGTATATGTTATTAAATATATTTATGTATCAAATTAATTATATCTAACTAGACTAAAGCATGTACTTAATTTATAGTTAGAGATGAAATTGAATTAGATTTGAATTTTAAAAAGAAACAAATTACAATAGATACATATTTTAACAAGTTACCAAAGTAGTAATTGTAAAATTTATGAATTATTAATTTATAGTTTTGATGGGACCTTTATTTATAAAGGGAATCTCCAAAAAAATATTATATTATTATCTTATTGAATTTAATGATTTTTTACATTGGCCCAAGTCGGGACCAGAGAAATTTATTATTTAATAGAGTTTATTAATTTAAAGAGTATTAATTTATACAAATTTTACTGTACTAGAAAAATTGCCAGTGTTAGGCAAACCAATAATGAAATCCATAGATATACTCTCTCGTAGTCTTTCAGGGATGGATAATGGCTCCAACAAGCCCATCAGCTTCTTGGTCTCCAACTTTTCTTGTTGGTACACAAGACATGCCTTGACATAAGCTTCCACATCATTGCTCATGTGTGGCCAATAATACCTCTCTACTAATAAGGCTAAAGTACAGTGCATTCCTAGATGATCATCCCATTTAGAATCATGGAATTACTGCATGAGCTATTTGAGCAAGTTGCTAAATTATGGGATTTAGAGGCAGTGTTCTCGTGTGTACAACAAATCCTCTTCGATTCAGAACCGTCAGGATTTGCCCTTTTTGGCATAATCAATCAAGGCCTTGGTAGTAAGGTCGTAGGACAGTCTCTCTTTAATGCTTTGAAGAAATTCTCCCTCGAGCTGGTTGATGGCTCCAAACATAGACTTTCGACTTAGTACGTCTGTCACGGTGTTGGCCTTTCCTGACTTATGCTTTATGGAAAACTTAAACTCAGCTACAAACTTCTGCCATCTAGCTTGCCTTGGGGATAACTTTTTTAGGTTAGAAAATAACTAGTTGCAACATTATAAACAAAAAACTTAGAACTGAATATGTAATGTCTTCAAGTGAACAAGCAATGCACCACTCGGTCATCTCCTTCTCTTGAACGGTGTATCGCCTCTCAGTTTTATTTAAATTTTTACTCTCGAAAGCAATTGTTATTGTCACTAGATTTTCACCCACCATTATAATAAATAATAAAAAAAAATTTTGAAAAATAATAATAAAGGCCCAGTCTAAAATAAAAGAAACCAAAAAGCCTATTTTATTAACCCATTTCAAAAAAAACAAATAATAAGCTCACCTTGAAATGCAAATTTTATGCTTGAAAAACACACCTTTAAAAAACCCATTTGGGTATAATAATAATAATAATAATAATAATAATAATAATAATAAAATGTAATAAAAGGGAAACAAAAATGACAGCAAAATATAATAAATGAAAAAACAACAAAAAAAGAAAACAACAAAAAATAGCAAAATAAAAAAGGGGAACCAGCGCGCATCACGCGCTAGTGGGTGTGAACACGCGCGCGGGCTAGTTACCTCAAAACCCAGGTCGCGCCACTGCCCGGAGCCGTTCGTCGCCCACCGGCCATGGCTGTCGTCGCTGTTGGTTTCAGTCGAAGCGTCTCGATGTCGCCGACCCAACGACACCAACGTCGCTCGCTGTCATCCATCGTAGCCGCCGGAATCTGCAAAAAATAATGAAGAAGGGTTTAAATTAGGGCTCGAATCAAGGGGAAAATTCGACTCCGAATTTGAATAAAATTGGATGATTTTTTGGGGGTTTTATCGAGGATCATGCCTCTTGTCTGATTTTGGCTCCAATTTGGAGATTAAATCTCGATTTGGCTTGATTTCTAAGCTCAAACTCAAGTATAACCCCCAAACCCTTTGTTCAACACACACTTAGAAAGCAAAAAACAAAGCTTAAAAAAATCCAAAAATACTTTAAAATTTTCTCTGAGTTTGCTGAAAATTTTGGAGTGAAGTTCTAGTTCGGGGCAATTTTTCGGAGGCGTTTGGGAAGCAATTCGAGAAAGATCGCATACGAATTCTTTGTTTTTTGGTAAAATTCTTCTCTTTTCTTTAAAATTTCTTTTAGTGATTTCCATACTTGTTCTTGGTTGAGTTTTGTTTTCTTGTGTTTGTGTTTGTTTTTGTTTGATTTTAGGTCGTGTTTGTTGAAGTTGGAAAATCGTTTCTCAAGTTCGGTAATATTTTCATTCTAGTTTTTTTTATTAATTTTTAGTTTAATCTTTAAAAATTCTTGCATGTTTAAAAAATGTTGTTTAGGAGCTTTGATCTTTAGAAATGAAATAATTGAACCTTAAAAGTGTTTTTTAGATTTAGGAATAAAAATGAATTAATATTGATTTGAAAGAAAACTAAAATCAAAGGGGTTTAATTAGAAGATAATAAACATGGGTGGAAAAAATATAAAAAGTGCTTAATTTGTTAGAAAATAAAAATAGGTTTTGAAATTTAATAATAGAGGTGCTTAGGTAATTTAAAGTAGGTAAATAAGGGTGCTTTGGGAAAAAATAATAAGTTTTCAAAAAAGGAAGAAAAAGAAAATAAAGATAAAATAAAAAAGGGGCTTTAATAACCATGGATAAAAGTTTAGAATTTTAAGAGAAATAAAATTTGAAAAAAAAACATAAAAAAAATCTTTTCTAAAATAAGGTTTTAAATTTTTAAGTCATCTTTTAAGTAAGGATTTTAAAAAATAAAATAAATAATATTGATAATCTTTGAAGTCTTAAAAGAAAACTTTTTTTTTTTGAAATAGAAATAAAAAGAATAAAAATGTAGAAAGAATAAGACTAAAATGTAAAAAATGTAAAAAAAAAGAGAAGGGTCTTGGTTTTAAAGTAAAAAAATAATAAAACTTTTTTTAAAGGAAACAATAAAAAGTAAAAACACAAAGAAAAGTTCAAGTTTCTTGTTTGTTCTTTAGAAATAGGTCAAAACTTAAGACTATGTTCTAAAAGCTTAGATAGAGACGTATTTGTAGAAAGATTTTCTTCACAAAAATAAGACACACTTAAACAAATTTAAACCCTCAATTAGGAGTAAAAGACTTAGACTTTTTTAGGATCTAAAAATAATCAAATCTAGAATGAATAAAAATGCTCAACACATTGAATTTTCATGTTGCTTGAAATGTGAAATTAATTCAATGTGGTGACTTATCAAACGAGAATGACGGGTTAGCGCCAGAAATGTTGGCAGTGATTAAAGTTCATCTCCCAGGCGATAAGGCCGTTAAAATAGTTTGATATTCATTAAATGGATAAATAAAGACGAACCTTCGTGAACTTGCAAATTCTAGTTTTGAAAACGTTTTTTAAATCAATTAGGTATCAATTTTGGGCGTTGTGGGGGTGCTAACCCTTCCCCACACGTAACCGACCCCCTAACCTATTTTCTGGTTTTCACAGACCAAAACCGTTGTTTTATTAAAACAAAACGTTTTGTTAAAATGACCCCGTTTTAAAGTGATCCAATCACACTTTTCAAAAAGATTGGTGGCGACTCCGTTGATTTTTTTAAAGTTTTTGAAAATTTGAAGCTTGAAAGGGTTGCGACAGCTTGGCGACTCTTCTATGGAAGTGTTTTTGTTTTTAAAATAAAAACAAAAGAGAGCCAGGCTACAAATTGGTTTTAAATGGTTTTCAAAAGGGTTTTTTTTAAATATATATATATATATAGGATGGGATGGGATCAAGTTACATAGTGTAAAACTCATTTAGTTTTACACTAATTTAGGACCATTGGATAAGGGAAATGGATGGATGAGATTAACAGTAAAAAATGTGAAGATTATCACTTTGGAAAAAAGATAAGGAAATAATCTGAGCCATTAATTACCATCATCCAACGGTTTAAAAACTGTGTAAAACTAATTGAGTTTTACACAGTGTAAGTTGATCCTAAACCTATATATATATATATATATATATATATAATTGCAAGTTCACTATAGGTTTAATTTATTTGTCCGTTTAAGTGAATATAATTCTGTTTTATGCATTTAAGACTTCATTTCAAGCTCTATTCCCGAGCTTTGTCTTGTTTGTTTAAGTGAGGGGAACACACTTTGCTCATGTAAGAATATTGATTCTTCGTATGAGCCTAGCAAGTACCTTCGAGACTCATTCCCTTGTTTTCGTAAGGATATTGATTCTTCGAGAAGGCATCGGTGGTGAGTCCTCCTGAGTTGAACTTGATTCGTTTGGAGCCTGTAATGGGTGAGAATCGAGGGCCTTGCTACCCTTAGTATGGGACATCAAGGACAGCTCGAGTACCTTTTTAGAACCAAACCAAGTTTGAGAATCTAGAGCCTACCCTAAATAGAGCCATGCGAAAGCCTAGGGTGTTGAGTCGCAAGAATAATCCTTGGAGACATGTCCTGAAATGTTGGAGTGCCTGCCCAGAATTATTGTGCAATTAATTTGTTTTTGATTTTTTTTCCTTTCTTTTTTTTAAATCTATGTTCCCTATCTTGTTTGTTTTGCATGTGCATCATTCCATATCTAGAAGGGGTTGATTCTAGAAAATTGCTCAAGCAAAAAAAATCTCATTATAGACGGAAGACTCTTAAGGGATGAAGAAGAGAGGAAAGGGAAACAAGTGATAAGAATGAGAATGGCAAACGTCTCTGCGAGAAAGAGAGGGAAAACATGGTTGCATGGGAGAGGAAAGCCCATGACAACAAGGTGCGTTTGCGAGAGTTGCATAAAGATTATAATGAAGTTTATGAAAAATTAGAACAAAGTCAGGTTTATGCTGCAAAGCTAGAGGCCAAGATAGAGGATCAAAACCAGATGCTCGATTACTTGCAGAGTGGTCTGACCCATGAAGAACTCCAAGCTAGTTTGGATGAAAATGATTTTTAAAAGAACATGTCGAAGAAATGGACAACATCATCCAAGAATACAAAACAAAGATCTTGGTCCTTGAAGATATTGCTGAAGGAGGAAGTGATTATTGGCTCACTCGTCTCATAGACATTGCCCGAAGGTTCCGAGAGAGATGAGTTTGACAAGACTGTGATGACTCAAATCCGGGATGTGGCCAAGCATGTGACAATGTTGGCAACTGAAGCTACAACTCTTCATCAGTACATCAAGCCCACAAGAAGTTGGACCAAGGCTTATGTGGCTTGTAGAAGAAATCAAGGAGTTAGGTGTACAAGCCAAAAATATTTGTAATTTGAAAAAAAAAACGATGTAATAAAAAACTTTCGTATTCAATAAAGAGTTTCTTTTTACGAGCAGATTTTCAATGGAATTAATGGCCCTTCGACTACATTCATGCATTTGCATTGTTTTGTTTGCTTTGTTGTGAATTCGTCCATGTATACATTCACTCATGTCAAAAACTAACTTAATATAAAAACGGAAGAATATTCAAAATAGCTAAGACAACTCATAAGTACGGTACACGTGCCCAAACCTGAGCCATGAACTCTGAGGAAAGGTTGATAGCTTTGGAGGCAAACCAAAAGAGCACTCAAGACAAGTTGGAGAAAATGGAAGCCGACCTAAAACAACAAATTGAGTCGGTTCATCAAAAGACAGTTCAATAGCTGCCATGTAACACCCGTGTTTTGGGGTTAGGAGTTAGTCGGGTTAGTTGGTCCGAGTCGGTAAAATTAATTTTTAATCAAATTGACCTTAGGGTGAGCAAATTGAGTTTAGAAAGAAAGGGAGGGATCATTTTAGTAATTAAACCAAAATAAAAATAAACACCACCTTATATCATCTTTTCTTCTTCATTTCTCTTCTTCACCGTGGAAACCTTACCCAAAGCTCTCCCAAACCCCAAACTTTTAATTCATCAAATTTCTTCATCAATTCAAGGGGTTTTTGAAAGGTAATCACATATTTGAACTCTCCTTTCCATTTCCTATCTATCTATAGTCTTAGATTTCAAAGTTATGGAGTTTTGAAAATTAGGGTTCATATCAAAATTTGGGTTTTTAAGGGGGTTTTCCAATTGGTTTTGATAAATTGAGTTGGGGCTTTGTTTAATCATGTTAAAATACACATAATACGTTAAAATGAGTAATTTTTGAGGTGTTTTATAAAATTTCCGAAATTGGGTTTTGGTGGATTTTTAGGAAGGTTTTTAGATGAGTTTTGGGTATGATTTATGTTGGAATTTGATGGTTGATGTTAGAGTAATAGTTGGGGGTTGTTTTGGAAGCGTTTGAATGTGCTAAATATGTTGAAATCACAAGTTTTGGACTGTTTTTCATGGCTGCTCGGATTTGATGATTTTGGGGATTGTTTATGGCTTAAATTGTGTGTTTAATGTTGGAAATTGGGGGTTGATGGTTATACTATAGTTGGGCAGTGTTTTGAACATGTTTAAGAGTGTTTTGGATGACTACAATTCTGATTTTTGACGGGTTTTAGTGGAAGTACGAAAATGAGAAATTGAAGAATGAACTTGGCTTTGAATTGTGAGAATTGTAATGGATTAGTGTGTTGATGTTAAACTTTGGGATTGTGGCTGATTTTGAGGTTAATATATTGTTTTTGAATGGTTAGAAGCAAGGGAAATCTATGGTGAAGCTTCGGGCTCGAATCCGGAAACTTGGATGCTTGGTAGGCTTGTCGGCTTGTGCTAATGGAGTAGTCGGTGAGTGGTTAAAATATTTTAAATGGCTTTGAGCAATTGGTTCGAGCATGTGGACTAGGTTGAGATTGGTAGACTCACCTAGAGTTAGGATTAGGGTGGTAGCCTAATCCTAAGCTTTAGTTAGAGACATTGGATGATCTCTTTAATTGATGTTATGCCTCATGATGAATTGTGTTACGATTATTATGTATAATGTGTTATACATGTTGTTGAGGCATGGTTTGATGCATTGCTATGCATGTGGTTTGGATTGTAAATTGTGCATGATGATGTTGAGCTTAATATGATGTAAGATGCCATATTATGACTCTTGAAAATGACATTATGATATTATGTTGTTGAGATATTTGATATTGAGCTTAATATGATGTAAGATGCCATATTATGACTCTGAATATCAAAGGTTGTGAAATTTAATTATTATTGGCACTAGTATGCTTGGGTACAATGATCGATCATCAGGATGAGTGTGCACACTAATTGAGTCAAAACGTACGTGGCCTTGGTGGCGTTAAGGCACCAAGGAGGAGTACGGTGATGTAATATTCCACCGGAAATTTTTATATATTCTACGTGATGATGAGTGGAATCCCATCCGTAGGGCATGTGGAAATGCGTTCCACATGCAAGGCCGGTGATGAGTGTAATCCCACCGAGGTAAGGTTGATGTTGGAAAATGCGTTCCAACATGTTATCCGCGTATTCGAGTCATAACTAGGTGCCAATATGAGAAAGTATGTATATGCCAATATGAGATTATGCATACATGTTAAAATGAATTGATATGTGTATCAATGTGATATGAAAGGTGAATTTCAAATGCGAAGCTATATATGTTTTGGTTAATGCATTGAGATATATATGTATCATTGTAAGTTGAGCTTATGAGATGTTGAGCATGACATAATGTTGATTATATGTTCATGCATCATGTTCATTTTGGTTCATGTGGATCGAAGATAAAGTCATGTATTTCATCATGATAATTGCTCGAGCTTGGACCCTGTATTGTCGAAGGTTTGTTTTATGAGCTTACCCTCACTAAGCTTTTATGCTTACGCTCTCTTTTGTTCGACAATGCAGATAAATAGCTTATGGGTGGCATGGGAAAGGAAAGGTCTTCAAGTGTTGCTTTGGTGAGCTCAATGTATGATTTATAAATTAAAGATTTGTAATAGAAAAGCAATGGGATAGGTGTTGTTGTTTTTGATGCTTTGAGGTGTGTTGTTTTGGTTTGGCAATTAGATGCCTTGTTTGAATTGTAAATATCACTTATGATGCATGCCTTGATGAATGCTTGAGTGATGCATGCCTTGATGAATGCTTGTGTGTGATGGCATGTCCTTTTTGGATGATTAGGTTGCTTAGTTGATATGTCTAAGTCTTCTATGTGTTAACTTGTATCTTTGGTATTGTTGAGATTTTATGTATGTCCATATATGCATAAATTGCTCTTTAATTGGAATGCTATGTATGAATGCATTATACCATGTTTGAATGACTCCCTCGGCTTAAACAGGTGCTCTTGCATGTGTGTATATGCTTTATTGCTTCCTAAAATATGTTTCAAATGATTCTAACTTTAGCCGATCTTTTTCAAAACATCTATGATCCGTTTTTGCACTAGAGCTGTTTTTCCAGTCTCCAAGGCAAAAAGGATCGATCCCCTGTAAAAAGGGATCGATCCCTTCGTTGGCAGAATCGTTTCAAATTCTGCTTCCAGCCTCCAAGTGCAAAAGGATCGATCCCCTTGTTTATGGGATCGATCCCTTGTGATATAGATGCTAAATTTTTAAAAATTGAGGTTTGCAAGCTTTACGTTTTAGTCCTGATTCTCGTATGTGCAATTGCTTGAGTTTGAGATGTCCGTTTGAGTTGAAATTTGGCAGAGAGGCATGAAACATGACTAATTTCATAATGGTAACTTAAAATTTGGTAAAGTCCTCTTAATTTCCAGAATTTACAAATTGGTCCCTAAATTCGTATTTTGTGCAATTGAGTCCCTTATTGTTTTCCGATTGCTGTGATTTTTGAGTATGCTTATCGCAAGAGTATGCCTAGTTTAATGTGCATCTAGACAAGTTTAAAAAGAGAAAAAAAGGGTCGTTAATCAAGGTTGACTTTCGGGTTGACTTTGGTTTTCCCCGTGTAATCTTCGTAGTTCGGGTCAGCCGTCTAGGCCGGGCTACGGGGGTTACATTTGTTGGCATCAGAGCTTAAGGTTTCCGAGACCTTGGGCAGGTAAGTGAGTAAGTTGTGCTTTATGATTAAGATGCACAGTGTTTGCTTATCATGTAAGCATGTTGTTGGTTATTCGAGTATGCTGTAATGAATGGTTGCTTGCTTTGTAGGAATGGTTGCTTGTTTGACAAGTATGTTGCTTGTTTTATTCAAAGCATGTGTGTGTGAGTCCCATTGCTACTATTACATTGGAAAAAGAGATTTTAAGTGAGGAAATCATACTTGAGCCACTTGGACCTTTTCCTTTGCTAACCCAGTTTGTATGTTAATGTGTTGTTGTTGTTGTTAGTTTATTGCTTTTTGGTAAGTTTGAGGCCAAGGCGTGGACTGTGAATCGGTAAGTGGAAACTGTGGATTCTGAAAATGTGAAAGAGGTTGAGGGAGTTCATCGCTTCAGTCAGGGAGGTATGGTTGTACCGGAGTTGAGGTACAATTTGTTTGTCTGAGTCAGTGTGTATGTGGGTTGGTTCCTGTTGATGAGGAACGATGTGATCGTTTATGGTGTTAGTGGTGAAAGAAGTGAAGGCCTATGAGTGGGAATCAGAGTGGTGTCGATGTTTTAACCGAAAAGCCCTTGGTACATTATTAAGTTTGTTTCCTCTGGTTGGTTCTGAGTTCGTACTTTCGTATGTTGTTGACAAGCATGCAAGTTTGAATGTGCCCGATGAAGTGTCAGAGGTAGGTATGAGTACCTTAGTTCTTTTGGCGAGATCTAGGTAGGGGTCTCGTGTGAGTAATCTGAATTTAAGAAATGTTAGTTGGTGATCGTTGGGGGTTCGGCCTATGATTTTAATACAAGACAGTCGGTCAGTGTCCGTGAGTGGAAATCAATTTGTGTGATTGGGCCAGTGTGCGTCTGAGTTGTCTTTCAGTTAGAAGGAGAGATGAAGTTACTTCCGATATAGTTGAGCCGAGAAGGAAGTCTTGAGCTTTGAATTCAGATTGTTTGGTAGTGGGATGTTTTGAGCCGTCCGGACCAATGTTATAGAACAAGTCTAGTGTGACTGTTAGTGTATGATCAGAATTGAATCTTGAAGTTACGAGATGCTCTAAGAACAGTTTAGAAGAGTCAGATTTTGTTGAAGAACCAGTCTGAAAACAAGAGAACCGAAGACTATCAGTTGTGCACAGGTGTAGTTACAATTTCTTTGGATTTGTCCTTTTCGTGTGAGCATGCGAAGAAAATTTGATGTACGTGTTGAAACCTTCTAAGTAGGGACACATGTGACTAGACCTTGTGGTGAGATAGTGATGGCCATGAAGATGTACGGAAGATGTTTGTTGATGGTTCAGGGTTACATGTATGCAGTAGATGTGAAGTGATCGTCTTCCTACAGTTTTGAGGTACGTTTTGACAAGGTTTGGCTTGAAGAGCACAGAGTTAGTGTATACGTTGAGAGAAAGATAGAGAGTTGCCTTGAAGTTGCAGGTCTCAGTGGGACTGTAGTAGTAGGTGAGGGTGTGAACTTCTTATTGAATGGTTGATCCAGCTGTGGAGGTCGAAGATTGATTGAGTTTAGTTGGCAGAATTGTTTGGCAATTGTGATGGATTTGATTTTTAAACGAAGATTAGACCGCGGGATGTTAGTATAGTTTGTGTTTTCCTAAAAGTATTTGGAAGAATTGCCTGGTTTGTCTCTTGATAAAGAAGAAGAGTTCGTCATTGAGACTGTTTCCGAGGTTGCTTCTGTTTTGTTAGCTCTGTAACTTATGAATCCCGGAAGAATTGAGAATGTTGAAGAATCAACTACGAGAACTGTTAGGCCTTAGATTCATTAGGCTTAGTGCATCATCTTAGAGTATGACAGTACAATTTGTGAAGAAGAAAGAGTGACGGTACGAGAATGTGTTTAGATTTCAGACAGCTGAAACAAGTGACAGTGAATGAGTAGTATCCGCTTCCGAGTGTCAGCGATTTGTTGATCAGTTAGAGGGTGCTTCAGTCTTCCCGAAGATTAATTCGAGATCCGTTTACTACCAGTTGAAAGCGAGAAAAGTTGAAGTATCAAAGAAGGCCATGACGAGCTTTGAAGTTAGTGGGGTAGCACCTTTTAGAAAATCAGCTGTATGTCAAGTTACGCAACGTGAACTTCGAGTTAATGAAGATGTTCTCCTAGGACATGTAGATCAGCCGAGTGCATTAGAGTAAATCCTAACTATGCAGAAGAAGATGTGAGTTGAAAGAAACTTTAATGGAAGCTTCGACCTTGATCAAAAAAAAAACCATAGTGATGTGTTACATGTATAGTTAGGTCGTGTACATATGCAAGACAGAAGTTGTGGTTTGTTCATTAAGATAGTTGGAAGACCGTGAGAAGAGTTATTTGATATGAGACATAGAGTTAATTACAGTATTGTTTGCTTCGAAGACTTAGAGACAAGCTTGTATAGCAAGAAATGCACAATAAGTATGTACATATCATCAGAACTTGAATTGTTAGACAACTTAGGAAGGGTTGGAACTTGAACAACATGAGTTGTTAGAATTGCTTGAAGACTGTGATCCCAAGATTGAGTACTATCTAAAGAGAGTCTACGTGGTAACCGATGTTCCGAATTATTTTGTTGTCAGATTAGTGGTTGAGTTGCGAGCTATGTTGCTGGATTCAGTTCATCAAACGATAGTGTTTTGTGGCCGAGTTTCATGTTAAACCTACTTTGAGTCAGATACTTGAAGAGAAACAATTGCAAGCCAGGTTCTTGGCACCTCGCGTGCAAGACATAGCAGAAGGAAGACCTTCAGAATACGTATTGTGGGTTGAAGATGAATACTTCGGGATTGAGATGATGGGTGATGTGGTACAGCATGAGGGTAAGTGTATAATTTGCCAGCATGACAAGACAGAACGTCATTTTTCTTCTAGTCTGTACAATTGTGGAAGATTCTTAGTGAAAGTGGGTGATAGAGATTCGAAATTTCAACTAGATTTTTGAAGGCGTCTGCATAGTGTTTGGTTACTTGTTGAAGTCAGATGATCTGTCAGAGAAATTTATGGGTCAGGTGTTCAAAATAGTGTTGTATGAGATTGTGAATCGGGCTAGTTCTGTTGTTTATTTGTTGCGGTTACCACCAGAGTTAGAAGAAGTTGTGATGTGCCCTGTGTATCTGTGATTCGGAAGTGTGAGTCAGATCTGTTCCGTGCTATGTTGTAGAAGAGATTGAGTTGAGTTGAAATTGGCCTGCCTTGAAGAATCAGTTGGGATCTATGTATAAGATAGCCAGTGTTGTGTGGTAAGTCTTTCGAGTTGGAGAGTATGTTGTAGTAAGAGAGAAAGTGAGGAGGAGCATGTGTTAGTGACTCTTCCTGTCTAAATAAATTTCGGGGACGAAATTTCTTAAGTGGGGGAGAGTTGTAACACCCGTGTTTTGGGGTTAGGAGTTAGTCGGGTTAGTTGGTCCGAGTCGGTAAAATTAATTTTTAATCAAATTGACCTTAGGGTGAGCAAATTGAGTTTAGAAAGAAAGGGAGGGATCATTTTAGTAATTAAACCAAAATAAAAATAAACACCACCTTATATCATCTTTTCTTCTTCATTTCTCTTCTTCACCGTGGAAACCTTACCCAAAGCTCTCCCAAACCCCAAACTTTTAATTCATCAAATTTCTTCATCAATTCAAGGGGTTTTTGAAAGGTAATCACATATTTGAACTCTCCTTTCCATTTCCTATCTATCTATAGTCTTAGATTTCAAAGTTATGGAGTTTTGAAAATTAGGGTTCATATCAAAATTTGGGTTTTTAAGGGGGTTTTCCAATTGGTTTTGATAAATTGAGTTGGGGCTTTGTTTAATCATGTTAAAATACACATAATACGTTAAAATGAGTAATTTTTGAGGTGTTTTATAAAATTTCCGAAATTGGGTTTTGGTGGATTTTTAGGAAGGTTTTTAGATGAGTTTTGGGTATGATTTATGTTGGAATTTGATGGTTGATGTTAGAGTAATAGTTGGGGGTTGTTTTGGAAGCGTTTGAATGTGCTAAATATGTTGAAATCACAAGTTTTGGACTGTTTTTCATGGCTGCTCGGATTTGATGATTTTGGGGATTGTTTATGGCTTAAATTGTGTGTTTAATGTTGGAAATTGGGGGTTGATGGTTATACTATAGTTGGGCAGTGTTTTGAACATGTTTAAGAGTGTTTTGGATGACTACAATTCTGATTTTTGACGGGTTTTAGTGGAAGTACGAAAATGAGAAATTGAAGAATGAACTTGGCTTTGAATTGTGAGAATTGTAATGGATTAGTGTGTTGATGTTAAACTTTGGGATTGTGGCTGATTTTGAGGTTAATATATTGTTTTTGAATGGTTAGAAGCAAGGGAAATCTATGGTGAAGCTTCGGGCTCGAATCCAGAAACTTGGATGCTTGGTAGGCTTGTCGGCTTGTGCTAATGGAGTAGTCGGTGAGTGGTTAAAATATTTTAAATGGCTTTGAGCAATTGGTTCGAGCATGTGGACTAGGTTGAGATTGGTAGACTCACCTAGAGTTAGGATTAGGGTGGTAGCCTAATCCTAAGCTTTAGTTAGAGACATTGGATGATCTCTTTAATTGATGTTATGCCTCATGATGAATTGTGTTACGATTATTATGTATAATGTGTTATACATGTTGTTGAGGCATGGTTTGATGCATTGCTATGCATGTGGTTTGGATTGTAAATTGTGCATGATGATGTTGAGCTTAAGATGATGTAAGATGCCATATTATGACTCTTGAAAATGACATTATGATATTATGTTGTTGAGATATTTGATATTGAGCTTAATATGATGTAAGATGCCATATTATGACTCTGAATATCAAAGGTTGTGAAATTTAATTATTATTGGCACTAGTATGCTTGGGTACAATGATCGATCATCAGGATGAGTGTGCACACTAATTGAGTCAAAACGTACGTGGCCTTGGTGGCGTTAAGGCACCAAGGAGGAGTACGGTGATGTAATATTCCACCGGAAATTTTTATATATTCTACGTGATGATGAGTGGAATCCCATCCGTAGGGCATGTGGAAATGCGTTCCACATGCAAGGCCGGTGATGAGTGTAATCCCACCGAGGTAAGGTTGATGTTGGAAAATGCGTTCCAACATGTTATCCGCGTATTCGAGTCATAACTAGGTGCCAATATGAGAAAGTATGTATATGCCAATATGAGATTATGCATACATGTTAAAATGAATTGATATGTGTATCAATGTGATATGAAAGGTGAATTTCAAATGCGAAGCTATATATGTTTTGGTTAATGCATTGAGATATATATGTATCATTGTAAGTTGAGCTTATGAGATGTTGAGCATGACATAATGTTGATTATATGTTCATGCATCATGTTCATTTTGGTTCATGTGGATCGAAGATAAAGTCATGTATTTCATCATGATAATTGCTCGAGCTTGGACCCTGTATTGTCGAAGGTTTGTTTTATGAGCTTACCCTCACTAAGCTTTTATGCTTACGCTCTCTTTTGTTCGACAATGCAGATAAATAGCTTATGGGTGGCATGGGAAAGGAAAGGTCTTCAAGTGTTGCTTTGGTGAGCTCAATGTATGATTTATAAATTAAAGATTTGTAATAGAAAAGCAATGGGATAGGTGTTGTTGTTTTTGATGCTTTGAGGTGTGTTGTTTTGGTTTGGCAATTAGATGCCTTGTTTGAATTGTAAATATCACTTATGATGCATGCCTTGATGAATGCTTGAGTGATGCATGCCTTGATGAATGCTTGTGTGTGATGGCATGTCCTTTTTGGATGATTAGGTTGCTTAGTTGATATGTCTAAGTCTTCTATGTGTTAACTTGTATCTTTGGTATTGTTGAGATTTTATGTATGTCCATATATGCATAAATTGCTCTTTAATTGGAATGCTATGTATGAATGCATTATACCATGTTTGAATGACTCCCTCGGCTTAAACAGGTGCTCTTGCATGTGTGTATATGCTTTATTGCTTCCTAAAATATGTTTCAAATGATTCTAACTTTAGCCGATCTTTTTCAAAACATCTATGATCCGTTTTTGCACTAGAGCTGTTTTTCCAGTCTCCAAGGCAAAAAGGATCGATCCCCTGGAAAAAGGGATCGATCCCTTCGTTGGCAGAATCGTTTCAAATTCTGCTTCCAGCCTCCAAGTGCAAAAGGATCGATCCCCTTGTTTATGGGATCGATCCCTTGTGATATAGATGCTAAATTTTTAAAAATTGAGGTTTGCAAGCTTTACGTTTTAGTCCTGATTCTCGTATGTGCAATTGCTTGAGTTTGAGATGTCCGTTTGAGTTGAAATTTGGCAGAGAGGCATGAAACATGACTAATTTCATAATGGTAACTTAAAATTTGGTAAAGTCCTCTTAATTTCCAGAATTTACAAATTGGTCCCTAAATTCGTATTTTGTGCAATTGAGTCCCTTATTGTTTTCCGATTGCTGTGATTTTTGAGTATGCTTATCGCAAGAGTATGCCTAGTTTAATGTGCATCTAGACAAGTTTAAAAAGAGAAAAAAAGGGTCGTTAATCAAGGTTGACTTTCGGGTTGACTTTGGTTTTCCCCGTGTAATCTTCGTAGTTCGGGTCAGCCGTCTAGGCCGGGCTACGGGGGTTACATGCCATGCTAGGGTTCAAGGATCTAGATGCGTTTGAAGAAGGAGGAAACACTGGTGCAATTTCGCGATTCCCAGGAATGACCTTTAGGAAAGAGGATTCTGCCAAAACCAAAACACCAATCTAGGTTGTTGAATCCTCTACTCATGTTCCAAACGGAGAAGCTAATAATTACGAGGTACCTGACCTCGACGAAATCGCCAAAAAGGTTAAGATTGAGAAAAAGTTGGAGGATAATTATAGGAAGTTAGAGGGAATGATCAAATCTTTCTAAGATGGAGTTTCTCATGGTGGAATGGATGCCAAGGACTTGAGCTTGGTAACTGACTTAGTTGTGCCGCCAAAATTCAAGATCACAAACTTTGAGAAATATAATGGGATCATATGCCCATCAGCACATTTAACCATGTATTGTAGAAAGATGTCAATGGACCTTGACAATGAGAAGATGCTCATTAATTGCTTCCAAGACAGCTTAGTAGGATTAGCTGCACGTTGGTATTCGCAACTAAGTCGGGTGAACATAAAATCATGGAAAGATTTGTTTAGAGCCTTCAGTGAACAATACAAGCATATTTCAGACATGGTTCCAACCCGTTTGGTCTTACAAGGGATGGAGCAGAAGCATCATGAGAGCTTTCGACAGTATGCACAAAGATGGATGGATGTAGCAGCATAGGTGCAGCCACCGCTGCTAGAAAATGAAATCACCCTGATGTTTGTAGAAACTCTAAAGGATTCTTTTTTTATGATCGCATGCTCAATCATGCTACGAAGAACTTTGCGGACCTGCTAATGAATGGTGAACTAATCCTAGCGGCTATGAAGAGTAGAAAGTTAGACAGTGGGGAAACAAAGAAGACATATAAGAAGAGAGATAATGAAGTCAACGCTACGAATGTCTACAACCCAAGTTATTCAACATGTGTAGTGTTCAAAAAGCCTAACACCTTCAACAAACTCAACGCCTCAGCTCCGACAGTCGCAAATGCCCCAAAAGGAGAGCGAAGATATCAAAGGAACTCAAGACCCTACTTTCCTCCCATCCCAATGACGTATGTAGAGTTATTTGCTGAGTTGGTCAAATCACAGATGGTGCTGCCAAGACATGTCCCTCCGTTCTCACCTCCTTATTCACCATGGTACAATGAGAAGGTCTAATGCGAATACCATGCAGGAGTAAGGGGGCATACCATTGAGAATTGCACTGCATTCAAAAGGGTGGTAGATGATTTAAAGAAATCGGGCATGATGTCATTTGAAACATCTAAAGAAAAATGAAATCCTTTGTCGAACCACCAGAAAACATAGATGAATGTTGTGTTTGAGGAATAAGAGAGGGTGATCAAGGAATACATTGAGGAAATTAAGGCGCCCATGAAGTGGGTATGGGCTTAGTTGGTTACGGCTGGGATAGTAAAGGAAGAGGTTTGGAAGATGAAGGTTTATGATAAATCTTATTGTGAGTACCACGAAGTTGAAGGACATGAGATCCAGTGTTGCTTAGAGTTTAAACAGATGGTCCAAGCCAAGATGGATAGTAAGGAATTTATGTTTTTCAAGAAGGGAGATGTTAAGCACGGAATGAGTATATGTACGACAGAGGAGCCTTCCCTTGGAAGGAAAGGAAAGGAAGCTGAGGAAGGAAATCAGGGAAAGCTTTATCTTGTGGTGATCCCAGCAAAGAGGGACTGATTTGGCTTGGGCTTTAGGCCCAATAAATGGCAAAAGAGAGCTGAAACTAGGAGGCGGCAGGAAAGCAAAGCTGAAGGAAGAAGAAATCGAGTGGCTTACGTACCCACCCTTAAGTGACACTTTCAGGGCTGGAGGACTCCTAGACCTTAATGCCCGCTTTGATGAGGAGGAGAAAGGAAAGAATGAATTGTGCGAGGCTTTTGAGAATTTGAGCATTAATGTCATCACAGACGAAGAAAGAGGGGAAAAATATTTGTCCAAGAGCTAAAGAACTGGACCGCTGAAGTAGTTCCTGAAGTTTTTAAGACTGCCTCAGAGTAATTCTCGAAACCAACTCTTATACCCTTAGGCCCGAGGGTAATTAGAGATCTTGTGTAAAAAGGGTCTATGTCAAAACCATGATTCTTATTTCAATAAAGGATGCATATTTTCCAATAATATTGAGTGGCAAACTTCCTTTCGCAACGCAAAACCCAAAAAAGAAAAAGATCATAAAAAACCCAAAAAGCAAACCTAAAAAAAACAAATCATATCATTTCATCCATTCTTTCTTTCTTGGTATATATTGTTAAGTGTGCAAACGTCTTATATTTATACCCTAGTTTAGCTGAATTATTGTTGTTCTTAAGTAAAGTTTAGGTTGCATTTATTAGGTAACATACACAAAATAACATAGATTAGACAATCTGCCTTATTTGATGAATTTAGTTGATTATATATATATATATATATATATATGATACTGCTCAAGTGCGTTTTCTACATGTGCGTAGGTACCCGCCCAGGCAGATGTCGTTGAGGCAGCAAAGGGGGCAGATGAAGAGAAAGTTGGGAGTTGAAGGAGGAAGTTGTTGGAGCATCAGGAGAGCCAATCGAGGAGGAAAGAACCAGAATGTAGAGTTGTGCCAGCCCCTGCACACCAGTCCATACCCCCGTCGAGGCAGTCAACTACTTTCCGTCGAGGCAACACTTCACGGAAGAATGGAAAAATGCAAAGTGGTATGCGATAGAAAGAGCTCATCAAGCCTGATTTTTAGAGACCACTTGCATGTGCAATGGAGCCCAACTGACAAAGAAAAGCCAATGTCAAAGTCAAGTTGGAAAAAGTCAAACGGGAATCTAGGAAGATTTAATGATCTTTTAATGAGTTGTAATCATATTCTAACTAGTATTCCTACCCTAAACCAACTCAATCCTAGCCTTCTCCCCTATATATATGTAATCGACCAAGAGGAGAAAACACAATTGAGATTTGAGAGAAACTCTTTCTTGTTGAAACCCTAGTGTCGTCCAAACCCACCATGTTCTAAACCTTTCCTAGGGCTAAGGGTTGGTTGCGTAGTAGTTGTGAGAGTCTTGTTGTATTCGTTTAGGATTTCAGTTTTGCAATAAAATTCAAGGTTTTTTTACTCTTGGTTCTTCATTGTCGCAATCTTTATCGGGAGAGAAGAGGGCGACAATCTATTTGTTCAATATTGGGAGAGTTGAACTCACGAAACGAGTAAACACGGTTTTATCCAACTATAGAGTAAAGCTACTTCGGCTTAGGGATAAGTTAAGAAGTTCAGCGGCTAAAAGAGGATCCAAAATCGGTTGGTGTTCGCCCTTAGATTCACGCCGGGAGGTATCATCCAAGACATGTTCGCCAATAGTACTTCAAGCTTCGGGAGAAGAGGGGTCATAGAAGGGAGCCTTGATGAACCTTGAATCATCGCTTAACTGCCCAAGCAATCTCACACAACTCTGCCGAGGCGGGCGCCTGCCGAGGCATTCTTGTGAGCGGTGGCTGAACTTTTAAATTGATCAGCAAAACTGTGCCGAGACAGTACATCAATTCTCCACACTATGAAACATCCAATATCGGCCCATTCTCTCACTATGATATCTCAATTTACTTTACTTGTTTTAGTTTTAGCTTCAATCAACCCAACTCATAATATATGTGTTTTACTTTACTTGAGCGGAAAAGTGAACTCCAAAAAGCTGTCACAATCCCTGTGGAGACGATATCTTAAATACTATATCTTGGCACTGTGTACACTTACACACTAATTGCGCATCACTTTTGCACGCAACATATATTCTTGTCTCTTTTATTTGCAGGCTTTTAGATATCAACGGTACAAATGACTCCAACGTCAATTTTGAGCTACCACTATGTTTAGAGGAAGTTGGGAGTATTGATGATGATGAAGAATGTGACTTGCCCGATGATCTGCTTAGAATGGTAGAGGGAGAGGAAAAGCAAATTCTGCCCCACAAAGAAGAGATAGAAGTTTTGAATCTTGGAACCGAAGAAGAGAAGCGTAAAGCGAAGATTGGTACCACCATCTCAGTTAAGACGCCACAATGTTTGATTGAGCTTCTGCAAGAGTATAAAGACATTTTTGCTTGGTTGTATCAGGATATCTCTGCCTTGATACAAATATTGTTATGCATAGGCTTCCTATAAAGGAGGGATGTGAACCTGTAAAACAAAAGCTTAGAAGGATAAAGGCTAATACACTTTTGAAAATCAGGGATGAAGTAAAGAAGCAATAAAATGCAGGATTCCTCGAGGTGGCTAAATATCATAATGATGGAAAAGTAAGGATGTGTGTCGACTACATGGATCTTAATAGGGCAAGTCCTAAAGAAAACTTTCTGCTCCCACATATCGACACATTGGTAGACAATACAGCTGCGCACTCCCTTTTCTCATTCATGGATGGATTTTCTGGATATAATCAAATAAAGATGTGCACAAAAGACATGGAAAAAACTAGTTTTGTAATACTTTGGGGAACTTTTTTCTATAAACTAATTCCTTTCGGAATTTAAAAATGCGGGGACAACTTATCAGAGAGCTATGGTTACTCTTTTCTATGATATGATGCATAGGGAAATAGAAGTGTATGTGGATGATATGATTGCCAAGTATAGAACTAGGGAGGAGCATCTAGTAAACCTGAGTAAGCTTTTTCAAAGATTGAGAAAATTTCAATTAAAGCTTAATCCTGCCAAGTGCACATTTAGGGTTACTTCTGGGGAGTTGTTAGGCTTTGTAGTAAGCAGAAAAGGAATTGAAATTGATCCTAACAAGATAAAGGCCATACAGGAGCTTCCACCACCCCAAACACATAAGCAAGTTTGAGGATTCCTGGAAAGGTTGAATTACATAGCCCGTTTCATCTCCCAACTAACAAATAAATGTGATCAAATATTTAGGTTGCTTAGAAAGAACAATCCGGGGACATGGAATGAGGAATGCCAGGCAGCCTTAGAAAAGATCAATGAGCAGTTAACTAATCCTCCAGTGTTGGTGCCACCTATTTTAGGAAAGCCGTTAATACTCTATCTAATGGTGTATGAGAATTCAATGGGCTACATATTGGGGCAGCATGATGAAACTAGAAGGAGGGAAAGGGCAATATATTATGTAAGGAAGAAGTTTACTAACTGTGGAACAAGATATACTCAGATTGAAAAGGTATGTTGTGCTCTGGTATGGGCTACTAAAAGGCTTAAGCAGTATATGTTGAATCATACCACATGGTTGATCTCAAGGCTAGATCCATTAAAGTTTATGATGGAAGCTCCAGCCCTATCAGGAAGAATAGCACGATGGCAGATGTTGCTCTCAGAATATGATATTCAGTATGTGAATTAGAAAGCAATAAAAGGAAGCATCATAGCGGATTTTCATGCAAGTCGTGCTCAAGATGATTATGAGGCATTATATTTCAGTTTCCCCGATGAAAATTTAATGTGTATTACAGAAAATGAAGAGCCACCAATAGAATCTTGGGTCATGCATTTTGACGGTGCTGTAAATGCTCTAGGACGAGGTATCGGGGCAGTTTTGGCTTCACAGGAAGGAGATCATTATCCTTTCACTTGTTGTTTGAAATTCTTTTGCACTAATAATATGGCAGAATATGAGGCATGCATATTAGGTCTAAGAAAAGCCATTGATAGAAAAATCCGAAATTTGAAGGTCTATGGGGATTCGGCGTTAATCATCTACCAAATACGTGGCGAATGGGAAACAAAGGATGCAAAATTAATAGAGTATTACAAGTTGGTCCTTGAATTAACTAAAGAATTCGATGTGATCACCTTTAGGCATCTCCCAAGAGAAGATAATCAGATTGATGATGCATTAGCTACTTTGGCTGCCATGTTTAAAGCAAGTGAAGGTTTTGAGATGATGCCTATTAAGTTGCAAATGTTGGAGTCCCTAGTGCATTGTTACAGCATAGAAGAAGAGGCAGATGGCTTGCCGTGGTACCATGACATCTTGCAGTACATAAAACTTCAGCAATACCCAGCATAAGCTTCAGAAAATGAAAAGGGGATGATTAGAAAAATGTCATTAGGATACATTCTTGATGGAGAAATCCTTTACAACAAAGTCGGGATCAGGTGCTTTTAAGATGTGTGGATACAAAAGAAGCACAATTGATTCTTGAAGAGGTTCATGAGAGAGTTTGCGGAACTCACCCTAGTGGTTTCACTATGGCAAGAAAAATTATGTGTTTCGGATATTACTGGTCAACGATGGAAGGAGATTGCATTAATTACTCCTGCAAATGTCACAAGTGCCAGATTTACGCTGACAAGGTTCATGTGCCTCCTCAGTCTCTTCGTGTCATGTCATCTCCCTGGCCATTCTCTATGTGGGTCATAGACGTCATTAAGCAGATTCATTCGAAGGCGTCAAACAGACATCGCTTTATTCTGGTACCCATCAATTACTTCACAAAATGGGTGGAAGCGGCCTCGTATGCAAATGTAACTAGGTCCACTGTTTGCAATTTCTTAAAGAAGGAGATCATTTGTCGATATGGTCTACCAGAGAGCGTAATCATCGATAATGCCTCTAACTTGAACAACCGAATGATTGCTGGGGTCTGTGAGCAGTTTAGCATTAAGAACCTCAACTCAGTAGTTTATTGCCCGAAGATGAACGGAGCAGTAGAGGTAGCCAATAAAATATCAGGAAGATAGTTTCCAAAATGACTGACACTTATAAAGATTGGCATGAAAAGTTACCATTCGCCTTGTGTGCATATCGAACAGCGGTATGAACATCTACTGGGGCAACTCCATCCTCATTAGTATATGGAGTAGAAGTTGTGCTACCAATTGAGGTTGAGATGCCCTCATTGTGTGTATTGATGGAGGCCAAGTTAGATGAAGCTGAATAGGTTCAGGCAGGGTATGACCAAGTTAGATGAAGCTGAATAGGTTCAGGCAGGGTATGACCAATTGAATTTAATTGAAAAAAAGAGGTTGAAAGTCGTATGTCATGGTCAAATGTAACAAAGGAGAATGATAAGGGCTAATGAGAAGAAAAGAAAAGCCAAAGCAAAAACCCGAAAAGGCGCTTTAGAGCGAAGAACCAGAAACGTAGAAAAGAGGTTGCAATGGCCAAGCCCTGGTGTGGGATGAAATTAGACAAGAAGCATCCGGAAAGGGACCCAAAAGAGCATAGACTGATTGACGGATCCAAGTAAACCGTGGTTCATGCATCATATAGGACATTAGGGTCATGTTAACCTGCATATTTCATTTGTTTTAACAGGAAAATGATAAAGAAGGATTCATAATGAGAAGAGTCCGCCCAGTGAAGAAGGATTCATAATGAGAAGAGTTCGCCTAGCGAAGAAGGATTCGTAATGAGAAGAGTCCGTCCAGCGAAGAAGGGTTCATAATGAGAAGAGTCCGCCCAGCAAAGAAGGATTCATAATGAGAAGAGTCCGCCCAGCGAAGAATGATTCATAATGAGAAGAGTATGCCCAGCAAGGAAGAGTTTGTTCGTTGAAGAACATGAAAGTTCCAAATGAGAAGGGCTTGCTTATTCAGTGCCGCTGCAAAATGCAGACCAGCGAAAGAGTGGGGAATGAAGAATTTCATAATAAGAAGAACAACTTCAGACCTCAGAAGATGGAGCATGCTATGGAGCGATGCCAGATTATCAAAGATTGAAGAATTTCATAATGAGAAGAACAACTTCAAGCTTTGACGAGCGGATGATTCGGACAAAATCGATGTCTTTTCAGTCTTTGCCCTATTCCTATTCCACAACAATGAGCAAAGAGGAGCAGTTGTAGAACCAGTTTTTTGTCCGCGCTTATATATATATATATATAAGATAATAATAATAATAATAATAATAATAATAATAATAATAATAATAAGTAAAACAGATAATAATAATAATAAAAACCCAAAATATATATTAGAGTCCAAATGTTTTACAAAGCCCGAAATGTATATACAAAAGGCCCAACACATTATAAAGCCCGAACCAATTAACCAAAGACCCATTACAGTTGTTAATGACCCACTACCAACCCATTACAACCCATAAACAGCCTAACAAACACAAAAGTCTTTATGTGTTTCTTTTTCCCGCTCAAACTCGAGCTCCAATGGACATGTGTTGAGATGGCATTGGTCCCTCCCTTCTCACTCGAATTCCTATCGGCCTGGAACCAGCTGGCATCGCCAGTCGTGCAAAGATGATGTCACGTCTGACAGCGGGTATAAATACCTACGAAGAGAGAGAAAAACATCAATTAATGTAGTAATAATTACACTAATAATTACCAAAAAAGAAAAACGAAAGGTCAGAAAGGTTGAGAGGTTACCTGAAAAGCCTGAGTTGATCGAGGAAGACAACCGGACAAAGAGACCTTGCCAGAAGCTCACCGGAACCACCAGAATACCGAACCGAGGTAGTTTTTACCTCTGTTCATTTATTTTTCCCCACTTTACTTGTTCGAAACATTAAAACAAGTTAAAATTTCTAAAAACTAAACCCTAATCTATTTAAAAACCAGATCTCAAGCATAAAACACACTTTAAACCAAAACATAAACATAAAATCAGATCCATAACACACATTAAAACCTAGATATAGGATAATATAAAACAGATCTAAACTCTAAGAGTCAGATCTAGTTCGAAACTCGTAAAAACATAAAAATAAAAAAAAAATAAGAGAGAGAGAGGGTTCGAAGGCTTATCTGGCTTTTCCATTGCCAGAAGTGCCGTCGGAGTGAGGATTTGAGTGCTAGGACCGTTGTCAGAGTTGAAAAACATAGAGGAGAGGTCACTAGTTTCGGGTAGAAGGCCTAGGATCGGGAGAAGCGGGGTGTTTCTGATGAAATAGGACTCAGATCTAGGATTAGGGTTAAAAATGAGCTTTTTGGGTAGAATTAGGGTTCCGGCGACGGCGGAGACGGTGGTCGGAGTTGCAGACGGTGGCCGGAAAAGCCAGGTCTGACCGAAGAAGATGACCAGAGAAGGTCTGATTATCGGAAAAAGGTTGAAGAAGGTCAGACGGTGGTCAGAGTTTACAGAGGTACTGGAGAAGATGACCGAAGAAGGTCTGGTCAACGGAAAGAGGTAGGAGGAGACCGGAGATGATATCCGGTGACCGATATCATCCCGGCGGCTAAGAAACATGACGGAGAAGTGTTAGGGGTGAATGAGGATTAAAATGATTATTTTTTGAAAAAGTTCTTGGTGTGTTTTTGAAGAAAATGGTTTTTGATCTTTAAAAAACAGGTTTAGGGAGAGTTTAAATGTTTGTGAGGATCAAACAAAGGAATTTCGAAGGGTTCTTTGTTTGTTCTTGAGGAAAAAGGGTTTTTGATCTTCAAAAACAGTTTTTGGGAAGGTTTTTGGTGTTTGTGAAGATTGAACGAGGGAATTTTCAAAGAACTAGGGAAGAACAGAAGGGAAAAGTTGGATTTTGATCGAAAAGGGTTAGCGTTTCTAAGGTTTCGGGTGTTGGAGTTCAGCGGATTTGGGAGGGAGAGAGAAATGAGGAGAGAGAGAGAGAGAGAACATATCAAATGACCGTTCCAACTCTGTCTGGGGCTATTTATACTGAGTTGGGACGGCGTCGTTTTGAAGAGCGGGTCGCGAGGGGATCCGCGTGTTTTAGTGCGGGTTCAGGTATGGGTCCGTGACCCGATCGAGTTAAATGGATTGGTTTTGGGTTTTGGTTAAACGGGCTAAGGGTTTTGGGCCTAAGGTCATTGGTTTGGGTTTGGTTTGACAGGTCTGGGCTAGTCTTTTAAGGTTTTTAGGTTTGGGCTCTTGGGTTTTGGTCTCTTTACAAATCAGTCCCTATTTGTTTGTAATCTGATCACCTAAAATTCAATTTAATTCAATCTGGTCCCTTTTTCAGAATTTAGTTGTTTTAATTAATTTGTATGCTTGAATGTTTTTTAAAACATCATACCATATATTGTTTGGGCAATTAATCACATGCTAAAATAGGATTAGAGCCATTAGTGTAGTTCACTTAATCATAATTGAATAGGGAGATCATAGTAGAAAATAAGTGGATATTTGAAACAATGTTAGACTACTCAATATTGGCTAGTGTCACAATGTAGAGTGATGTTAACCAATGAGTATTCCGACAAAGGTTTCAATTTTTTGCTTTAACTTAAAAAATGGAACTAAATCATTAATTAGGTAAATTTAAAAGTTAAGATAGGGTTATTGATTAGAGACATCTTAATTAGGAATGTTGTTACTTTTAGGCTTGTTAAAGAAAGTGCCCAATATTATTTTGAGTGTTTTCTTTTATGTCCAAAATTAATAACATTCATAGAATTTTAATCGAATTAATTAATGTAGCCTAATTAGGGTACACTTAAAAATGGCAAGATAATAATTAATCATGCATTAAACCTTTTGTGTTGAGGTACATTTTTCGAATATAAGTTGAAATGTCCTAATGTAATTGGAAGTTTCATAATTATATTCAATCGAAATGTATTTTCTTACAAAAGGATACTCATATTCGGAATAAAATTCATTTTACAATTAAAAGATTTAGTTAAATCCAAATTAATGTTCAAAATGCCACGTGTAATTAATAAGGTACTGATAATAGGCGTTCGTAGGGGTGCTAACCCTTCCCTACACGTAATCGACTCCCAAACCCGAATTTATCAAAAAAAAATCTCTAGTGCGTTTTTATGGTGTCCGACCTACCAAAGTGGCCGGTGGCGACTCCAAAATAATTTTTCATCAAAATAAAAAAGGGATTTTAATTAAAAATGAGAAATTAAGATAAAATTGATCAAAACCCTGATTTCTAAAATTTAAACGTCAGGCTATTTTTATTTCAAACTTTAAAAAGTAGGCTTTCAAAAAACGGTCGCTACAATAATCTTATCTTACCTTAAATTTTATCAAAATATTAATTTTTTATTCCTAATTAATACTTAATGAGAACAACTCTTTAATTTGAAATATTTTTCCTTAATTGAGGGAACCAATAGAACTACTATATATATATATATATATATATATATATATATATATATATATATATATTTAAAATGTCTCTATTTAATATTAAAAAAATGGCCGGGACCAAGGCCACCTAGTACCATGTGAAAGTCTGCCCCTGATTTTAGTCATCTATTTTCATTAATCCAACTATACAATATATATATATATATATATATATATATATATATTAAAATTTACATTGGGTCAACATATCTTAATTATATATATTAAAGACAAGGAGACCGTTCGAAGTTATTTATTTATTACTACTATTGTTTTGAATTTGAAGTGCACATCTTTTGTATATTGTAACTTGTAATGCAATTATAATTTAACTGTTGAGATGTGAATTTAGAAACGAAATGATGAGTGCTTCTTAATCCCTAGCGGTTAAAAACTCTAGCCCCTCTCTCAAAATTTTTTCAATTTTAGCCGTTTTTTTGTTCAATCTCTTTAATCAGTGGTCGACAATCAATCTTTGTATTGGTTGTCGACCACCGATTTTATCAGTTTCCTTGTTTTTATTTCAATAAGAATCTCTGCTTCTGTAGCACGTTCTTTCTCTGTTCTAGTAACACGCTTTTTTTCTGTCTTTGTGACATTTTTGTTTTGTTTTTTAGTTTGGTTCATCTGTCTTCGTGGCAGGTTTCAGCATACTCTAGCGTTCGATTGTTGTTCGCACAGAGATTCACTCGGCGCTAGTTTCTGATTCATGGTGTTGTCGGTGGTCACTTGGAATGTTTTATCCCTACTCGTTAATGGTTGTTTGCCGATAAAATCAGTCCTAGGTAGCGGTACCTTTTGCCTGGCAGAATGGATCGCGCACCACTCCTTCCTTCTTTATGTGTCTCGTTTGGACAGAGACAAGGAGATTTAGGTAGCTTTTGAATTTTCGTTGGTATGCGTATTTCCATAGAAATTTTCGTTTTCATTGTTTTTGAGTTGTAAGAATTTTTTTTGGGTTATTTTAACCCAAATTTTTTCTTCTTAATTGCGTTGTAATTGAATTTTTCTATGATTTAATGAAAATTCAGTAGCTATTTAAAAAAAACACTTATAATGCAATTATATTATTATTTTTTATATAAATATGTATTATTTCATGCACTAACAATATAAAATAAATACTCCACAAGCATGATTAATTTTACATTAAAAATTAAAATTCAAATCCACAATTTTAATATTGGTAAAAAAAATCCACAATCTTAAAATTCTAAACTATAATTTCTATAATTTAAAACCTAAATTATAACCATAAATCATACATTCTAAACTCTAAACTCTAACTTAAATAAAAACAAAATTCACTGTCGGTGTATAAAAAATTTCATGTATATATAGGGCTAGGATCCACTTACATTGTATAAAACTCAATTTGTTTTACATTGTTCTTGGACCGTTAGTTGATGATAATAAATTGCTAAGATTATTTTCTTATCCTAATAAGTTTTGAACCCACAATCTAAGAAAGAGGAGAGATATCAACCGAGAGTTTTAACTACTTACTTTAGAGATCGTTGATATTTTTACTTTAATTTTAATTAATTGGAACGGTGATGAAGTAATCATTCGGGCTTAACTTTGAATTAATCTATGACTAGCCTTAGCTACATGTGACACATGCATACAATCAATTTTAATATTTTTATTGTATTTATTACTCCATATGTTTTATTTCTTCTTAATTAAATGATCATTATTTATTGTGTCAATTTTGAATTTAGATCATTTTAAATTGAGTTAATTTTTTGACGTGGCCATTTTTCAAATTGAGTGGGTAAAAATATCCTGACGATTAATTCTTTTTAAAATTAGGATTTTATCCATTTTAATTCATTTAATTATGAAAATTAGGGGTTTTTGTTTTAAATCGAGTTTCTCTTTATTTATTCTTGAAAATCAATTTGGAGTTGTCATCGGTCACTTTGGTAGACCGGACACCATAAAAACAACTGGAGATTCATTTCTTTAAAATTAGGGTTCGAGAGTCGGTTACGTGTGGGAAAGGATTAGCACCCCCATAAAACGCTCGTTATCGGTACCTTTTTAATTTCACGTGGCATATTGGCATTTCGAACAATAATTTATATTTAATTAAATTTTTAATCGTTAAATGAATTTCATTCTGAATGGAGGTATCATGTTGTAAGAAAGTACATTTTATACTAATATGAGTTTTGAAAATCCAGTTACTTTAGGATAATTCAATTCATATTTAAAATGTATCTCAATACAAAAGATTTTTAATGCATGTCCATTTATTTTCTTGTCAATTTTAAGTTCAAACCTAATCAGGGCTCTAATCGATTAGATCAATTAAGAATCTATGAATATTATCAAATTTAAGGGTTTATGTGATAACACCCAAACAATTGGACACTATCCATATTAGGCCCTAAATCAACAATATTCCTAATTATTTAACGACTCTAACTATTTAAATCTAATCCTAATTTATTTTAATTAGACTAACTATGTGTGATTACAATATTCCAAGTTTAAATAAAATATTAAATATTCAACTAAAATGTCCCCTTGATTAACATCTCATTACTATGAGACACTAACCAACTTAGAACAATAAAGTTTCCATTTAATATTCATTTATTTTCTACAATTTTCTCCCTATTTTAATTAATTAATTAATTAATTAATTAAAGTACTTCAGCTAAAACGCTCTAATTATTTATTCTAAGTGAATTAGTCACCTAAACAAATATACTACATGTCCATTTAAAAATATGCACACATACATTTAATTAGAACAATTAAATAAAGCAACTAAACAAATAAAATGGACTAAATTGCACTAAATTGAAAACTAGGAGCCCAAATTCTAATTTTATTACAAATTTAACCCAACCCAAATGAAATATGCTCATGCCCAAATCAAATAGCCCAAAACCATGTAGTTGGGTCGGAGTGCGGGCCCGTATCCAAACTCGCACAAAAACGCGCGCATCATTCCTCAACCCGGTCACCAAAATGGCGTCGTATTGACTCGGGTATAAAAGTACCTAAACTGAGCCAACTCGGCCATTCTACATGTTTTGATTCTCTCTCCACAATCCCCTCTCTCTCTAAACTCTCTCAACTCAAACAACTCTAACCCAGAAATCCCTTGCTATTTTCGATCAAACTTCAATTTTTCATCTAAATTCATCTTCAGTTCATCATTTTTCACACTTTAATCCGTAAAAACGCTAACACACCTTCATTTATTTTTTAAGACCAAAACACCAAAAACTCCAAAAAAAACCCATCCCTTATTCTTCTACTTCTCATTTTGATCTTCCTCTACCTCCTTCAACCAACCTCGGCCTGTTCGTTGGTCGCAAGAGGTGACGCCGGCCACCGGCTGTCGTCTATGGTCGTCTTCTCTGATCATTCCAAATTTCTCCGGCCACCACCTGGTTCCGGCCAGTCGCCATGAGGCGATTTCCGACCGCCATGCTGGAACCCTAAAATGCTTAAAAATCACCAAAAATCCCGATTTTCACTTTCGTTTCACCTAAATCTAATCTCGGCTCAATAGAGACATCATTCTCCACCCATCCTAAGCTTAAACTACCCAAAATCGAACCTAAATCTACCTCCTCGACTCCGCCGGAAACCTAAGCTTTCCAATCTTCAAAAAACCCTTCGACAACACTCAGATAAGCCTTTAATCCTCCTCGAATCTGATTTCCTTAGAACTAGGGCTTATAGTTTAGATCTTTTTTAGCTATTGTTTCTATTTGTGTTTTATGAACTTAGATCTAACTTTAGTTGTTTTTAATGTAGGAAATAAGATGGAGAAGGAGTTTTACCTTCTTCGGTGAGCTGAACAGTGTCCGATGACGTCACGAAAAGGGTCTCCGATGATCGCTTTGTCTTCTCCGGCGTCAGTTCATATTTTGGTAAGACTCTCAGGCTTCCCTTCTCTTTCCAAATTATTTTATGTAATTATTGGCTATTAATGACTCTAACCATTACAGACTTTTCTCTCTCTTCTAGGCTATTTATAGCTAGTGTAGGCGCTGACATTAGCGGGGGTCCTTAATATAAGTGAAGGGGGAATAGACGAATCTCGTAATGCCACGTGGAACTTTTGGCAGGCCAAACAAACATATATGTGTTTGTTTGGGCCACTTTACCCGACTTTAGGCAAATTTTGGTGGGAAAAGCCTGCATTTTGGCAGGAATGAATTTTGTAAATGGGCTTGGCATCATTTTATGGGCCTATAGGTTTTTGTATGTAAAAAGTGGACTTGTGATGTATTTTGGGTATTTAAATTGGACTCTATAAACATTTATTTATTTAATGAATCACTATTTATATTATTTAGTTATTTATTTATTATTATTATTACTTTTGGTTTTATTTATAGAGATATATACATATATAGAGATATATGTGGGTACCCGAACAAAATACGAATATTACAATTGTCGCTCTTTGCTCATTGTTGTGGAACATGAATAGGGAAAAGACTAAAAAGACACAAATTTTGTCCGAACCATCTAACCATCGAAACTTAAAACTATTCTTCTGATTATGAAATGTTTCAATCATCTCCTTTGCTAATTTGTCTCTCTGTAAAGACGTCGAATAAGAAAGCTCTTCTTATTGTGGACTTCCTTATTCTTCCAAAGGATAGGCTCTTCTCATTTAGAACCTCAGAATGAACTTTTCTCATTGGAAATTATATCTTCGCTGGGCAAACTCTTCTTATTTGAAGTTCTTTCTTTGCTGGGGATGAACTCTTCTCATTAGGAACTCTTTCTTCGTTAACTGAACTCTTCATATTATGAGTTCTTTCTTTGTTGGGCGAACTCTTTTTATTTGAAGTTCTTTCTTAGTTGGGTGAACTCAAGTTTCTTGAAGTGAAAACTTGCCAAATTAGAAGAAAAGCAAGGATTGGAGGTAATTTCGTGCTACTCCTCTAATCAAGGTTCTTTAATGAAATTCCAAAGTATTTGACTCTTGATTTATGTTTTTAATTAAGGTTTTAATGGTTGATTTGGTAAAAATGCATAAATCTTGCTAAAAGATGAGATTAAATGTGATTTTCGTTTGGGCACTGTTTTGATTGATTTAAGAATGATTTTAAGGTTGATTTGGATGTTAAATGATGTTAATAATGAGCTTTGATCATAAGAATCCTGAAATCAATGAGATCTCTAATTGTCTAAGTTGTTAGTTTTGGGGTTTTGGCTTGGAAGTGTAAAATCTGAGTTGTTGGGGGTATAAGGATGATATTAGGATGTTTTTGGATTTTGATCTATGGTTAAAATGGGTTGGAAGTGTTTGTTGATGGATGGGTTAAGTTTGGTGATCAATCGAATGTGATTTCGGTTGTGTGGGATGAGTATTTTGGTGCCTTTGAGCAAAGCTGCGGGATTTTAGTGTTTTTCGGTGGTTTTAATGCATTAGGATGCATTAATCATCTATTCTTATATGGTATAAATAGGGGAGAATTCTTCGGTATCTTTCGATGAAGTTCTGGGACATCGAACGCTTGAATTTCGGGTCAGCAATTGAGGTTTCGCAAGTCGGTGAGTGGAAATGGGATTTCTAGTTTTGAAACGTCTTAAAAGAGGTTTTGGGAACTTAGTGTAGGCTTGAAACGCTTTACTAAGTTCAGAAGTAAGTAAAGTGATTTTCTCCCTCGGATTATGCTATTATGAGCTTATGGATGCACTTGTTTTAAATGTGTTTACCTACTGTTTTAAAGCATGATTTGAGTATATGATATGATGTTGATGATGCCATATGGTCTAAGGATACATTATGTAAGTGATCCTTGTATGCATGTGTTTATACATTGTTTTTGAAGCATGGTTTAATGCTTGGAATATGCTTTGGAAAACAGTGAGGTTTGCATCAAAAGTGAATTATATTGGCAAGTGATGTTGTGTAAAGTATTTTGCAAATGAAATCGGATATAGTTAGCCGGCTATAGGATTGAGTGCACTATAAACAAGTTTCCTTGGATGTTGAGGGGTTGTGATTGTACCGAAAACTCCATCCAAGTACCCTAACGATCGAGGAATGATTAAGGTGTTGCAACGGTGGAGGGCAGCTCCCGTGTGCGAACCTTGTAAGGTGTTCCGTCTCTCGTTAGTGGGTTATACATCTACCGATGAGTGATGTTGAGGGGTTGTGATTGTACCGAATACTCCACCACAGGTGTTACAACGATGGAGGGTAGCTCTCGTGTGTGAACCTTGAGGTGTTGGTAGAGTGTATGAAGTGTTTGAGACAACACTTGGTAATCCGTGTATCCGATATGCTTTTTGAGAAATGAGAATGTTGTTGATCACTTGTAAGCCAATATAATTGATTAAATTGATATGAGAATGTTTATGATGCATATTATAGAAAATGTATGTTTTACCTTAAAGCTTTGCATATTGGTGGATATGCATGGAATGCTTGATTTAAACGTAACAATGGTTATGTTGTTGTGAAGTATTTGATACTTGTTGCATGGTATTTAACATGTTGATTTTAGTGATGAAGTGCATGGTTTTCAAAGAGGGCATGATGGTTTTCAAAAATGTGAAAATGGTTTTAAGCATTGATGGTGTTTTTGGTTTTTGAGCATTCCTCACTAAGCTATTAGCTTACGCTCTCCTTTGTCCACCATTATAGATAACTAAGTGTTTGGAGGCAACAACTTGCAATGGAATCTAAGAAGACTTCACTTTGAAAGTATGTTTCGGTTATGAACTAGAGTAATAAGGGCAATGGGGGATTTCAAGTTTTGTTTGGATGGTGTGTATAAACACCCTTTGAGCATGTTTGCTATATGCTTTTATACTTGTAAAAGGCCTTTAATTGGTGTTTGAAGTTTTAGTTTGAGATTTGACTCTTGAGTGGCTTATTCGCTAGGTTGCATGCCTTTAGATTTCCATTGATGCAATTGGTCATGTGTTTGGTGCTTAATATGTTGCATATGTTTGAGAAACAATGTTTATGATTGATGTATGTATGTTAGAAAGATGTTGGATTGGTTTAAGTTGGAATTTTGGGTGAAAAACCAGCAAAATCTGTCATTACCGGCCCGGGTGGTTCGAAACACTCGAGCCTGTATCGAAACGGGGTGCCTGAAATGGCCTTGGAGTATCAAAACGAGTAAGGTATGTTCCGGTACGGTTTGCTAGTGGAAACCATGATTTCGAAAACACTTCAAAGGTGTTTTGGTATGAGCCCGTGTTTCGAAACAAGGCTTAATGTTTTGGAACAAGTGACAATTATGTTAGTTAATGGAATGTTCCATGTTTCGAAACAGGGCCTTAGTGTTCCGAAACGGGTGGTAGTTAAGTTGGTTAATGGCATGTCCTGAAGTTCTAATTCTTTGCGTTTTAGTCCCTAAATATTGTGGATACTATTCAATGAGCATGAATGATTATTTTGAGTTGTGGTTTGACAGGGATGCATATAATGAGACTAATTAAAGGTTGGTAACACGAATTTGACTTAAGACCCTACGAATCGGGAAAATTACGAAATGGTCCCTAAAAGTCGTAATTGGATGAAAATGATCTACGCTTGAGTTGTGAATGATCCGCTGCAATGTTACACACATAAAAACCTAATTTGCATCTAGACAAGATAAAGAAAAAAATTAGGGTTGTTTATTGAGGTAAACCTTCCCGATTTACTCTAATATTCCCCATGTGACCTGTTCAGTTCGGTCTACCGGCTAGGCCGGGTCGAGGGGGTTACACTCTCATCTCTCGGAATCTAAGACTCAGCTTGGGTAATTTAAGTAGATCTTTCATTTTTGTTGATTGTTAATCACTCTAAAATTTTAGGTATATCTCTCACTTTCTTTTTCGATTTCTACATTTTTTTGTTTGTGTTAACTTTTATTTTTGCTGACTGTTAATATCTCTAAAATTTCAGGTATATCTCTCACTTTCTTTTTTGATTTATGCATTTTTTTGTTTGTGTTAACTTTAATTTTTACTAACTGTTAATCTCTCTAAAATTTCAGGTATATCTCTCACTTTCTTTTTCGATTTCTGCATTTTTTGTTTGTGTTAACTTTCATTTTTGCTGAATGTTAATCTCTCTAAAATTTTAGTCTTTTAGTGTTATCATTTTGTTCATTTTTTGATTTATCATCTCATATTTGTTTGATCTTAGATTTGTTCATTTTTGCTAAGTTATCGTTTTTTTTACTGTATTATATCTCTTATCTCAAATTTGCTCGATCTCTGCAAGGACTGACTCTGTAAGCATATGCCTTTGGGCTTTAATTATATGCCTTCGATTATCTAAAGAATCTTGTGACTTAAGCTTACTAGATACTGGTTTTGTTGACTTTTTTATTAACTATTTTGTATATTATTGTAAATTTTACTATACATGTATGTTCTGTTTTGATTTGTTTTGATTATTTGTAAATTTTATTGGATACATTGCTCGATTATCTGTTTTGATTTGCAGATACATGTTTAAATATCTTGTTTATGTTTAAATGCCTTATTTTGATTTGTACATACATGTTTGTTCTGTTTTAATTTGTACATACATGTTCTCTGTTCTTTTTCAATGGTTTAATCTGAGTATATCAGCTGGACATCCTGTTCTACGGTGCTACTAGTGTCAAAAGAGGTTTCTAAAGGACTTTGTGGACTGGTTTAACAATGCTACATACAAGGATTAAATCATTGACTTTCTTTTGCTTTGTATATATGTTTTCTATTCTGTTTTGATTTGTAGATACATGTTTAAATGTATTGTTTATGTTTAAATGTCTTGTTTTGATTTGTACATGCATGTCTATTATGTTTTTATTTTTAGATACATGTTCTTCCTCTTTTCCCGTTTTCTATTTCCTTTAACAAATTAATTGTTTGGCTACTTTTTATTTTCTATGTTTTTTTGTGGCTGCTCTAATATGTTTTTAATATCGTATCTAAAATTTAAATGATTATTTTCTTTAATGGCATTATTTCTGTATTTTCAGTGATGGATAGTCAATCTCAAGTCTATAGATTAAAAATGTGGTATGATAGTTCAAGGCAAAGTCTAGACATAAATATTTGTCTTTCTTATATGTTTAAAATACATGTAGTTGTTC
This sequence comes from Hibiscus trionum, assembly GCA_030270665.1. Lineage (NCBI taxonomy): Eukaryota > Viridiplantae > Streptophyta > Magnoliopsida > Malvales > Malvaceae > Hibiscus > Hibiscus trionum. Next base: position 29,626,020 of record BSYR01000027.1, read on the forward strand.
AATAGATATTGCAGGAGGTAATATGGGATTACTAAATTATCTTAGCATGGTAGAAAAATATGAACATACATTAAAATTAATGCTGAAGGCGATATGTATTTATTTTGCTTAGGATTTTTCAAAATTTGTCTTAATGAGCTTAGAAATGTATGAAAAATTAACTCATATGAAAAAAAATATAAACCATTACTATTGGACACTCTAGAACTTGCGTATGCAGTTCATAGGAAAGCATATTTAAATCTCTGTAGAGATTAAACTTGGACTAGATGTGATCCAATCAACAGGTACACTGTCAGATTTGTGCCAAAAAGCTTTAGTATAAACCAAGAGTTATTTCTATGTACAAGGGGCTCTCCTGCCGAAAAACAAGAAAATAGACTCTATCAAAATCGAGAAAATTCATCCAATAGTACCTCTTATGATGATCTGGGTTTAGTTATGGATCTTATGGGTATAAATGACCCTGAGAATTTTTTCGAGTCACATTCGCCCATATGAGTGAATTTCATTGTATGATTTTGAAAGGTAAAAATTTTAAATGGTTCATAATGATAGTATTTTCATTATTTTGAAAGGTACAATGTGTTTATTAATGATAATGATAGCATTTTCACAAATTGTTTTTTTGTTATTAATGACTTTATTTTCTTCTTTTTGTAGGGTACCTTTAAGGCTTTGTTTGTTTTGATGTTTGCTGCCTGCTGTCTACACTGGTATGAAATGTTTACCACTGAAATTATTTTATTATCTTTATTTCATTACTATTTTAAATGTTTGATATATTGATATGTTTACCATTGGAATATTTATTACTCTGAATGCTGAATTGTTCTTTGCTACTTACAACGGTCTGAACTGAAATCTAAATGTTGAATTAATGATGTTTGCTTTCACTAGACTAGTCTAGATGCTGAATTTATAATGTAAATTCTAGTCTAAGTAGTTGCTACTTGCTCATGATTGAATTAGACTGGTAACGTTTCAGCTTTTTAAAGCTGAAAAGTTACCCTTAATTTAATCATGTTGGCAGCCTAAATAAAAGTTCCATGAAAAACTTTATAGTAATAAAGTCGAGCTTTTAGCCTTGTAAAACTTTTGCTATAAGATCTGGGAGCTTAAATTTTAACATAAATTTATTTAGTTGATTTAATTGTAATTTTAGTATACCAAATTGTAATAAATTGAATTTGTACAATTATAAAGTTTCATAATTTCAGAATTTGTAAAGTTACTATCCCATTTATAAAGTTTGTCATGTTTTGATATTAATAAGGTGTAATCTTTTAATGTCTTGCTTGACCATATTTTTATCATCAGTATCACAATTCACAAGTTTACAACAAGTAAAGTCACATTTAATTATACATACATACATATATATATTAAAATCATGAATTAAACTTATTGATATTTAAGGTTATTTTATATAATTTATTTTCTAATATAATAAAGTTAATAATCATGAATTAAACATATTAATCTAATGGTCATAAACTTATAATTCATCATAATTTGTCTAGGAAACAAGTTTATTAATTAGTGGCCATAATTAATAATATCAATAACAAATAAATTAATGATTTTAAACAAATTTATTAATTTAATGACAATGTACCTTGAATTGTGAAGACATATTTTTCTCACATTTTAATATAGTAAATTCATATTCCTATAACATCATCAATTGTAAATTTGTAACTTACAACTTACAAGTTAGGTAAATACCAAGTCAGGTAAATATTAGATCAGTTCAATAACAAGTCGAATTATTAACAGGTTGAGTCAATTACAAATCAGGTCCATAACATGTCAGGTTGATAACAGGTCGGGTAATATCATTTATTTACTATGTTAATTTCGGGTTCGGGTTCATATCAGGTCGAATGCAGATCGGGTTCGGTTATCACATCATCATGTTGAATTCAGGTTCAGGTCGGGTGCAGGTCGGGTTCAGATCTAAAATTTCCAGGTCTAACTCAGGTTCAGATCAACACAAGTTGACTTCAAACTGTTTGAAATTTGAATCATTTCGAGTTGACTTCAAAGAGTGTTGCTTTTGGGGTGGGCTTCACGCTTGGGAAACTGATCTTATGAAGTGCAAAGGCTAAGTTTTCAAATGCCCGTAGGTTATCGGGCTTTACATTTTAATCAACCCAAGAAACAATTTCCCCCAATTCGAAGCAGAAGGAGGATAAAAACAAAAACAAATAAAACAAGAAATCTGAACAGTATCATTTTATGCTGGAAAATGGAAATGGATCTATGAATCGACATCTACCTCTATTCTCCGGCTGCTCAAAGTAATCGGAAATTTTGACAATCGATCGAAAAAAACAGAGAGACTAGAATAAAAGAAAATGGTGGCAGGGGGGCTTGCTCCTGGGTTGTCGCGTAAACTGAAGAAGGTATTAGAATGTCGGACGGACACCCCCGAAGTTTTGGCCTCGCTCAACACTATCTCCACTTTCTACACCGAAAACACTCCCCAGGCGCGTCGCAACCTCAGATCCACCATCGAGAAGCGCTCTCTTGAAATTAACCTCGATTTCCTCCGTGCTTCCCAGGCTGCTCAACTCGCTTTGGATCGAGTCGAGGACGAGGTCAATTCCCTCGCCGACTGCTGCGATAAGTATATGCTCATCCTTTCTCTTCTTTTCTTATTTACTGTTTCCATTTTCCTATGTGTACGTGAATTGTTTGTCATATCTTAAGACTTATTTTATGTAATTAAACAAAGATCCAATCGAATCTGATAGGATTGCAAAGGCATTGAGCTGTTGCAGTGCTAGCACCGGTGATATTATCAATACCACCGAGAGATTGGAGCAGGAACTCGAAGTTACCACTCAAAAGCAGCAGATAGTCTCCTACTTCCTTCGAGATTATCAGCTAAATCCTCAGGAGGTTTACTTTCAGTCGTAAACTTTTTTTTTTGCTGTCCCCCCCTTTTTTTAGCTTCAAGTCTTTTTGCGCCCCCCTTTTTTTAATCCATTATGTTTGTTTCCTCCGTTTGTAGATTAGTGCATTGAGAGATGAAGAGTTGAATGAAAATTTCTTCAAGGCACTTTCTCACGTTCAAGAAATTCATGCCAATTGCAAAATACTTCTCAGGACACATCATCAGGTTAATAATATATTTCTTAATCTACTTATGAATTCTGTAACTGTATGTCTATGAATTGTCAAATCAGCCATTGATAACTTTACATTTAAGGCATGCTATAAATTTTCTCTCGTGCTCTTTCGTAGTTTCCTGCCAATTGCTTCTGTTGTTAGGTTTCTTTGTCATTGCATATGTTGATCTGTTCGTTATGCTTCGATTTCCATTGTTAATACCTATCTTAACACAATCACTAACATGAGAATCCTTCTCAGCGTGCTGGTTTGGAGCTGATGGATATGATGGCTATGTACCAAGAAGGAGCATATGAGCGACTATGCAGGTCAAGCATATATAGAATGATGGAACTTTTATTCTTAGATGGAATTAAGTATGCATTATGGTATCTATTAAGAGTTTGAGTTTAGGAACATGCTTAAAGTAAAGTCTCATGTTTGCCGTTAAGTATATTTAGAATGATAGAAATTTTATTCTAAGATGTAATTTAGTAATGCACTATGATATCTGTTAAGAGTTTGTAGTGTAGGAACATGCTAAAAGTAAAATCTCATGTTTGACATGTTAATTACTGTCCTCCCTCTTCCTGTCTTTAATTTCACACTTCTATTATTGAAGTGTGGAATATCCTTGCTACACACCAGATTTAATGGGCTATTGGCTGGGCTGTGTGTGTGTGGGATTCTCTGCTCGACAAAACATTGGAGATACAGGGGATTTTCCCTAGTGTTGGATTAGTTGGTTGACATGTCTCGTCCCTTTCTTGTAGGTGGGTTCAGGCAGAATGTAGGAAACTAGGTGACACGGATAATCCAGAAGTTGGTGACCTTTTGAAAACAGCTGTGCGCTGTCTTAAGGAAAGGCCTGTCCTTTTCAAGTATTGTGCTGAAGAGGTTACTTCATTGAGCCAAAATTTTATGTTCACAACTCCAAGCCTTATCGTTTTTCTGTTGCATGTTTTTAATTTTTCTGCTGTAATCACAGGTAGCAAATATGAGGCATAATGCATTATTTAGAAGGTTTATAAGTGCTCTTACACGGGGAGGACCGGGTGGGATGCCAAGACCAATAGAAGTGCATGCTCATGATCCTTTACGTTATGTTGGAGACATGCTAGGATGGTTACATCAGGTTTGTGAAAAAATAGACTTCTATATGGTTTCTGTTTCTCTTCTTCAAATAGTTATATTTGTATTAAGAAACATTTAATTTCGTATTTTGTGTTAATTTTGCTTTCCTGCACTCCTTGTAGGCCTTGGCATCAGAACGTGAGCTTGTGCTTGCTTTACTAGATCCCGATGCATTGATAGAGACTGGATCAGCTGCAAACCCATTTCTATCCAAGAATGTGGAGAATGATTTTGGAAAGATTGAAGCAGACTTGACATTTGTTCTGGATAGAATTTTTGAAGGAGTTTGCCGGCCTTTTAAAGTGAGAGTTGAGCAAGTTCTACAGTCACAACCTAGTCTTATAATCTCTTATAAACTTAGTAACACGCTAGAGTTCTACAGCTACACTGTGAGTGACTTCTGTCTCTTCTGTCATTCAGATTGTATATGGTTTGCTCGTCATCTGTTGATAACAATATCTGTTTGCTTACAGATATCAGATCTACTTGGGAGAGAAACATCTCTTTGCAATACTCTTTGGGCACTGAAAGATGCTGCTCAGAAAACATTCTTTGAAATACTGAAAAGTCGCGGGGAAAAGCTTTTACGATATCCTCCCCTTGTTGCTGTTGATCTTTCACCAGCACCGGCTGTAAGGGAGGGAGTTTCTGTGCTGCTTGAGATAATTGACACATATAACAGCATGATGGTTCCCGCTTCAGGGAAAAAGCCAGCTTTTGATCCGGTTATATCTGCTCTACTTGATCCAATTATTCAGGTGCGTCATGTTTAATGTTTGTTGATCAATTGCTTTATCATGATAAATCTTTTCCTGGTTGCATGGTGTTGAAGTATAATTTTCACATGTTCCCCCTTTTCCCAAGTGAGTAACATTTGTAGGTGATCCTTACGATGTTAAGTATTCCTATTTTCAGATAGTTAACACATGTTCAGATCACTGTTCGTCGAACTGGAATTTGGGAGTGAAAACTTTAGTGCTGTGCTGAAAAAATCAGGATGGATATAGTCCCTCCTTTGTGGTTTATGTACAGTAGATTAACTTACTACCTTTGATGGAATGCAGATGTGTGAGAAAGCAGCCGAGGCACACAAATCAAAGGGATCTGGCCACTCATCAAGAAGAAGTCGAATGAGTTCTGACTCGGACCAACTTAGTAAATCTGCGGTTGATGCAATTTTGTCAAATAACAACTCTGCTAAATTCTCCCAGGTTAATAATATTGTATCTGTTTGGTCTTGTGTTTATTTGATGTCATATACTTGACATGCATGGTTCTGGGCTTAAGGTTCTTACTCATTATATCATTGATTTATGCAGAATAGTGAAGCTCCGTCCAAGATCTTCCTTATCAATTGCTTGTGTGCTATTCAGCAACCATTACTTGGACACGAGGTTGCGGCTGAATATGCAAAGAAACTTGGCACTATGATTGATGATCATGTAAATGTTCTTGTGGAAAAAGAAGTTGACACAATTCTCAGAAGATGTGGCTTGTCAATGAAGATGCATCACTTCCGTAATTCAAAGGATACAGCAGTCGGGGTGGCATTAGCCGACTTAGAAGAAACAACTCCAGCCTCTCTTTCAGAGTGTTTGAAGGCTTTCTTTGGATTTATTTTAGGAAGCGAGAGTTCCTTGCCTGAGTTTGAGCAGATGCAAGTTCCAAAGTTGCGTGCCGATGCATGTATACAGGTAGCTAGGTCGTTAGCCGATGCTTATGAGCTTATTTACAATGCAGTCATGGACCCAAAAAACAAATACCCAGATCCCAAATCATTGGCAAGGCATCCTCCAGATCAGATAAGAACCATTCTGGGAATATGAGGCACTGCTAAAGGGGGGTTTATTTTCCAAATACACAAACAATTATTGTATCAAAGACAATGTATCTTCTTCGATGATGTATGGCATATGTGGTGGCGACTTGGTTGTTTGTTTTTCTTGGGTGAATTGGTCTGCAAGTGAGGGATATGTGTATTTTTGCGAGTTTCAAGTTCAGGTGAGTTGGTTATTTTGGCCATGTCAAGAATAAGTGAATCCCTAAGACATTATAAAATCTAGGGTAAACTACATAAATAGTCCCTTGACTATAGGGTGTTTTTTCTTTGTTGAGTTCTTAGACTATGTAAAGTTACAAAATGGTCGTCTGACTTAAAAACAAAAGTAACAAGCTGGTCCGGTGCCATTAAAAATCGAACAGCTAATGATGTGGCAATTAGCAAAATTTAGCATAATAACACATATAGTCCTCCAAATTTACACATTCAATCATTTTAATCATATTTAAAAAATTAATAAATTTAGTCATCTTTATTTATTCGTTCTGCCAATTTGGTCGTATTTTAAATATCAATAGTTACAATAATAGAAATAATAATAATGTATTTATATTTAAGTAGGGAGATGATACCAGAGTGGAGGGTTAAATTGATAAAATGAGTAAATAAAGAGGACTAGATCTATTGATTTTTTTTAATTGTGACTAAATTTATTGAATGTGAAATATGGCGGATTAAATGTGTTATTATGTCAATTTGTGTTAACGGTCATATCATCACTTGTTAAATTTTAAACGACACCGGATTAACTTGTTATTTTTTTAAGTCGGATGATATTTTGTAGCTTTTCATAATCGAGAACTTAGTAAAAAATCGACCTATAATCAGAGGACTATATGTATAGTTTACCCTAAAATCTACAACTCAACGTGTCAGGAATTTTAGCCTTTACTGTTTGTTGTTATGTTGAAAGGGGGAAAACCCGCGTCTGTTTTGGCTTAAAAATGTCAAATCAAATAGTTGATGCATACCATACCATACCATACGAAGACCCTACATAGAGGTGGAAATCGGTTCATTTGGTTCGAGTGATTTTGGGTCGGGTTGGTTTTTTTGTTTAATTTTAATTTAAATTTGGTCTGATTTAGATTTAGTTCGGATCTATGTTATTTCGGGTATCAGTCTTATTAATATTGGATTAGTTGATTTTCATATCGGGTTAACATTTGATCGGTTGACGTTGTGGGTCAGGTTAATATCAGATCGTTTGATTTTCGTTTCGGGTCATTATTGGATTGGTCGGTTTTTTATTTGAGTCAATATATGAAGGTGATCTTTTAAAGAAAAATGTGATATTAGACCATTAAACTATTACTAAAGGTGGTTGCTTTTGGTTCGGGTTGATCTTTACTTCGAGTTGCTTTCGATTTAGGTTATTTTCAGTTTATGTTGATTTTCAGATTAGTTATAATTCGGTTCAATATTTTGGGTTGGATCCATACCAAGTCTTAGATCAGATAAATCAGTCCGAGTCTCGGTCAATTTACCGGTTCAAACCCTACATACGTACCTACCTACTTTTTTTTTGACTGAATACGTACCTACCTATCTTGGACTACCTTAAAAGAAGAAAAAACATATATTGTTAGGGTAGCTCGCAAGTTGGTTAACTTTGTCACTGGCAGTGACTGGTGGCCAGAGTTTATGGTTGCATCCCACTAATGTTATCATCGTCACTCATTCTTCTATTTATAGTTTTCACATTTTTCATGCTTTCTTTCTATTTTTTACTGCCCTTTAATAGCTAGCTAGTGTAACTAACAACTTAATCAGCTTTAGGATGCCCCTTTTCACATGTTTTTCTTTGTCACTTGTTGTTGCTGACTTGGCAATGGTTGGGGTGTGTGTTGTGTTGGCATGGGCTGCTCATGATCATTAACAATACCTCATCTTGGAGAGGAACCTTGTCCTCAAGGTTCGAAGAGTATGTTGAACCAATCTTCTCACCCTTCATCGTGTTCCTCATGTTGTACTCGTACTTCTGCACCGTGTTTTTAGCCTCAACTTCATTCTCGTTCACAACATCAACCTTATTTGTATTCGTTGTTTTCAACCCGAGAGACAAGGGAGTAACATCTAAAAGTAACTTGTGAACCTTTTCATTCATTTCATCACTAAAAATTACAGCCTGACGTAGAATAATAGGAAAAACGCTCTTAATTTTATTCATAGGAATAAGAGAATATATATAAAGACTTAGTTAAGTATCTTTAGTAACTAAGTAATCTAGGAAACTAAATATACCTCAGTAAATACATAAGATACTACTCTAAATACAAATGCTAAGATATCTTACCATAAGAACTAAGCTACCAAAACTAACATATTTACAATATATTCTACACTCCCCCTCAAACTGGTTTGTATATGCTATACACACCCAGTTTGGATAAGAAGCCATCAAAGGTAACTCTTGAAAGTGCCTTGGTAAACACATCAACAATCTGACTTATTGTAGGAATATAGTTCAGCTTCATTGTCTCTCCATTGACATTTTCATAGATAAAGTGTCTATCTATTTCAATGTGTTTAGTTCGATCATGTTGAATTGGATTCCTTGCTATACTCATTGCTGATTGACTATCATTGTAAATTTTAAAATATCCATGTTCATTGAGTCCAAGTTCAGTGATAAGTCTTTGAATCCAAATTCCTTCACAAATACCTAGGGCTAAGGCCCTAAATTCAGCCTCTGCACTGCTTCTAGATGTCACAGCTTGTTTTTTACTCCTCTAAGTAACCAGGTTGCCCCACACAAATGCACAATAACCACTTACAGATCTTCTATCTGTTAATTCACTTGCCCATCTTGAATCAGTGTACACTTTCACAGTTCTATTTTGATTTTTTCTGAATATAAGTCCAGCTCCTGGTGAAAATTTTAGATATCTAAGAATCCTCTTCACTGCCTCCATATGTTCTTATTAAGGGTCACTCATATGTTGACTCACAATGCTCACTGCATATGCAAGGTCGGGTCTAGTAAGTGACAAATAGATTAGTTTTCCCACTAATCTTTGATAAGATTCTTTATCTACTAGACTGTCTTCTTCATCCTTGCTAAATTTTAAGCCTGGCTCCATTGGAGTCTCTGTTGGTTTGCATTCAAGCATTCTGGTTTCAGTCAAAAGATCCAGAATATATTTCCTCTGATTAATCACTAATCCTTCTTCATATCTTCCTACCTCCATGCCTAAAAATATCTAAGACTTCCCAAGTCTTTTGTTTCGAATTCCCTTGCTAAATCAGTCTTCAGTTTTTCTATTTCTTCTATGGAATCTCCAGTGATGGTTATGTCATCGACATAAACTATTAGGAGAGTCATTTTTCCATTAGGTGCCACCCTTTTGAATAATGTATGATCAGCTTGGTTTTGCTTGAACCTATTCTTAAGCATGGTTCTAGAAAATTGATCAAACCAAGCTCTAGGGGATTGCTTCAATCCATATAGAGACTTATTCAACTTGCACAATGTCCCCTTTGCTGAATTTTTCTTCAAGCCTGATGGAATTTTCATGTATACCTCCTCCTCAAGATTCTCATTTAGAAAAGCATTCTTGATGCCCAATTGGTGTAATTTCCAATCTTTGTTAACAACAATTGACAACAAAACTTTGATTGTATTTAATTTAGCCACTGGTGCACAAGTCTCCTGATAATCAACCCCATAAGGTTGAGTGAATCCCTTGGATACAAACCTTGCTTTGTGTCTTTCTACACTGCCATCCGAGTGATATTTCACTGCAAATACCCATTTACATCCAACAACTCTCTTTCCTTCTGGTAAACTGGTTAGACTCCAAGTTTGATTCTTTTCCAGTGCTTTAATTTCTTCTTCCACGACTTTTCTCCACTCAGGATTTTTAAGTGCTTCATCTACTGTATTTGAAATTTGTACACTGTCTGGGATGGCTGTAAAAGCTTTAAAATAAGACAGAAGTTTTCCATAGACAACATATTTATTGATGGGATGAATAGTGCATTTCCTTACCCCCTTTCTAATAGCAATAGGGAAATCATTTAAACCAGCATTGGAGGAATTCTGAGTAAGATTGTTACCTTCTGTTTCAATAGCTGTAGGACTCAAGATTAGTTCTTGGCAAGTGTTAGGTTGAATAACAGCCATAGGAAGAACTCTTTTCTTTTTGGTATACTCACTGAGTGGTTTAAAAGGTGTTATAAGGTTTAGAGATAAACTGGAAATGGCTTTGAGAGTTGGAGGATCTATTTTGTAAGGGCTAGGATGTGAGCTAATTTGTTGTCCAGGGGAAATGTTCTATGGATTAGGGACTGGAATGTTAGAGACAATATAAATTTCATTTAGGGGACTGGATTGGTGTGAAGAAGAAGAGGATGAACTCTTAGAGATGTCACCCTTTAGAATAGGCAAAATAGGAAGAAGTTGAAGGTCACCTAAGGACTGAAATTCTCTGTATGTCTCCCCCTGAATTTCAGTCTTATCAAAATATGGTTGGTTTTCAAAAATGTGACATCAGAAGAAATATAGGTCTTTTGGGTAGAAAGACAGTGACATCTGTAACCTTTTTGTGTTGAGGAGTACCTTAGGAAAATACATTTTAAGGATCTATGATCAAGTTTACTGCGGTTGGGACTGTGCACATGGACAAAAGCTGTGCAACCAAAAACTTTTAGAGGAAGAGTAGAAGACAAAGGTAAAAAATGAGGAAATTTATGAGAAAGAACCTATGTAAGGATTTTAAACCCTATGGGTTTACTAGGCATTCTATTAATAAGGTATGTGGCTGTAAGAAGATCACCCCCAAAACTTTTTAGGAGCATTAGCTGAAAACAAAAGGGAACGGGTGACCTCAAAGAGGTGTATGTTCTTTCTTTCAGGTACACCATTTTGCTGGGGTGTATTAACACAAGAGGTAAGGTGAAATATCCCCTTTTCCCTGAAGAAATTCCCTAGGGACTTGCTAAGGTACTCACTCCCATTATCACTCCTAACAATCTTAATAGGTGTAGTAAACTGAGTTTGGATCATGGTGTAAAAATTCTGGAAGATAGGAAGAACGTCAGATTTCTCTTTCATTAAAAATGTCCAAGTAGTACGAGGCAAATCATCAATGAATGAAACAAACCAACGAGATCCAGAAGTACTATGGACTTTAGAAGGGCCCCACATGTTACTGTGAATGGTGGAAAAAGGTGAAGTTGATTTTAAAGATGCATGCATATAAGTGGTTCAAGTGTGTTTGGCCAATTGACATATAGCACAAGTAAAAGAAGATGGATTCTTATTAAGAAAAAGATTAGAAAACATCCTTTTAATATAATTAAAATTGGCATATCCTAATCTAAAATGCTAGAGCATTACAGGATCTAAATTAAAGCTAGAAGATAGGGCAGATTAGTGAGGGGCACTAGAGAAATTGGATGATGAAGAGGGCTGAGTATCAAGGGTATAGAGATCATTATGCAACTTAGCATTGCCAATCACCACTCTCGAGTCCTGTTCCTGAAAAACACAGCCATCAACCCTAAAATGTACATCACAATTGGCATCTCTCACAAAAGCACTAACAGATAACAAATTGCAACTCAAATTAGGAACATAGAGAACAGTCGAAGGAATTAGCTTAGGAGTAATATGAACTGAACCCTTTCCAGTAACTTTAGAAAGTGAACCATCTACAATCTTAATGTAACAAGGTGAGTTAAATGTAGAGAAGGACTGAAACAACTTAAGATTGCCTGACATATGATTAGATGCACCAGAATCGACAATCCATTGGGAAGATGGTGCAGGAATAAAGGGAAATGAATTACCTTCAATAGCTGTCAAGGCTGTTGAAGCAGAGGAGAAGGAGAATCGACCAAAGATTTGTTGAAGCTCCGCCTTTGTTGCGGGCTAAAGCCACTGGATGAATTCTCAACAGAAGCAAGATTTGCAGCCTCCTGAAAACGAGAGGAAAGAGGTTTCCAATATGATGGTTTCTCATGCAATTTCCAGCACTTTTCTAACACATGAACAACCTTCTTGCAATGGGTGCACCTGTAACAATCTCAAATGGGGCTAGTAAAATTTTAAGAATTTTTGGGAGATTTAATCTTCTTTTTCCCTAAAATAATAAGTTTTGGGACTTAATTGAATGAATTTAGGTTTGGGAAGCTTGATTTATAAGGAATTGATGACCAATTTGAAAATGGAATAAAGTTTGGAGACAAAAGTGTGAACTCCCCAACAATTAAATGGCTAAGAGTGTAATTTGACCTTTTTTCTTTGAAGGATAATATATCTGCCAAGTTTAAGCGTTCGCAGAAAAAAAAAAAAGAAAGAAAAATGAAAGTGAGAAAGAAAGAAATAGGTAGAGATTCAATCTCAGATCTACCGAGATCCGACCGTTCATTTTCGACACCTCCACCACCATTTCGTTCATCATGTCGAGTCGAGTTCACCGGTACCAACGACATCATCATCGGAGTCACCGTTGGAGGGGGTGTTTGTTTATCGTTGGAAAACTTAAAAGGTTAGTATTCGAACTTTGAGTTTGAATTTTAAAAATCCGAGGCCACCACCGTGTTCAGAAGGTCGAAAACTATCGGCCTGTAAAATTTGGTGGCCAACGGCCGCCCACAGCCGCCGCACGCGCCCCACGCGCCGCCGGCCGCGAGTGGGATTCGTCTGGGTTGACCGAGCCGGTTGACCGAGCCGGTTGACCGAGCCGCCGAGCCAGTTGACCGAGCCACTAAGCCGGTTGACCGAGCCGGTTGACCGAGCCGCCGAGCCGTTTGACCGAGCCGCCGAGCCGTTTGACCGAGCCGGTTCCGATCAGTGACGTCAGCATGACGTCAGCGTTGACCGTTGACTTTGACCGTTGACTTTGACCAAAAAGTCAAATTTTCCGAAAACTCATATTTTATGTTTTTCGACGTCCTGAGTCCGTTTTTGAAGCCCGTTTTGCAAAATTCTGACCCGAAGGCCTCCGAATCTGACCTTGAACCCGAAAGTGTTAAATTTTGTTAAGAGCTCTACGGATAAGAACTGAAATGTTAATTTGTGTATTTGAAGGTATGCAAGTATCTTGGTATTCGAAATGTCATGGGACATCCAGTCCGGATTCGAATGCGATCGAACGTAGTATCATGAGTCAACCGGTATAACTCGAAATTAAGGTAATATACTACTACCTCTTGTATGCTTTATGAGCATGTTGGTATGTGTTAATGCATGCATAAAAATGATGATAAGTACTGTTAAATCTGCTCAAGTTAAATCGAATGTAGAAACGAGTATGATAAATTAAATAAGACCGAAATGCTCGAATGAGGCAGCTAATCTCCAATTCTGAGCATTAGTGTGAGATGTTTAAATGTGAAAGATACCTGGACAGGAAATTACGAATCACCCATAATTGTTAAAAGACCCAAAATGCCCTCGTTGACCAAAGTAATCAAAATAGCCCCGAATGTATCAGATATCGTGAAAAATCTTAATGTAGAAATCTCTGAATGCCTAGTTGGATTAAACCTGGCAAACTTGACCCGAGAACCAAAACCCGAACCGAATTACCCGAACCCAGACCCGAACCGACACCGAAAATCAACCCGAAATTGACCCGAAATCTGATCCGAAATTTGATCTGAAACCCGAAATAAACCGAACCGAAACTGAACCGAATTTAGTTGAACTGAATGGACCTGAACCGAATAGACCCGAACCGAATGGACCCTATTAATAGGAATAAAGAAAGATAAAATATGAACAGCCGCACAAATCACAAAAATGCCAAATATATTGACTTTATAAAGTCATATATAGGGTGTAAAAATCTGACCAACCTAAGAATTTGATTAAAAACGACTGAACTCTCATTTAACCGAAAATAACCGAACCGAAATCAACCGAACCGAAAATAACCGACCCGAAATGACCTGAAACACAATAGACCCGAACAAAAACCGAACCGAAACCGAACTAAAACCGAAACCGAATCTGAACCGAAAATATCAGACTCGAAATAATCGAAACCGAACCAAAACCGAAACCGAATCTGAACCGAAAATATCAGACCCGAAATAATCGAAACCGAACCAAAACCGAAACCGAATCTGAACCGAAAATATCAGATCCGAAATAACCGAAACTGAAATGACCTGAACCGAACCCGAACCAATTGACCCGTTTGCCACCTCTAGGTTGGATACCCGATGAGCAAATAGAATTTCTGAGCTACCGTTTACGTCTTGTTGGTATAAATTACCAAAATGCCCGCATATGATAAAATGACCATAATGCCTTATAAGTAAATGGCTAAATCACTCATGAAATGCCTAAACTCTCAAGATTTTGATGTATCATCTCCTGACTATCCGGATTAAATTGTTAGTTCAAACCCCTCTTTTAATAGGGGTCTTGTTTCAAAGATCCGTTCAACCGTCAAAAGTTAATATGTTCTCTTCCGTAAATGTCAAGTATCTCCAAGGAAATAAACGATTCCACCTAGTGTGTTCCTTGTGTGCTATATAACCGTTTTAATATTGTTTTACATGACGAAAGCATGATTATATTATATGGGTGATACATCATAGTTTTGATTGAACAATATGCTTCTGAGTACCGTTATATGGAAAATACATGTTTATTTTATATCTACCGAAATTTCAGTTGTTATTGATCACCGAACCGTTACATAGATTGATACTGGGATACTTGGGATAGAATATGAAGTGACCGTAGGTTCAGCTCTGATCTAGCTGGTAATACCGTTACCGTTACAGGTTCCTATGCTTCGGCTAGGGTAATTCCTTACCGTTACCGTTACAGGTTCCTATGCTTCGGCTAGGGTAATACCTACCATACCGTACCGTACCGTTCCTAAGGTAATCCCTTAGGATGGCACCTATGTCCAATGGGCACTGGTTAACGCCTTTGACGCAGTTTTGGGGAACTGCCTCTTGGAGTGTGGTTGGAGGGTTGATAAAAGATTAAACCGTACCGTATTGTTACTTGAACTGTATGTTTTAAACTGAAAATGTATATTATTCTGTTGTTGTACATGTTTTACTTATACTGTTGGAACACACTAGGAACCAAACTCTCTAATTCCACCTCCGTACATTAATAGCCTATAATTACCGTCTAATTCTTGATGATTGAATAAAGAACAAGTACCGTTATCCTCAAGTATAACGTTACCTGAAATATCGAAAAAAAAATGAAGACCGTTACTGCGTAAAGCATCATGAAAATGTTATGCCTACCATATATCTGCATGAGCTTATAGCATCTTTTGGTAGTTTTGTATTACTGAGCTTTTCCAAGCTCACGTTGTTTTTATCATCACAGGTTAAAGGAATATATCTTGGTATAATGTTTGACATCAGTGTTGGGAGTTCTCTCGGCGTTGCTTTTGGAGTACGGTACCGACATAGTTAGTGGGCATGCATAACATTTTTGTTTCATGATAGTGTCTGTAAAATGTTTTCTGAAATACTGTTATATGTTTAAATGCTTTCATGAAAGAGTATTTTCAACTAAAGTTACTGTTATAATCTAATATGTATTTTTCAGAGAAAATGTTTTATGTGTATTTTTACCGTGGGTCGCTCCTGTGACCCTAATGTGGCTTCCTAAGATCTGTCATAACGCATAGGCGGGTCTAGGGGGTTACAGCACCAAGGTCTGCCCCTCCTTTGCCCATGATCAGAGGTGGCATGATTAAAAAAGGGCAGAAGCATTTTCTTGAACCACAGAAGGCACCATTAATAGTCTCCTACTCTCTTCCCTTCTTATGTCTGAAAATGCTTTCCTAACTAGAGGAAGAGGTTTAGTTGCTAAGATCCAACCCCTAGCACTATCAAACTCCCCATTCAGACCAGAGAGGAACTGAAATAGCCTTCTTTGATTCTTAAATCGATGGTAGAAGGCAATATCATCACTGCATTTCTATTCATTAGCCTCATAATGATCCAGCTTCTGCCAGTACTTAGTAAGAACACCAAAGTATTGAGCCACATTCATCTCTCCTTGTCAAAGATCCTTGATCTAATTTTCAACCCCAAAAGTTTAGAGGTGTTATTCACACACGAGTAGGTTTCTTTGGCTGCTCTCCAAATCTCGGCTGCAGTGTGATAGAGCATAAAATTCTCCCCAATTGCAGGGACCATGGAATTGATCAACCATGCCATGATCATGGTATTTTCACTCAACCAGGTTGAGTAGGCAGGATCAGACTCGGAGGGAATAAGAGAGGAGTCTGAGTGATACGAAGCTTTTCTTCTTCCAGTGATGTAGAGCCTAACGGATTGAGACCAAGGAAGATAGTTATTTCCATTGAGTTTGTAAGATGTGATGGGAGAAATAGAGGCATCAGACAAGGAGAAATCAAAAGGTCGAGAAACATTTGGAGAATTGATTTCTAAGTTTTCATAATCCATCTTGAATTAGAACTGAATCGAGAAAGGAAGAAGAAAAGAAGTGATCGAGAGAGAGAAAAGGAAAGGATCAACCTAATCTGATACCATGTAGAATAATAGGAAAACCACTCTTAATTTTATTCATAGGAATAAGAGAATACATATATATAGAGACTTAGTTAAGTATCTTTAGTAACTAAGTAATCTAGGAAACTAAATATACCTCAGTAAATACATAAGATACTACTCTAAATACAAATGCTAAGATATCTTACCATAAGAACTAAGTTACCCGAACTAACATATTTACAGTATATTCTACACCTGAACCGCAACACCATATATGGCAGCTTTATCATGATTAATGTTCTTGCAAAGATCCGTTTCATTGAAAAAGTCATGCACCCATTGCTGCACCTTAGGAATCCTAGTCGAGCCACCTTCAAGAACAACATCATCAACTCTATTTTTATCCATCATAGCACCCCTCAAACACTTCTCAATAGGCTCCAAACATTTCCTAAATATATCTATATTAAGCACTTCAAACCTTTCTCAGGTGATCGTTGAATAAACCTCAAAACTCTCATCCAAAGAATTGATCTCAATGGTTGTTTGAGCTTTTGACGAAAGGGTCCTCTTCACTCTCTCGCAAGAAGTCCTCAACCTACTCATTGCCTGAAAACTTATAATACTGAACAACAATTAATCCAATCACTCTTGGTTTGTAAACTCCAGCTCGTCCCTTCACATCTCTTAGAAGGTTTCCTTCCACTACCAGGGTCACAACATGGATGGCTGCATTCCCCAGTAGATAAAGGTAGGGGTGAGCGTTCGATCGAGTCGAGTAAAAATATTTGAGTATTCGAGTTAACGCGTCATATTTTACAACTCAAACTTTATTTGATTTTTTTTCAATTCGAGTCGAGTTTATGAAATTCAAGTCGAGTCGAGTTTTCGGGTTCCTATACAAATTTAATTGTAATTTTTTTATCATGTTATATACGTTTTGATTCTAATTTGAACGATTTTTTCTAATCATATAAGATATGCATATACATTTTTTCATATTTTTCATATGTGTTATATATTTTTTTATATCGGTATACATATTAGTAAAAGTTGAGTGACTCGATGCAAAATTTAAAATAAATCCACTAATTACTAAAAATTTCGAGTTATTCAAATTTTCATCTTACAACTCAAACTTTATTTGAAATTTTTTCGAGTCGAGTTTATGAAATTTCGAGTAGAGTCAAGACTAGTCAAGTTTTTTCGCTTCGAATCGAGTCGAAAAATTCTATTTTTTCGAGTTGAGTCGAGTTTTGCTCACCCCTAAATAAAGGAAATCTTGAAGCACATGGAGGGAAGCGTTTCCACCAATTTCTAAACTCCAAGTTTGGGGAGCTAGACCTATAGCGAACCCAACAAATTTGACAGTAGTTGAAGGTTCCAATACAACCTTCAAATTGAGCTTTCGTGAAATTGTTCTTAAATACTGGCAGGTTTTGTCAAAATCTAATTCCTTGATGGTTCCATTTGATTTGGTGCATGCCAATGATAATTCATGTGTATACAAAGAGATGGAGCAATCATTGGAAGGAGGAAGAGGTTCCGAGTAATTCTCTTGATCGTACAAAGTCGGCAATGGCAAGTTCTTAAGGCTATTTGGCTTGATAATTCTAGTTGAATAGTCTCTATTAACTTCGTTGTTGACCTTTGTTGAGGAAACTCGAACTATGTTATTTACGAAGGACCACAAGTAAACGATTTTAATCGCCATAGAAAGTGAAGCATAAGCCATTTCATATATATGACAAATGTCTGGAGCTCCGAAAGAACTGTCTTTCTCCGCACAGATTGTTTGAACTATAATTAAGGATAAGTATCTCTCATCCCTAGTTTTCATAGGACTAGAACACACGAATCCTAAGCATATATGGTAAGTGTCCCACGTTCCTTCTAGTGAGGTCAAATATATGCACCCAATAGGCACTTTACCAATTTCTACCTCAGCTGACCTGTATTGCCTTGTCCAAGCACAAATATGTATTTTCCCTTTTGATAAAAAAGAATGATATGATTGTTGTCAAGGATCTGCACTCGATCATGTTGCCAAAACTCAACCCAAGAGTAAGTGGTTCCGAGATTATTTGCCCCAAAGAAACCAACAAGTATAAAAATTACATCAGACAAATATTTTGTTAACTCATTCATATTTACAATCTTATTAACCTCAACTTTTAAGTTCCGATCATGGCATATCACCGTTCTCACCATCACCAAAAGTTGAAATATGGAAGGGTCATTCACATTCACTACTTCCTTCTCATTAAACCCTTTCTCTGACCATTTATTTTGAAAAATCAATATTGGATGGAAACTTACTTACAAAGTATGTCAGCAATGCTCCATGACCATTCACATGACTGAATCTCACAACTTCAGTGATTCCTCTCTGCTTTTGAGGTTTGACCACTATTTTGTGTCGAGAGAGCATCTGATTTGTAAAGCTTTGTTCTCCATGTTTCACATAATTGAACAACGACTTATGGTCACTAACTAAGAATGAAGGCCTCTCCTCAAAAAGATCCTGCAACGTTGCTTCATCCTTTTGAAATTTAAGTCCTTCATCGTCGCCAATCGGTAGATCGACAATTTTAATGTCAGTGGGCATTGACAATTCGTCGAATAGTTGGTGGTTAGTTGCCTCTGGTTCATCTTGCTTAGCCCCAATTTTTGTGACTTCGCTGATTTCACCACCATTCAACATACCGAGCTGAGCCGACAATGATGTTAGTTGCCTAAGCATCTCTTGGAGCATCTTATTGTTCTCCTTTATAGTTTTTGTAGTCGCTTTATATGTTTCGATGATGTTCATCATGAATTTTAACTCTCAACGAGAGCACCAATGTTGTGAATACAAGTAATAATTGTCTTGAACTTAAATACTAATGATGGAATTCATTAAAGAACAAAAAATTACAATAAAAGAAATAAGAAGAGAATAGAAGAGAGATTTAGAATCAAAGAAAGAGAGGATATTAGTTTTCACATTTTTCATGTTTTCCTTCTATTTTTTACTATCCTTTAATAGCCTGTTATTGTAACTAACAACCTAATCAGCTTTAGGATACCCCTTCTCACGTGTTTTCCTTGCCACTTGTTGTTGCTTACTTGGCAATGCTTGGGGTGTGTGTTGTGTTGGCATGGGCTGCTAATGATCATAACACAATCCAATTCCAATGTACTATATATTATACCAACAATAATGTCAATCGAATTATACTTTTAAAATTTAAATGTTTAGTATTATTATAAAAAATACTTTTAAAATATAAAATACATTAATGATATAGATGGCCAACCAAGATCGGATATAGCTGGTTTTCCGCGAAATCTATTTCAGTAGAGCGTATGAGTATATATAAACAATTTTATTTTAATAAAAAAATAAAAAATTAACTTTTAAAACATATTTTTTATCTAAATTGAAAAATATTTTTGGTGTGAAACCTTGCATGTTATATATGTTGCTTTTGTCCCCAAGATATTTTAGTTTAAAAACACTTTTTTTTTTTTTTGTAAAGCAACGCACTAAGATTTAAGACGAAACCACATCGAAATAAACCGTAAACCCAGCCGCATCGAAGGCAGCATGGCTTTCTGAGCAACTTAATTTGGTTTCCTGTCGGATTCAAACACGCCCCTTTTATTACCTTGTATGAATCAAATCGACCAAAATTTCTCATCCGTATGCCCTTCTATTGTATTTCTTTTTCAGTCTATTTGGAGTGGGAGGGAAGGTAGGAGATGTCAGTAATGAATGGAGGAGTGGCCGAGAGAGATGCACGGAAAGCCCATGCCTCCATGGCGTTGGTGCAACTCTGCAGTGGAGGCTATCATGTAATTACCAAAGTAGCCCTCAATGTTGGTGTCAACCAGCTTGTCTTCTGCGTCTACCGTGATCTTCTTGCTCTCGCTCTTCTTGCACCCATCGGCTATGTTCGTGAAAAGTATGACCTTTTGGTTTCCTGGGTTTGACTCTGCTTCTTCTCCCCTTTGCCATTATTCTAAATCGATTGTGTTTTGAAACTGGGTCCTTTTTCTGGCATCCGTTTCTTTTATAGGTGAAACGGGGAAATTGAGTTCCTTTGTCTTTCTCTAATGTTTGGTTTGAATTCACAATTTGAGTTTTCGATGTTCTGTTTAACTTACATTCACTCCTCCGTATTGTGATTGACCTTTTTTTTTTTGAAAATATATTGTGATTGACCTTGTATTTATGTGATTCACCGACTATGATCTCATTAAGATGATCTACATTGTATCCATAGATAAATTGATGGCCTTAGTTTCTTTTTGGTTTCCTTGAAGCATGAATCCAAAATATAACTTTGGGTGTCATTTTATTCCACTTTCCTGCAGAAGGATTCGACCTCCTATGACTAAACGCCTCCTCTTGTCATTCTTCTTTCTTGGGTTAACTGGGTGAGTTGTGCTCTCGAACCACTCCTAATTCATATGTTTATGTTACTTAAACTTTGTTTGTGCTTACTAAAACCTCCTGCTAACCAACTTATCGGGTTGCGATTAATTCGAATAGGATATTTGGCAACCAGCTTTTATTCCTCATTGGTCTGAGCTACACAAATCCAACTTATGCTGCTGCCATACAACCTTCAATTCCAGTCTTCACCTTTCTCTTGGCTCTAATGATGGGGTAATGGCAAGAAATTTACACTTTTTGGTATCAGTTCATTTCTATATTTCTTGTAAATTAAATGCATATATTTTGATGCCAGTTACTTTTTGTTTGAAACTCTACATGCAGTACAGAAAGAGTGAATTTGCTCAAAACTGAAGGTCAAGCAAAGGTTGGAGGTACTCTAATCTGTGTTTCTGGTGCAATATTAATGGTTCTGTTTCGTGGTCCAGCTTTGATCGGACAGAAAGATGCAGAATTTTCTCATTATGACATAAGTGCCAGGGGCCAACCAGAACCTTCTGGATGGCTTGTGTCTAGTTTTCTGGCGTTTGGTCTTGAATATTGGCATATTGGAGTTCTATGCTTGATAGGGAACTGTATGTGCATGGCTGCTTTCCTGGCCATTCAGGTATGCCTTCATAATCATATGGTTGATTTTTGGACGGTTCTTAACTATTTGCTTTTTTACCACTTCTATTGACTAGGATTTTTTCAATAATTATCAAGCAAAATGTATCGGTGCAAAGTTTTTCCGTGTAAAATCTGTTTTCCGCTTGTAGTAGATCAAATTCCATATTTTATTTGCTGGATTGAACAAACAGAAATCTCCGTTTTAGGAAAATTAAAGGAAAACAGACGGTATGGCCTGAATATAACTTGAGGTTTTATGTGTCATTCTTGCCCGACTGTTTTGATCTGTGTCTCATTAGATTTTTATGTTTTGATGCTATCTGTTATAATCATATAATTAGGTCCATTGCAATGCTCTGTGATGCATGTTTTAAATTTTAATCATATCTTGGAATAACTATCTGTGGTGCTTTTGTACAGTCTTTGTTTAGGCAACACTACGCATTTATGCAGTATATATCGTTTGCTTTTGCTTAGTGGTCTATTTTTCACCAGGACTAAGTCTAACAAAAGTGATTCTTATAAATTCTTATCATTAACATCTCATCTACATTGCATTTCCTTAAAAACGGTGCTGACTTATTTTATCACATGCATCTTTATCTATAATTTGAGCTTCACGTGTGTATTTTCTTGTAATTTACTTTTGAATTCCAGTAAAAGACTGTTTTTAACAATTCCAGGCTCCCGTTTTAGCCAAGTATCCTGCAAACATTTCTGTCACGGCCATTTCATATTTCTTTGGTGCTGTATTGATGGTAACAACATCCTTTTTTATGACCAACGAGTCAACAGACTGGAGGCTGACGAAGTCTGAGTTGTTTGCTGTCTTATATGCTGTAAGTTTCTTGTGGACTTTATATCATCTCCATTCTTAAAAAAGTTTTGCAAGTCATGTTATTGAAAGACTAGCGATCGAAGTTGCTGCTTTATCCAAGTTTCAAATGTGATCGTGCGCTTGTTTTAAAGGTTTTTTGGGTCAATGCTTGATATGCTAGTTTAATGATCAAGAGTGATGCTCACTTCCATTTTTTGTTTAGTCATTGTAGGAGGTGAAAGTGAAGGAAATTAATTCACATAACTATTTATTTAAGAATCGTTGTGCTAAGTTGAATCGGTTTGTCTATTAGTTGTTGGAAAAAGAAACTTAATAGATTTAAGAAGAAATTATAAACGGTAAATATAGAAACACCATTGATTTTTTTTTCAGAGATGCACTTTCTTTAGTTTGGTCTATACATGTCTCCTCTACACACATTTTAGGAACACAAGTGTAAGAAAACAGTTCCCCCCAAAAGCAAAGGGAAGTGCATGATTTCTTGGAGATTTAAGCTGTAAGTGGACAAAGATTTAAATAAGTGTAAGAAACTTTTCGTAAGAGAGCTAATCTGGGTTTTCTTAACATGTGAAAATATTATGTATGGGTTAAACCGATCTTTGCAGCCCTTGGGGTCTATGATAAGGATGGTGGACATCGCTCATGGTCCTGAATAATGGGGGAAACGTTTTAGAATAAAGGCTCCATGAGAGTAACAATAATTCAATGTCCTTAAAGTATCTTGAAAACATAGCTGCCTGCCAAATAAGTAAACCATAAACCTAAAGCTATGACAATTTGGGTTCTCTTCAGGGAATTGTTGCATCTGCTCTTAACTATGGACTCCTGACGTGGTCGAATAAGATCCTGGGGCCTGCTTTAGTTGCTCTTTATAATCCACTTCAGCCTGCAGCATCGGCATTTCTGTCCAGAGTTTTCCTTGGTAGTCCGATTTTTTTGGGAAGGTTCTATTTCTATCTCTTCCTCTACAAAGTAGAACTCAAATGCTATTCAACTACAAAAGCAATCTCTTTTTTTTTTTTTTGTGAACATGGTTGGTTTTCTTGTTGTTATGGTAACAGTGTGCTCGGAGGCTTTTTAATCATTGCTGGCCTCTATATGGTCACTTGGGCGTCCTACAAAGAAAGGCACACTGCTACGGGGGTGCTGCCTCATGTCGTTCGGTCTTCTGAGCCTCTCATTCACAAAGATGCATCAATTAACAAGAACCCGCTCCACAGAGGACACATTTTCTCGTCTGTTTACTCAGCGAAGCCCATTGATTAGCTGTGTGATCCGATGGGGTGTATGAGCTCTTTTCCCACAGGTACATCCACTAAGATCATATAGTGTCACTCGGAATTTGTAAACTTTTGATGGGTGCCAAAAGAGAAATTCGTTAAATCCATCTTCAAATTGCAATAAATTTAGTTTCTTGCACCTTTATGATGTCTAAATTTGTTTTGAGGAATACAATTTTTCATGACATCGACACAATAAAAATTTGATCGGAATGTAAGATTATGAGGTTTAGTTTGGTGGATGTAAGATTGACTAAAAGTACATTGTAATAAATTACCCTTTTTACAGATTTTATAAAAATTGTGTACACGACAAACAAAAAAAAAAATCAAACAAGCAAGAATACAAAAGATTTAACAAGGTTTAGCAGTGTACTTACATCTTCGGGGAGCAAAGAGCGGTTGAAGTCTTCTCTTGATGCTTAGAGGTCCCTTTTATACTCCTAATTGAGTTTGTAGCCGTTGAGGACCGTTGGGTTGTTTTGGAGCCGTTTGAGACTTTATTTCCCACCATAAATGTTATTCTGCAGATGTCCGTTTCGAAACAATCGAACCCATTTTGGAACGCCCTTTTTCAGAACTAGCCGTTGAAGTCTGATGCAACAAGCTGTTTCGAAACGCCTCTGGCCGTTTCGAAACACTCTTGATCCGTATCGAAACGGTAGCAACCCTGTTTCGGAACGTGTGGCAGTTGAGCTGCGATTTAAAAAGCCGTTGGAAAAAAATAGCCGTTGGGGAGGTTTTGACCGTTGGGCGTATTGAAACACCAAAGGGGTGTTTCGAAATGAAAACCCTCCATATCGAAACGGGCAAGCCCTATTTCGGTACGTGTTTTGCCAGTTTCAATCTATTTCGATACATGTCTCCTTATTTCGAAACGGGTACCTTGAAAACCCTGGTTTGGCTACTTAAAAACGTTTCAAACCTTGCCAAAAACCATTTAAAACATCTACAAGCTTATTTTCAAGTTGTTTGGACTTAAATGCACTTTTGAAATCTTTTCAATTTAGTCCAAAACTAATTTTCAATTATTATATCAAAACATTAGTTCTTCAATCTCCCCCTTTTTGATATAATAAAACCAACTTAAAAAATTATTTGAGATTCTCCCCCTTCAAGTTTAAAAATTTGAATAAGAGATTTCAAAATTGACAAGTAATTAAAACTCTTTTTATTCATTTGAAAATACAATTTTTCAAACCAAACTCTCCCCTTTTTGTTATATCAAAAAGAATTTAGATAACTTTAAGTTCAAAATAACTTGGGAGGAAAAAAATTGACACAAATATGAATTTTGGTTTTAAAATGGCTCTCTCTTACTCAAAGCATCATCAAGGAATGTTAGTCCAACATATATGATAATCTAGTTGAAATTAAAAAATAAATCAAATTAAACAACTAAAACAACTATATTTTACCAACACTTGAACTTCAAGGGAGGATGTGAAGCCTTCCTTCTTCAAGTGTTCTTCCTTGTGTGCATGGAGCTCCCCCTCAAATTTGGACTTGTTGATCAATCTCCATCACACCTAACATAAAACAATAAAGTGATTTTTGGTATCCAAATTGCTTTGGATCCATAGACATTAGTAGCACAAAATTTAGTCCCTTTAGGAATCTATTTTTCAATTTCATCCTTTTTAGTTGAAGTGGTTAGTCTTTTTGGGACCCAAATACTTCTAAAACATTTTCCATTGATAAATCTAGGGGCACTAGATTGTCTTTGATAAAATTTTAATTTTCCAAAATCATTTTTCTTTTCTAGTTCCTTGGAAATCAAAATCTTTTCTTTCTTAAGATTATCAATTTCCTTTTGATGATATTTTTTTGATCATTTGAAGCAAATTTTGTAAGTCTAAAACTTTAAGCTCAAAATCTTTAAGCTTTGCTTCAAACTCTAGATTTGTTTTGGAAAGCAAATCATCTTCCTTTTTCAATTTTGAAACCAACTTTTTGTTCATTGAAAATGATGCCTTGAATTCCAAAAGAAAATTATCATAAGCATCTTGTAACTCATCAAAAGTATATGAATTTGAAATAGATGAGTTAGAAGTTACCTCCCCCTCATTGAGGGCCATGAAACATAGTGTAGAACTAAGTGTTTTGATATAATATTTAAAAAATGTTTTGGACTAAATTGAAAAGAATTTAAAATATGTTTTTAGTCAAAAACAACTTGAAAATATGTTTAAGGGTTTTACAAGGCTTTGGAATGATATAAAGTGTATTTAAAGTAGTCAAAATCGTGCTTTTCAAGTACTCGTACCGATACGGTCTGATACCGTACCGATACGCTTTAGGGTTTCAACTACAATCATTTTCCAGTAGCCAAAACTCGTACCGATATGACTTGTCGTATCGATACGGTATGCTTTAAATACCCAACGGCTAGTTCGCGTACCGATACAATTGTATCGCGTACTGATACGCCTAACTACCCCCAACGGTCAATTTCCCAACGGTCTTTTAAATTGCAGGACCGTACCGATATGCTATCCAAGCGTATCAATACGCCATAGTTGAAGTGCTCAATGGCTACTTACTTATCGGGACCACATCGATACGGTTTAGGGATTATTGATACGCCAAGCTGCAAAACTACATTTATGGAGGGAAATAAAGGCTCCAACAACTCCAACGGTCCTCAACGGCTACAAACTCAATTGGGAGTCTAAAAGGGACCTCCAAGCATCAAGAGATGACTAATGCTTCAATTGTCAACAA
This sequence comes from Hibiscus trionum, assembly GCA_030270665.1. Classification (NCBI taxonomy): domain Eukaryota; kingdom Viridiplantae; phylum Streptophyta; class Magnoliopsida; order Malvales; family Malvaceae; genus Hibiscus; species Hibiscus trionum. The sequence continues at coordinate 29,652,455 of BSYR01000027.1, forward strand.
CTATATGATGTCAAAATTGTCTTAGAGCTTATTTGTACATTTTCTTGTATAGACAACACTTGTGAGCTTAATTGTCAAATTTGCTCAAGTGTATAGGTTTTGGGTGAGAGCTTAAGATTGCAAACAGATACCTATTAGAGGGATTTCAAGTTTGCTTAGAATTTCTCTTGTAAGAGAGTGTTTGATTAAGCTAAGGGTAGTTAGCTTAATCATTGTAACGGTTTCCTCCTAAGCCGAGAAAAAGGGACAAAATTGTTAGTGAATTTGGTTGAAATCTTTAGTGGGAAGCTAAGGTAGTGGATGTAGGTGCTTGTTAGAAGGCTGAACCACTATAAATCCTTGTGTCCAATTCTTTCTCTTTAGCTTCCACTTAAACACCCAAAAATCCAACTTCTCCACCACTTGGCGAGCAAGAACGGTTGCAGAAAATTGAGCACCTAAAAACTCAAGAATTGGTATCAAAGCTTGGCTCAATTGAAGAGGATTAACATCCTATTGAGGCGATCCGGCAAGCTCGATCAATATCTCAATCAACCAGTTTAATGGCGCAATCCATCGACAAGCCACCCTTCTTTGAAGAGACCAATTATTCTTATTGGAAGACAAGGATGATGTTCTTTGTCGAATCCAAAGACTACAAGCTTTGGGATATCATTGAAGGTGGCTCGTTCGTACCAAAAGGAAGCAAGGCGGAGTGAAGTGCCAACGATCGTAAGAAGATGGAGCTAAATTGCAAGGCTTTGCACTTCATCTTTTGTGTACTTAGCCTCAACATATACGAGAAGATGTCTTCTTTCAAAAGTACCAAGGAAGTTTGGGACAAGCTCGAAATTACATACAAGGGGACAAACGACGTAAAAGAGACCAAGATCGGCCTCCTCAACCTAGAGTATGAAAACTTCAAAATGGATCCGGAAGAGGACATTTAGAAGATGTTCCATCGATTCTCTACTACCACCAATGGACTCAAGGGTTATGGAGAAGTCATCCCGGAAGAAAAGCTTGTCCGAAATCTTATCTATTCTCTTCCTGAGTCACGAGACTCAAAGAGGGCCGCCATCATCGAAGCTAAGAATTTGAAGATCTTGAAGCTTGATGAACTCATGAGGTCACTTCTCACTCACCAAATGATGAAGAAGGATAAATAAGAGAAGAAGAAGAAGAAGGAATAGATTAGAAAGATGGGGAAGAAGAAGTTCATAGGGCTAGGCATCAATGCGAGTGCCGTTGCTCTCTAATCCTCCACATGGTATCATGTAGAACTAAGTGAGGAGGAAAACGAAGATGAAGAGATGCCCTATCTCTTCAAGAAATTCACCCGATTCATGAAGAGCGAGATGGATAAATTCAAGCATGAATCGAAGAAAAAAGATGAAGGATTCTCACAAGTCCAACAAAAAGGGATCATCTTCAAAGAAAACATATGTATCGACATGGAGTGATGAAGACTCCACAGATGATGAGGTAGCCCACCTATGCTTCATGGCCCTCAATGAGAGGGAGGTAACTTCTAACTCATCTAATTCAAATTCATATTCTTTTGATGAGTTACAAAAAGCCTATGATGAATTGGTTCTTGAATTCAAGGCTTCATTTTCTAAAAACAAGAAATTTATTTCAAAGTTAAAAACTGAAAATGATTTGCTTTCTAAAACCAATTTAGAGTATGAAGCAAAAACCAAAGATTTTGAGCTTAAAGTTTTAAATTTACAAAATTTGCTTCAAACAACGGAAAAAGATCATCAAAAGAAGTTGATGATCTTAAGAAGGAAAAAGATTTGATTTTCAATGAACTTCAAAAGAAAAACAATTTAGGAAAAATCAATTTTTTATGTTAGACAATCTAGTGCCCCAAGATTTGTAAATGGTAAAGTTTTTAGAAGTATTTGTGCCCCAAAAGGACTAAGTACTTCAACTAAATAGGATGAAATTGAAAAATGAATTCCTAAGGGGACTAAACTTTGTGCTACTAATGTCTATGGATCCAAAGCAATTTGGATACCAAAAATTACTTGATTGTCTTATGTGTGGTGTAATGGAGATTGATCAACAAGTCAAAACATTGAGGGGAAGCTCCATGCACACAAGGAAGGCTTTACATCATCCCTTGAGTTCAAGTGTGGTAAAAATCTAGTTTTTTTATTTGTTCAATTTGATTTATTTTTTATTTCAACTAAATTATCATATATGTTGGACTAACATTTTTTATGATGCTTTGAGTAAGGCGGAGCCAATTTTAAAACCAAAAGTTTTTAATTGTGTCAATATTTTTAAATAAAAAACCTCCTAAGTTTTTAATTGATTTTTCAAGCAAATAAGGGGAGCTTTAATTTCATTCAAATTTTAATCTCTTATTCAATTTTTTAAAATACTAAGGGAGAGAATCCCAAACAATTTTTCAAGTTGGTTTTATTATATCAAAAAAGGGAGATTGTAGAACTAAGTGTTTTAATATAATATTTGAAAAATGTTTTGGACTAAATTGAAAAGAATTTAAAATATGTTTTTAGTAAAAAACAACTTTAAAATATGTTTAAGGGTTTTATAAGGCTTTGGAATGATGTAAAGTGTATTTAAAGTAGTCAAAACTGTGCTTTTCAAGTACTCGTACCGACACGGTCTGATACCGTACCGATACGTTTTAAGGTTTCAGCTACAGTCATTTTCCAATAGCCAAAACCCGTACCGATACGACTTACCATATCGATACGGTATTCTTTAAATACCTAACGGCTAGTTCGTGTACTGATACGATTGTATTGCGTACCGATATGGTTGTATTGCGTACCGATACGGTTTTATCGCGTACCGATACGCCTAACTACCCCCAAACGGTCAATTTCTCAACGGTCTTTTAAATTGCAGGACTGTATCGATACACTATCCAAGCGTATCGTTACTCCATAGTTGAAGTGCTCAACGACTACTTCCTTATCGGGACCATATCGATACGGTTTAGGGAGTATCGATACGCCAAGCTGCAAAACTACATTTATGGAGGGAAATAAAGGCTCCAACGGCTCCAAAACAACTCCAACGGTCCTCAACGACTGCAAACTCAATTGGGAGTATAAAAGGGACTTCCAAGCATCAAGAGAAGACCAATGCTTCAATTGTCAACAACTATATGATGTCAAAATTGTCTTAGAGCTTATTTGTTCATTTTCTTGTATAGACAACACTTGTGAGCTTAATTGTCAAATTTGCCCAAGTATATAAGTTTTGGGTGAGAGCTTAAGATTGCAAACAAATACTTATTAGAGAGATTTCAAGTTTTCTTAGAATTTCTCTTGCAAGAGAGTGTTTGATTAAGCTAAGGGGGCGTTTGGTTCGCGGAAAAGATCATTACCAGGGGGAATAATCTTTTCCGGAATCACATACCCACGTTTGGTTCAAGAGCATTCCCTCCCAGGGGTAATGAAATATTCCCAACAGTAGCTATTTTTGGGTCTTTTCCCAGGAATGTCATTCCCTCCCTTTTCTTAGGTATTAGACAATTCCCTCCCCTTTGGACAAGAATACCCCTAAAAAATATAGTTATTTTAAAATAATTTTTCCTTTTTCATATAATTACAAAAGTATAAATCTATTTTATTTTTTAGTTGTTTGGGGTTTTAATACTTATTATAAAATAATACGATGCATATAAAATAAAAATATATCAAAATTTTATTTTATTTCGGTTTTTTTATATATGTGTTTGATTCAAATTTTATTATTGGTATGTGTTTTATTAAATTTATTATTTAGGATCAATTTTCATAAAAAATAATCATATTTTTTTTATATTTTCTATGAACTTTATGTAAATATTTTGACTTTAATCTTAAAACTTCAGTTGGTTAAAAAAGAAAATATATTTCAAGGACAATTTGGTAAAACATGTATTTTTCCTATCTTATATTCCTTCAACCAAACAATGTAATCTTACATTCCTGCCAAACAAAGCAAACAAGGTTATAGAACATTCCAGGTAATATGTTAAGTAATGTAACATTCCGGTAATCTCATTCCTAAAGGTAATCTCAAGTATATAGGTTTTGGGTGAGAGCTTAAGATTGCAAACAAATACTTATTAGAGAGATTTCAAGTTTTCTTAGAATTTCTCTTGCAAGAGAGTGTTTGATTAAGCTAAGGGTAGTTAGCTTAATCGTTGTAACAGTTTCCTCCTAAGCCGAAAAAGGGGATGAAATTCTTAGTGAATTTGGTTGAAATCCTTAGTGGGAAGCTAAGGTAGTGGATGTAGGTGCTTGTTAGAAGGATGAACGAATATAAATCTTTGTGTCCAATTCTTTCTCTTTAGCTTCAACTTAAACACCCAAAACACCAAATTCTCCACCATCTGACGAGCAAGAACGGCTGAAGGAAATCGAGCACCTAAAAACCCAACACATAGGTTGGCAATTTCATCTTCATCGGTGGAGTCTTCATCACTCCATGTTGCCACATATGCTTTCTTTGATGATGATCCCTTTTTGTAGCTCTTGTGGGAATCCTTCATCTTCTTCTTCGATTCATGTTTGGATTTATCCATCTCGCTCTTCATTAATCAAGAGAATTTCTTGAAGAGATGAACCATCTCTTCAATATAACTTTCCTTCTCACTTGATTCAACATGATTGTACTTGGAGGATTTTAGAGCAATGGCATTCGCGTGAATGCCTAGCTCCATGATCTTCTTCTTCCCCATCTTTCTTATCTCTTCCTTCTTCTTCTCCTCTTCTTTATCCTTCTTCATGATTTGGTGACTGAGAAGGGACCCCATGAGTTCATCAAGATTCAAGGTCTTCAAATTCTTAGCTTCGATGATGGCAGTCCTTTTTGAGTCCCATTACTCGGGAAGAGAATAGATAAGCTTTTGGACAAGCTTTTCTTTCGGAATGACTTTTCCATAACCCTTGAGTCCATTGGTGATGGTGGATAATCGATGGAACATCTTCTCAATGTCCTCTTCTAGATCCATTTTGAAGTTTTCATACTCTAGGTTGAGGAGGTCGATCTTGGTCTCCTTTGTAACGCCCTAGTTTTGGGCCTAGATGTTTTTGATGTTGAATCGGGCCAGTCGGGAACGGTTTGAACCCTTGAGGTTGGTTTAGGGAACACCTAGTTCGGGATGTTTTAAAAATATGGAAAAATATCTAAAAATCCTTATTTTTTATATAAATGATTATGTTGAAAACAATTTTACAAAATAAGATTTGGAAATATTACATTTTGGTATAGTGAGCAAAATGCAGTTTTTGCAAAAGTTGACTAGGGACTGTTTTGTAAAGGATTGAAACTTTGAATCTTTAAGGGGCTAATTTTACCATTTGTTTTCATCGGATTTCTCTTTAATTTGGGAGATTTTAATAATGATTTAATTAAAGAAATAAAAGAGAATTAAAAAGGAAAAATTAAAGTTGACTTTTCATAACTAATTTCACGATAGTTTTCTCTTTTCATTTTCTCTCAACTTCCAATCAGCCAAACACTTTTCTCTCATCAAAGAACCTCTGATTTTCATTTTGTTTGCTGAGATTTTATCTTCCAAAAGATTTCTTATCTTTGTTTCATCAAATCCTTTTGATTTTCGCTTTGGATTTCAAGAAAACTTGCCCAAATTGAAAAGAGATCAACCATTAGAGGTAAGCTTCGTCCTTCTCCTCTAATGATCAGTTCTTTACTGAAATTCCAAGTTATCAATCCTTTGTTGATGGTTTTTGAGTTGTTTTAATGCTATAAACTTGAAATAGTTGTTAAATTCAAGATTCTTGATGAGATCTTGATGATTTTCGTATTTCTATGTTAAGCTCTATTTTGAGGTTGATTTCTAACATATTTTGGATGATATTTGATGTTGAGAACGAGGCTTTAACAAATAAATCCCGAATAGGTTTGGGTTCCTAAGTTTGAGATGCTAGATTTGTGGTTTTTGAGGTGTTTTTGGTGATATTGTATTGCTGGAGGTATAAGGTTGTGTTTATGGTGATTTTTGATGTTGATTGAAGTTTATAAAAGGTTAGAATTGATAGATATTGGCTGGGCTTTGATTTGAGAAAGTTTGGAGGTGATTTATGTTATTTCGGATAGCCGAAAGGCTAGTTTTGAGTAGAGCAGCGAGTTAGAATGAGTGGCTGGTGATTTTAATGCATGATGATGCATTAATCCTCTTCTCTTATGTGTAATGAACAAGGGAGACATCTTCGGATGCGTTTGGTGTTGTTCCGGAAGTGTCGAAAGCTTAGAAATCGTTTCGTCAAGCAAGGGAAATGTTATGAGTGAATGCAAATGGTTTTAGAAGTCCTTGAGGGACAAGGAAACAAGGTTTGGGGATTTATGATTGGTTTGAAACACCATCCTAAGTTTGGAAGTAAGTATGTTTAGATTTGCTCTCGAAAAGTGGTTGATGCCCTTAAATGCTTTTGACATGCTCTTGATTCGAGATAGACAAATTCCTACTGTTTTATGTATGATTTATGACATGAAATGATGTTTCATATTGATCCCATGAGATAGAATGACATAGCAAAGAGTTTTGAGATTTTGATTAAATGCTATGCATGAATGGTGGTTTTGAAACGGGATGAGATTGATTTTAGAAATGTTGCATCAAAACATTAGGTGAGATGATGATTTTAATGTAATATATTGGCATAAATGATGAGAAGATTACCGTATATAATTGGTTGACCAATAGGATGTAAAGTGCACTATAAACTAAAAATTCGTACGTGGTCTTTGGAGTCGGGTAATGGGGGTAGTGCCATCCCGATCCAATGTGAGAATCCGATGGTGAGAGATACCATTGGGGTAGGTCTTGGTGAAACACTCAAGCTTTGTGGTGAAGAGAGATACCGCCATGAGAGTCTGGTGATGTGAGATTCCACTGGGGTAGGACTTGGCTCTATCTCAAGCTAATCTGCATATCCGAGTAAAGATAGAATATGAAATGTCAATATATGAGAATGTATTTGATTCACATGTACCAATGTTGAAATGATTTTTATGCTATGAGAAATGCATATGAGATTTTGAGATTTATGAAATGCTTTTGAATATCAAGCATGTGAGTGGCTTTGCCATGAAATTTGCATTGGTTGAATGCATGAGATAGATAGATAGATAGATGGTACATGTGATTTTCAAATGGTGATTTGCTTTGAAATGGTTTTCAAGCATGAGATAGAAAGGGCATGGTTTTAGAAATGGATTTCAAGATAGAGATTTTAAAAGCTTGTATTGTTGTGTTGGTGTTTTTAGAGCTTGTCTCACTAAGCTATTGTGCTTACGCTATCTTTTACCAACAATGCAGATAATTAAGACATTTTGGGCAACAAGGAGGCTTAAAAAGGATTCAAGGATTGTTAAGCTCAAGTATGATGTTATGCTTTTACATTTGTAATGATATATGGCAATATGATTTAATGGTTTGTTTTGGGAGATGTGTTTTTGGACTCCCTGTTGTTGATGCAAGTTTTATATGGTTTATATGGTTTGTAAAAGGCCTTTATATTGGTTTTGATGCTTATGGTCTTTTGGTATTTATGACTCTTAGGGAGCATGCTTTACAAGTCAATTTTGATGATGATGATGTTAGACGTTTTTCCTTAGCTTGTACCTTTGAGTGTTGATGCATATTGGTGTGCAAGTATGTTTAACTATATGTTGGAATGGTTTGGATGGGTCGTTGTGGTTCAAAATATGCATTTTAGGCATTTGCAGACTGTAGCGTATCGATACACCTCAGAGAGTATCGATACAACCTGCTTGTATTGTGAGGGGAGTACCGGTACACGCGGTCGTATCGATACCCTCTTTAGTCACTTGACGAGGGCGTACCGATACGATACCTCAATGTATTGATACAGTCTGGTGACGCAAGCCTAGGAAGTTTGACCATCAAGGGCGTATCGATACCCTTCTTAGGCGTATCGATACGCGGGTCGTTAAGTTGGTTAAACCTCAGATGAGGATGTTTTGAAACGTTGCATTTTAGTCCATGAACTTCATGAATGCAATTGGATGTGATTGGTTAGTCAGATTGTGATGAAAATTTACAAAGAATCATGAAATATAACTAATTGAATAGAGGTAACCTTAAAACCATAGAAGTCCTTGTAATTTGCAGAAATTACATTTTGGTCCCTAAATATCTAGTTTGTGCAATTAAACCCCTAACCGAAACTCGATCGTGGTGCCGTTTATTCCTAAGCTCTTTGGTGATCACATAGGGCTTAAATTGCATTTTGAAAATATAAAAAGAAAAAAAGGGTCGTCAATCGGAGTTAGCTTTAACGAGTTGACTTCGATTTTCCCCGTGTAGTCTGTAACGCCCTGGTTTTGGGCCTAGATGTTTTAGACATCCGATCGGACCGATCGAGAACGGTTCGAATCGCGTAAGGTGATTTTAGGAAATCAAGGATCGGGATAGGATAAAATTGTGATAAAATTGCTAAAATCCTCTAAAAATACAATTAAGAGGTTGTCAAATAAATTTTACAAAAAGGGTTTTGGAAAATTGACATTTTAAGTAGTGACCAAATTGTAAAGTTTCAAAACTGGGAAATATGTGCTTTTTAAGGTGGAAGCAAAAATCTTAGAATCTTTAGGGGGTTTAAGTCAATTTGACCTTTCTTCAATATGACATGTGATTTAAATGGATTTTAATTAAAGGATTTTAATTAAAATATGATATTAATTAATTGGTAGTTAGTGGATTTTCATTTTACGTAACTACCAATCCCCTCTCATTTTAGCCAAACACCATTTTCTCTCATCTTTTCCAGAATTCTTTCTTCTAAAAATCCTCTCAACATTTCCTAAATCTTTTTCAAGATATATTCTTTAATTCTTCAAGATTTTTGCAAGGAAAACTTGTCATCTATTGAAGGAAGCAAGGATTGGAGGTAAATCCCATTCTCAACCTCTAATCTAAGTTCTTTATTGAAATTCCCAAGATATTTGGCTTCTAATAACTATTTTTGATTGAGTTTTCAATATAGTTTTGATTTGAGATCAAAATCTTGTGAAAATGTGGATGAAATCTTGATTTTCGGACTTGATGTGTTGGGCATTGTTTTGTGTTGATTTTAATTGATTTCTAAGTTGGCTCGTATGTTAAAATGAGGTGTGGCTAATATAGATCCCGAAATCCTTGAGATCCTTGAGTTTCTTGGTAGTTATAAGTGTGATTTTGGGGTGTAATGGTGGTATTTTGATTGCTGGAGGTATAAGGATGAGTTAGGATGTTTAATAGATGTGTTTTGATGGTGATAATGCTTTGGAAGTGTTGTATGGTGGCTGGGCTTGGTTTAGGAGGCAATCGATTGAGTTTTCGGTTGTTTTGGAAGGGTATTTTGGTGTAGTTTGAGTGGGCAACGAGTCTATGGATTGTTGCTGGTGTTAGAATGCATTTTAATGCATTTAGATCTCTGTTTTGTTGGTGTGAAAACAAGGGATCTTGATCCAGAAGCTAACGAGGTGATTTTGGAGGCTTCGGAGGTGTAATTTCCGTGTCGGCGAACAAGCCTTCGCTTATCGGTGAGTGGAAATGCAATTTTCTGCTTTGCAACACTTTGAGCATGCTCATGGGAGCTTAGTGTAAGCTTGATACACTTAACTAAGCTCAAGTGTTAGTGTTTCGGTAATCCCTCTCTTGGAAATGTGTTGAGTTGGATGAAAATGCATTTGATGTAAGAGTGGATTTGTTTACTGTTTTAAGCATGTTTAAGCATGGTTTAATGCTGAATTTTTAATGTCATTATGTTAAGGATGCACTAGGTAAGTGGACCTTGGTTTTCATATGAATATGCATATGATGTTAAGCATGTGTGCTTGTGGAAATGACGTTGTGGTTATGCTTGAAAAATAGTGAATTAATGTGGATAAATGATTATACTGGCAAGCAATGATATGGTTTTTGGTTACTTAAATCGGATATAGTTAGCCGACTATAGGATTGGGTGCACCGTGAATCAAGTCACCTTGGATGTTGAGGGGTTGTGATTGTGCCGTAATCTCCATCCAAGTACCCTAACGATTGAGGTTAAGATCACAATGGTGAATGGTTAGTCCCGTGTGTGAGTCTTGTTTATGTGTCCCATACTCTCGTTAGTGGAATTATACAACTACCGATGAGTGATGTTGAGGGGTTGTGATTGTGCCATTAGTCTCCATCACGGGTGTTGAGGGGTTGTGATTGTGCCATTTGTCTCCACCTTGTGTAGTCCGGTAGTTTGTATGAAGTGTGGGGGACTACGCTTGTAATCCGCGTATCCGATTGTGTCTTGTGTTGAAAGGATTTGTGGACTATCACTTGAAAGCCAATATAATGTAAATGAACAAAGTGAAGCATGAGATGCTTGTAAATGATGCAAGGGTGCATGAGAAATATTTGTATGATGCAAGAATGCATGTGAGGCTTGTTAAAGTGAAGCATGAGGTTTCAAAAGTGAATTAAAGTCTTGAGAAGACTTGTTTTATAAAGGGCATGTGTTGTAAAGTGATGTTTTTGCAAATCATGAGTTATGCATTGATGAATGTTGTCTAGCGATCCTCACTAAGCTTATTGCTTACGCTCTTTTGTTTCATCAATGCAGAGAATTGAACCTTAGAAGTTAGCCCAAAAGCAAGAGGAATCCATAGCTTTGTTAAAGAGATGTATGTGATTCATCCCTAGTGTAATAAGAGGCAATGGGTGGGATTTATACTTTGGACTGTTTGAGAATGTTTCTTTTACTTTGAGCATGTTGGTTTGCCTATACTTAAGTTGTAAATGACCTTTGGATTTTGGTTTATTTGGAGTTTTGCATTGTTATGGTTTTGGCAAACTAGGAAGCATGCCTCCAGTGCCTTTGCTTATGTGTTGGTTGCTATGTTTATGCTATAGCTTCGATATGATGATTGTTGATATGAATCCTTGATGTATGTATGTTGTGGCATGTCTCAGGGCTGATTCGAGTGCGGAAAAGTGTGAAAAACCATCATTGTCTGCTGTCACAGGGCAGGGTGTATCGAAACACCCTTAACTGTTTCGAAACGGGGACCTGTAATGGCATAGCATTTTGGTACGGTTGAAGGTGTTTCGGAACAGTTTGGCCACTGGAGAGGCCTGTTTCGATACTGGTCTTGGAACACACCCGAGTACCGAAACAGTCAACACCGTTCCGATACGGGCGTTTCAGTATGAAGGTTTGGTGTTCCGAAACGGATGACTGTTGGATGATGATTTTGAATTGTTTTAGGTTTCCATGTTTTACATTTTAGTCCTATGTGTTGTGGCTACAATTGCTTGATCTTGGAATGTTCTTTTTAGTTGAAATTTGACAGAGGAGCATGTAATATGAATAATTGCATAATGGTAAGCTTAAAATCCATTAAGTCCTTATATTTTCTAAAAATTACATTTTGGTCCCTAAAAGTGTAATTCATGCAATTGAGTCCCTAAATGTTTTTCGATTGTTGTGTCCTTCTCTTCTATGATTCTTGAGTAATCACATAGGCTTAATGTGCATCTAGAAAAGATAAAAAGGAAAAAAAGGTCGTTAATCAAGGTTGACTTTCAGGTTGACTTTGGTTTTCCCCGTGTAATCTTCGTAGTTCGGGTCAAACGTCTAGGCTGGGCTAAGGGGGTTACATTTGTTGGTATCAGAGCGTGGTTTCGAAAGAATTGAGAATGTTGGTATGTGTAATGGATGTGAGTTGAAGTATGATGTTTGAAAAGCATGCTAATGTTTGAATTTTGAACCTTATGCCATGTTGATTAATGTGATTTGTATATGGAATGAATATGATTGTTTGGTGATGATGTCATGTGGATATGTGTTGATTTGTCGGAAAGTATGTGAGCATGATGATTTGTGTATGCTATGCTCTGTGGGGAAATTGGGTGCCCATTGCCTTATTACAGTAATAAAATGTTTTGTAAACATGGATTCTTGCTTGCAGCTGGCCTAAATGGTTTGATTTGTTTTCGTTGTTGTGTTTGATTAAAATAGCACATGGGACCTAGAAGAGAGTTGAGGTCCAATACGATAGTACCTGCAGCTGAGCAGGATAACCAGGCTGAGCAGGGGGCTGATGTACCTCATGGTGGACATTTACCTCGTCCGCTACCACCTGGAGGTGGGGAGCAGGTGCAACAAGTTCAAGCTGGTCCTGGATTGGGTAATTTGGCGCCCTTGGTTGAGGCGATCACTAGAGCATTTCAGGCCGCTGTTGCCGGAGCACAAGTGCAGGCCCCTGCAGCTGGGCATGTGGGTCTACCTTTGGAGAGGTTGAGGAGCTTGGGAGCGGTAGAGTTCTATGGTATGGCACCTGAGGTGTCTGAGGCTTGGTTAGCCAGTACGACCCGTATCATGGATCAGATGGGTTGTAGTGATGAGCGCAAGCTAGGATGTGCAGTTTCCTTGCTACAAGGTGATGCTTACAGCTGGTGGACGACTACCACAGCTGGTATGGAACCCAATGAAGTTGATTGGGAGTTCTTCAGGGGTGCCTTCTGGAGAAAGTATCTAGGTGTGAGATACTTGGATGAGAAGAAATGAGAGTTTATGTCTCTCGTTCAGGGTAACCTATCGGTGGCTGAGTACGAGGTCCAGTTCGTACGTTTGAGCCAGTATGCTCCTGAGCTGGTACCTAGTGAGAGGCATCGCTGTGATCGCTTCCGTTATGGATTGGTGCAAGATGTTAAGACATACATGCTAGCTGCGGACTACACAGATTTTGATGTGCTTGTGTGTCGGGCAAAGGACATCGAGCAGAACCTGGGCTTGTCTTCTAGGGATGTTGGTTCTAGCTCTGGAAAGAGAGCTGCTGAGTATAGTTTCGGTGGGGGACGGAATAAGAGAGGCCGTGACCGGAGACATCAGCCTGAGGGAAGGCGTGGTGTTCCGGGTCGAGGTGGGAAGGCTGAGGGAGGCCGTATGAGGTCCGAGCAGCATACATGCTGGATATATGGTTCGAGGGACCAGTTGAGGCGAGATTGTCCTCGAGCAACTAGAGAGGTTCAGACACCTGTTGTGGTGACAGGGAATTCTTGCTAGAATTGTGGTTCGGCAGATCATATGAGGATAAAGTGTCCTTTGTTGGCTGGTGGAGGCCAAGGACGTGCTCCTGGGGTAGCTGCACCTCAGAGAGGCCATGGGAATTTTCAGAGGAGAGATGAGGGGCAGCGAGGTATTGCTCACGTTGTAGCCGTTCGACCGGAGGGAGGTGGACCAGCAAGGGTGTATGCTCAGCGCGAAGAGCGCAATGATACCGATGTGATCGCAGGTACCTTTGCTCTCCACTCTTTATCTTTGCTGGCATTGATTGATTCTGGATCCACACATTCTTATATCTTGAGTGAGCATGCACATTTTCTTGATATACCTGTTGAGATGCTTGAAGTAGGAATGCAAGTGACTAGTTCTTTTGGTGAGACTGTAGTCACTAGGAAGTTGTATAGGAGCTGTCCTTTGTCTGTGCAAGGTCATGTTTTCCTTATGGATTTGATGGAATTGCCTTTCTACGGATTTGATGTAATCCTTGGCATGGATTGGTTGACGGAGCATAGGGCCGTGGTTGACTTTGATGTTAAGCGAGTCACCTTAAAGTTGGCCGATGACTATGAGGTTGTCGTGGTGACGAGAATGTGAAATTCTTGTCGAATGTGATTTCGGCCTTGGAAGCAAACTGTATGATGAGGTTGGGTTGTGAGGCTTACCTTGCTTATGTGATGAATCATGGTATTAAGGATGTGCGCGTGCAGGACATCCAAACGGTTCATAATTTTCTAGGTGTCTTTCCGGAAGAGTTGCTTGGATTGCCACCAAACAGGGAAGTTGAGTTTGGTATAGAGTTATATGAGAACACAACTCCGGTGTCCATTGCTCCTTATCACATAGCACCCAAAGAGTTAAAGGAGTTGAAAATGTAGTTGCAGGAGTTGTTGGATTGAGGTTTCATCCGGCCTAGTGTGTCACCTTGGGGTGCACCGGTTATGTTTGTGAAGAAGAAAGATGGGACGATGAGAATGTGTATAGATTATCGGCAACTGAACAAGTTGACGATCAAGAACAAGTATCCCTTGCCTAGAATTGATGATCTCTTTGATCAATTCCGGGGAGCCTCAATGTTTTCTAAGATAGACTTGAGATCGGGGTACTATCAGCTGAAAGTGAAGGATGTGGACGTACCTAAAACTGCTTTTCAGACGAGGTACGAGCATTATGAGTTTTTAGTGATGCCGTTTGGTTTGACCAACGCGCCTGCTGCTTTCATGGACATGATGAATCGTGTATTCCATGAATTTTTGGATCAGTTTGTGGTGGTGTTCATCGATGATATCCTTGTGTATTCGTGTACCGAGGAGGATAATGATAAACACTTGAGAATCGTTTTGCAAGCGTTGTTGGAGAATTAGATGTATGCGAAGCTGAGTAAATGTGAGTTTTGGCTTAGGGAAGTGGTCTTCCTTGGGCATGTGGTATCGACTGAGAGTATTCGCGTTGATCCGCAAAAAGTAGAGGCTGTGATGAGTTGGAAAGTGCCTAAGTCAGTGACTGAGGTACAAAGTTTCCTTGGGTTGGCTGGGTACTACCGTAGGTTTGTTGAGGGTTTTTTAAAGATAGAAGCACCTTTGACCAAGCTGTTGCAAAAGAATGTTCGCTTTGAGTGGACGGAGGCGAGGAAACAAGCTTTTGAGAAGCTGAAGGAAGCGTTGACTCAAGCTCCTGTTTTGATTCAACCTGAATCTGGTAAGGAGTTTGTGGTCTATAGTGATGCGTCTATTGTTGGTTTGGGCTGCATGTTGATGCAGGAGGGTAAGGTGGTGGCCTATGCATCTAGGCAGTTGAAGGTGCATGAGCGCAACTACCCTACTCATGATCTTGAGCTTGCAGCTGTGGTGTTTGCCTTAAAGATTTGGAGGCATTACCTTTATGGTGAGAAATGTGTTGTGTCCACAGATCATAAGAGCTTGAAATACCTTATGTCTCAGAAGGAGTTAAATCTTAGGCAATGACGTTGGGTGGAGTTGCTTAAGGATTATGATCTGGCGATTGAGTACCACCCGGGCAAGGCTAATGTTGTGGCTGATGCTTTGAGTCGGAAGGTGGTTGTTGAGTTGATAGCGATGTTTGCTCGTTTGAGTATATCGCGTGAAGGTGGTCTTGTGGCGGAGTTGCAAGTGAAACCATCTTTGTTACAATTGATCAAAGATAAACAGTTGCTTGATGATTCTCTTGTTTCGCATGTTCAAGACATTGCGGAAGATAGACCTTCGGATTTCAGCTTTAGTGATGATGGTGTTCTGTGTTTTGGAAGTCGAATAGTGGTGCTAGATGATGCTGAGTTAAGGCGCACTATTTTGACTGAAGCTCATTGTAGTCCTTTTTCTATGCACCTAGGTAGTACAAAGATGTATCGTGACCTAAAGGATGAGTACTACTGGGTGGGGTTGAAAAAGGATGTAGCGGAGTTCGTTAGTAAGTGTATGGTGTGTCAGCGGGTGAAGGCTGAGCATCAGGTTCCTTCTGGATTGTTGCAGCCTTTGAGAATTCCAGAATGGAAGTGGGAGAGAATCACTATGGATTTTGTGTCTGGTTTGCCTTTGTCACCGACAAAGAAGAATTCAGTTTGGGTGATTGTGGATCCGCTTACGAAGTGTGCACATTTTTGCCTGTGCATACTACGTATACTTTGGATAAGTTGGCTGAGCTGTACATAGCTGAGATTGTGCGGTTGCATGGTGTGCCAAAGTCCATTGTCTCGGATAGAGATCCGAGGTTTATAGCGCGATTTTGGGAATTTTTGCATCAAGCCTTTGGTACACGGTTGAATTTCAGCACTTCTTTTCATCCGCAGACGGATGGACAGTCAGAACGTGTGATTTAAGTGCTTGAGGACATGCTGAGATGTTGTGTGATAAATTTTTAGGGTTCTTGGGAAAAGCACTTGCCGTTGGTTGAGTTTGCGTATAACAATAGTTACCAGACAAGTATCCAAATGGCTCCATACGAGACTTTGTATGGGAGGAGGTGTAGAACCCCTCTTTGTTGGGCAGAAGCTGGGCAGAAGTTGATTTCAATGCTGGCTATGCTTAAGGGAACCACCGAGAAGGTGAAGCTCATTTGTGAGCGGTTAAAAGCAGCATCGTATAGGAAGAAGTCTTACGCGGATGTGAAGCGTAAGGAAATTGAGTTCGCGGTTGGCGAACGTGTGTTCTTGAAAGTTTCGCCTTGGAAGAAGGTGATGAGATTTGGGCGTAAGGGTATACTTAGCCCAAGGTTTATTGGACCCTACGAGATTGTGGAGCGTACTGGTCCTGTGGCATATCGGTTGAGATTGCTTGTAGAGTTGGAGAAGATACATGATGTGTTTCATGTCTCCATGTTACGGAAGTATAGATCAGATTTTTCGCACGTAATGCCTGTTGAGAACATAGAGTTGAATCCAGATCTATCATATGATGAGGAACCAGTGAAGGTTCTGAACGTGAGTAGTAAAGTTCTTCGTGGCAAGACGATAGAGTTTGTGAAGGTGTTGTGGCGGCACCGAGGAGTTGAGGAGGCCACGTGGGAAAGCAAGGCAGACATGCTAAGGCAGTTTCCGCATCTCTTTCCATCAGGTAAGAATTTCGAGGAAGAAATTTCCGAAGTGGGGGAGAGTTGTAACGCCCTGGTTTTGGGCCTAGATGTTTTAGACATCGAATCGGACCGATCGAGAACGGTTCTAATCGCGTAAGGTGATTTTAGGAAATCAAGTATCAGGATAGGATAAAATTGTGATAAAAATTGCTAAAATCCTCTAAAAATATAATTAAGAGGTTGGTCAAATCAATATTACAAAAAGGGTTTTGGAAAATGGACATTTTGAGTAGTGACCAAATTGTAAAGTTTCAAAACTGGGAAAAATGTCCTTTTTAAGGTGGAAGCAAAAATCTTAGAATCTTTAGGGGGCTTTAAGTCAATTTGACCTTTCTTCAATATGACATGTGATTTAAATGGATTTTAATTAAAGGATTTTAATTAAAATATGATTTAAATAATTGGTAGTTAGTGGATTTTCATTTTACGTAACTACCAATTCCCTCTCATTTTAGCCAAACACAATTTTCTCTCATCTTTTCCAGAATTCTTTCTTCTAAAAATCCTCTCAACATTTCTTAAATCTTTTTCAAGAGATCTTCTTTAATTCTTCAAGATTTTTGCAAGGAAAACTTGTCATCTATTGAAGGAAACAAGGATTGGAGGTAAATCCCGTTCTCAACCTCTAATCTAAGTTCTTTATTGAAATTCCCAAGATATTTGGCTTCTAATAACTATTTTTGATTGAGTTTTCAATATAGTTTTGATTTGAGATCAAAATCTTGTGAAAATGTGGATGAAATCTTGATTTTCGGACTTGATGTGTTGGGCACTGTTTTGTGTAGATTTTAATTGATTTCTAAGTTGGTTCATATGTTAAAATGAGGTTTGGTTAATATATATCCCGGAATCCTTGAGATCCTTGAGTTTCTTGGTAGTTATAAGTGTGATTTTGGGGTGTAATGGTGGTATTTTGATTGCTGGAGGTATGAGGATGAGTTAGGATGTTTAATAGATGTGTTTTGATGTTGATAATGCTTTGAAAGTGTTGTATGGTGGCTGGGCTTGGTTTAGGAGGCAATCGATTGAGTTTTCAATTGTTTTGGAAGGGTATTTTGGTGTAGTTTGAGTGGGCAACGAGTCTATTGATTGTTGCTGGTGTTAGAATGCATTTCAATGCGTTTAGATCTCTGTTTTGTTGGTATGAAAACAGGGGATCATGATCCGGAAGCTAACGAGGTGATTTTGGAGGCTCATGAGGTGTAATTTCCGTGTCGGCGAAAAAGGCTTCACTTATCGGTGAGTGGAAATGAAATTTCCTGCTTTGTAACGCTTTGAGCGTGCTCTTGGGAGCTTAGTGTAAGCTTGATACACTTAACTAAGCTCAAGTGTAAGTGTTTCGGTAATCCCTCTCTTGGAAATGTGTTGAGTCAGATGAAAATGCATTTGATGTAAGAGTGGATTTGTTTACTATTTTTAAGCATGGTTTAATGCTGGATTTTTAATGTCATTATGTTAAGGATGCACTAGGTAAGTGATCATTGGTTTTCATATGAAAATGCATATGATGTTAAACATGTGTGCTTGTGGAAATGACGTTGTGGTTATGCTTGAAAAAATGTGAATTAATGTGGATAAATGATTATATTGGCAAGTGATGAAATGGTTTTTGGTTACTTAAATCAGATATAGTTAGCCGACTATAGGATTGGGTGCACCGTGAATCAAGTCGCCTTGGATGTTGAAGAGTTGTGATTGTGCCGTAATCTCCATCCAAGTACCCTAACGATTGAGGTTAAGATCACAACGGTGAATGGTTAGTCCCGTGTGTGAGTTGAACCTTGGAAGGCAGCCCAAAAGCAAGAGGTATCCATAGCTTTGTTAAAGAGATGTATGTGATTCATCCCTAGTGTAATAAGAGGCAATGGGTGGGATTTATACTTTGGACTGTTTGAGAATGTTTCTTTTACTTTGAGCATGTTGGTTTGCCTATACTTAAGTTGTAAATGGCCTTTGGAATTTGGATTTTGGTTTATTTGGAGTTTTGCATTGTTATGGTTTTTGGCAAACTAGGAAGCATGCCTCCAGTGCCTTTGCTTATGTGTTGGTTGCTATGTTTAAGCTATTGCTTCGATATGATGATTGTTGATATGAATCCTTGATGTATGCTTGTTGTGGAATGTCTCGGGGCTGATTCGAGTGCGGAAAAGTGTGAAAAACTAGAATTGTCTGCTGTCACAGGGCAGGGTGTATCGAAACACCCTTAACTGTTCCGAAACGGGGACATGTAATTGCCATAGCGTTTCGGTACGGTTGAAGGTGTTTCGAAACAGTTTGGCCACTAGAGAGGCATGTTTCAATACTGGTCTCGGAACACACCCGAGTACCGAAACGGTCAACACCATTTTGATACGGGCGTTTCGGTACGAAGGTTTGGTGTTCCGAAACGGATGACCGTTGGATGATGATTTTGAATTGTTTTAGGTTTCCATGTTTTACATTTTAGTCATGTATGTTGTGGTTGCAATTGCTTGATCTTGGAATGTTCTTTTTAGTTGAAATTTGACAAAGGAGCATGTAATATGACTAATTGCATAATGGTAAGCTTAAAATCCATTAAGTCCTTATATTTTCTAAAAATTACGTTTTGGTCCCTAAAAGTGTAATTCATGCAATTGAGTCCGTAAATGTTTTCCGATTGTTGTGTCATTCTCTTCTACGATTCTTGAGTAATCACATAGGCCTAATGTGCATCTAGAAAAGATAAAAAGGAAAAAAAGGGTCGTTAATCAAGGTTGACTTTCGGGTTGACTTTGGTTTTCCCCGGGCTAAGGGGGTTACATAATCACCTCGGTTCGGTTCAGCCGTCTAGACCGGGCTAAGGGGGTTACATCCTTTACTTCGTTTGTCCACTAGTATGTAACTTTGAGTTGGTCCTAAACTTCCTTGGCACTCTGGGTAGAAGACATCTTCTCGTAGATGTTGAGGCTAAGTGCACAAAAGATGAAGTGCAAAGCCTTGCAATGTAACACCCCCTTACCGGCCAGGTCGAGAACCGGGTCAGAGCGTGTTACCGATAAGTAATAAGATGATCAGTATGATAAATTCCATTTTTATTCCCAGCACATAATCATTATTACACAAACAGAACATTTCCAATATACATTTAATCCGATTCATTCACAAGAAGGCCATATTAACCATTTAGGACCAATTTATAACTTTTACAAGTTTTAGGGACTAATCTGTAAAACAGACAAATGAAAGGTCTCTTGATGCAATAGACAACAACACAATGTAACTCAATGCATTAATAACTAGCCTATAAATTTTCATACAATTTGGAGATCATTATCCCAATCAATTTAATCTTACGATATTCAGTGACTAATTTGTGAAGCTAGCAATCTGTTCAATGAGTCCATAACTAACTTACCTAACCCCGTATCGAAACACCCTTAGCTGTTTCGAAACGGGTGGACGTTGATCATTCTTTTATTGACTTTTCCCTTTTGACCGTATCGATATAGACTTTGATCTGTATCGAAACAGATTCACCATCTTTGACTTTGACTCGTTTCGATACGCTACGAACTCGCATCGAAACGTTGGTCTCCAGAGAAAAAATGTTCCGAAACGGATCAATTCTGTTTTGATACACCCATACCCTTAGGTTTATTATTACACACCCGTAACGAAACGCCATTACCCGTTCCGATACGGCCTGACTTGTAATGACAAATTTTTGCTGGTTTTTATTGACTTAACCTATCGAACGATGTCCAAATGCAATGAAACTTTACACACAACATTTCAATGGAATGAACTACTAGCATGCCACGTTTCATGACCATATGAATATGTTTAATATGTTTTTACCTTTTTAAGCCATGTATGCAATTTTCACCCTTTTTAGACTTTACCAAAAAGACATTTTAAGCTATTTAACTTATTACAATTTAAGCAATACACCAACATATCAAAATAGGCACAAATGACTAGTTCAACAACTTTGCCACCTTCCTAGGAGTTTATAAGCCAAAAACACATTACTTGGGGTTGGTAGTGACTTGTCTTGCCTGCCGATCCGATCCTCCGACACACAAACCTTTTTAACCTGAAATATGCATGAGAAGAGACACATAGGGCATATTTTGCCTAGTGCGGTAGTCATAAATAATATGAATAAAAACAATGCCATGAATCTTCTTTAATCAATATATCATGCCAACAATATCAATGTTATACAATAATATACAATGTATAAACATGTTCATTTCATTCTTAATCCTTGGATTGAATAAAGATCGTGGATACGCGAATTCCTACGCCTCGCCAAGGCAATGAATGGTCTAATCCCTCCGCCTCGTCATTATGGCCACTATCCGTACACATCCTTCTGCCTTGCCAAACCAATATAGGTCGTAGCCTTAGGACCGTAGTCCACCCGTACACTGAGCTCATGAATTCTATGGCATGCCAATTGTATCCAATGTCCATTCCAATCCAAGGTTGCAATATTCATAACCATTTCAATAACCAATAGTATTCTGATGTCTAATGATTTCAATATTAACAATGAAAAATATATGTATCTCATCATCCATATTTCATAATCAATGTCAATAACAATGTCCAATGATCTCAATGCAATAATTCGATGACAATGACTATATCAATGACAATGCACCATGACAATAACAATGACTATGTCCAATGTTCAATAATAACTTACCGACACATACCAAAGTGTCCGATTAGCCATCCGATGAAATTTTCCTCAACAACAATGTTAGCAATGTAATCTAAATTATCAAATAACGATCCGGGAAGGCCTTTCGCCTAAACCCGAGACTCCGACTATACTCACCTTGACACTCCGAAGATTTCAAGGCTCTCAGATGACAATCCCTTTGTTCCTAGCTTTGGATGGAGACGATAGATGCTCTTTATCAATGTCTTGAGCTAGGAAATCAATAGAAGACCGTTAGGGTAAACATTGCGATATCAAAATCAACATAACAATATCAAAATCTATATTCGATTTCAATATAGATGACTAAGAGGAGATATCAATGAATAGTCATAACCCTAGCTTAAGATTAAGCTCACTATACCCATGGAATCCAACGATTGTTTGAGGATTATTGCTTACCCGAACGGCAGCAACGATTCGATATCGATAAAACGAAGGAGTAGCAAAGCTTAAAATTCCTCCAATGGAGGTGTGTGCTTGAGAGTAGAAGATGAAGAAGATGAAGGTGCTAGCTTTCTCTTGAAATCGGGTAAGCTTATTCTTACTATACTATGTCTTTTAATTAAGATAGCTTTCCTTCAATTAATGAAGGAAGCTCTCCCGGTGGTTCCACATAGAAAATATTAAAGGAAAAGGGGCTAATCGCAAGGTTAGTCCCTTATTTCTCATTCAATTATAGTTTTGACCTCCCACTCGCATTATATTCAATTTAGTCACCAATAAGGTTCAATATTATTCAATAGAGTTCAATAACGATGTTTTAAGCCCATTTAGGGTTCGATATCAATAATTAACAAGTCGATACAATATTTAGGCTTTATCAATGTAGGATTTCCGATCATCGGAACTTAATTCTGACTAGACCAGATTTCGGGGTGTTACAACTCTCCCCCTTAAGAAAAGTTCATCCTCGAATTTTTACTTGAACTGAAGAGATGCAGATATAATTGTCTCATGGTCTCTTCTGGTTCCCAGGTGGCTTCCTCAACAGTGTGGCTTCTCCAGAGCACTTTAACCAATGGTACAATTTTGTTACGAAGCCTCTTGACTTCTCTTGCAAGAATTTGAACCGGTTCTTCCTCGCAGGATATATTTGGTCGAAGTTCTATAGATTCAGGTTCAACAATGTGCGAGGGATCAGAACGATACTTCCGAAGCATTGACACATGAAAGACATCGTGGATTTTGCTCAATTCCGAGGGTAGCAATAGCCGATATGCCAATGGGCCAATCTTTTCAATGATTTCAGAGGGTCCAATGAATCGGGGACTCAATTTCCCTTTTTTGCCAAATCTTAAGACTTTCTTCCATGGTGACACTTTGAGGAAGTCCTTCTCACCAACTTCGTATTCAATATCTCTTCTTTTAAGATCAACGTAAGCCTTTTGTCAATCAAAGGCAACCTTTAAATGATCATGGATAATGGTGACCCGTTCTTCAGTCTCTCGAAGCAAGTCAGGGCCTAACACCTTGCCCTCACCAAGCTCTGACCAACACAATGGAGTTCTACATCGCCTACCATACGATGCCTCATACGGGGCCATCTGGATTGATGCCTGGTAACTATTTTTATATGCAAATTCGACAAGGGGTAGAGATTTCTCCCAAGTTCCACCAAAGTCAATAATGCATGCCTGAAGCATGTCTTCCAAGATCTGTATAAAGAGATTCAGTGAATATGCAGATTTCTATGATTTCAAAGGACAGATTGTTCAATGATTTACCTGGATTACCCTTTCTGACTGACCGTCAGTTTGAGGGTGAAAGGCTGTGCTGTAACACCCCAATTTTGGGCTTGGAAGTTTAGGGTATGAACCGGACCGGTCTGATTTTCGGTTCGAATATAAAAGGTGGTTTTAGGGAAAGCCTAGCTCGGGATGCTTTAAAAATATGGAAAAATATCTAAAAATCCTGTTTTAATATATATAAGAGAGTGGTGAAATCAATTTTACAAAATAAGGTTTGGAAGTGTGACATTTCGAAATGGTGACCAAAATGTGATTTTTGAAAAGTTCAGTGGTGACTGTTTTGTAAGGATTGAAATTTTGAATCATTAAGGAGCTAATTTACCCAAGGAAGGATTTCTCCAGATTTTTCTTAGATTTTAATGATTCATTTAATGTTTAATTAATTAAAAGAAGAGAGGGAAACCATATTTTAGCTTTTCATAACTAATTTTCTTAAAAACTTTCTCATCTCATTTTCTCTCAAAATTCCCTCAGCCAAACACATTTCTACTGCAACATTTCTACTGATTTTCACACTAAATGATGAGGTTTCAATAATCAATTGATTCTTAATCCTTTCTACATCAAATCCTCTTGTTTTGCTTATTGAATTTTCAAGGATTTTGGCTCTAATCAAGGAGAAATCTACATTTAGAGGTAAGGATGTTCTTCTCCTCTAAATACTCAGTTCTTTACTGAAATTCCCAAGTTCTCAATCCTTAAATTAAGTTTTATAAAAGGTTTTAATGTTGTGATCTTGGTTTTGGCTTAAAACTCAAGATTTGGATTAAATCTTGAAGAAATTCATGGTGATTGTTTGGGCTCTGTTTTGAGATGGCTTTTTAATGTATTTTGGATGTTTAATGATGTGTAATTGAGGTTTAATCAATGCAATCCCGAATAGGTTGAATTTCCTAAGTTTTTGCTTATGAAAATGGTGGTTTTTGGGGTGATCTTGGTGTTCTGCTATAGCTGGAGGTATAAGGACGAGTTTAGGTTCTTTTTGGATGTTAATTGATGTTTAAGAATGTTTAGAAGTGATGGATCTTGGCTGGGTAATGTTGTGGAAAAGTTTGGAAGTGATTTCGGTTGTGTTTGGTAGCCGAAATGTTAGATTTGGTGAGAGCAGCGAGTTTAGGTGTAATGGCTGAAGATTTTAATGCATGATGATGCATTAATCCTCTGCTTTGATGTGTTTAAAACAGGGGAGACATCTTTGGATCCTTGTGGTGTTGATCCGGAGGCTTGAACAGTGTTTCGGCAAGCTTGCGAAACGGAATTGGTGAGTGAAGTTGGGATTTCCAGCTTGTAATGAATGTTTGAAGGTTTGGGAGCTTAGTTTAAGTCTAAGCAACTTAACTAAGCTCAAGAGTAAGTTTTCGGGAAAACTCTTTCTCTTGGATGAACCATGAGATGGTTGGATGCATTGTATTTAATTTGCATGTTAAAATTCTGTTTTGAAAGCATGTTTTAGCATGATTAATGCTTGTTTTGAAAGCCATGTGTTGAAGGATGCTCAAGGTAAGAGATCCTTGGTTTGTTATGGATAAATGTGGTTTTGATGCATAGTGATGCATGATGGTTTAATGGCTTTGATTAATGCTTTAAAACAGTGGATTGTTGATGATAAATGATGTATATTGGCAAGTGATGTGTTGGTTTTAAAGTACTTGAATCGGATATAGTTAGCCGGCTATAGGATTGAGTGCACCGTGAATAAAGTCACCTTGGATGTTGAGGGGTTGTAATCGTACCGTAAACTCCATCCAAGTACACTAACGAGATGGTTAAGATCACAATGGTGGTTAAAAGGCCATATGTGGATCTTGTGTTGTGTGTCCCGTGTTCTCGTTAGTGATGTTATACAACTACCGATGAGTGATGTGGAGGGGTTGTGATTGTACCTTTAAACTCCATCACGGGTGTTGAGGGGTTGAGATTGTACCGGTAAACTCCACCTTGTGTGTTCGGTAGTGTGTATGAAGCGTATGGGACAACACTTGTAATCCGCGTATCCGATTGTGTTTTATGTTGTAAATGGTTATGGTTTATCACTTGGAAGCCAATATGACATGTTGATGTTAATGAAGCATGAGATGCTTGTTGTGTATGCATTGTTGCATGAGAAATGATGTTTATGAGTTTAAAGGCCTTATGAAAGGTGTTTTACAAAATGCATTATTGTGTTGTTTCTTTAGAGCATGCCTCACTAAGCAATTGTGCTTACGCTCTCTCTCTTGAATCAATAATGCAGATAATTGAGGTGTTTGAGGGCAGCAAGGAGGCTAAGAATCCAAGGGAAAGCTAAGCTCATGTATGGTGACTTTTTCACAACATTATTAGTTATTGATATTTGGCAATGGGAACCTAGGTTGTGTTTTTGGGAGATGTTTTGGACTCCCTAGTTGTGGCATGATGCCTTAAATGTTTTTGGTTTTGTAAATGGCCATTTTGATGCTTGTTTTGGTGATTTGATGATTGGTTGGTTTTGAATATTAGGATGCATGCCTATAGACTTGTGGACTTTCCTAATTGATGCCATGAATGAGTTTTGATGATGCAAATGTGTACCTTATAAGTATGATGACTTGTTGGCATGATTAGGAGGTCATTAGAATGTGTTTGAGTGGATAAATGTGTGTTAAACCAGCAAATTCTGCACTTTCTGGGCAATCCGTATCGGAACGGGCACTAGAGTTTCGAAACGGGGGCCTGTAATGGCCTTCGTGTATCGAAACGGGTAGAGGCCGTTTCGAAACGTTTTGGCCACTTCCAGGCCCTGTTTCGATACAGGTCTCGAAACGAACCCGCGTTTCGGTACGGTCAACCCCGTATCGAAACAGGTGACCGTTGGGCACTGATTTGAATGGTTTTTGAATTTGTAAGCTTTACATTTTAGTCCTGGAATTTGTATTTACAATTGAATGAGTTTGAGATGTCCGATTGAAGTGAAATTTGACAGGGAAGCATGTAATATGACTAATTTGGTATTGGTAACATAAAAATCGGTTAAGTCCTCCTAATTTCCAGAATTTACATTTTGGTCCCTAATAGTTGTAATTTGTGCAATTGAGCCCCTTAATGTAATCCGATTGCTGTGCTTTTCAAGTATGTGTTTCTCAAGAGTACACTTAGATTTAATGTGCCTCTAGACAAGATTAAAAATAAAAAGGGTCGTTAATCAAGGTTGACTTTCAGGTTGACTTCGGTTTTCCCCGTGTAATCTTCATAGTTCGGGTCAACCGTCTAGGCCGGGCTAAGGGGGTTACATGTGCTAAGATTAACTCTAGTGCCCAGAGCTCCTTGTAAGGTTCTCCAAAATCGAGATGCAAATCAAGGATCTCGATCGGAGATGATAGACTTAGGTACTCCGTGGAGTCAGATTACTTCCTTGATATACAAGTCAGCTAGCTTAGGAAGTCTGTAGTCCATTCTAACCGGTATAAAATGAGATGACTTCGTGAAACGATCTACAATGACTCATATAGCATCATGCTTTGTAGGGGTTAGCGGTAGACCACTAACAAAGTCCATAGTTATCTTTTCCCATTTCCATTTCGGTGGATCGATAGGTTGCAATAGTCCAATAGGAGCACAATGTCCTGCCTTAACACGTTGGCACATGAGACACTTGGAAATGTAATCAACTATGGCCTGCTTCATGCATGGCCACCAATAGAGTTCGCGTAGATCTTTATACATCTTTACAAATCCAGGGTGAACAGAGAAAGAACTCGAATGGGCTTCTAAAAGGATATTAGTGCGAAGTGATTCATCATTAGGTACACAAACTCGATCATGGAAAGATAAGAGTCCTTCAGAATTAATTCTGAAGTCAGGGTTGTTCGATAGCTTAGAGGCAATAGCTTGAAGCTCAAGATCTTGCTCTAGCAATTCCTTGATTCGGGAGACGATGGTAGACTGAACTTGGAGTTCAGCTACAAGGCAACGATGCTTCCGAAGTCGGAAGTGGACGTTAATTGCTCGAGGGGCTACAATATAGAAACATTACGATAAATTAATGTACTTCACTATACACAAAACTTCAAGTCTATTGTAAATGCTTACCAGGCGAAGGTTTGCGGTTGAGTGCATCAGCTACAACATTGGCCTTGCCCGGATGGTAATCAATGATCAAATCGTAATCTTGAAGGAGTTTCATCCACTTCCGTTGCTGAAGGTTTAACTCCTTCTAGGTCAACAAATATTTGAAACTTTTATGGTTGGTTAAAAGATAGCATTTCTCTCTATAGAGATAATGCCTCTAGATTTTCAATTCAAAGACAACTGCAACCAGTTCAAGGTCGTGGGCGGGATAATTCATTTCGTGTGGCTTAAGTTGTCTCGAAGCATAAGCAATAACTTTGCCTTCTTACATCAAAACACATCCTAACCCAAGATGCGATGCATCACTGTATACTGTATAGTCCTTTCCAAACTCGGGCTGGGTCAAGACAGGTGCATGGGTCAAAATTTGTTTCAACTGATCAAAACTTCGTTGTTGGGCCTCGGTCCAAACAAAATGAGTTTCTTTCCTTAACAATTTGGATAAATGAGCGGCTATCATAGAAAACCATTTCACGAATCTGCGGTAATAGCCAACAAGCCCAAGGAAGATTCTGACATCACCAATATTCTTCAGTGGATGCCAATCTACAATGGCTTGAATTTTCTTTGGGTCTACTTGAATGCATGAAGCTGACACAATATGCCCTAGGAAGGTAACATCAGTGAGCCAAAACTCACACATGGAGATCTTTGCATACAATTGTTTCTCTCTTAGAGTCTAAAGTACAATACAAAGATGATCTTGATGCTCCGCTTCGTTCTTGGAATAGATCAAGATGTCATCTATAAACACCACTACGAATGTATCAAGATAGGGTCTAAACACTCGATTCATCAAATCCATAAAAGCTGTCGATGCATTGGTTAGCCCAAAGGGCATCACCAAGAATTTGTAGTGTCCATATCTTGTACGGAAATTAGTCTTTGGCACATCGCACTCTTTAACTCTCATTTGATAATAGCCCGACCTTAAGTCGATCTTGGAAAACATGGAGGCATCCTTTAATTGATCGAACAAGTCGTCTATTCTAGGCAATGCATATTTATTCTTGATGGTTACTTTATTCAATTGTCTGTAGTCGATGCACATATGCATAGAACCATCATTCTTCTTAACAAAGAGAACCAGAGCTCCCCAAGGTGAAGAGCTCGGTTGAATGAAAACCTTGCTCAATAAGTCTTGAATATGAGCCTTTAATTCTTTCAACTCCATAGCTACCATTCGATATGGTGGAATGGAAACTGGAGCAGTCCTAAGTTACACCTCAATGCCAAATTCCACTTCACGGGTTGAGGGAAATCCCGAAAGTTCATTAGGAAAAACATCAGGAAATTCACATACACTGTCAATGTCTTGTAGTTGCGACTCACCTTTGGTTTCCAATGACAAATCATACAACGATGGATTCCTCGCATTCATCAGTACAACACTTTCTTTACCCAAACTCTTAAGATACAATTTTCTTTTACAACAATCTACCCAAGCTTAATGTTCACTGAGCCAATCTAAACCTAGGATAGTGTCAAATTCATGGATCGGTAAAGCCAACAAATTAGCCGAAAAAGGTATCCCTTGGATCATTAAGGGACAATTCTTGCATACTACCCTTATGGTGACACAATCTCCTAGGGTATTGGTTACGGAAATTTTCGATGCTATTGGTTCAGAAGACATGATATACATTTTAACTACATTGGTGCTTATGAAAGAATGAGTAGAGCCAGGGTCAATCAATGCATAAAAAGGATGCGAATATAACTCAATGGTACCTGCAATAACATCAGGTTCATCCTCTTCTTCTCTGATGCTCACATGGTACATTTGAGTAGGAGCCTTCGAATCTTGTTTGTTGAAGGGCTTCCTTGGAGCACTCGATCGTCCAAAATTCCCCGATGATCCCTGCTTCGATCCCTTACCCTAGAATAATTGAGCAGGTGAAGCAGTAGTAGTCGGTGTGACCACATATTTGGTTGCATGCACAGGACAGTCACGAATAAAGTGACCTTTCTCACCACAGTAATAACAAGCTCTAGTATGCTTACGACATTGTCCCACCGGATGCTTGTTCTGACAATAATTACACAATGGATGTTGGTTGCCTCGGTTTGAACCTCCAATACTATCAGCAGACGTTGCTTTGGCAAAAGACTACGTCACAGACTGAGGTCTCTCAATATTCCCGGAACGGGAAGGCTATGGGTAGACATTCTGCTTGGGGCCTTGATATCTCCCCTTCTTGTTCCATCTCGGAGGTCGCAAATCATCCCTAAACCTCTTCTCAAATTTTCGAAACCTACTGGCTCGTTGAGCTCTCTGGGCAGCTTTAGTGGCCTTGACTCGGTTCACCAAATCCTGAAAGTTGGTGATACCAAGGGCTGTAAACATAGGTCATAATTCATAACTAAGGCCAACTATGAACATTCTGCACTTATCTTCCTCTTTCTTTATAAACTATGCTCCGTATCGGCAATATTTACAAAAATCATGGATATATTGCTCGATAGGTCGCCCTCCTTGCCTCAAGTGAAGGAAGGTGTTTCGTCTTTCTGCGAGATAATACTCACTGATGTATTTATTTCGGAATTCTTGGAGAAAGAACTCCCATGTAACCAATTCTTCAGGAGCTGTGAGAATAGTAGTTTCCTACCACAAAAGAGCTTCATCGGTCAACAATGCAATAGAACATTCCAACTTGTGTTCATCTAAACACAACAACTATTTATTCAAGATACGTAGCGTGTTGTCCAACCAATATTCGGCAACTTCAGGATTATCATCATCTTGTCCGATGAAAGAATAGGTTCAGAGCGAAGCCGGCTTGTCCATATGGGCTCGGACATACTGGACAACAAGAGGGGTAGGCTGAACTGATGGTGTTGCTTGCATAGCAGCCATAAACAGTTTGAACATGTTAGCCATTTTCTGATAGCATTCAGCCTAAGCGGTAGGTGTTGTAGGTTCAGTACCCTGAACATGAGGGTCCTGTGGTTGCGGTGGATTTTGAGGATTTCCTCCTCTTATCTCCTCGCCATGAGTCGAGGAGCTAGTAGTGAGCTCGTCAATATGAGCTTCGTTTGTCTCAGACATATCTATATGAAAGATCGAATTAGTCGACAAGTCACAATATACACAATATAAAACTCCTAGGTGACAAAGTAACATAATAGCAATGCAATAAACTTCGGTTTAGTCTTAGAATTGACTAAACACTAGCTCTGATACCACAAATGTAACACCCCCTTACCGGCCTGGTCGAGAACCGAGTCGGAGCGTCTTACCGATGAGTAATACGGTGATCAGTGCGATAAATTCCATTTTTATTCCTAACACATGATCATTATTACACAAAAAAAACATTTCCAATATACATTTAATCCAATTCATTCACAAGAAGGCCATATTAACCGTTTAGGACAAATTTATAACTTTTACAAGTTTTAGGGACTAATCTTTAAAATTGACAAATGAAAGGTCTCTTGATGCAATAGACAATAACACAATGTAATTCAATGCATTAATAACTAGCATGTAAATTTTCATACAATTTGGAGATCATTATCCCACTCAATTTAATCTTACGATATTTAGTGACTAATTTGTGAAGCTAGCAATCTGTTTAATGAGTCCTTAACTAACTTACCTAACCCCGTATCGAAACACCCTTAGCTGTTTCGAAACGTGTGAAGGTTGATCATTATTTTATTGATTTTTCCCTTTTGACCGTATCAATACAGACTTTGACCTGTATCGAAATAGATTGACCATCTTTGACTTTGACTCGTTTCGATACGCTATGAACTCGTATCGAAACGTTGGTCTCTAGAGACAAAATGTTCCGAAACGGATCAATTCCGTTCCGATACACCCATACCCTTAGGTTTATTATTACACACCCGTATCGAAACGCCATTACCCGTTCTGATACGGCCTGACCTGTAATGACAGATTTTTGTTGGTTTTTATTCGATTTAACCTGTCGAACGATGTCCAAATGCAATGAAACTTTACGCACAACATTTCAATGGTATGAACTACTAGCATGGCAAGTTTCATGACCATATGAATATGTTTACTATGTTTTTACCTTTTTGAGCCATGTATACAATTTTCACCCATTTTAGACTTTACCAAAAAGCCATTTTAAGCTATTTAACTTATTACAACTTAAGCAATACACCAAAATATCAAAAAGGCACAAATGACTAGTTCGACTACTTTGCCACCTTCCTAGGAGTTTATAAGACAAAAACACAATACTTAGGGCTGGTAGTGACTTGTCTTGCTTGCCGATCCGATCTTCCGACACACAAACCTTCTTAACCTAAAAAATGCATGAGATGAGACACATTAGGCATACTTTGCCTAGTGAGGTAGTCATAAATAATATGAATAACAACAATGCCATGAATCTTCTTTAATCAATATCTCATGCCAACAACATCAATGTTATACAATAATATGCAATGTATAAACATGTTCATTTCATTCTTAATCCTTGGATTGAATAAAAATCGTGGATACACGAATTCCTATGCCTCACCAAGTC
Source organism: Hibiscus trionum (assembly GCA_030270665.1). Classification (NCBI taxonomy): domain Eukaryota; kingdom Viridiplantae; phylum Streptophyta; class Magnoliopsida; order Malvales; family Malvaceae; genus Hibiscus; species Hibiscus trionum. The sequence continues at coordinate 29,684,103 of BSYR01000027.1, forward strand.
AACGAATGGTCTAATCCCTCCGCCTTGTCATTATGACCATTATCCATACACATCCCTCCGCCTCGCCAAATCAATATAGGTCGTAGCCTTAGGATCGTAGTTCACCCGTACACTAAGCTCATGAATTCTATGTCATGCCAATTGTATCCAATGTCCATTCCAATCCAAGGTTGCAATATTCATAACCATTTCAATAACCAATAGTATTCCGATGTCCGATGATTTCAATATTACCAATGACAAATATATGTATCTCATCATCCATATTTCACAATTCAATGTCAATAACAATGTCCAATGATCTCAATGCAATAATTCAATGACAATGACTATATCAATGACAATGCACCATGACAATAATAATGACTATGTCCAATGTTCAATAACAACTTACCGACACTTACCAAAGTGTCCGATTAGCCATCCGATGAAATTTTCCTCAACAACAATGTTATCAATGTAATCTAAATTATCAAATAACGATCCGAGAAGGCCTTTCGCCTAAACCCGAGACTTCGACTACACACACCTTGACACTCTAAAGATTTCAAGGCTCTCGGATGATAATCCCTTTGTTTCTAGCTTTGGGTGGAGATGATGGATACTCTTTATCAATGTCTTGAGCTAGGAAATCAATAGGAGACCGTTAGGGTCAATATTACGATATCAAAATCAACATAACAATATTAAAATCTATATTCGATTTCAATATAGATGACTACGATGAGATATCCATGAATAGTCATAACCCTAGCTTAAGATTAAGCTCAATATATCCATGGAATCCAACGATTGCTTGAGGATTATTGCTTACTTGAACGATAGCAACGATTCGATATCGATAAAACGAAGGAATAGCAAAGCCTAAAATTCCTCCAATGGAGGTGTGTGCTTGAGAGTAGAAGATGAAGAAGATGAAGGTGCTAGCTTTCTCTTGAAATCGGGTAAGCTTATTCTTACTATATTATGTCTTTTAATTAAGATAGCTTTCCTTCAATTGAAGGAAGCTCTCCCGGTGGTTCCACATGGAAAATTATAAAGGAAAAGGGGATAATCGCAATATTAGTCCCTCATTTCTCCTTCAATTATAGTTTTGACCTCACACTCGCATTTTCTTCAATTTAGTCACCGATAAGGTTCAATATTATTCAATAGAGTTCAATAATGATGTTTTAAGCACATTTAGGGTTCGATATCAATAATTAACTAGTCGATACAATATTTAGGCTTTATCAATATAGGATTTATGATCAGCGGAACTTTATTCTAACTAGACCGGATTTCAGGGTGTTAGAACTCTCCCCCTTAAGAGAATTTAATCCTCGAATTTTTACATGAACTGAAGAGATGCAGATATAGTTGTGTCATGGTCTCTTCTTGTTCCCAAGTGGCTTCCTCAATGGTGTGGCTTCTCCAGAGCACTTTAACTAATGGCACAATAATATGGAATGTATAAACATGTTCATTTCATTCTTAATCCTTGGATTGAATAACGATCGTGGATAAGGGAATTCCTACGCCTCGCCAAGTCAATGAATGGTCTAATCCCTCCACCTCTCCATTATGACCACTATCCATACACATCCCTCCATCTCGCCAAATCAATATAAGTCGTAGCCTTAGGACTGAGTCCACTCGTACACTGAGCTCATGAATTCTATGGCATGCCAATTGTATCCAATGTCCATTCCAATCCAAGGTTGCAATATTCATAACCATTTCAATAACCAATAGTATTCTGATGTCCGATGATTACAATATTACCAATGACAAATATATGTATCTCATCATCCATATTTCATAATTCAATGTCAATAACAACGTCCAATGATCTCAATGCAATAATTTGATGACAATGACTATATCAATGACAATGCACAATGACAATAACAATGACTATGTCCAATGTTCAATAACAACTTATTGACACTTACCAAAGTGTCCGATTAGCCATCCGTTGAAATTTTCTTCAACAACAATGTTAGCAATGTAATCTAAATTATCAAATAACGATCCGAGAAGGCCTTTCGTCTAAACCCGTGACTCCGACTATACTCACCTTGACACTCTGAAGATTTCAAGGCTCTCGGATGACAATCCCTTTGTTCCTAGCATTGGATGGAGACGATGGATGCTCTTTATCAATGTCTTGAGCTAGGAAATCAACAAGAGACCGTTAGGGTCGATATTACGATATCAAAATCAACATAACAATATCAAAATCTATATTATATTTCAATATAGATGAATACGATGAGATATCCATGAATAGTCATAACCCTAGCTTAAGATTAAGCTCAATATATCCATGGAATCCAACGATTGATTGAGGATTATTGCTTACTCGAACGATAGCAACGATTCGATATCGATAAAACGAAGTAATAGCAAAGCTTAAAATTCCGCCAATTGAGGTGTGTGCTTGAGAGTAGAAGATGAAAAAGATGAAGGGGCTAGCTTTCTCTTGAAATCGGGTAAGACTATTCTTACTATACTATGTATTTTAATTAAGATAGCTTTCCTTCAATTGAAGAAAGCTCTCCCGGAGGTTCCACATGGAAAATTATAAAGGAAAAGGGGCTAATCGCAAGGTTAGTCCCTCATTTCTCCTTTAATTATAGTTTTGACCTCCCACTCGCATTTTCTTCAATTTAGTCACCAATAAGGTTCAATATTATTCAATAGAGTTCAATAACGATGTTTTAAGTCCATTTAGGGTTCGATATCGATAATTAACTAGTCGATACAATATTTAGGCTTTATCAATGTAGGATTTCTGATCATTGGAACTTAATTCCGACTAGACCAGATTTTGAGGTGTTACCTGAACAGAAGAGATACGGATATAGTTGTCTCATGGTCTCTTCTAGTTCCCAAGTTGCTTCCTCAACGGTGTGGCTTCTTCAGAGCACTTTAACCAATGGTACAATAATATGGAATGTATAAACATGTTCATTTCATTCTTAATCCTTGGATTGAATAAGGATCGTGGATACGCGAATTCCTACGCATCGCCAAGTTAATGAATGGTCTAATCCCTCCGCCTCGCCATTATGACCACTATCCATACACATCCCTCCGCCTCGCCAAGTAAATATAGTCCGTAGCCTTAGGATCGTAGTCCACCCGTACACTAAGCTCATGAATTTTATGGCATGCCAATTGTATCCAATGCCCATTCCAATCCAAGGTTGCAATATTGATAACCATTTTAATAACCAATAGTATTCTGATGTCCGATGATTACAATATTACCAATGACAAATATATGTATCTCATCATCCATATTTCATAATTCAATGTCAATAACAATGTCCAATGATATCAATGCAATAATTCGATGACAATGACTATATCAATGACAATGCACCATGACAATAACAATGACTATGTCCAATGTTCAATAACAACTTACCGACACTTACCACACTGTCCGATTAGCCATCCGATGAAATTTTCCTCAACAACAATACGGGAAGGTCTTTCGCCTAAACCCGAGACTCGAACTACACTCACCTTGATACTCCGAACATTTCAAGGCTCCCGAATGACAGTCCCTTTGTTCCTAGCTTTGGATGGAGACGATGGATGCTCTTTATCAATGTAAACCCTAGATTCGAAAAATCCCTAATTTAGAAACATAATTTCAAAATCCCTAATTCTTAAAACCCTATTGATTTGGGAATTCAAAACCCTAATTTTCTATGATGGACTAAATATGATTTTTTATTAAACTTGGAAGTTAAAATGAAATTTCTTGAAAGTTTAAGGACTAACTCCGTAAATAACACTTTTATCAAATTGAATTTCAATTTAATTGGTTTCTTCCAAACGTTTTTTTAATTATTTAATATATATTTTTTTAACGCAATTTCTTTTTAAATTGAATTCCAATTCCCCCTTTCCCACGGTTAAACTGGCTCTCCTTTTTCAACTTAAATTCATGTTATTATTATTATTATTATTATTATTATTATTATTATTATCACTATTATTATTATTATTATTATTATTATTATTATTATTATTATTATTATTATTATTATTATTATTATTATTATTATTCTAAACCTAATTTGTGTATATTACCACTGCTCAACTATATATATATATAGTCATAGTTATTACGTACAGAAATATACCTAAGCCTTAAGTTTTAAAGTGTTGACGCTCTTAGTTATTCCCATGTTTTATGAACTCCTCTCGGATTGACGTTTTCATCACCTTACATCGAAGCCGCAACCGCCCTATGTCGTTGTTAGAGCAATTGTTTGCTTAAGGTGTGTTTTCTTCCGATGCTATAATTAAATTATAGACTATTTTTTATGTGTTGGTGGTTTACCTCTTGTGTGATTGTTTATATGTATTATGGCTTGTATGATTGACATCATATGCATACGATTTCAGAATTTATTTTGGTTATGTACTACGAACATTGATTTATAAAACATCAGATTTATGGAACTATGATTGATGGATTTATGGACTATGATTTATGAATTATGTTTACGGAATGTCGGATTTATGGAACTTTGTTTATGAAATTTAAGTTTTTAAACATCATATATGTATGAGCATGGGTTGGGATTTGCACGAAGAAAGTTCAGTGGTTTCACCATTCGGGCTGAATTCCACTTCGGATTGGCAGAAGTAGGGAGGAGGTTATGGGAACCTTCCTCATTTTTTGGCGGACGTAGTTGGGTGCATTGCATTGCGCTTGTGATATTGTATCATGTTTTTAAAAGGATTTTAAGAAAATAATACTATGTTTATGATTATCATTTTTCTTGCACTTTAGAAACACACCAAGCTCTCTAGCTTACTCCCCCTTAGTTCTTCTTACAGATACGCATACTCTAGGCGTTATGGTACTTGGAGGATCTCATATTTTATTTGGTTACTTTATTATTCAATACGAAACTATTTTAGTTTAATAAGATTTCTATTTATTATTTTGGGACATTGATGTAATTTTAGACTATTTATATTTTGAGATTATTTTTAGCATTCATCTATTGTTATTTTAATTCAGAGATTTTATATAATAATTCGAATATATATTATGGTATTTACATTTTAATTTATTATTAAATTTATGTTATTTTATTTTAATTAAAGTATAATTTTCAAAATTGGATTTCTAGAGGGAAAAGTTTTCAAACGTAACTTTCTAAATCCGGTCTTTTCTTCTAGGCCGGGTTTAGGGGGTTACATTTATGGTATCAGATCTAAGTTCAACCCTCGGACTGTGAGGCTCACATAAAATTTTATGCCGAAAATGATTTTTGCATGCATATTAAATGTTTTAGGACAAAATAGGATTTTCTGATAAATTTATTATTTTAAAGAATTAAAGATATATTTTGAATAGAGACTCAAAGTATCAACTCTAATTCTAAGATTGTCCCTATGGTATATAGATTACTATGCCACATCGTATGAGCTCTAGACTTAGTGACCGATCGTGATCATACTCGTTCTTATGAATTTAAGATCAAAGTCTATATGAAAACCTTGTGTTGTCATTCGTAATCTGATCCGAAATGCTCTTTTAAGCTTCTATCTAAATATTCGTGCTTTTGAGAATCTACGTGAAGTCTGAAAAATTTTGAGGACAAAATTTCTTTTAAGGGTGAGAGAGTTGTAACACCCAAAAAATTATGCCCAAATTGTAAACCCTAGATTCGAAAAATCCCTAATTTAGAAACTTAATTTCAAAACCCCTAATTCTTAAAACCCTAATGATTTGGAAATTCAAAACCCTAATTTTCTATGATGGACTAAATATGAATTTTTATTAAACTTGGAAGTTAATATGAAATTTCTTGAAAGTTTAAGGACTGACTCCATACATAACAGTTTTATCAAATTGACTTTCAATTCAATTGGTTTCTTCCATACTTTTTTTAATTATTTAATATATATATATATATATATATATTTATTTAACGCAATTTCTTTTTAAATTGAATTCCAGTTCCCTTTTTTTCCCAAGGTTAAATTGGCTCTCCTTTTTCAACTTAAATTATTATTATTATTATTATTATTATTATTATTATTATTATTATTATTATTCTAAACCTAATTTGTTTAGATTACCACTGCTCAACTATATATATATATATATATATATATATATATATATATATATATATATAGTCATAGTTATTACGTACAGAAATAAACCTAAGCCTTAAGTTTTAAAGTGCTGCTGCTCTTAGTTATACCTGTATTTTATGAATTCCACTTGGATTGATGTTGTCATCACCTTACATCGAAGCCGCAACCGCCCTATGTCGTCGTTAGAGCTATTATTTGCTTAAGGCGTGTTTTCTTTCGGTGCTATAATTAAATTATACACTATTTTTTTATGTGTTGGTGTTTTACCTCTTGTGTGATTATTTATATGTATTATGGCTTGTGTGGTTGACATCATATGCATACTATTTCAGAATTTATTTTGGTTATGTATTACGAACATTGATTTATGGACTATTATATATGTATGAGCATGAGTTGGGATTTGTACGAAGGAAGTTCAATAGTTTCACCATTCGGGCTGAATTCCACTTCAGATTGGCGGAAGTAGGGAGGAGGTTATGGGAACCTTCCTCATATTTTGGCGGACGTAGTTGGGTGCATTGCATTGCGCTTGTGATATTGTTTCATGTTTTTAAAAGGATTTTAAGAAAATAGTATTATGTTTATGATTATGGTTTTTCTTGCACTTTAGAAACACATTAAGCTCTCTAGCTTACTCCCCCTTAGTTCTTCTTACAGATACGCAGACTCTAGGAGTTACGGTACTTGGAGGATCTCAGATTTTATTTGGTTATTTATTATTTAGTACGAAACTATTTTAGTTTAATCATATTTCTATTTATTATTTTGGGACATGGATGTAATTTTAGACTATTTATATTTTGAGATCACTTTTAGCATTCATCTACTGTTATTTTAATTCAGATATTTTTTATAATCATTCAAATATCTATTATGGTATTTACATTTTTATTTATTATTAAATTTATGTTATTTTATTTTAATTAAAGTATAATTTTCAAAATTAGATTTCTTGAGGGAAATTTTTTCAAACGTTACTTCCTAAATTCGGTCTTTTCTTCTAGGCCGAATTTAGGGTGTTACATAAATCAATAGGAGACCGTTAGGGTAAACATTGCGATATCAAAATCAACATAACAATATCAAATCTATATTCGATTTCAATATAGATGACTACGATGAGATATCCATGAATAGTCATAACCCTAGCTTAAGATTAAGCTCAATATATTCATGGAATCCAACGATTGTTTGAGGATTATTGCTTACCCGAACGATAACAACGATTCGATATCGATAAAACGAAGGAATAACAAAGCTGAAAATTCCTCCAATGGAGGTGTGTGCTTGAGAGTAGAAGATGAAGAAGAAGATGAAGGTGCTAGCTTTCTCTTGAAATCGGGTAAGCTTATTCTTACTATACTATGTCTTTTAATTTAGATAGCTTTCCTTCAATTGAAGGAAGCTCTCTCGGTGGTTCCACATAGAAAATTATAAAGGAAAGGGGGCTAATCGAAAGGTTAGTCCCTCATTTCTCATTCAATTATAGTTTTGACCTCCCACTCGCATTTTCTTCAATTTAGTCACCAATAAGGTTCAATATTATTCAATAGAGTTTAATAACGATGTTTTAAGCCCATTTAGGATTCGATATCAATAATTAACTAGTCGATACAATATTTAGGCTTTATCAATGTAGGATTTCTGATCATCGGAACTTAATTCTGACTAGACCAAATTTCAGTGTGTTACATGCAATTTAGCTCCATCTTCTTATGATCGTTGGCACTCCACTCCGCCTTGCTTTCTTTTGGTACGAACGGGCCATCTTCAACAATATCCCAAAGCTTGTAGTCTTTGGATTTGACAAAGAACATCACCCTCGTCTTCCAATATGCATAATTTGTCCCGTCGAAGAAAGGTGGCTTGTCGATGGATTGCGCCATTGAGCCGGTTGTTTGAATTGTTGATCGAGCTTCCCGAATCGCTTTAATAGGATGTTAATCCTCTTCAATTGACCCAAGCTCTGATACCAATTGTTGGGTTTTTATGTGCTCGATTTCCTTCAACCGTTCTAGCTCGTCAAGTGTAAAGAAGTTGGATATTTGAGTGTTTTAGTGGGAGGTGAAAATTGGACAGTAAGAAATAAGGATTTATAGTGGTTCGACCTTCTAAAAAGCATCTACATCCACTACCTTATCTTCTCACTAAGGATTTCAACAAATTCACTCTTAGATTTTTCCCCTTTTCTCGGCTTAGGAGGAAACCGTTACAACGATCAAGCTTTCTACCAAAAGCTTGATCAAGCACTCTCTCACAAGAGAAATTCTAAAGAAAACTTGAAATCCCTTTAATAGGTAATTGTTTGCACTATTAAGCTCTCACCCAAAACCTAAACACTTGATACAATTTAACAATATTTAGCTCACTTGTGTTGTCTATACAAGAAACAGACAATTTAAGCTCTAAGACAATTTCTTGATCATAATGTTCTTGAAAATTGAAGCATTAGTCTTCTCTTGATGCTTGGAGTTTCCTTTTATACTCCTAATTGATTTTGTAGCCGTTGAGGACTGTTGGGGTTGTTTTGGAGCCGTTGGAGACTTTATTTTCAACCATAAATGCTGTTCTGCAGACGTTCATTTCGAAACAATCAAACCCATTTCGGAACACCCTTCTTCAGAACTAGCTATTGAAGTCTGATGCAGCAAGCCATTTCAAAACGCCTCTGGCCATTTCGAAACACTCTTGATCCGTATCAAAATGGTAGCAACCACGTTTCGGAACGTGTGACAGTTGAGTTGCGATTTAAAAAGCCATTGGGAAAATAGCCATTGGGGAGGTATTGACTATTGGGCGTATCGAAACAGCAAAGGGGTGTTTCGATATGAAAACCCTCCGTATCGAAATGGGCAAGCCTTATTTCGGTACGAGTTTTGCTAGTTTCAATCTGTTTCGATACTGGTCTCCCTGTTTCGAAATGGGTACCTTGAAAACCCTGGTTTGGCTACTTAAAAACGTTTCAAACCTTGCCAAAACCATTTAAAACATCCACAACTTACTTTCAAGTTGTTTGGACTTAAAGGCACTTTTGAAATCTTTTCAATTTAGTCCAAAACTATTTTTCAATTATTATATCAAAACATTAGTTCTTCAACATTTCCTATCCATACATCTTCTACAACTTTTCCACCCAAAGATGTCTGTGGTGACTTGTTGATGAGAGGTTTTTAGGAAGCCCTACATTCAGTCTCAAGCACCGAACCCGCTCAGCTAATGACATGTTCCTCCTTTAAGCAACACCATTTTGTTGTGGCGTCTTTGGCACTGAAAATGTGTATGAATCCCATGCTCCTCACAAAACTTCAGAAACCGTGAATCTGTGTATTATGTGCCATTATTAGACCTTAAATATTTGATCTTTCTACCCATTTAGTTCTCCACCTCAGCTTTCTACACCTTGAATTTGGAAAGGACTTCAAATTTCTGTTTCAAGAAATACACTCAAACTTTCTTAGAAAAATCGTCAATAAAAGTAACATAATACACAGATCCACCCAATGATGATTCTCCGGTAGCCCCTCATACATCAGAATGCACATAATCAAGAACCCCTTCAGTTTTGTGCTTTCCAGTCATGAAACTAACTTTAGTCTTTTTACCAAGAACACACAATTTACAAAAATCGAGCTTGCAAATTTTGACACCATGCAACAAGTTTCTTTTATGCAATTCAACCATCCCACGTTCACTAAGATGACCAAGTCGCATATGCCACAATTTTGTATTATCTTCATATGACTCAACAGAATGAGCTCCACCTACAACTGTACTCCCTAACAATTTATAGATATTCCCTGCAGTTATCTTTACTTTCATCACATTCAATGCACCTTTAAAAATCCTAATGGTTTCTCTATCATCATCATCTTTAGGAATTAAACCATTCTTACGCGAAGTGCCCAAAGAAATTAGATTCTTTTTCAAATCTAGTATATGCCTAACATCACATAATGTTCTAACAGTACCATCAAACATCTTAATTATGACTTCACCAATACCGACAATATTGCAACATCTATCATCACCTAAATAGACAGAACTAGAATTAACAGACATATAGGTAGAAAACCACTCCCTATTAGGCGTTATATGATAAGAGCATTCTGAATCAAGAATCCAAGCATTCGTGAACTGAGTTGTTGAAATAGAAAGCATATCACCATCACTGCAATCCGAATTCTCATTATGTATCACATTCACAGTTTTGGATGATGAATCATGTTTATCATCTGGCTCCTTTTTCCACTTTGGACATTCTCGCTTCATATGTCCTGGCTTCTTGCACTTGTAGCAACGAAACGTCTTCTTGCCTCTAGACTTTGATCTAGAATTTTGTCTTCCAGAACCCTCCTTCTCTAACTTCCTTCCACGGTCGTGATTACCCTTAACATATAAACCATCAACGTGAGAGCTTTCACCTGTATTCTGCCTTCACTAGTTGTGGGCCAACAAGGCTATATTAATCTCTTCAACTTTGATTGTTTCTTTCCCATATGTAAGAGTAGTCACCATGTGTTCATAAGAAAAGGCAACGAACACAACATAATCATTGCTTTGTCTTCATCTTCAATCTTCACATCAAGCTGAGTTAAATCGATGATTATTTGATTGAAGATATTCACGTGCTGCGCCAAATCCTGACCTTCATACATCTTCAGCCTATACAACCTCTGCTTTAGATACAATTTATTTGTCAGAGACTTGAACATAAATTAACTTTCCAACTTGCTCCATATCTCTCATGGAGACGTTAGATCCATAACGTGATACATAATCTCATATGCCAAACATAACCATATGGTTCCAGTCGCTCGTTGCTGCAGTTCTTCCCAATCGTCATCCTTCATCAACGCTAGTTTTGTAGATCGTAAAGCCTTTAAAATCCCTTATTGCGCTAACAGATCTTTTACCCTCGTTTGCTACAATCCGAAGTTACCTTCACCATTGAACTTAACCACTTTGAATTTCGCACCGAACATAGCCATCGCAACCAGGCTCTTGATACTAGTTGTTGTGCACACGACAAACGAAAAAGATTATCAAACAAGCAAGAACACAAGAGATTTAGCGAGGTTCAACAGTGTGCTTACATCCTCGGGGAGCAAAGAGCGGTTAATTTATTTTATTCAATCAATGGTCTTTAGGTTATAAATAACATATCTATTTATAGACCTGAATACATGGTCACCAAAAAACCGTATTAAATAAGATTTCCTACTTAAAATAGATTTCTACTCATATAAGTAACCATACCCGGTACTGTAACACCTCAAAAATTACCCCAATTTAGAAACCCTAAATTTTGAAATCCCTAGATTCAAAACCCTAAACTTTAGGAATTTTACGTTCGTAACCTGATTGTGAATTGGGAGTTAAATTGAATTTTAATTATGATTTCAGTGACCTAATTGGATTTATTTCGAATGTTGATATCCAATTTGAAAAGTGGGTATAATTAAGGATCCTTCCCTTGTAATTTACCCTTTGCCTTGATTTTAACATATGTTTTAACCCTAAATCACCCATCCACCTCCCATTTTGGTGTCTATCAGCCGCAATCCCAAATCTTCTTCACTCTCTCGATTTTTACCATCACCCTCACTTTTTTGCATCTCCGACGACCCTCCGTCCGCTGTCCACGGCTTGCACGACCACTAATACCGTGTCCGTCATCGGCCCACGAGCAAATCCCAGCCATCGTATCGTCCATACTCAATCGTCGTTTGTGAGAGAACAGTGAGAAACTATTCGGTTCTTGTTTTGCGCCACCGTCCCTTTCACCGAAATCACACGAAAACCTTTTTGTTTTCACTCGAGCCTTGCGCCACCGTTCTCCCATCTGGTTCTGGTCGAGCCATCTAGTAGTACACTGCCATCGACCATCTTTTTTCAAAAATCGACAAGAAACCGTTCGGATATCCCATCTTTATGTCGTTTTCTCAGAAACGGTCCAAAACCTTTCGGTTTCCTTGCGTCACCGTCGGCTCCGCTTCTCTTTTTCAGATTCGGAGTTGGTAAGCCACTGTTGAACTTTTCATTTTGATATTGCATACGTGTTTTGTGTGTATGGATTGTTGTTGATTCTTTTTCCCTTGTTTCTGGCCGGTAGTGACCATTAGGGTTTCTGTTTTGCGTTCATGTTGAGCCACTATCGTTATTGTTACATTGTTTATCTACTGCCGTTTGTTTACCAGTTGCCCTGAGCGCCGCCGTCCTAGTGGATCTGTTCTGCTGCAAAGTGGTTCTGTATACCCTAGTGTAAGTGCAACATAGTGTAATGGGTAGTGGGCTGTGTGAGTTGGGTATTTTTTGTTAAGCCCATTTGCCCTTTACTCTATTAGTTGGAACCCAAACTGTGTGGCCAGTTGGGTTCTGTGTGTATATTTGCTGAGCCCATAATTATGTTTGTGCAGTAGACCAATTAGTGAAACAAACTGGATCTAAATTTGAGAACTCGAACCTGACTGAGTTATCTAAACAAATTGTGAACTGAACCAGTAATTTGAACTGAATTGAAACTTGAATGAGTGAACCGGGCCAGTGAGTTGACCAGACCAAACCGAACCATGGGCTTTTGAACTGAATCAACATGTTGACCAATTTGACCTTGGACCTTTGGGCTAAGCTTGACATGTTGACCTCATTTGACTAGTTTGACCGAATCAGACTTTAACTTTTGACATTTTGACCGTTAACCAGTCAAGTCAACATTGACCGCTGACCTTGGACAATTGACTTTGTTCGATAGAGTTGACTTTTACTGTTGACCAAGAGTTGATTTTTTAAGACAATCTACCTCTTGACCTTGTTCGACATCCTGAGTCCGTATCCGCTGCCCGTTTTGTCTAATTCGAACCAAAAGCTCCGTTTTGCTAATTTCAATTAATTAGTACTTGAAATCTAATAATTTGTGGATTTCAGAATCTGATTCGGAATATTCCTGTGTTCAGGTGATAACGTCTTTGAGGCTGACGAGTTACCTCTAGTTGTACAGACTGATCATACACGTTCTTCAAGATCTTTATGTGAGTATATCTTCAGTTCAGTTCTTAGTGTTTTAGTCAGTGGCTTAGTATTAGTAGTAAATGCTAATATAGTATTCATACCTCGTAGATCCTGATTCAGCTAGATTTGAGCGTGAGACGCGCTTTTCTCAGCATTAGATGTAACACCCTGAAATTTTGCCCCAAATTAAAATCTAAATTCTAAAATCCCTAAATTAGAAACCCTAAAATTTGGAGATTTATAATTTGAAAAGCCTAATTTAAATAAAGGATTGAATCAATTAGACTCAGAATTTGGGGTTTAATTTTGTAATTTGGTGACAATTTTGAATAAAAAGGTGAAGCTTTGTGGTCACTATGTAAACCCTAAGTGAATTCCATGGCCTCTTTTGTGATTTACCCATTTATTACGGTAATTTAAACCCCATTAGCCTTTTCAGCTTCCATTTGGAAACTCAACAGTCGCACTCCCTCACCCCCTCTCTTGAAATCTCCCTCTCCTCTAACTATTTCGGTCTGGCGAAGCTTTGTTTAGCCTCTGTCGGCATTCGTGGTTGACCAACCTTATCGGTCACCGTTTGGTTAGAAATGGTAGAAAATCGTTCGGTTTCCCCTGCTCAGTCCGACTCTGCCACGCGCACCACCATCACCTCCTTGACCAAAATCTCCTCACGACCAAAACCCATCAATCTTTTCACCACCGTTCCTCACTGTTTGCTCAGAAACCACGAACCATCGAGTTCTCTTTTGTGCCGCTGTGCACCACCGTGCCTCCTCCGTTTGGAACCTTCTCCTCGTACTGTCGTCTTTTTAGTTGTTTCAGTTTGGTGTTTGTGAGAAATAAAATCGGAACCGTTTGAATCTCTTTTGTGCCGTTGTTCTCCTCCGTCGTGGTTGTTGGTAAGCCACAATCGAGTGGCCTGGTTCCTTGTTATCGCCGGTTAGTTCTGTCACCGCAGTCGTTCGTGAAGCTTTCTGCCGCCTTTCGTAGAGCTTGCCGCCATCGTCAAAGGTTCTAGAAACCCTAGTTTGGTTGTGGTAAAAGTGTATTGTTGGGCTTGATGTGTTTGGATATGGGTGTTGGGCTTTGAGTTGTTCATATGGGTTGTATGTGTGGCTTGTGTTGGGCTTGTGTGTGTGTATAATTGTGGGTTGGCCTGAAAAATTATGTTAAGGTTAAGTCTTGTTGTGAATCCAAGCTGATTAAGTGAACTGCCCATCTTGAACTGAACCGGCAATTGGACCAAACCAAATATGTTATCAAACCGAACTGGCTTTGGACCGATGACCAACCCGACCGTTGACTCTTGGACCCATTTTGACCAGACCGTTTTACCCTTTTGATCTGTTTGACCGAATTTGACCAATTGACTTTGACCAGTCAAGTTAATGTTGACCGTTGACCTTGAACAATTGACTTTGACCGACAGAGTTGATTGTTGACCAGTTTGACCAGAGTTGACTTTTTCTAAGAACATTCATCTTGACATTTCTCGACGTCTTGAGTCCAAATCTTCTGTCCGTTTTGTCAAATTAGTTCCTGAAAGCTTTGTTTTGCTCATTTTATGTAATTGTTATTGGAATCTGATAAGTTATGGATTTCAAAATTTAATTCGGAATATTCTCGTTTCAGGTGCCGATCTTGAGACCGTTGGGCTACCTCCAGTTATTCAGACCGATCGTGCACGTTCTTCAAGATCTTCAAGTGAGTATATCCTAGTTCGGTTTTTATTGTTTTAGTCGGTGGCTTATCGTTAGTAATAAATGCTAATATAGAATTCATATCTCGTAGGTCCTGATTCAGTGAGATCCGCGCGTGAGGCCCGCCCTTCTTAAGATTAGAGCTTCTGTTGCTAAGGTGTGTTTCTTGGGGTGTTTTAAATAAATATTGCTTTATATATATCTCTGCATGATTTATTATCTGATTGAGATTTGATAATGATTTGAAACATCATTCATGGCATATTACATGTGTTTTTAAATCAGCATCTGATTTTTGGAAAATATCATTCTCGTAAGAGTTCGAATTTATGTGTAACCCCCTTAGCCCGACCTAGACGGTTGACCCGAACTACGAAGATTACACGGGGAAAACCAAAGTCAACTCGAAAGTCAACCTTGATTAACAACCTTTTTATTCTTTTTAATCTTATCTAGATGCACGTTAACCCTAAATGAGCACTCATGAAACATATATGTGTAAAGCACAACGATCGAATTTCAGAGAGGGACTCGATTGCACAATAAACAAATATTAGGGACCAAAACATAAATTCTGTAAATTAGAAGGTCATAACTGATTTTTAAGTTACCAATATTAAATTAGTCATATTACATGCTTCCCTGTCAAATTTCATCTTAATTGGACTTCTCGAACTCATACAATTGCAAATACAACTTTCAGGACTAAAACGTAAAGCTTGCAAACTTCAACACCATTCAAATCAGTGCCCAACGGTCACCTGTTTCGATACGGCATTGACCATTCCGAAACGCGGGTTCGTTCCGAGACTGGTTTCGAAACAGGCCTTCCCGTAGCCAAATCGTTTCGAAACACGAAGGCCATTACAAGCCCCCATTTCGAAACGCCAGTGCCTGTTCCGATAAGGTTTGCCTAGAAAGTGCAGATTTTGATGGTTTTTCATACATAAATCCACTCAAACACAACCTAATGACTTCCTAATCATGCCAACAAGTCATCATACATATATGGAGCAGGTTTGCAACTCCTAAACACATTCATGGCATCAAACATGAAACTTCACATGACTATAGGCAAGCATCCTAATAACCAAAACCAAGCAATCAACCATACTCCAAAACAAGCATTAAAATGCCATTCACAAATTCAAAACATCAAAAGCATCATGCCACAACCTAGAGAGTTCAACAAATCTCCCAAAACACAATCTTAGGTTTCCATTTCCAAATTACCAAAACTAATAGTGAATGAAAACATCACCATACATGAGCTTGGTTTCCCTTGGACATTCTAGCCTCCTTGTAGCCCTTAAACACTTCAATTATCTGCATTATTGGTACAAGAGAGAGAGCGTAAGCACAATTGCTTAGTGAGGCATGCTCTAAAGAAAACAACACAATAATGCATTTTAGAAAACACTTTTAACAAAGCTTTTAAACACAAGCTCATCTCTTTTCATGGAACCTTGCATACTTTACAAGCATCTCATGCTTCATTACATTCAACTCATCATATTGGCTTTCAAGTGATAATTCATAACCATTTACAACACAAAACACAATCGGATACGCGAATTACAAGCGTTGTCCCATACGCTTCATACACACCACCGAACAACATAAGGTGGAGTTTATCGGTACAATCACAACGCCTCAACACCCGTGATGGAGTTTAATGGTACAATCACAACCCCTCCACATCACTCATCGGTAGTTGTATAATTCCACTAACGAGTGCAAGGGACACATAACACAAGATCCACACACGGACTTTTAACCACCGTTGTGATCTTACCTCACTCGTTAGGGTACTTGGATGGAGTTTACGGTACAATCACAAACCCTCAACATCCAAGGCAACTTTATTCACGGTGCACCCAATCCTATAGCCGGCTAACTATATCCGATTCAAGTACTTTAAAACCATTACATCACTTGCCAATATACATCATTTACCATCAACAATTCATTGTTTTAAAGCATTAATCAAAGCCATTAAACATCATGCATCACTATGCATCAAAACCATACTCTTAATGTACCAAACCAAGGATCTCTTACCTTGAGCATCCTTCAATACATGGCTTTCAAAACCAGCATTAACCATGATAAAACATTTCAAAACAGAATTTAAACATGCAAATTATAACCAATGCATCAAACCACTTCATAGCACATCCGAGGGAGTTTTTCCGAAAACTTACTCTTGAGCTTAGCTAAGTTGTTTAGACTTAATCTAAGCTCCCAAAACCTCGAAATAATCGTTTCAAAGCTAGAAACCCAACTCCACTAACCAATTACGTTTCGCACGCTTGCCGAAACGCCAATCAAGCCTCCAGATCAACTCCAATAGTGTCCGAAGATGATTCCCCTGTTTGAAACACATCAAAGCAGAGGATTAATGCATCATCATGCATTGAAATCTTCAGCCAACACACCTAAACTCGCTGATCTACCCAAAACCAACATTTCGGCTACCAAACACAACCGAAAACACCTCCAAACTCTTTCACAACTTAACCCAGCCAAGATCCATCACTTCTATCCATTTCTAAACATCAATCAACATCCAAAATACACCTTAACTCGTCCTTATACCTCCAGCTATAACAGAACACCAAAAACACTTCAAAAACCACCATTTTCATAAGCAAAAACTTAGGAAATTCAACCCATTCGGGATTGCATTGATAAAACCTCATTTCCACATCATTAGACATCCAAAATACATTTAAGAATCATCCCAAAACAGAGCCCAAGCAATCACAACGAAATTCTTCAAGATTTCTTCCAAATCTTGAGTTTTAAGCCAAAATCAAGTTTCTAACATTAAAACCATTTATAAAACTTAAATTAAGGATTAACAACTTGGGAATTTCAGTAAAGAACTGAGTATTTAGAGGAGAAGAACAATCTTAGCTCTAAATGGTGATTTCTCCTTGATTTGAGCCAATTTCCTTGAAAATTCAATGAGGAAATCAAAAGGATTTGATGCAAGATTGTTTAGGAATTAATTGATGATAGAAATATCATCAATTGAAGTGAAGATCAATGCAACAGTTGCTGGAGAAATAGTGTTTGGATGATGGAATTTTGAGAGAAAAATGAATGAGAAAAATTAAGGAAAAGATAGTTATGAAATTCCAAAAAGTAGTTTCCCTTTTCATTTAATTAATTAAAACATTAATTAATTCACCCAAATTAAGAAAAAATCTGGAGAAATCATTTTTGGGTAAATTAGCTTCTTAAAGATTCAAAGTTTTAATCCTTACAAAACAGTCACCACTAAACTTTTCAAAAATCGCATTTTAGTCACTACACCGAAATGTAGTATTTCCAAACCTTATCTTGTAAAATTGATTTCACCACTCTCTTATATATATTAAAAGAGGATTTTTAGATATTTTTCCATATTTTTAAAGCATTCCGAACTAGGCTTTCCCTAAAACCTCCTTTTATATTCGAACCGAAAATCAGACCGGTCCGATTCAGACCCTAAACTTCTAAGCCCAAAATTGGGGTGTTACAACTCCCCCCCTTAATAAATTTCGTCCTCGAAATTTACCTGGAGGAACAAGGTACGGAAATTGGTTCTTCATATCATCCTTTCTTTCCCACGTGGCTTCCTCAACACCACGATGCTTCCACAACACCTTAACCAATTCAATGGTCTTTCCTCGAAGAACTTTACTGTCTGAATCTAGAATTTCAACCGGCTCCTCATCATAGGTCAAGTTTGGATTCAAATCCACTTCCTCCACAGGTATAACATGTGAAGGATCCGATCTATACCTCCGAAGCATAGAGACATGAAACACGTTCAATCACCTCGTATGGTCCAATATACCTAGGGCTCAACTTACCCTTCCGGCCAAGCCTCATCACCTTTTTCCAAGGCGAAACCTTCAAGAATACACGGTCACCTACCGCAAACTCAATCTCCTTACGCTTCAAATCCGCGTAAGACTTCTGTCGATCAGAAGCTGCCTTCAATCGCTCACAAATGAGCTTCACCTTCTCGGTAGTTCCTTTCAACAAAGCCGGCATTGAAACCAACTTCTGACCTGTTTCAGCCCAGCAAAGAGGAGTTCTGCACTTCGTCCCGTACAAGGCTTCATAAGGTGCCATTTGAATACTTGCCTGATAGCTATTGTTATAAGCAAACTCCACCAAAGGCAAATGCTTCTCCCAAGAACCCTGAAACTCAATCACCCAGCACCTCAACATATCTTCCAGCACTTGGATAACACGCTCAGACTGTCCATCCGACTGTGGATGATAAGAAGTACTGAAATTCAGCCGCGTACCCAAAGCTTGATGCAAACACTCCCAGAAACGCGATGTAAACCTCGGATCCCTATCCGATACTATAGACTTTGGCACACCATGCAGTCGCACAATATCAGCAATGTACAACTCTACAATCTTGTCCAAGGTATACGTAGTATGCACAGGTAAGAAATGCGCACACTTCGTAAGGCGATCCACAATCACCCACACTGAATTCTTCTTCGATGGCGACAAAGGCAAACCAGACACAAAGTCCATGGTAATCCTTTCCCACTTCCACTCAGGAATCCTCAACGGTTGCAACAATACAGAAGGAAACTGATGCTCAGCCTTAACCCGCTGACAAACCATGCACTTACCCACGTACTCCGCAACATCCTTCTTCAAACCCACCCAATAGTACTCATCCTTAAGATCACGATACATCTTTGTACTACCAGGGTGCATAGCAAAAGGACTGCTATGAGCCTCAGTCAGAATAGTACGCCTCAACTCTGCATCATTCGGCACTACTAACCGACTTCCAAAACATAGAACCCCATCATCATTAAAACAAAAATCCGATGGTCTATCCTCAGCAATATCCTGAACACGTGGCACCAAAGAATCATCCAACAACTGCTTATCCTTTATCAACTAAACCAAAGATGGTTTCACTTGCAATTCAGCCACAAGACCCCCATCTCGCGAAATACTAAAGCTGGCAAACATAGCCCTTAACTCCACTGCCACCTTCCTACTCAAGGCATCCGCTACAACATTAGCTTTTCCTGGATGGTACTCGATCGTCAGATCGTAATCTTTAAGAAACTCCACCCAACGTCGTTGCCTAAGATTCAACTCTTTCTGAGACATCAGATACTTCAAACTTTTGTGATCCATGTACACAATACACTTCTCACCATACAGGTAATGTCTCAAAATCTTCAAAGCAAAAACCACCGCAGCTAACTCAATATCATGCGTAGGATTATTGCGCTCATGCACCTTCAACCAGCGCGATGCATAAGCCACCACCTTACCCTCTTGCATCAACACACACCCCAAACCCACATAGGATGCGTCGCTATACACCACAAACTCTTTCCTTGATTCAGGTTGAACCAAGATAGGAGCTTGCGTCAAAGCTGCCTTGAGCTTCTCGAAAGCTTGTTGTCTTGCCTCTGTCCACTCATACTTGACATCCTTCTGCAACAACTTCGACAAAGGAGCAGCAGTTTTTGAAAATCCATCCACGAACCTCCGATAGTATCCTGCCAACCCAAGGAAACTACGGACTTCATGAACAGACTTAGGAGGCTTCCAATTCATCACCGCCTCAATCTTCTGAGGATCAACACAAATCCCCTCAGCAGAAACAACATGGCCAAGGAAAGCAACTTCCCTATGCCAGAATTCGCACTTGCTCAGCTTAGCATAAAGCTGATTCTCCAACAGCGCCTGCAACACAATCCACAAATGCCCCTCATGCTCGTCCTCAGTAAGAGAGTACACAAGGATATCATCAATGAACACCACAACAAACTTGTCCAAGTATTCATGGAACACTCTATTCATCATGTCCATAAAAGCTGCAGGAGCATTCGTCAAGCCAAACGGCATCACAAGGAACTCGTAATGTCCATACCTCATTCTAAAGGCTGTTTTTGGCACATCCACATCCTTCACCTTGAGCTGGTAATAACCTGACCTTAAGTCAATCTTAGAGAACACAGCCGCTCCCCGAAACTGATCAAAAAGATCATCAATCCTTGGCAAAGGATATCGATTCTTGATAGTCAACTTGTTCAGCTGACGATAATCGATGCACATTCTCACAGTGCCATCATTCTTCTTCACAAACAAGGCCGGTGCACCCCAAGGTGACACACTCGACCGAATGAAACCACGATCAAGCAACTCCTGAAGTTGCGTCTTCAGCTCCTTCAACTCCTTAGGCGCCATTTGGTAAGGAGTAATGGACACTGGAGTTGTGTTCTCATACAACTCAATTCCAAAATCCACCTCTCGACTAGGAGGTAATCCAGGTAACTCCTCTGGAAACACACCAGAAAACTCTCACACAGTCCTGATATCTTGAACTTGCAACTTCTTAGAGCTAGGTTTCATAACAAAGGCCAGGTAAGCTTCACAACCTTGCCTCAGCATTCGGCTTGCTTCCAACGAAGACACCACATTGGCTAGAAACTTCACATTCTCACCAACCACCACTACTTCGTAATCATCCGCAAGTTTCAACGAAACTCGCTTGTTCTCAAAATCCACTACAGCTCGATGTTCGACAAGCCAATCCATAACAAGGATTATATCAAAACCATAGAAAGGCAATTCCATGAGATTAACAAGAAAAACATGGTTTTGAACTTTCAAGGGACATCTTTTATACAACTTCCGTGTTACAACGGTCTCATCGAAGGAACTAGTTACACGCATACCAACATCCAGGGACTCAACAGGTAAACCAAGCAATTGAGCATGTTCACGCAATATGTATGAGTGTGTAGATCCAGAATCAATCAAGGAAAGTAATGACAATGATTGCAAAGTAAAGGTACCCGCGATCACATCCGTATCATTTCTCCCCTCTCGCTGAGCATACATTCGAGCCTAGCCACCACCCTCAGGTTGAACAGCCACCACATGCGCCACATTCCTCCCACCATCATCTCTGCGCTGGAAGTTACCACGGCCACGACCACGACCTCTCTGTGGTATAACTACCCCAGGAGCATGTCCCTGACCACCACCGGCCAAAAAAGGACACTCTCTCCTCAAGTGGTCTGTCGAACCACAATTCCAGCATGAATTACCGGTCACTGCTATAGGAGCCTGAACCTCCCTTGCTGCTCGAGGACAATCTCGCCTCATATGGCCACGAGATCCACACGTCCAGCACGTGTTCTGATCAGCTCTCATCCTATCTCCCTAAACAGGCGCACCATGCCCTCCATTACCACGCCTAGCAGAAGACTGATACCTCTTATCTCGTCCTCTCTTGTTCCGTCCACCACCGGAACTATAATTAGCAGCTCTTTTGCCTGAGCAAGAACCAATGCCTCTAGAAGACAAACCCAAGTTCTGCTCAATGTCCTTCGCTCTACTCACCAGCACATCAAAATCTGAATACTCAGCAGCAAGCATGAAAGTCTTCACGTTCGTCACCAAACCATATTGGAAACGTTCACACCTCTCCCTCTCATCAGGGATTAGCTCAGGAGCGTACTGGCTAAGGCGTACAAACTGGATCTCATACTCAGCCACCGTTATGCTTCCTTGCTCAAGAGACTTGAATTCTCTTTTCTTCTCATCTAGGTATCGCACATCTAGATACTTTCGCTTGAACGCGTTCAAGAAGAACGTCCAAGTCACATCATTGTCCTCCATTCCAGAAACAGTGGTCGTCCACCACGTATACGCATCATCATGCAACAATAACACCACACAACCCAACTTCTGCACATTGTTGCAGTTCATTTGCCCCAAAATTCTCTTGGTGCTTTCCAACCAAGATTCAGATCCTTCAGGAGATAAACCTCTGAACTTAGTCCCTCCCAGACTGCGAAGACGTTCCAAAGGTAATCTCACGTTAGCATCACCCTGATGCGCAGCTCCGTGAGCTCCAGCTACTGCTGCCTGAAAGGCTCCAGCAATAGCCTGAATCAACACAGTCATGTCAGGAGCAGCTTGCCCCTGCACACCTTCAGGTCCAACGTCCCCAGCACCAGTACCATCACCAACATTTTCACCTCCAACACCACCACCACCGGGTGGTCCACCACCAGGGGAGGAGGTAAATCCACAACATTCTCAACATTTTCCTCGTTCTCATTCTGAGCCATAGCTGTCGTATTCATCCTCATCTCTCTACGAGGCCCCATTTATAAAAACAATGCACTGACACAAATGCAATAAACATAATTAGGCTCAACAAGGTAAGTAATCCAAGTACTCAAGCTCATTTTCAAAAAACAATTCCTTTCATTAGTTTTGATATGGAAATGGGTTCCCCTAACATGCTTCAACATAGCATAGCATCACAATTGCAACCATACATCACAATTCATAAAACATTCCTTCACTTAAAAGGTCCATCATGCAAAAACACATACATCACTCACATAACAATTCCCAATTACAACGAGAACTAAGCTCTGATACCACCAAATGTAACCCCCTTAGCCCGGCCTAGATGGTTGACCCGAACTACGAAGATTACACGGGGAAAACCAAAGTCAACTCGAAAGTCAACCTTGATTAACGACCCTTTTTTTTCTTTTTAATCTTATCTAGATGCACGTTAACACTAAATGAGCACTCAAGAAAAATATATGTGTAAAGCACAGCGATCGGATTTCAAAGAGGGACTCGATTGCACAATAAACAAATATTAGGGACCAAAACGTAAATTCTGTAAATTAGAAGGTCATAACTGATTTTTAAGTTACCAATATTAAATTAGTCATATTACATGCTTCCCTATCAAATTTCACCTTAATTGGACTTCTCGAACTCATACAATTGCAAATACAACTTTCGGGACTAAAACGTAAAGCTTGCAAACTTCAACACCATTCAAATTAGTGCCCAACAGTCACCTGTTTTGATACGGCATTGACCGTTCCGAAACGCGGGTTCGTTCTAAGACTGGTTTCGAAACAGGGCCTTCCAGTAGCCAAATCATTTCGGAACAGCCTCCAGCCGTTTCGAAACACGAAGGCCATTACAGGCCCCCGTTTCGAAACGCTAGTGCCTGTTCTGATACGGTTTGCCCAGAAGCTGCAGATTTTTCTGGTTTTTCATACATAAATCCACTCAAACACAACCTAATGACTTCCTAATCATGCCAACAAGTCATCATACATATATGGAGCAGGTTTGCAACTCCTAAACACATTCATGGCATCAAACATGAAACTTCACATGACTATAGGCAAGCATCCTAATAACAAAAACCAAGCAATCAACCAAACTCCAAAACAAGTATTAAAAGGCCATTCACAAATTCAAAACATCAAAAGCATCATGCCACAACCTACGGAGTTCAACACATCTCCCAAAACATAATCTTAGGTTCTCATTGCCAAATTACCAAAACTAATAGTGAATGAAAACATCACCATACATGAGCTTGGTTTCCCTTGGACACTCTAGCCTCCTTGTTGCCCTTAAACACTTCAATTATCTGCATTATTGGTACAAGAGAGAGAGCGTAAGTACAATTGCTTAGTGAGGCATGCTCTAAAGAAAACAACACAATAATGTATTTTAGAAAACACTTTCAACAAAGCTTTTAAACACAAGCTCATCTCTTTTCATGTAACCTTGCATACTTTACAAGCATCTCATGCTTCATTACATTCAACTCATCATATTGGCTTTCAAGTGATAATTCATAACCATTTACAACACAAAACACAATCGGATACGTGGATTACAAGCGTTGTCCCATACGCTTCATACACACTACTAAACAACATAAGGTGGAGTTTATCGGTACAATCACAACCCCTCAACACCCGTGATGGAGTTTAACGGTACAATCACAACCCCTCCACATCACTCATCGGTAGTTGTATAATTCCACTAACGAGTGCAAGGGACACATAATACAAGATCCACACACGGACTTTTCACCACCGTTGTGATCTTACCTCACTCGTTAGGGTACTTGGATGGAGTTTACGGTACAATCACAACCCCTCAACATCCAAGGCAACTTTATTCACGGTGCACCCAATCCTATAGCCGGCTAACTATATCCGATTCAAGTACTTTAAAACCATTACATCACTTGCCAATATACATCATTTACCATTAACAATTCACTGTTTTAAAGCATTAATCAAAGCCATTAAACATCATGCATCACTATGCATCAAAACCATACTCTTAATGTACCAAACCAAGGATCTCTTACCTTGAGCATCCTTCAATACATGGCTTTCAAAACCAGCATTAACCACGCTAAAACATGCTTTCAAAACAGAATTTAAACATGCAAATTATAACCAATGCATCAAACCACTTCATAGCACATCCGAGGGAATTTTTTCGAGAACTTACTCTTGAGCTTAGCTAAGTTGTTTAGACTTAAACTAAGCTCCGAAAACCTCCAAATAATCGTTTCAAAGCTGGAAACCCAACTCCACTCACCAATTACATTTCGCACGATTGTCGAAATGCCAATCAAGCCTCCGTATCAACTCCAATAGTGTTCGAAGATGCTTCCCCTATTTTAAACACATCAAAGCAGAGGATTAATGCATCATCATGCATTGAAATCTTCAGCCAACACACCTAAACTCGCTGATCTTCCCAAA
This sequence comes from Hibiscus trionum, assembly GCA_030270665.1. Lineage (NCBI taxonomy): Eukaryota > Viridiplantae > Streptophyta > Magnoliopsida > Malvales > Malvaceae > Hibiscus > Hibiscus trionum. The sequence goes on from BSYR01000027.1 coordinate 29,709,544, forward strand.
ACCAACATTTCGGCTACCAAACACAACCGAAAACACCTCCAAACTCTTTCACAACTTAACCCAGCCAAGATCCATCACTTCTATCCATTTCTAAACATCAATCAACATCCAAAATACACCTTAACTCGTCCTTATACCTCCATCTATAACAGAACACCAAAAACACATCAAAACCCACCATTTTCATAAGCAAAAACTTAGGAAATTCAACCTATTCGGGATTGCATTGATAAAACCTCATTTCCACATCATTAGACATCCAAAATACATTTAAGAATCATCCCAAAACAGAGACCAAGCAATCACAACGAAATTCTTCAAGATTTCTTCCAAATCTTGAGTTTTAAGCCAAAATCAAGTTTCTAACATTAAAACCATTTATAAAACTTAAATTAAGGTTTGATAACTTAGGAATTTCAGTAAAGAACTGAGTATTTAGAGAAGAAGAACAATCTTACCTCTAAATGGTGATTTCTCCTTGATTTGAGCCAATTTCCTTGAAAATTCAATGAGGAAATCAAAAGGATTTGATGCAAGATTGATTAGGAATTAATTGATGATAGAAATCTCATCAATTGAAGTGAAGATCAATGCAAAAGTTGCTGGAGAAATAGTGTTTGGATGATGGAATTTTGAGTGAAAAAGGAATGAGAAAAATTAAGGAAAAGGTAGTTATGAAATTCCAAAAAGTAGTTTCCCTTTTCATTTAATTAATTAAAACATTAATTAATTCCCCCAAATTAAGAAAAAATCTGGAGAAATCATTTTTGGGTAAATTAGCTACTTAAAAATTCAAAGTTTCAATCCTTACAAAACAGTCACCACTAAACTTTTCAAAAATCGCATTTTAGTCACTACACCGAAATGTAGTATTTCCAAACCTTATTTTGTAAAATTGATTTGACCACTCTCTTATATATATTAAAAGAGGATTTTTAGATATTTTTCCATATTTTTAAAGCATCCCGAACTAGGCTTTCCCTAAAACCTCCTTTTATATTCGAACTAAAAATCAGACCGGTCCGGTTCAGACCCTAAACTTCTAAGCCCAAAATTGGGGTGTTACATTATGATTTTACAAATCATATCATGTGTCATCTGTTCGGAAATGTGTTCAGAAAAAAGTGAGAGAAAAACTCCACTCTGGCGAGGGCAACCTCCACTCTGTATGATATCGGACATTGAGTCATGCATCGAACATCATAGCATTCATAATTTGATTTATCGGATACACTCTATTTTCGGAAATGAATTTATCGAAAAATAAAAATAAAATACTGTTTTGATTATGTGTTTTGTTTATACGAAATGACTAAGATCTTTAACTTACACTTCTTAGGTTTTACTTTCAGATACTCAAACTTATTAGGCGACTCGGTACTTGGAGCTTCTCGTATATTTTACTCGAATATTTAATATTCAGTATGAACTCTCTTTGACTATTTCAAGCTATTGTTTAGCAAAATTTAGAATAATTGGTAATTTCGTACATTGAGACTTTTATTTTGGGATTTTATGTAATACAAATATTAGGTTTATTTATAATTTAGGTTTTTATTCGATGCATGCATTATAAGGTTATTTTCGGTTATTTAATCTAGTTATCAAAATAATATTATACGACTTCGTTTTATGATAAATGAAATGCTTATAAATTTATCTACTTTTGATATTTTGTATTTTTAAAATATTTTAAAACCAAAGATTTATAACTTGAGGGATAAGTTTTCAAACCTAACTTCCTAGATTCAGCCCATTTCTTCGGTTATTTATAACTTGTGCCTATGATAGTTAGCCGATTAATTATTTTCGCACCAATAAATAAATTGAACTTAATATTGGGGAAAAACACGAAAAATGGTTTAGAATTTTTTTAATTGCCAAAACTGTCAAACACTACTGTTACTTGCTGAATTTGCTAGAAAATCTAATGAACACTGCCTGCTTTGTTTTTAGAATTCTTTGCAAAGTTTTAACAATGGTTGCAGGTAGCAGCCGAGGTAGGAAACATAAACAGAAAAATAAAGCACTGCCACGATAGAGAAAAACAGAAGATTTTTTTTTATCATAGAGGTGCCCGAAACAGGCTCTAGGAATAATCATGAGCGAGGACACTCCGCTGCTATCAAAGTCCATGAATCTGAAAATTTTGAAGTGACAGACAAATTAGCATAAGTGAATGAAAGTCTTGACAGGATGACTCTACTCTATGGGTTCGAGGTTTTTTAGTTTGCTCCTATCTTAATTTCAGACTTAAAAGAGTAGTTGTGATAAACTGAAGCCCTCATTTCCATGAATAAATAATTGTGCTTAACTGTGTTGTCTCGGCAGCAACCTTATATATCATACTAGCATCTTTGTTTATCTAGTTAATCTGCATACTCAGCCTGTACACAGTTCTGCACACACAACACTGGCATTAGAAATTAATTCTGAGTTATTTTCTTGCTATTTTCCCTTCACTAATCTAATGTAGGTGCCACGGCCTTGAGGTGCGAAATCAAGTTTAAAACATGTTTTTCATTCTAGCTAATATAAGGGCAAGTATGTTTAGGTTGCATTGCTTGAGGACGAGCAATAGTTTGAGTTTGGGGGTGTGTAAAGTGTTCATAAGTTCTATATTTCTTCCACATTCCATCTCATATTATTATTTTTTGAGGGCATTTTAGGCATAATTAGGACCATGCATTGCATTTTACGGTATTTCTTTACTTTCCCATGCTTTTATAGATTATTTTTTATTTGGTGAGGAAAAGGTATTGTTTTAGTTTAGTTTTAATTTCAGGTACTAGAGGCTGACAGAAGGAAAGAGGAGCTGAGGACATGATGCTGAGGCAACAGACCAAGGAGCTGTACTAATGCAGTTTCAGAAACAGACAGCAGCTGCTGCCGCCCTACCTGCCGCCCAAGACAGTAGACTATAGAGTTGGAGAACAAGATTGCGATCTGTAAGCAGAAAATCCTGAGTCTATCGATGCTATTCACTCAATTTTTTGATGACTGTAGTAGTAGGAAGAACCACCAGAGGAGGAACTCGAGATTACTTGCGAAGCAAGGCAACGTGATAAAGTCCACATTCAAATTTAAGAAGTCAGAGTTTATAGTCACATTTAATGCAAAAGTTACTTTCAAGACTTCTACTTCAAGAAGGACTAGACCTAGATAATGCCTATATATACTCATTGTAATTTTATTTCAAAACAACTTAGATTTTCTTTAGGCATAGTTTAGGTTTTCTATCCACCATTATGTGCTAAATTCTCCTTGGGTTTGGGTTATGTTGTAATTAGTGTGAGAACGATTGTTTAGGATTTCAAGTTTGTTTTTGCAAATAAAACTTCAAGGTTTACTTATTACATGTGCTTCATAGTTTTTAATTAAGGCGACAGATTAGTTGATTTCTATCCATTTGTTTGGTATCGAGAGAGTCGAACTCACGATGGGAGTAAGTAAGATTTCATCTATAGACGGTGCGATCAATCCAGCATAGAGATAGGTTAGGGTTTAAGGCGACTAAAAGAGGAAGAATCAACGTTGTTGTCTTTGTACGATTCACGCCGCGATAGGTATTATATGTAGTGGGCATCAACAGAATTATAACTTAGACATAAGCGGGATCACTTTTGAAACGTTCTGCCGAACCATGTAGTTTTGCCGAGTTTGCTGCCGAGACACAAGTCCATTTCCCTGCCGAGGCATCGAGAGGGTCTCAGCAACTTACCTCCCATCCCCCACCGAGGGAGCAGAGTCTGGCAGCGTAAAACAACTTGTCCTATTCAACGCAGTTTCAGACTAAGAAGCAGTACAACCCTGCCCATTCTATCAACTCGATCTATTTTCTTTTATTTACTTGTGTTTTATTTTATTTTTCTTCTCAATCAATCAACTTAATTGTGCATTTACTTTTCTTGTGCATGAACTACGAATTGAATGAAGCTATCCAATCCTTGTGGGAGACGATGTCTTTTATACTATAACTTGACATGAGTGTGCACTTGCGCTCGTATTTAGAGAACACCAAATCGCTATACAAAATGAATGAATGAAAATTGGACACAAGGTAATTTATAGCGGTTTAAGTTCCTAAATAAACTCTACGTCCACTACCTTAGCTCCCACTAAAGATTTTCAACCAATCCACTAATTGATTCTTCCCCTTTTCTTGGATGAGGATGAAACCTTACAAGACCGATTAAGCTTTATACCCAAAGCTTAATCCAACACACTCTTTACAAAGAAGGGATTTGGTAAACCTTACAAATACCTCTCAAATGTTGATGTTTACCCAAATACAATCAATAACACCCCAAACTCTCAATAAAAATTACAATGAAAAACATAATTGAGTTGGGTACAAAGATTTGACTCTAAATGATCAAGGTTTGGATTTGAATGCTTTAATGTTGCTTGAAGGCTCAATAGTTGTTGTTGTAGCTTTAGAGACTTGTTTTTATACCTTCTCATTGATTTCTATCCATTTGGGTGGTTGAGATCATCAATAGAGCCGTTCGGGCTCTCTCTTCCCTCCATAAATGCAGTTCTGCAACTACACGTATCAGAACACGGTACCCATGTATCGAAATGAACACTCAAAAAAGAAAGAGTCATTATGTGTAAAATGGGCCCGTATCGGAACGATTATAGATCGTATCGAAACACTAAAGGTAAAAAGAAGGTCATATCAAAACAGATAAGGGTTGTATCGAAACGTTTTGAAAATTTCAATTGGTGTTTCGAAACAGCTTAGGGGTGTATCGAAACGATTAACCAAATCTTCAAAAATCAGTTTCTGACAAGTAACGGCTAGTTTATTTAATGCCCAATTTTAAAATTACTTAACCCATGTATCGAAATGGGTGTGAGCCTTTTTGAAATGATACTCAAAAATCAAAAGCCCAGATGAAGGCCGCATTGGAACGGGTGTGAGCCGATTCGAAATAGATGTCTCCAGTGGCAAATCGTATCGAAACACTTTGAGGGTGTTTTGAAACGCCTGGGCGATTTTGTACATTTTGGCTTTGAAACACTTAGAAGAATTTATTGGGTTTAAGTCTTGACTTGATAACGTTTTAAGTATAAATTGTACTTGTCAAAATCAAGTATTCTGATTAGTTAAAAATTTATTTACTTTGCAATTTGTTAACCCCCTTAGCCCAGTCTAAACGGTTGACCCGAACCGAGGTGATTACACGGGAAAAACTGAAGCCAACTCGTTATAGCCAACTCCGGTTGACGACCTTTTTTTTCTTTTTAACTTTTCTAGATGCAAATTAAATCCTATTTGATCACCAAAGTGCATAGGAAGAAACGACACAACGATCGGAACTTGTTTAGGGGTTTAATTACACAAATTGGACATTTAGGGACCAAAATGTAATTTCGGCAAATTCCAAACACATTCTAATTTTTAAAGTTACAATTATTCAATTAATTATGTTTCATGCTTCTCTGTAAATTTTCATCACAATCAGACCTACCAAACTCATCTAATTGCATACATGAAGTTCAAGGACTAAAATATAACATTTCGAAACTTCAAAAGATGCCATTAACTGAAATTAACGGTCGCGTATCGGTACGCCTAGGGACCGTATCGATACGCGGGAAGGCAGTGACCAAACTCCAAGAAAGGGTATCGATACGGTCTCCCGCGTATCGATATGCCCTTCAAACTTGGCCTACCCGTATCGAAACACTTCCCATCCGTACCGATACCCCTGTGCAAAAAGGCACAAGTTTGGCTTATGCGTATCGATACGCAAGCCCGAGTATCGATACACATAACAGAAGTGTCCCAAAAATAGCCCCAAATTTATATCAAACCTCAACAAATCATCACCAAATCATATGGATATGTTTATAGCAATCTCTCTATCATACAAGTATGTAATTCTAAGCATATGGTAAAAATTTGAGGGATCATCACAAGAATTGCAAGGCATATACTAGAGCATACTTGAACCACAAACCATTAGCATACCAAAAGGCAAGACAAATCATCAAAACCAATATAAAGACCTTCTACAAACCAAATAAACCATATAAAACTTGCATCAACATCATGGAGTCCAAAAACACATCTCCCAAACAATCAATAAAATCCCATTGCCATATATTATTACTAAAGTGAAAGTATAACACCATACTTGAGCTTATCAATCCTTGAACTTCCTAAGCCTCATTGCTGTCCAAAACGTGTCAATTATCTGCATTGTTGGTAAAAGAGAGCGTAAGCACATTAGCTTAGTGAGGCATGCTGTAGAAACACTAACACAACAATGCAAGTATTAAAACTCTATCTTGAAAACCATTTCTAAAATCATGCTATTTCTATCTCATGCTTGAAAACCAATTCAAAGCAAATCACCATTTGAAAATCACATGTACCATATATCTATCTATCTATCTCATGCATTCAACTAATGCAAATCTCATGGCAAAGCCACACATCCTTGATATTCAAAATCATTTCATAATTCTCAAAATCTCATATGCATTTCTCACAACATAAAATCATTTCAACATTGGTACATGTGAATCAAAGTTCATTCTCATATATTGGCATTTCATATTCTATCTTTACTCAGATATGCAGATAGCTTGACTCGAGGCCAAGTCCTACCCCGGTGGAATCTCGCATCACCAGACTCTCATGGCGGTGTCTATCTTCGCCACAAAGCTTGGGTGTTTCACCAAGACCTACCGCGATGGAATCTCTCATCATCAGACTCTCACTTTGGATCGGGATGGCACTACCCCCATTGCCCGACTCCAAAGAGCACGTACGAATTTTTAGTTTATAGTGCACTTTACATCCTATTGGTCGACCAATTATATCCGATAATCATCTCATCATTTATACCAATATATTATATTAAAATCATCATCTCACCTACTATTTTGATGCAACATTTCTAAATCAATCTCATCCCATTTCAAAATCAATATCCGCATAGCATTTAATAAAAATCTCAAAAACTCTTTGCAATGGTATTCTATCTCATGGGATCAATATGAAACATCATTTCATGTCACAAATCATGCACAAAACAGTAAGAATTTGTCTATATCAAATCAAGAGCATGTCAAAAGCATTTAGGGGCATCATCCACATTTCGGGAGCAAATCTAAACATACTTACTTCCAGACTTAGGATGGTGTTTCAAACCTATCCTAAATCCCCAATACTTGTTTCCTTGTCCCTCAATGACTTCTAAACCATTTTCACTCACCGATAACATTTCGCTTGCTTGCCGAAAGGATTTCTAAGCTTCCGACACTTCCGGATCAACACCAAACGCGTCCGAAGATGTCTCCCCTGTTCATTACACATAAGAGCAGAGGATTAATGCACCGTCATGCATTAAAATCACGAGCCACTCATTCTAACTCGTTGCTCTACTCAAAACTAGCATTTCGGCTATTCGAAATAACCAAAATCACTTCCAAACATTCCCAAATCAAAGCCCAGCCAAAATCTATCAATTCTAATCTTTTCTAAACCCCAAACAACACCAAAAATCAACATAAACACGACCTTATACTTCCAGCTATAGCAGATCACCATAAACACCTCAAAAACCACAAATCTAGCATCTCAAACTTAAGAACCCAAACCTATTCAGAATTCATTTGTTAAAACCTCATTCTCAACATCAATTAACATCCAAAATATGTTAGAAATTAACCTCAAACAAGAGCTTATCATATATATACGAAAATCACCAAGATCTCATAAAAAAATCTTGATTTTTACAACTATCACATGTTTATAACATAAAAACAACTCAAAATCATTAACAAAGGATTGATAGCTTGGGAATTTCAGTAAAGAACTGATCATTAGAGGAGAAGGACGAAGCTTACCTCTAATTGTTGATCTTACTTTAAATTTGGCAAGTTTCATTGAAAATCCAAAGTAAAATCAAAAGGATTTGATGAAACAAAGATAGGAAATCTTTTGAAAGATGAAATCTCAGCAAACAAGATGGAAATCAGAGGTTCTTTGATGAGAGAAAAGTGTTTGGCTGATTGAAAGTTGAGAGAAAATGAAAAGAGAAAATCTATCGTAAAGTTGGTTATGAAAAGTCAACCTTTGATTTTCTTTTAATTCCCTTTTATTTCTTTAATAAAATAATTATTAAAAATTCCCAAATTAAAGAGAAATCTGATGAAAACAAATTGTAAAATTAGCTCCTTAAAGATTCAAAGTTTCAATCCTTTACAAAACAGTCAGTAGTCAACTTTTGCAAAAACTGCATTTTGGTCACAATACCAAAATGTAAAATTTCCAAAGCCCATTTTGTAAAATTGTTTTTACCATAATCACTTATCTAATAAATGAGGATTTTTAGATATTTTTCCATATTTTTAAAACATCCCGAATTAGGTTTTCCCTAAACCAACCTCAAGGGTTCGAACCGTTCCCGACCGGCCCGATTCAACATCTAAAACATCTAGGCCCAAAACCAAGGCGGTACAAATTTAATCCTTGAATTACTTGTTATATCAAAATCAAATATTAGTTTTACAACATTAATAAAGGACCGAGAAGTTGAGAATTTCAATAAAGAACCTTACATTAGAGGATAAAACACAGCTCGCCTCTAATTGATACTTTTCCCGTCAATTGGATAGATTTCCCTGTAAAAACAAGATTAAAACAAAAAGATTCTGACAGGAAGACAATAAGAAATCATTTGCAATCAAAAGATTAAAGAAATCAAGAGTGTACCTTAATGAATTAACCACCATTTAATTCCTCCAACCTCTTTTATTAATTAAAACCCATTGAAAATAAGACAATTAATGGAAAAAAGTATGATATTAACTTTGGGCAATTAGCTCCTTAAAGATTCAAAATTTTGATCCTTTTCCAAAACAGTCACTAAAAATAGTCTTTAAAGTTTACATTTTGGTCACTAAATCCAAATGTCCGAATTCCAAATACCATTTTCCAAAATTGATTTCACCAAACACTTATATATATTTTAAAAATATTTTAGATAATTTTTCCATATTTTTATCACCTTCCAAAATAGATTTTCCTTGAACTCATCCTGACACTAACTTATATCTCTAGTCTCGGTCCAGCGGACACTAAAACTAACCTAAAAACCACTAGGCCCAAAACTGGGGCGTTACAACTCTCCCCCACTTAGGAAATTTCATCCTCGAAATTTTTACCTTGAAGAAAAAGGTGCGGAAACTGTTTCAATATGTACACCTTGCTATCCCACGTGGCCTCTTCAACTCCTCGATGTCTCCACAACACCTTCACAAGTTCAATCGTCTTACCGCGAAGAACTTTGCTAGTAGAAACAAGAATCTCAATTGGATCCTCATCATAAGATAAATCTGGTCGTAGCTCAATATCTTCAACTGGCATAACATGCGACTGATCTGATCTATACCTCCACAACATCAACACATGAAACACATCATGAATTTTCTCCAACTTGTGATGTAACCTCAACCGATACACAACATGACCAACACACTCCACAATTTCATATGATCCAATAAACCTTGGGCCAAGCTTACCCTCATGTCCAAACCACATCACCTTCTTCCAAGGTGACACTTTCAAAAACACACGATCACCAACCGCAAACTCAACCTCCCTATGCTTCAAATCCACGTAGGATTTCTGACGATCTGAGGCAGCTTTTAAACGATCACAAATAAGCTTCACTTTCTCAGTTGTGCTTTTCAACACATTAGGCAAGGAAATATACTTTTCCCAACCTCAATCCAACGCAAAGGCATACGACACCTTCTACCATACAAAGCCTCATACAGTGCCATTTGTACACTAGATTGGTAACTATTATTATACGCAAGCTCCACCAAGGGCAATTGTTTCTCCCAGGTTCCATGGAACTTGTAACCCCCTCGATCAGGCCTATGTGATAGACCGAACCGAACGGGTCACACGGGGAATATTGAAGTAAACTGGGAAGTTTACTCTAATAAATGACCTTATTTTTTGTTTTATCCTGTCTAAATGCTCGTTATGATCCTAAGAGTTTAACATCACATCGGAACAAACTACAACTCGATCAGAAAATGATTTGGAACTAAAAGGCACACAAGCACCTATTAAGGACCATATTTTAAATTTGTTAATTTACAAAGGCTCTTTCAAATTTTAGATTACCAACCTTTAATTAATTACATAACATGCCACTCTGTCAAAAATCAGTTCTAAACAATCATCCAAACTCATTAATTACATTCACAACCATCTGAGACTAAAATGTAAAGATTCAGAACAATCAAAGATACTTTTAACTACCTTAACAACCAACCATATTGATACCTTAGAGACAGTATCGATACGCAGACAAAAAACATGTTCCCAAGTTCAAATTCTAGAAGACCGTATCGATACCCTCAAAACCAGTAGCATAAAATTGTATCGATACACCGCCGTGTATCGATATGGCCCTTCTATGTTGCTTGTCCGTATCGGCACCCTTTCTACCGTACTGATACCCATATACTTGTAATGTCATATTTTCTAGTTTTTCATACATTAATCCATTCAAGCACATTCCAACATACTTCTAACAAGCCTAAAACTTAATTAAACATCAAACCTCAGACAACATTGCAATTTCATCAACTAGGCATATAGATAAGCAACATTTAAAATCTATAGGCATGCTTCCTATTCAAAAAGCCATTAGAGAATCAAAACTCAAACCAAAGCAAAAACCACAAAGTAAAGGCCATTTACAAGTCATAAAGAGCATCCCAAACTTGCCCAGAAAAAGGGAGATCCAAAACACAATCTCCCAAACACAAAGCATCCTCCCATTGCCAATTTATTACTAATATATTAATGTAAAATCACACTTGAGAAAAGGGTTAATCCTTGTTAATTCTTCCTTGCATTCTTGCTGCCCCAAAAGCTATTTCTCTGCTTTGTTGGAAAAAAAAGAGCGTAAGCCATAATGCTTAGTGAGGGATGCTCAAAACAAACCAACAACAACAATGCATTTTAAAACCATTTCTCATTTAGAAATCTCTAAATAATCATGCTCTTTCTATCTCATGCTTGAAATTATTTTCAAAGCAAAGTCCACAACATTTAAACACCATATGTACCATCTATCTCATGCATTAGCCAAAATGAAAAGTCTCAAGGCAAAGCCTTACATGCATGTTTCAACATAAGCATTTCTCAAAGCATGATCTCATATGCATCTCATTTCATAAAAGGATTTATATTAAGGTACATGTGAATCTCATAATCAAGCTCATATATTGGAATTTTAGCAACATTACTCGGATATGTGGATAGCTTAACTAAATGTCAAGTCCTACCCCGGTGGAATCTCACATCACCAAAATCTCATGGCGGCATTTCTCATCGCCACAAATCTTGGGTGTTTCACCAAGACCTACCGTGGTGGAATCTCTCATCACCACACTCTCACTTTGGAACGGGATGGTACTACCCCCATTGCCCAAACCAAAGAGCATGTATGAATTTTCTATATTATAGTGCACTTCTCATTCTATTGGTCGACCAATTATATCTGATATCAAAAATCTCATTTTATGCCAATATACAACACTTTAAACATCAAATACCTATTGTTTTAAAAAAATCAACATAAAACAATTTCATCCCAAATCAAATGCATATTTAAAACATAGCATTTTCACAACAACTCTGTCTCCTCGAAATCAACATTCTATCACATGAGATTATTTAAGCCATCAAAACATTTCTCAAATCATTCATAAACAGTGGATTATCATCTATCTTTAAAACAAGAGCATGAACATGAAAATCAATGGGACAAAAGCCGAGAAATGAGAGCCGGACAACTCAAACTTACTTCCGGGTTTATATTAGTGTTTCAAACTCAATCTAAACCCCCAAATCTTGCTTTCAAGTCTTTGATAACACTTTAAAACCAATTCCACTCACCGATCACGCCTCGCTTGCTTTGCTGAAGATAAATCAAGCTTCCGAAGCTTCCCATGATATCTTGACACCTTAAAACCATGAAAATAGAGAATTAATACCACACAAAAATATAGGATTAATGCATCTCAACGCATTAAACCCACCAGCAACCCATGATATCACGCTGCACTGCCCAAGAACACTAAAACGTCTATATGAAACAACCGAAAATACCCTCGATTGCTTCCTAAACTTGACCCAGTAAAAATCTAACACTTCCATCCAATTTTAACCATCAATTAACATCTAAAAACAACCTAATTGCATCCATAAACCTCAAGCAACACCGAAACCACATTATCAAGCCAAAAACCCAAATCTAACAACCTGAACAACTAGAGATCCAACCTATTTCGGGATTTTTATGATAAAACCTTTATTTCAACATCATTTAACATCCAAATCTTGATTAAAATCAATCTCAAATTACTCAAAACAGTACCCATTCGAAAATCTTGAGAAAACATCATTTAAAGCTAGGTTTACCATTTCTAATCAATTAAAACTCAAATCATTGTTATTAAACATATTTAGAGAGCCAAAGACTTGGGAATTTCATTAAAGAACCTTGATTAGAGGAGTTGAATGAAATTTACCTCTAACCTTTGCCTTTTCCTTCAAATTACAAGATTTGATGAAAACTCTTCAAGATTGCTTTAAGGTAGATGATAAGAAAACTAAGGAAACCATTTGTAAAACAAAAGGAAATGGAAAGATGAAGATCTCTTGAACTTTAGAGAGAAAATAGAGTTTTTGGCAATTTGGGAAAATGAGAGAAATAAAATTTACGTCAAATCTCTTTTAGATGATAAAATCCCTTTTATCAAAAAGTCTCTTTTAAATTCCTTTTTAATAAATTATTTAAAAATGGTCAAATTAAAGGAAAAGGTTCCTTAATTAAATGGTAGCTCGTTAAGGATTCTATGTTTTAGCCCCTTTTAAAACAATCCTTAAAAACAGATTTTCCATTATTAACAAAATGGTCACTAAACCGAAATCTTGATCTTCCAAAATCCATTTTCCATAATTTTATCATACCCGAACTACATTTTCCCTAAACCGCTCCCGAAAACTCAAATTTCTAGTTTAGGTTCTACTAACCCTGAACCAACACTAAAAGCTTCTAGACCCAAAACTCAGGCGTTACAGAACTCAATGATACAACATCTCAACATATCTTCCAAAATCTGAATCACACGTTCAAACTGACCATCCGACTGAGGATGATACGATGTGATGAAATTCAACAGAGTACCCAAAGCTCGACGCAAGCACTTCCAAAACCTTGCTGTAACCATGGATCTCTATCTGAAACTATAGACTTGGTCACTCTATGTGTAACGCCCTGATTTTGTGCGTAGAAGTTAGTCGTGTTCTGCTAGGAGATTCGAGTGGACATGTTCGAGTGAGTTATGCTAGTTTCGGGATTAATTTGAAATAAATGATTTTTTGAGGGAGATAAAATATGGAAAATATTTTATAATTTTAAAATAATGTTTTGAAATTTTGGAGAGTTCAATTTGGGGAAATTGGACTAATCTTATTGGAATTTCAGAAACGGTGACTAATTTGTAAAAATTGCAAATTTTGTTTTAATGACTAAATCGAAGAGGGCCAAAACATAGAATCCTTAGGGAGCTATTGTACCAAGGTGTTATACGTTATTCCCTTGATTTTGTGTTTTAAAATGATTTAATTAATTGATTTATTAAATGTCAAGTGAAAAAAGGATTTTTAAAAGGCTAAACATTTTATTACGTAACTACTTTTCTCTCAACTTTCCCAGCGGCCAAATTACCTTTTCATCACTAAAATCTCAAGAGATTTATCTCATTTTATCTACTTTTATTTTCTAAATGATGCCCATTGATTTCTACATCAACTAGCTAATGTTTTCTTGAAGGATTTCTTCAAAATCATTGCAAATCAAGGGGAAAGCTTGTGTTAGAGGTGATCTTTCTTTTCTCTCCTCTAATTAAGGTTCTTTATTGAAATTTCTAAGTCTTTGGCTCTCTAAATATGTTTAATAACAAGATTTTATAATTTAATTGATGTAAATGGCTAAATCAAGTTTTGAATGATGATTTCTCAAGATTTCTGTTATGACACTATTTTGATTGATTTAAGAATGATTCTAATCACGATTTAGATGTTAAATGGTGTTAAATAAAGGTTTTATAATGGTAATCGTTAAATGAGTTAGATCTCTAATTGTTAGATTGTTAAATTTGGGGTTTTTTGGTGTTTGGCTGAAATTTGAGTTGTTGAGGTATAAGGATGCAATTCGGTTAATTTTGGATGTTGACTGATGATTAGAAATGGGTGGAAATGATATTTTATGGCTGGACTGAGTTTAGAGAGTGATCGAAGGTGATTTCAGTTTTTTTTAATGGGTGTTTTAGTGTTTAGGGTAGAGCAGCGAGATAGTTTGAGTTGCTGGTAATTTTAATGCATGATGATGCATTAATCCTCTATTCTTGTGTGGTATAAACATGAGAGAACACATCGAGAACAATTGGTGAAGTTTCGGAGGCTTCAAACGCTTGATTTCACTTTGGCAAATCTTGGTTTTGCGAGTTGGTGAGTGAGAACGTGATTTCCAGCTTTGATACACTTAAAAGGTGGTTTTGGGAATTTAGTGTAAGCTTGAAACGCTTTACTAAGTTCGAAAGTAAGTGAAAAGATTTTCTCCCTTGGATTGTGCTATTATGAGTTTGTTAATGCACTTGATTTTAAACGTATGATACCTACTGTTTAAAGCATGATTTGAAGTAAGCGATTTACTATTTTTGATGCTATGTTGATGAATGATGCACATGGTAAGTGATCCTTGTAAGCATATGCTTATACTTGTATCTTGAAGCATGGTTTGATGCTTAGAAATGTGATTTAAAGATAATTCTTTGAAAACAATGAGGTTTATGTTAAATGAGAATTATATTTGCAATTGATGTTGTGAAAATGGTTTATAAATGAAATCGGATATAGTTAGCCGACTATAAGATTGAGTGCATTATAAACAATAAGCCTTGGATGTTGAAGGGTTTATATGGTGTACCGAATACTCCATCCAAGTACCCTAACGATTGAGGAAAGTTTATGGTGTCCCGTCTCTCGTTAGTGGGGTTATGTATCTACCAATTAGTGGTATTGAGGGGTTTATACGGTGTACCGAATACTCCACCACGGGTGTCACAACGGTGGAGGGTAGCTCCCTTGTGTAAACCTTGGGATGCCGGTGAGAATATATGAAGTGTTGGGACAACACTTGGGAATCTGTGTATCCGACGTGGTTTTGAGAAATGAACGTGTTGGTTATCACTTGTAAGCCAATATAATTGATGATGTGTTATGATATAGTTTATGATGCATAAAAATGAAAATGCATGTTTTACTCTTTAAACTTTGCATATAGTAGTTATGCATGGGAAGGCTTAAGTTGAGTGTTAGTAATGGATTTGCTGCACATGTTGCATGATGTTTAACATGTTGATTTGTTAAGAAAAGTGCATTGTTTTAAAAAGGGCATGATGGTTTTCAAATGATGTTTAACAAATTGAAATGAGATTTCAATGTGGACATGAAAATGATTTTAATGCATTTATGGTGTTTTGGGTTTTGAGCACTCCTCACTAAGCCTTGCGTGCTTACATTCTTATTTGTCCATCAATGTAGATAATTGAAGCTTAAGAGGTAGCAAGAGGCAAGGGACTCCAAGAGACTTCCTTTAAGAAAGTATGTTTCGATTTGGACTAGAGTAATAAGGGAAATTGTAACCCCCTTAGCCCGGCTTAGACGCTTGACCCGAACTACAAAGATTACACGAGGAAAACCAAAGTCAACACGAAAGTCAACCTTGATTAACGACCGTTTTTTCCTTTTTATCTTTTCTATGTGCACATTAAGCCTATGTGATACCCAAGAATCATAGGAGGGAAAAGCACAGCGATCGGAAATCAATTAGGAATTCAATTGTAAGATTTACACTTTTAGGGACCAAAATGTAAATTTTGGAAAATATAAAGACTTTGCAGATTTTAAGCTTACCATTATGTAATTAGTCATATTACATGCCTCTCCGTCAAATTTCAGCTTAAAAGGACATTCCAAGCTCAAACAATTGCATGCACAACATCCAGGACTAAAATGTAAAACATGAGAACTTGAAATAATTCAAATTTGCGGTCTAACGGTCAGCCGTTTCAGAACACTGATCTTCGTATCGAAACACCCGTATCAAAACGGTGTTGACCATTTCGGTACTCGGGCGCATTCCAAGACCAATATCGAAACAGACCTCTCTAGTAGCCAAAATGTTCCGAAACACCTTCATCCGTTCCGATACACTATGACCATTTCGGGCCCCTGTTTCGAAACATATAAGGGTGTTTCGATACACCCTGCCCTGTAACAGCATACTTTTCTGGTTTTCACATCTTTTCACACTCAAACATGTCCCAAAACAAACCATAACATACCAGCAACAAGAATAGCCATAAAAGAACATGTTAAAGAAGCTTAAGCTAAGACATGGCATCACACACTTGTACATTTAGTCTATAGGCATGCTTCCTAACCTCATGAACCAAATATGAACCTCAAACCTCAAACCAAACCATATAAGACCATTTACAAACCACAAAAGCCATAACAATCTTGCTACAAACATAGGGAGTTAAAACACATCTCCCAACTACAACTTTGAAACCCCATTGCCAATTATCATTGCTAAAGTATATAAAAACATCACCATACATGAGTTTTACACTTCCTTGGATGTTCTTAACCTTCTTGCTGCCCAAAATCACTTCAATTATCTGCATTGTTGGTAAAAGAGAGCATAAGCATGTTTGCTTAGTGAGGCAAGCTCTAAAGAAAACCAACACAATAATGCATTATTCAAAACTCTTTCTCAAAAGCCATTTTCTACAACATGCTCATTCTATCTCATGCTTGAAAACCATTTCATAGCAAATCTCCATTTGAAAACACATGTACCTCTATTCTATCTCATGCATATAAACCAATGCAATTCTCATGGCAAGGCCATTCACATGATAAATGAAAACAAAAGCATTTCATATCATAATCTCATATGCATTTCTCATAGCATAAAACATCTCTTCATTTGGTACATATGATTCAAATACATTTCCATATTTTATATTGGCATTTCACATTTCATCTTTACTCGGATATGCGGATTAGCTTGACTCAAAGTCAAGTCCTACCCCGGTGGAATCTCTCATCACCGGACTCTCATGGCGGTATCTCTCATCGCCACAAAGCTTGATTATTTCACCAAGTCCTACCCCGATGGTATCTCTCATAATCGGATTCTCACTTTGGATCGGGATGGCACTACCCCCATTGCCCGACTCCAAAGAGCACGTACGAATTTTAGTTTATAGTGCACTCTCATCCTATTGATCGATCAATTATATCCGGTAACTATCTCATCTTGAATGCCAATATATTATGTCAAAAACATCATCTCACCTACTGTTTTTATGCAACATTTCTCAAGATTTTCTCATCTCATTTCAAAATCATGTCTCATGCTTTGCATTAATTCAAAATCTCAAAGCTCTTCAATGCAACATGCTATGTCACACAAACTCTTCAAAGCATCACTTCATGCTACAAATCATGCATAAAACAGTAGGAATTTGTCTATCTCAAATCAAGAGCATGTAAAAGCATTTTAAAGGCAACAACCACATATTTGAGAGCAAATCTAGCCATACTTGCTTCCGGACTTAGGATGGTTTTTCAAACTAACCTAAATTCCCAAACCATGTTTCTTTGTCCCTCAAGGACTTCTAAACCATTCGCATTCACCGATTACGTTTCGCTTGCTTGCCGAAATAATATCTAAGCTCATGGCACTTCCGGATCAACACCAAAGGTGTCCGAAGATGTATCCCCTGTTTATTACACATAAGAGCAGAGGATTAATGGATCATCATGCATTGAAATCACCAACAAACTAATCAAACTCGCTGCTCTACCCAAAAGCATCATTTCGACCACCAAAACAACTGAAATCATCTCCAAACTCTTCCAAAACAAAACCCAGCCAATATCTATCACTTCTAAACATTTTTAAACATCAATCAACACCAAAAATCACCATAAACTCGTCCTTATACCTCCAGCTACAACATGACACCAAAACCACCAATCTAGCATGCAAAACTTAGGAATCCAAACCTATTCGGGATTTGTTTGATAAAACCTCATTTATAACATCAATTACCATCCAAAATACATTACAAATCAACCTTAAAACAGGGCCTAACCAATAGTTACGAAAATCATCAAGATCTCACCAAGAACCTTGAGTTTTGACACAATTTCATGTTTCCTTGAAAATCCAAAGTGAAAACAAGATTAGGAATCAAAAGGAGATTGAAATCTCATCAAAAGGAATGAAAATCAGAGGCTAATTGATGGGGGAAATGTGTTTGGCTGAGTGGAAGTTGAGAGAAAATGAAAAGAGGGAAAAAGATCGTAAAGTAGTTATGAAAGTCAAAATAGATTTTTTATCTTTTAATTCCCTTTATTAAATCATTATTAAAACACTCAAAATAAAGAGAAATCTGATTAAAAACATTTTGGTAAAATTAGCTCCTTAAAGATTCAAAGTTTCAATCCTTTACAAAACAGTCACTAGTCAACTTTTGCAAAAACTGCGATTTGGTCACTACACCGAAATGTAGTATTTCCAAACCTTATTTTGTAAAATTGTTTTCACCATAATCATTCATATAATAAATGAGGATTTTTAGATATTTTTCTACAATTTTAAAGCATCCCAAGCTAGGTGTTCCCTAAATCTCCCTTAAAGGTTCGAACCGTTCTCGACTGGTCCGATTCAAACTCTAAAACTTCTAGGCCCAAAATCAGGGCGTTACAGAAATGGGGAAATACATAGTGTGTTTTGGGTGATGTGTATGAACGCCCTTTTTGAGCATGTTGGCTTTAAACTTGTAAAAGGCCATTATTTGATGGATTGTGTATTGGTTTGAGTTTTCATTCTTGAGTGGCTTATTTGCATAGGAAGCATGAGCAACGACCCGATTTCGGGCCTAGAAGTTAGCCATGTTTAGCTAGATGGTACGGTTGAATATTTTTTGGATATTTTAGACTAGTTTCAGATTAAAATGGTTTTAAAAGGTTTTTTAGGAAAATTTGGAAATTGATGGTTGGAAGTTGGACATTGAGTTTTTAGTGATTAAAATGCGATTTTTGAAAACTGTATTTCTAGTGACTAAATTGTAAAAGATCATAACTTTGAATCTTTAAGGAGTAATTGACCAAAGGTCTAATTCAGCATTTTTCATGTTAATTGATTTATTTTAAAATGGTTTATTAAATGAAAAGAATTGATAAAGACTAAATAGCTTTTATTTTCTAAAAAACACATTTCATGTAACTAACTTTTCTCTCTATCTTTTTCTCTCAAATTCTATATTATCAAAAACTCATGTTTGTATCTTTGGTTTTCTCATGAAAATCCATTCAATTAGAGGAAAAAACCAACATTAGAGGTAATTTCGTTCTTCTCCTCTAATGATGAATTCTTTATTGAAATTCCCAAGTTTTTGATATTTTATGTTTGTTTTCTATTGGGTTTTGAGATTATGTTGGTGGAAAATGCATTTAATTGATGCATGTTTGGGTTAGTCAAGAGATCTTTATTTTAAACTGATTTTGTGAAGTTATAATGATATTTAATCATGATTATGATGTGTTGAAATGTTGATTTAATGATTTTAGCAGTAGAAACCCGAATCTAGTTAGATTTCTTGATTTCTTGGGTGAAATCTTTGGGTTGATGGGCTGTTTATGTGGTTAATTGATTGATGGAGGTTCTTTGGTGTTGAGATGATGTTTTTAGATGTAAATCAAGGTTGTTTAGATCTTAATCTTACTGGGTAGTGACTGGAGATTAATTAGAGAGGTTTCGCCAATGTTTTCGGTTGTTTTAGATGCCAATTGCTTGGCGATTTTGGGTAGAAGTTGAGATGTTGTTTTGCTAGGAATTTTGGTGCAATGTTATGCACTAATTCTCCGTTCTTTGATTTCTTCTTAATTTATACCTACTGTTTTATGCATGTTTTGAGAAATGAAATGATGATTTTAATGATACCATGAGATAGAATTGATATTTCAATGAGATAGAGTTATTTGTGAAAATGATATGCATTGTACATGCTTGTGAAATGGGATGAGAATGTTTTAGATTGATGCATTGAAAAATAGTAGGTAATGATGTTTATATTGAATATATTGGCATGGGATTAGATTATTGTTACCAGTTATAATTGGTCGACCAATAGGATGAGAAGTGCACTATAATATACAAAATTTGTACGTGCTCTTTGGTTCGGACAATGGGGGTAGTGCTATCTCGTTTCAAAGTGAGAGTGTGGTGATGAGAGATTCCACCACGGTAGGTATTGGTGAAACACCCATGCTTTGTGGCGATGAGAGATGCCACCATGAGGGTCCGATGATGTGAGATTCCACCGGGGTAGGACTTGACATTTAGTCAAGCTATCTGCATATCCTTGTAATGTTGCTAAATGCAAATATATGAGATTCACATATATCTTGATATAAATGATTTTATGCATTGTGTTTTCAATATGAGAATGTGATTTGAGAAATGCTTTATGAGATTTAAGCATGTAAGGCTATGCCTTGGGACTTTGCATTTGTTAAATGCATGAGATAGATGGTACATGTGTTTTAAACAATGTGGCTTTTGCTTTGAAAATGATTTCAAGCATGAGATAGAAAGAGCATGATGAGATAGAGATTTCTAAATGAGAAATGGTTTTAAAATGATTTGTTGTGTTGGTTTGTTTTGAGCACCCCTCACTAAGCAATTGTGCTTACGCTCTCTTTTTCCAACAATGCAGAGAATTAGCTTACTTGGGCAGAAAAGAGGCAAGAAGAATTCCAAGAAGTGTGGTTAAGCTCAAGTATGGTTTTACATTTGCTTATTAGTAATAATAGTTGGTAATGGGAGGATACCATATTATTTTGGGAGACGTGTTTTGAAACTCCCTTGTTTGTGGCAAGTTTTGAATGCCCTAAATAACTTGTAAATGGCCTTTAAGTGTTGGTTTAAGCCTTGGTTTGAGTTTTGACTCTTATGTGAACTTTTTGCATAGGTTGCATGCATATAGATTCCTTTAATGCATATGGACAGGCTATGATGTTTTTGCCATGTATGTTTGTGGTTTGATGCTTTAGATATGTTGTATCCATGTTGGAATGGTTTAGTATAGATGAAAGTGTGTAAACCCAACAAAAATTGTCATTACAGGCCCAGGTGTTTTGGTACACTCGAGCCTGTACCAAAACAATGAGCCTAAAATGGCCTAAGAATTTCGAAACAATGAGGTCTGTTCCGGTACATTTTGCCACTGGAAACCTATGTTCAAAAACACCTCAAAGGGTGTTTCGATACGGGCTCGTGTTCCTAGCCATGTGAACTTGTTTCAGTACACTTGTTTCTATACAAGGCCAACATGTACCGAAACAACAAGTTGTTATGTTAGTTGATGGAATATTTTGAAGTTCTGATTCTTTACGTTTTAATCCTTAAATGTTGTGGATACAATTAAATGAGCATCGATGATTGTTTTGAGCTGAGAATTGACATAGATTCATGAAAAATGACTAATTAAAGGTTTGTAACCTAAAAAGTAATGAAGTCCCTATATTTTGTTCAAATTACAAAATGGTCCCTAAAGTTTGATTAAATGTAATTGAGCCCCAAATCGTTGCCTGAACGAATTGTATATTGTTCAGCTGTGATGTCAATCACTTAGGATAATAATGAGCATGTAGACAAGATAAAATAAAAAATAGGGTCGTTTATTGAGGTAAACTGCCCGGTTTACTTCAATATTCCCCGTGTGATTCGTTCTGTAACACCCCAAAATCTGGTCTAATCGGAATTGGGTTTCGATGATCGGAAATCTCACAATGATAAAGTCTAAATATTTTATCGGCTTGTTAATTAGTTGATATTGGACTCTAATTGAGTTAAATTATTGTCATTGGACCCTATCAAATAATATCGAAACTTAATCTATGACTAAATTTAATAAATTCCAAGCTCGGGGGAAATCATAATGTATTAGGAGTTGAGGGTCTAATCTTGCGATTAGCCCCTCCTTAATTAAAATCCCACCTATGTGGGATAATCTGATAGCTTTCCTTCATATGAAGGAAAGCTAAATTGCCTAAGGATAAATAAAATAAAGAAATAAGCATAGAAAGCTTAACCGAGACTTGTTGAAGAAAACTCCTCAAATAGCCATCATCTTCTTCTTCCTCCTCCAAGCTAGCACCTCCATTTGAGGACAAGTTTTAGCTAAGTTTTTCTTCGATTTATTGTTGTGGAATCGTTGCCATCGATCAGGTAAGCTATATTCCTCAAACAATCATTGGATTCCATGGATGTATCAAGCTTAATCTCAGGCCAGGGTTTTGACCGTCCATGGATAATCCATCATTGTTATTTATATTGAATTCAGATATCGATTTTGATATCGTAATATCGATCCTAATAATCTCCATGTTGATTTTCTAGCTCAAGAAGAGGATAGAGAGGTTTCGCCATATCCATCAAAAGCAAGAAATAAGGGCATTGTCGTCTGAGTGTCGTAAGAGCATTGAATATCAAGGTGAGTGTAGTCGGAGTCTCCGGATTAGGCGAGGAGTATTCCCGAATTCATTATTGTTGATTTCGATCAAATAGCTAACATGTCTTTTAAGGAAGTTGCATCGGATTGTTAAACGAAACTATTTGTAACCAGCGGTAAGTTTGGTCTTGTCTAGATGCACTTAACCAATCCTAAGTGATAACACTCGCAGCGAAAGAAACATCGATTCAATCAGACATCGATTTGGCATTCAATTGGTTATTAACATGTACTAAGGACCAAATTGTAATTTTAGTAAATTTCAGGAACTTCAGCCTATTTAAAGTTAGCAACCTTTAATTAGTCATTTTAAATGCCACTTTGTCAAATCTCATCCTAATCCAATCATTCTAACTCTTCTAATTGCGTTCACAACATTCAGGGACTAAACGTAAAGAAATATAAATTCAAAAAGATTCCAGATAACTAAACTAACCGCCACTGTATCGATACTCTAGGCACCGTATCGGTATGGTTTCTACATCTAAAATTTCAGTAGCTCAAAATCGTACTAATACACCCTCATGTACCGTTCCTAATAGTCGATTACACTAAGACCGTATCGATACGGGTCTCAATATACCGATACGTCATGCATGAAATGACCTTACCGTACCGATAAAGATAGTCGGGTACCGATACGCCTAGGATTGAAATGCCCATTTTTGCTGGTTTAACATTTCAATTTGCTAAACAAAACATCCATGCATGCTTCCAAGTCATACACAACTTATCTAGGCATCGATCCTCAACCATAATCATCAGAATCAACAACCATACATGCTAACTTGCATCAAAGCAAATCTATAGGCATGCAACCTAGATAACAAGCATAAACCGAAGTATTAAAGGCCATTTACAAGTCCAAGACAACAATAGAAACATGCTCAAATAGGGAGTTTACACATATCTCCCCAAAACACAACGGATCCCCCATTGCCCTTATTACTCACAGTCCTTGCTAAAAATATACGTTCGGTTAATGAAGTCTTGCGCGATCTTTTGCCCCTCGCTTCCTTCTAAGCCTTAATTCTCTGCATTGATGGACAAATAGAGCGTAAGCACACAAGTCTTAGTGAGAAGTGCTCAAAACAAAACGCCATCAATGCATTTAAAACCATTTTCGAAAACCACATTGAAACCTCATTTCAATTATCTCAAATCATCATTTGAAAACCATCATGCCCTTAAAACCATGCACTTTTTCAAATCAAAAACCAACATATTAAACCATATGCAACATGAATCATGAACACAGCAAGGTCCATTGCTAACACTCGATTTAAGCCTTCCCAAGCATAACTACCATATGCAAATCTTAAAGAGTAAACATGTATAAATCACATTACACAACATAAATCATCTCATGATTCATCATCAATTATATTGGCTTACAAGTGATCATTAACCAATTTCCATTCTCAAAATATCATATCGGATACACGTATTCAACAAGTGTTCTTATAACACTTCAAGCCATTTTAACCAGAATAATGGTAAAATTACAACCAATGGTATAATCACAACCTACGGGGACAATGACTCCAACATCAGTTAGATGCTTAACCCACTAACGAGAGACGGGACACCAACCTTCTCGATCGTTAGGGTACTTGGATAGAGACGGGACACCAACCTCCTCGACATCAAAGGTGGCTTATTTATAGTACACTCAATCCTATAGCCGTCTAACAATATCCGATAGCATTTTCAAAACCATTTCCATACCATCCCTTGCCAGTATAATTCACATTTAACCATATACCTCACTGTTTTCAAATCATCAATATTTTACCATTTGCAAAGCATCAAACCATGTTTAAAACCACAAGTATAAAACATATACTTACAAGGATCACTTACCATGTGCATCCTTTATCATCTCCTCTTTAAAAACAATATATCACATACTTTAAACATGTTTTAACAATAGGTAACATGAAATCAAAACAAAGTGCATAAAAGCATTTCATAATAGCACAAACGAGAGAGAAAACCTCTTATAATTACTTTTGAACTTAGACAAGCGTTTCAACCTTAAATATAAGTTCCCAAAACCACTTTTAAAACATTTCAAGGGTGAAATCCATGTTCTTTGTAACCCCCTCGACCCAGCCTAGGAGAAAGACCGAACCGAACGGGTCACACGGGGAATATTAAAGTAAACCGGGAGGTTTACCTCAGTAAATGACCCATTTTTTTGTTTAATCTTGTCTAGATGCACATTGTTACCCTATGTGTTTAGACTTGCAGAGAAAGAATCATCAGCTCAACCAAACACCGATTACGCACTCATTTGAATATAACCACATGTTAGGGACAATTTTGTAATTTTTCAATTTACTGGGACTTCTTTAATTTTTAAGTTACCATTCATCAATTAGTCACATTACATGCCACTCTGTCATAACTCAGCTCAAAACGATCAATAAAGCATATTTAATTGAATCCAAAACATTCAGGGACTGAAATGCAAAGAATCAGAACTTCAAGAGATTCCAAACAATTCACTTATCAACTTGATGTTTCGATACACAGATCACTGTATCGAAACACCCTATTTCGAAAGAAGTCATAGTGTTTTGGAACACACGCCCTTATCGAAACACCCTCTTAAATGTTTCGGTACACCAAATTCCAGTAGCCAAACCTCACGAGCATGTTCTGATACACTATGCCCTGTTTCGAAATCCCATACCTATTTCAGACACCCCGTTTCGATACAGCCTTAGGCGTATCAAAACGCCTGACCTGAAATGTCACATTTTTGTTGTTTTTTCTCACTTTTAAGCAACCACAAACATCCAAGCATGCTTTTAACTTATATATAACATATCCAAACATAAATCTTCAATCATTCTAAGCATGATCAACATCATTCCATGGCAATTAGCAACATAAGTAAGCTATAGGCATGCAACCTAGAAAAATAAGTCAAGTAAGATACCGAAATGTATAACCAAGCATAAACCAAATACCAAAGGCCATTTACAAGTGAAAACCCACATATAAAACTTGCTCAAAAGGGAGTTTGCACAAGTCTCCCAAAAACACAACGGATCCCCCATTGCCCTTATTAACTATAGTCTAACCAAAACATACTTTTGCAAATGAAGTCTCTTGTGATCACTTGCTACTTGCTGCCTCCAAAACCTTAATTATCTGCATTGATGGACACATAAGAGCATAAGCACACAAGGCTTAGTGAGGAGGCTAAAAAACAAAGCACCATTAATGCATTTAAAATCATCATTTAAAAACCATCATGCCTTTAAAACAATGCACTTTCCTTAATAAAAAATCAGAATAATAATCCTTATGCAACATGTATCATGAACCAACAACAAATCTGTAACACCCAAAATTTGGGCCTAGATGTTTTAGAGTCCGAATCGGACCGGTCAGAAAACGGTTCGAATCTTAAAGGGGGCTTTAGGGAACACCTAGTTTAGGATGCTTTAAAAATATGGAAAAATATCTAAAAATCCTCATTTAATATATGAAAAATTATGGTGAAATCAATTTTACAAAATAAGGCTTGGAAATACTACATTTCGGTGTAGTAACCAAATCGCAGTTTTTACAAAGTTAAATAGTGACTGTTTTGTAAAGGATTGAAACTTTGAATCTTTAAGGAGCTAATTTTACCAAAATGTTTTTAATCATATTTATTCTTAATTTGGGTGATTTTATTAATGTTTTGATTAAAGAAAAACAAGGATTAATTAAAAGGAAACTACCTTTGACTTTTCATAACTAATTTACGTCAATTTTCTCTCCTTCCATTTCTCTCAAATTCTTTTCAGCCAAACACTCTTTCTCCTTCAATTGGTTGCTGATTTTCATCCCTTTTTATTGGCATTCAATTCCTTTTTTATTCCTAATCTTCTCCTCATCAAAACCTCTTGATTTTACATTGGATTTTTAAGAAAACTTGCCCAAATCAAGAAGAAATCAGCCATTAGAGGTAAGCTTCGTCCTTCTCCTCTAATGATCAGTTCTTTATTGAAATTCTCAAGTTATCAATCCTTTGTTAATTATTTTTGAGTTGCTCTAATGTTAGAAACAAGAAAATGTCTTAAAACTCAAGATTTTTGGAGAGATCTTGATGATTTTCGTGCTTGATGGTTAGGCTCTGTTTTGAGGTTGTTTTGTAATGTATTTTGGATGTTAATTGAAGTTATAAATGAGGTTTTATCAAACAAATCCCGAATGGGTTTGGATTCCTAAGTTTTGTTGGCTAGAATGGTGATTTTTGGGGTGGTTTTTGTGTTCTATTATAGCTGGAGGTATAAGGACGAGTTTATGGTGATTTTTGATGTTGATTGATGTTTAGAAATGATTAGAAGTGGTAGATCTTGGCTGGGCTTTGTTTTGGATGAGTTTGGAGGTGATTTCAGTTGTGTTTGGTAGTCGAAATGTGGTTTTTGAGTAGAGCAACGAGTTTAGGTGTGTTGCTGATGATTTCAATGCATGATGATGGATTAATCCTCTGCTCTTATGTGTTATAAATAGGAGAGACATCTTCGAACGCCTTTGGTGTTGATCCAGGAGCCTAGATAGCGTTTCGGCAAGCACGCGAAACGTAATCGGTGAGTGCGTATGGTTTTAGAAGTTCTTGAGGGACAAAGAATCAAGGTTTGGGGATTTAGGAAAGGTTTGAAACACCTTCCTAAGTCCGGAAGTAAGTATTGGCTAGATTTATTCTCTTAAATGTGGTGGTTGCCCCAACAATGCTTTTACATGCTCATGATTTGAGATAGATAAATTCCTACTGTTTTTATGCATGATTTGTAGCATGAGATGATGCTTGAAATGATTTCATGAAATAACATGTTGCATGGTTGAGAATTGAGCTTCATTTAAAGCATGGCAAATGTTATGGTTTTGAAATGAGATGAGAATGATTTGAGAATATTTGCATGAAAAACAGTAGGTGAGATGATGTTTTGACATAATATATTGGCATAGATGTTGAGGTACTTACCATATATAATTGATCGATCAATAGGATGAGAGTGCATTATAAACTAAAAATTCGTACGTGCTCTTTGGTTTAATCCAAAGGGAGAGAATCGATGATGGGCATTCCATCGGATAGGACTTGGTGAAATTCCCAAACTTTGTGGCGATGAGAGATACCGCCATGTGAGTACGGTGATGGTAGATGCCACCGGAAATTATGTTACTAGACGAGTTAGTACAGTGATGGTAGATGCCACCGAAAGTTTCTAGTGAGTTGTCCGCATATCCGAGTAATAATGAGATGTGAAATGCCAATATAAAATATGAAATTGTTTTTGATTCACATGTACCTTTGATGAGATGATTTATGATATAAGAAATGCATATGAGATTTGTATATGAAATGCTTTGGTTTTACAAGCATGAGTTTGGCTTTGCCAAGAGATTTGCATTAGTATAAATGCATGAGATAGAATTGAGGTGTAACGCCCCGGTTTTGGGCTCAGAAGTTTTGGGCGTTGACCGGTTTGGTCAAAGTGCTGATCGAATATATAAGAGTGAATTTAGGAAAGCCTAGTTCGGGTTGCATTAAAAATATGGAAAAATGTCCTAAAATCATCTTTTAATATAATTAAGTGAACTGTGAAATCAATTTTGGAAAATGAGGTTCGGAAGGTTGACATTTTGGCTAGTGACCAAAATGTAATTTTTGAAAGTTCGGTGACAGTTTTATAAAGGATTGAAACTTTGAATCTTTAAGGAGCTATTATTCCAAAAGAGTTTCTCCAGATTTTTCTAAGATATTTTAAGGTTTTATTCTGATTTAAAACATAAAGAAAGTGGAGGGAAATCATTTTTACTATTTTATAACTAACTTTTCTATTTTCTCTCAATTTTCCTTTTCTCTCATTTTCTCTCAACCCAAACACATTCTCCAGATTTTCTTCTTTGATTTTGTCAATCTAAATCACTCATTTCAACTCTCATTTGATTCCTAATCATCTCATCAACAAAACCTCTCAATTTGCAAGTTGTTTCATCAAGCTTTTTGGCTCTAAAAAGGAGAAACTCAAGTTTGGAGGTAAGAACGTCCTTCTCCTCTGAACTTCAAGTTCTTTATTGAAATTCCCAAGTTCTCAATCCTTGATTTGTGTTTTGTTAAAGGCTTTTCAATTGAAATCTTGATTTTGGCTTAAAATGCAAGATTTGGCGATTTTGGTGAAATTTTCGTGTGATCTGTTTGGGCAGTGTTTTGAAGTGTCAAAATGATGTTAAATGAATGCTAAATTGATTAGAAGTTGAGGTTTAATTAATGCAATCCCGGATAGGTTGAATTTCCTAAGTTTGGCTTGAGTTTTTGGTTGTTTTTGGAGTGTTTTTGGTGATCTGTTATACCTGGAAGTATAGGGACGTGTTTGTGATCATTTTGGATGTTAATTGATGTTTAAAAATGGTTAGAAGTGATGGATCTTGGCTGGGTTAAGCTTTGGTAGTGTTTGGAGGTGATTTCGGTTGTGTTTGGTAGCCGAATTGTTGGTTGTGTGATGAGCAGCGAGTTTGGTTGTGTGGCTGCTGTTCTTAATGCATAATGATGCATTAATGTGCTGTTTTTGTGTGCTTGAAACAGGGGAGTTTGATCCGTGAGCTTTAGAGGTGTTGCGGAAGGTTTCGGATGCTTGGAAGGCTTGGTGGCTAGCCTTGTTTTGGTTATCAGTGAGTGAAGTTGGGTTTTCAGCTTTTAAACCAAGGTTTGAAGGTTTTTGGGAGCTTAGTGTAAGTCTAAACAACTTTGCTAAGCTCAAGAGTAAGTGAATGAATTTTCGCTCTTGAATTATGATTGTGAAATTGGCTTTTAAGCAATTGTGGTTGATGATTGAAATGCATGGTTTAAATCTGTTTTGAAAGCATATTTTAGCATGGCTTAATGCTGGTTTTGAAAGCCATATGTGAAGGATGCTCAAGGTAAGAGATCCTTGGTTTTATACATTGAAAATGTGGTTTTGATGCATGGTGTTGCATGTTGTTCAATGGCTTTGTTTAATGCTTTAAAACAGTGAATTAATGTTGGTAAATGATGGTTTTTGCATTATGGTTATGCATGTGAAACATTGGACTAATGTGGTAAGGTGATTATATTGGCAAGTGATGTAAGTGGTTCTTGGTTCTTTGATCGGATATAGTTAGCCGGCTATAGGATTGGGTGCACCGTGAATTAAGTCGCCTTGGAGGTGGAGTGGTCAAGAGTGGACCGGTAAACTCCCTTCAAGTATCCTAACGAGATGGTTGAGGTCATAATGGAGGTGTTGCCCATTCGAGGACCTTGGTTGAGCAAAGGTTATATGGTGTTTAAAAGTCCATATGTGAGAACCTTGTGCTTGTTGAGATCACAATGGCGGTGTTAAGTCAATGTGTGGATCTTGTGTAGGTTGTCCCGAATCTCGTTAGTGATGTTATACAACTACCAATCGGTGAATGCAAAGGTTGTATGGTGTTTGAAAGTCCATACATGGGAACCTTGTGCATGTCAAGGTTGTATGGTGTTTGAAAGTCCATACATGGGAACCTTGGGGAAAAGTTGAGGTTGTATGGTGTTTGAAAGTCCATACAAGGGAACCTCGGGAAAGCTAAGGTTGTATGGTGTTTAAAAGTCCATACATGGGAACCTTAGGATGTTGAGGTCAAATGGTGTTTGAAAGTCCATTTGGGAGACCTTGGATTGGTAGGGTGTATGGAGCGTAGGGACAACGCTCGGAATCCGCGTATCCGATTGGGTGTTGAGTTGAAAAGTGAATGTGGTTGATCACTTGAAGGCCAATATGATGTTCTTGATTGTGATGAAGCATGGGATGCTTGAAATGATGCATAATTGCATGTGAAGCATTAGATGCTTGAAAAGATGCATGGTTGTATGGAAAGTGTATAATGCTTGTGAATGCATGTTTACTTGTTAAGTTGAACAAGTGTTGATTATCATTTGGAAAATGATGCATGTGAGCATGAAATATCTTTAGTGCATTGGAGTCTTGTTAAGACTTGTTTTTAAAGGCATGTGATGTTGATGTTGTGGTACATATATGTTGCCTTGGTTTAATGCATGTGTTGGTTGGTTTGTGAAATGGTTTTAAAAGATTCTTGCTTGAATTGGCTTTCAAGTTTAAGAAAGGTATGTTGTGAAATGGGAGTGTTTTCCAAGGTTTTGTTCTAGCTTGCATATGGTGTTTATGCATGGTTTGGCTAAATGGATGATTTTGTAAGTTGTGCTTTGAAAAGGTTTTCTTAGCATGCTAAGCTAAGGGTTGGTTTTCATGTATATGCAATGCATGGTTTTAAGCATGTTGTTGAAAAAGGTTTTTCCAACTTTGCTTGCTAATCAAATCGGGTTGCTTTTCAAAGAGGTTTTTATGGCTCGCTGCATTGATGGTGTTTTGGTTTTGAGCATTCCTCACTAAGCATTATATGCTTACGCTCCTTTTTGTCCATCAATGCAGATTCTTAAAGTTTGGACAGCGAGGAGCAAGGGATTCAAGAAGGACTCCACTTGAGATGTATGTCTCGGTTAATAGCTATAGTTAATAAAGGCAATGGGGTAGAATCTCTTGGGTTGATGTATGTGTTTGTATATGTTCGGACAAGTATGGTTTTGTGTTGTTGATGTTGTTGGAACATGGTTTGGCTTATGAGTTTGAATTGGAAGTATGTTGTTTAAATGGTTGCTTGTGTAGGAAGCTTAACCTTGAAATTGGGGTTTTTCGTGTATGTTGACATGTTGTTGAATTGTTGATGCAAGTATGCCTCTTTTATGTTGAATTGCATGTTGGCAAAGTTTGGTGGCTTTTGGAGCATGATTGGATGTTTAATTGCATGTTTAAGAATGCATTTTGAGGCTTGCTGTGCAGGGTGTTTCGGAACAGCCAATACCGTTTCGGAACGGGTGCCTTAAACAAGCCCAGGCGTCCGAAACGGGAGGGACCGTTCCGAAACGGAAAGGCTACTGCCAGACCCCCGTTTCGGTACGCGTTTCGGAACGGGCTAAGCCTGTTTCGGAACGGGTGACCGTTGGGGGCTGACATTGGCAGTTAAATGTTTTGAAAAGTTGCATTTTGGTCCCTAAAATTGTAATTTGTTCAATTGGGTCCCCGTTTGATCTCTGATGTTTGTGATCTTTGAGTATGGTGTTTGAGTGATCACATATAGGACTAATGTGCATCTAGACAAGATTAAAAGGGAAAAAAAGGGTCGTTAATCAAGGTTGAGTTTCGGGTTGACTTTGGTTTTCCCCGTGTAATCTTCGTAGTTCGGGTCAACCGTCTAGGCCGGGCTACGGGGGTTACATTTGGTGGTATCAGAGCTGAGTTGCGAATGCTTGGGGAAAACGGTAAGTTGTTGTGATGTGTGTTGATGTTTACCTTGTTGTGTGGATGAAAGTTGGTTGAATGTTGGTTGAAACACGTGTTTCTGGGCATGATGCTGATGTTTCTGAGCAAATTGTTGATGTTTCTGATCAAGTTGCTGATGTTTTCGAGCATGCTTTGCGTTTATGAATCATTGTTGAATTAATGTGGATATGTGCTGATGTTGTGAGCTGGTGTTATGCTTGATGATTGTGTAATGAGTATGTTATGTTGATAATATGCTGATGCAAATGGATGCTGTTGGATGTAAGCATGATCGAGTATGTAGATTGATATGCTTGATGTTGTGATATCCATGTTGTGTTGACTGTTATGTCATGTAAAGGGGAGGATTCGGGATACCCATTGCCTTATTAATATAGCTATTGTGTTATTTTGGAGTTGGAGTTTGAATCCTTGCTTAATGCTGGTCTAACTGGTTTGTTTGTTGTTGTGATTGTATGTTTGTTGTTGTTAGTAGTATGGCTAAGACGATGAAAGAATGGCAGTTGGGTGAGATGGTTGCTGCCTTGGGGCAGGTTGTTAAGGCGTGGAATTCACCCTTTGGTAGAGGTGTTTTGTCTCAGTTTTCTGTGCCTGGGGTTGAGGTGATAAGGCAAGGGAAAGAAGCTGGTTCTGTGGTGAAGAGTTCATCATCTGATGTTCAGGAGGTGTTGGGAACATCTCAGGCTGTGGTAAAGGTAAAGTCAGTGGATGTGTGGGTTTGCCGAAGCAGCGTTTGCTTGATTTGGGTGCTGTGGAATATCGTGGTTCTACACCGGAGATGTTTGAGGCCTGGTTGGCCAGTGTGGTTCTGATCTTGGATCAGGAAGGCTGTGATCTTGCTTGTAAGCTGGGGAGTGTTGTTTCTTTGATGTTGGAGGATGCCTGTGTCTGGTGGACATCAGTGGCTGTGGCGTCACATATTCCTGATATTGATTGGGATTTCTTTGTATCTGCCTTTTATGAAAGGTATCTTGGAGGGAAGTTTCCAAGGGTTGAGCAATGTGACGGTGGTGTTGTTGTAGAGCAAGTGTTGCTTGGGCAAGGAGTGGAAGTTCAGCCACCAGTGTGTGACCGTTGTGAAAGGCGCCATGTTGGAGGTTGTTGGGGCGCGGGTCCTTGCTGGAACTGTGGTTCCAAAGTGCATGTTAAGCGTGATTGTCCTCTTGGAGTGAAGTCAGCTTTAGTGTTAGCCAAAGGGTCTCAGAAAGGCCGTGGGCACGGCCGAGGCAAGGTTCAAAAGTGGCAGAAAGAGCAGAAAGTTGTGAAGAGTGTGGGAAAGGAGAATTGCTGGAAATGTGGGTCTGCTGGACACATGAGACGTGATTGTTTGATGTTGGCTCGGAACAACCAAGGTCCCTTACCGCAGGGAGTTGGTGGTGACCCTGGTGTGTTAGCTGGTGCTGCAGTGGTGCGGCAGGAGGATGATGGTTCCGCGAGGAAGAGAGTTCGTCTGATGAAGCTTCAGGGTGGTGTGGTACTTTCAGGTAACCTTGTTTAGTAATCTTTGCTCTAGTTACCTTAGTTTGGTTTCTGTTGGTTTTCCTTGCGTGGTAAGTTTAGTCTTGTTGCTAGCATGTTTGGGGTAATGGTTGTAGTTTGGAAACATCTTTGGTGTGAAGAAGGCTTAGATGAGAATCTTGTGGTTAATGATTGTTGGTATGATGGAGTTGGATAAGTTAGAAGTGAGGTAGGAGGTTGTTCTTAGACGGATTTGAGGATGTTATTGGAGGGTGTGAACTGGCATTCATGCACAGTTAAAATCATTGTTATATGCTATATTATATATGTTGGTCCATGCATACATATGGCATGACATTAGAGGTTTTGCATACATGTACATCAGGCATTGATAGGGCATGTTGGTGATCATGCATACGATGTTCACACTCGCTAATAACTAATCGAATCTGTTAGAGTGGTGGTTGGGTTAGGTTGGATGATGGGTTTTTAGAGGTTGTTTTGGTGGGGTGAGAGAGGTTGTTTTAGAGGTTGTTTTGGTGCTGGGTGAGAGTTAGACGTAATGGAGTATATATTAGGCTAGTTGCTTGTAATAGTGAGAGTGGTATGGTCTGATGGTAGAAGGATAGTGTTTGTTGCTTAAAAAGAGTTTAGTGGTTTGGATAGCTAAGTGGAAGGGGTAGCACCTTGATGCTAAGTGATGTTGTAGTTTAACGGTTGTGTTTCCAGGTGCTGGGGTAGCTTAGCATTTGGGTTGTTGTGGAAGGGTTGTGTTTGTAAGTTCTGGTTCTTAGCAACCTTTGAGGAGTTGAGGAGTTGGTATGTATGATAGGTTGGGCGATGTCCTGGTAAGACAAGTGTTATGGTTGAAGTTTGAGGTGGAAGGGTTATGAAAGATCGAAGGCTTTTGTTGGTTATTGGGTTCTTGTGAGAAGTGGTTGGCTGGTTGTGTGTATGTGATTTTCTTTTGAGGTCAGCTGGTGCTGTATGGAACAGCTGGCGGAGTCGAGTTGGGGTTGCGATGTGATTTTTGGAATCTGGATGAGTGATCCTGGTGAGATGTTGTGGTAATGTTAGCAACAGTTGTGAGGGTTTATCAGCATTCGTTGGGGAGTTTGGGTAAGCAGTTTATGTTTAAGGATTTTTGCTTATTGGGAAATTCTTGGAAGGGGTTTGAGAGTTGCAAGAGTTTTGGAAGCAGAGAAGTTTGCAGAGTGGTTGAATTGGATTGGTTAGAGTCCCTGTGTAAACCAGTCTTGGAAGTTGTGTGTTACAGTAATGTGTGCTGTGAGAGTTAAAGTTCTTCATGATTGAAGTTGGGGCTGTGTACAGTCCGGATATGTGGAAGGTTAAGTTGTGGCTATCTTTGAGTGTGCTGGGTTTGTGAACAGCATGTGGTGGTGTTGGGTTCAGTGGAGTTTTGTGTGGAAAGTGTTCAGTGTTGGTTGAGGTTTTTATGTTGCCTTGTGTGTGTTTTGAGAAAGTTGTTGTTCTCTTTTCGCCGGTTAAATTTCGAGGACGAAATTTCCTAAGGGGGGGAGAGTTGTAACGCCCCGGTTTTGGGCTCAGAAGTTTTGGGCGTTGACCGGTTTGGTCAAAGTGCTGATCGAATATATAAGAGTGAATTTAGGAAAGCCTAGTTCGGGTTGCATTAAAAATATGGAAAAATGTCCTAAAATCATCTTTTAATATAATTAAGTGAACTGTGAAATCAATTTTGGAAAATGAGGTTCGGAAGGTTGACATTTTGGCTAGTGACCAAAATGTAATTTTTGAAAGTTCGGTGACAGTTTTATAAAGGATTGAAACTTTGAATCTTTAAGGAGCTATTATTCCAAAAGAGTTTCTCCAGATTTTTCTAAGATATTTTAAGGTTTTATTCTGATTTAAAACATAAAGAAAGTGGAGGGAAATCATTTTTACTATTTTATAACTAACTTTTCTATTTTCTCTCAATTTTCCTTTTCTCTCATTTTCTCTCAACCCAAACACATTCTCCAGATTTTCTTCTTTGATTTTGTCAATCTAAATCACTCATTTCAACTCTCATTTGATTCCTAATCATCTCATCAACAGAACCTCTCAATTTGCAAGTTGTTTCATCAAGCTTTTTGGCTCTAAAAAGGAGAAACTCAAGTTTGGAGGTAAGAACGTCCTTCTCCTCTGAACTTCAAGTTCTTTATTGAAATTCCCAAGTTCTCAATCCTTGATTTGTGTTTTGTTAAAGGCTTTTCAATTGAAATCTTGATTTTGGCTTAAAATGCAAGATTTGGCGATTTTGGTGAAATTTTCGTGTGATCTGTTTGGGCAGTGTTTTGAAGTGTCAAAATGATGTTAAATGAATGCTAAATTGATTAGAAGTTGAGGTTTAATTAATGCAATCCCGGATAGGTTGAATTTCCTAAGTTTGGCTTGAGTTTTTGGTTGTTTTTGGAGTGTTTTTGGTGATCTGTTATACCTGGAAGTATAGGGACGTGTTTGTGATCATTTTGGATGTTAATTGATGTTTAAAAATGGTTAGAAGTGATGGATCTTGGCTGGGTTAAGCTTTGGTAGTGTTTGGAGGTGATTTCGGTTGTGTTTGGTAGCCGAATTGTTGGTTGTGTGATGAGCAGCGAGTTTGGTTGTGTGGCTGCTGTTCTTAATGCATAATGATGCATTAATGTGCTGTTTTTGTGTGCTTGAAACAGGGGAGTTTGATCCGTGAGCTTTAGAGGTGTTGCGGAAGGTTTCGGATGCTTGGAAGGCTTGGTGGCTAGCCTTGTTTTGGTTATCGGTGAGTGAAGTTGGGTTTTCAGCTTTTAAACCAAGGTTTGAAGGTTTTTGGGAGCTTAGTGTAAGTCTAAACAACTTTGCTAAGCTCAAGAGTAAGTGAATGAATTTTCGCTCTTGAATTATGATTGTGAAATTGGCTTTTAAGCAATTGTGGTTGATGATTGAAATGCATGGTTTAAATCTGTTTTGAAAGCATATTTTAGCATGGCTTAATGCTGGTTTTGAAAGCCATATGTGAAGGATGCTCAAGGTAAGAGATCCTTGGTTTTATACATTGAAAATGTGGTTTTGATGCATGGTGTTGCATGTTGTTCAATGGCTTTGTTTAATGCTTTAAAACAGTGAATTAATGTTGGTAAATGATGGTTTTTGCATTATGGTTATGCATGTGAAACATTGGACTAATGTGGTAAGGTGATTATATTGGCAAGTGATGTAAGTGGTTCTTGGTTCTTTGATCGGATATAGTTAGCCGGCTATAGGATTGGGTGCACCGTGAATTAAGTCGCCTTGGAGGTGGAGTGGTCAAGAGTGGACCGGTAAACTCCCTTCAAGTATCCTAACGAGATGGTTGAGGTCATAATGGAGGTGTTGCCCATTCGAGGACCTTGGTTGAGCAAAGGTTATATGGTGTTTAAAAGTCCATATGTGAGAACCTTGTGCTTGTTGAGATCACAATGGCGGTGTTAAGTCCATGTGTGGATCTTGTGTAGGGTGTCCCGGATCTCGTTAGTGATGTTATACAACTACCAATCGGTGAATGCAAAGGTTGTATGGTGTTTGAAAGTCCATACATGGGAACCTTGTGCATGTCAAGGTTGTATGGTGTTTGAAAGTCCATACATGGGAACCTTGGGGAAAAGTTGAGGTTGTATGGTGTTTGAAAGTCCATACAAGGGAACCTCGGGAAAGCTAAGGTTGTATGGTGTTTAAAAGTCCATACATGGGAACCTTAGGATGTTGAGGTCAAATGGTGTTTGAAAGTCCATTTGGGAGACCTTGGATTGGTAGGGTGTATGGAGCATAGGGACAACGCTCGGAATCCGCGTATCCGATTGGGTGTTGAGTTGAAAAGTGAATGTGGTTGATCACTTGAAGGCCAATATGATGTTCTTGATTGTGATGAAGAATGGGATGCTTGAAATGATGCATAATTGCATGTGAAGCATTAGATGCTTGAAAAGATGCATGGTTGCATGGAAAGTGTATAATGCTTGTGAATGCATGTTTACTTGTTAAGTTGAACAAGTGTTGATTATCATTTGGAAAATGATGCATGTGAGCATGAAATATCTTTAGTGCATTGGAGTCTTGTTAAGACTTGTTTTTAAAGGCATGTGATGTTGATGTTGTGGTACATATATGTTGCCTTGGTTTAATGCATGTGTTGGTTGGTTTGTGAAATGGTTTTAAAAGATTCTTGCTTGAATTGGCTTTCAAGTTTAAGAAAGGTATGTTGTGAAATGGGAGTGTTTTCCAAGGTTTTGTTCTAGCTTGCATATGGTGTTTATGCATGGTTTGGCTAAATGGATGATTTTGTAAGTTGTGCTTTGAAAAGGTTTTCTTAGCATGCTAAGCTAAGGGTTGGTTTTCATGTATATGCAATGCATGGTTTTAAGCATGTTGTTGAAAAAGGTTTTTCCAACTTTGCTTGCTAATCAAATCGGGTTGCTTTTCAAAGAGGTTTTTATGGCTCGCTGCATTGATGGTGTTTTGGTTTTGAGCATTCCTCACTAAGCATTATATGCTTACGCTCCTTTTTGTCCATCAATGCAGATTCTTGAAGTTTGGACAGCGAGGAGCAAGGGATTCAAGAAGGACTCCACTTGAGATGTATGTCTCGGTTAATAGCTATAGTTAATAAAGGCAATGGGGTAGAATCTCTTGGGTTGATGTATGTGTTTGTATATGTTCGGACAAGTATGGTTTTGTGTTGTTGATGTTGTTGGAACATGGTTTGGCTTATGAGTTTGAATTGGAAGTATGTTGTTTAAATGGTTGCTTGTGTAGGAAGCTTAACCTTGAAATTGGGGTTTTTCGTGTATGTTGACATGTTGTTGAATTGTTGATGCAAGTATGCCTCTTTTATGTTGAATTGCATGTTGGCAAAGTTTGGTGGCTTTTGGAGCATGATTGGATGTTTAATTGCATGTTTAAGAATGCATTTTGAGGCTTGCTGTACAGGGTGTTTCGGAACAGCCAATACCGTTTCGGAACGGGTGCCTTAAACAAGCCCAGGCGTCCGAAACGGGAGGGACCGTTCCGAAACGGAAAGGCTACTGCCAGACCCCCGTTTCGGTACGCGTTTCGGAACGGGCTAAGCCTGTTTCGGAACGGGTGACCGTTGGGGGCTGACATTGGCAGTTAAATGTTTTGAAAAGTTGCATTTTGGTCCCTAAAATTGTAATTTGTTCAATTGGGTCCCCGTTTGATCTCTGATGTTTGTGATCTTTGAGTATGGTGTTTGAGTGATCACATATAGGACTAATGTGCATCTAGACAAGATTAAAAGGAAAAAAAAGGGTCGTTAATCAAGGTTGACTTTGGTTTTCCCCGTGTAATCTTCGTAGTTCGGGTCAACCGTCTAGGCCGGGCTACGGGGGTTACATGAGGTACATGTATTTTCAATGAGAAGTTGCTTTGAATGGATTTCAAGCATGAGATATAATGAGCATGTTGTAGAAAAAGGTTTGAGAAAGTGTTTTCGAGAAAGGCATTATTATGTTGATTTTCTTAGAGCATGCCTCACTAAGCAATTGTGCTTACGCTCTCTTTTACCAATAATGCAGATAATTGAGGTGTTATCGGGCATCAAGAAGGATAAGAACATCCAAGGAAGTGCAAAGCTCATGTATGGTGATGTTTTTATGCACTTTAGTTTTGACAGTGGCAATGGGACTTCAAGGTTGTGTTTGGGAGATGTGTTTTGAACTCCTTAAGTTTGTGTCATATTTGTGATGGCATGTAAGGGTTGTAAATGGTTCTAAATGCTTGTTTTGTGGTTTGGTTGCTTATATTGGTTTTGAGACTAGGGAGCATGCCTTTAGATTATGTGATCTTGTGTTTGATGTCATACTCTATTTAGAGTCTTAAATGTGTTCCTTAGCAGCAAAATGAGTTGCTGGTATGTTGAAGTGCTCTTTAAGGCATGAATGTCTGGTTTAAAAGGTGGAAAACCAGCCATATTTGTTGTCACTGGGCAAGCTGTATCGAAACACCCTCAATTGTTTCGAAACGGGGGCCTGTAACGGTCATGGTGTTTTGAAACGGTTGAAGCTGTTTCGAAACAGTTTGGCTACTGGTTAAGCCTGTTTCGATACGGGTCTCGGAACATACCCGAGTACCGAAACGGTCAACACCGTTTCGATACGGGCATTTCCGTACGGTGGGTAGGCGTTTCGATACAGTCGACCGTTGGATGCTGATTTGAATTGTTTTGAGTTTCCATGCTTTACATTTTAGTCCTAAATGTTGTGGATGCAATTGCTTGAGCTTGGAATGTCTTTTTAAGCTGAAACTTGACAGAGAAGCATGTAACATGATTAATTTCATAATGGTAATACTAAAATCAGCAAAGTCCTTCTAATTTCCAAAAATTACAATTTGGTCCCTAAACGCGTAATTTAAGCAATTGAGTTCCTAAATGTTATCCGATCGTTGTGCCTTTCTCTTCCATGATTCATGAGTGCTCACTTAGGCTTAACATGCATCTAGACAAGATTAAAATTAAAAAAAGGGTCGTTAATCAAGGTTGACTTTCGGGTTGACTTTGGTTTTCCCCGTGTAATCTTCGTAATTCGGGTCAAGCGTCTAGGCCGGGCTAAGGGGGTTAAATTTGTTTGTATCAGAGCCAGGTTATCGAATTATTGGGGCTTGGTAGGTGGTTGTTGTATGTGATTATGCATGATGGTGGCTTTTTGGTGAAAGTATGATGTATGAATATTGATGTATGATTCAATTGAGGTGATTTTGTGATGCTATGCTATGTTTGGAGTGTGGTTGGGGATCCCATTGCCATATCAAAACTAATGAGAAGAATTATTTTCGAAAATGAGCCTGAGTACTTGGATTACTTACCTTGTTATGCCTAATTGTGTTTAATGCATTTTTGTCAGTGCATTGTTTTTATTATGGGGCCACATAGAGAGCCGAGAATCAATACTAGATCTATGGCTGATAATGAGAACGCGAAGAATGCTGAGGATTTACCTCCTCCCCCATGGTGGACCACCTGGTGGTGGTGGAGCTGGGGCTGGTGCTGCTGGAGTTGGTGCTGGGGTTGCTGGACCTGAGGGTGTTCAGGGGCAAGCTGCTCTTGACATGACCATGTTGATACAAGCTATTGCCGGAGCTTTCCAGGCAGCAGTAGCTGGAGCTCATGGAGCTGCACCTCAGGATGGTGCTAATGTGAGATTGTCATTGGAGCGTCTCCGCAGTCTAGGAGGGACTGAGTTCAGAGGTTTGTCACCGGAAGGATCTGGGTCTTAGTTGGAGAGCACCAAGAGAGTTCTTGGTTAGCTGAATTGCAATAATGTGCAAAAGCTGAGATGCATTGTGTCGCTACTGCATGGTGATGCTTATACATGGTGGACGACCACTATCTCCGGAATGGAGGACGATGAGGTGACTTGGACATTCTTCTTGAATGAGTTCAAGCGGAAATATCTGGGAGTTCGCTACCTCGACGAGAATAAGAGAGAGTTTATGTCTCTTATGCAAGGGAACATGTATGTAGTTGAAAATGAGATTCGGTTTGTTCGCCTTAGCCACTATGCACCTGAGCTAATTCCTTGCAGCTGATTACACCGATTTCTATGTCTTGGTCACTAGAGTCAAGGATATTGAATTGAATCTTGGTTTGGCGCGCCGAGCAGGTGGATCTAGCTCGGGAAAGCGAGCTGCAGAACACAATTATGGTAGAGATCACAACAAGAGACATAAGGATAGGAAGTCGCACTATGATGCTAGACGTGGGGGTTGTAATCCTGGTAGAGGTCAGCAAGGACCTAATGCTTTTCTGAGGACTCTTGAGTGTAACCGTTGCGGTAGGAGACACGGTGGTGAATGTTGGGGTAACCTTGGGACATGCTGGAATTGTGGAACCCGAGGGCATATGAAGAAAGATTGTCCTCAGCCGCTGAGAGAGGGACAGGCTCCGGTGAGAGCAGCTGAGCCACAGAGAGGTCGTGGGCGCGGCCGTGGTAATTTTCAGCGTAGGGATGATGGTGGAAGGAACGTAGCGCATGTTGTAGATGTCCAACTTGAGGGTGGTGGTCAGGCTGGAGTGTATGCCCATCTGGAGGGAAGGAATGACACGGACGTGATCGCAGGTACCTTTACTTTGCAATCCTTGTCATTACTTTCTTTGATTGATTTTGGATCTACACACTCGTACATATTGCGTGAACATGCTCAAATGCTTGGTTTACATGTTGAGTCTTTGGATGTTGGTATGCATGTGATTAGTTCCATTGGTGAGACGGTTGTAACAAAAATGTTGTTTAGGAGATGTCCCATGAAGGTGCAAAATCATGTTTTTCCGGTTGATCTCATGGAATTGCCATTCTAATGTTTTGATGTAATCCTTGGCATGGATTGT
Source organism: Hibiscus trionum (assembly GCA_030270665.1). Lineage (NCBI taxonomy): Eukaryota > Viridiplantae > Streptophyta > Magnoliopsida > Malvales > Malvaceae > Hibiscus > Hibiscus trionum. The sequence continues at coordinate 29,751,448 of BSYR01000027.1, forward strand.
CTTGTTGAGTATAGAGTCGTGGTGGATTTCGAAAGCAAGCGAGTTTCATTGAAACTTGCGGATGACTATTAGGTGGTGGTGGTGGGAGAAAATGTGAAGTTTCTTGCCAATGTGGTGTCTACGTTGGAAGCGAGCCGGATGTTGCGACAAGGATGTGAGGCTTACATAGCCTTTGTTATGAATCCTAGTTCAAAGGAGGTGTGCGTTCAGGATATAAGAATCGTGTGTGAGTTCCCTGGAGTGTTTCCCGAGGAATTACCTAGTTTGCCGCCTAGTCCAGAGGTTGAGTTTGGAATTGAGTGGTATGAGAACACGACTCCGGTGTCCATTGCTCCCTATCGCATGGCACCCAAAGAGTTCAAGGAGTTGAAGACGCAACTTCAGGAGTTGCTTGATCATGGCTTCATTCGACCTAGTGTGTCACCTTGGGGTGCACCGATCTTGTTTGTGAAAAAGAAGGATGACACAATGAGAATGTGCATCGATTATCGTCAGCTGAATAAGTTGACCGTCAAGAACAAGTATCCTTTGCCGAGGATTGATGATCTCTTTGATCAGTTTCGGGGAGCGGCTGTGTTTTCAAAGATTGACTTGAGGTCAGGATACTATCAGTTAAAGGTGAAAGATATGGATGTGCCGAAAACAACCTTTAGAACGAGGTATGGGCATTATGAGTTCCTTGTAATGCCATTTGGCTTGACGAGTGCTCCTGCTGCTTTCATGGACATGATGAATAGGGTGTTCCATGAATTCTTGGACAAGTTCGTTGTGGTGTTCATCGACGATATCCTTGTGTACTCTCATACTGAGGAGGAGCATGAAGGCCATTTGAGAATTGTTTTGCAAGCGCTGTTGGAAAATCAGCTTTATGCTAAGTTGAGCAAATTTGAGTTTTGGCTAAAGGAAGTTGTTTTCCTTGGTCATGTGGTTTCGGCTGAAGGGATTCGAGTTGATCCCCAGAAGGTTAAGGCGGTGATGAATTGGAAGCCTCCTAAGTCCGTTCATGAAGTTCGTAGTTTCCTTGGGTTGGCAGGATACTACCAGAGGTTCGTGGATGGATTTTCTAAGATTGCTGCCCATTTAACGAAGTTTTTGCAAAAATATGTTAAGTATGAGTGGACGGAAGCGAGACATCAAGCTTTTGAGAAGCTTAAAGCAGCTTTGACGCAAGCTCCTATCTTGGTTCAACCTGAATCAGGGAAAGAGTTTGTGGTGTATAGTGACTTATCCTATGTTGGTTTGGGGTGTGTGTTAATGCAAGAGGGTAAGGTGGTGGCTTATGCATCGCGACAATTGAAAGTGCATGAGTGCAATTATCCTACGCATGATATTGAGTTAGCTGCGATGGTTTTTGCTCTGATGATCTGGAGACATTATCTTTATAGTGAGAAGTGTACTGTGTACACGAATCACAAGAGTTTGAAGTATTTGATGTCTCAGAAAGAGTTGAATCTTAGGCAATGGTGATGGGTGGAGTTGCTTAAGGATTACGATCTAACAATCGAGTATCTCCTGGGAAAGGCCAATGTTGTGGCCGATGCTTTGAGCAGGAAAATGGCGGTGGAGTTAAGGGCGATGTTTGCTAGCTTGAGCATATCGTGAAATGGAGGTCTTGTTGCTGAATTGCATGTGAAACCATCTCTAGTTCAGTTGATAAAGGATAAGCAGTTGTTGGATGATTCTTTGGTGCCACATGTTCAGGACATTGCTGAGGATAGACCATAGGATTTTTGTTTTAAATATGATGGTATTCTATGTTTTGGAAGTCGGATAGTGGTGTCGAATGATGTTGAGTTGAGGTGTACTATTCTGACCGAAGCTCATAGTAGTCCTTTTGCTATGCACCTTGGTAGTACAAAGATGTACCGTGATCTGAAGGATGAGTACTACTGGGTGGGTTTGAAGAAAGATGTCGCTGAGTATGTGAGCAAGTGCATGGTTTGTCAGCGGGTTAAGGCTGAGCATCAGTTTCCTTCGGGGTTGTTGTAACCGTTGAGATTCCTTGAATGGAAATGGGAGAGGATCACCATGGACTTTGTGTCTGGTTTGCCTCTAACGCCATCAAAGAAGAATTATGTTTGGGTGATTGTCGATCGCCTTACGAAGTGTGCGCATTTCTTACATGTGGATACTACGTACACCTTGGATAAGCTTGCAGAGTTGTACATTGCTGAGATTGTACGTTTGCATGGCGTACCAAAATCTATAGTGTCGGATAGAGATCTGAGGTTCACTGCAAGGTTTTGGGAGTGTTTGCATCAAGCATTGGGTACGCGGCTAAATTTCAGTACTTCTTATCATCCGCAGACGGATGGATAGTCGGAGCGTGTTATCCAAGTGCTTGAGGATATGTTGAGGTGCTGTGTTATTGAGTTTCAAGTCTCTTGGGAGAAACACTTGCCTTTTGTGGAGTTTGCTTATAATAATAGTTATCAGGCAAGTATTCAAATGGCACCTTATAAAGCTTTGTACAGGAGGAAGTGCAGAACTCATCTTTGCTGGGCTGAAACGGGACAAAAGTTGGTCTCGATGTCGGCTTTGTTGAAAGGAACCACCGAGAAGGTGAAGCTCATTTGTGAGCGGTTGAAGGCAGCATTGGATCGCCAAACGTCTTACGCGGATTTGAAGTGTAAGGAGATAGAATTTGCGGTGGGTGACCGTGTGTTCTTGAAAGTTTCACCTTGGAAGAAGGTGATGTGATTTCGCCGGAAGGGCAAGATGAGCCCGAGGTACATTGGACCATACGAGGTGATGGAACGTGTCGGTCATGTTGCTTATAAGCCGAGGCTACCACAAGAGCTAGAAAGGATACATAATGTGTTTCATGTATCCATGCTTCGGAGGTATAGATCGGATCCTTCGCATGTTATGCCTGTGGAGGAAGTTGATTTGAATCCAGATTTGACATATGATGAGGAACCAGTTGAGATTTTGGATTCGGACAGTAAGGTTCTCCGCGGTAAGACCATTTAGCTGGTTAAGGTGTTGTGGAGACATCGTGGTGTTGAGGAAGCCACATGGGAAATAAAGGAAGATATGAAGAAGCAGTTTCCTTACCTTTTTCCTCCAAGTAAATTTTAACGACGAAATTTCTTAAGAGAGGGAGAGTTGTAACACCCCAAATTTGGGCCTAGATGTTTTAGAGTCCGAATCGGACCGGTCAGAAAACGGTTCGAATCTTAAAGGGGGCTTTAGGGAACACCTAGTTCGGGATGCTTTAAAAATATGGAAAAATATCTAAAAATCCTCATTTAATATATGAAAGATTATGGTGAAATCAATTTTACAAAATAAGGTTTGGAAATACTACATTTCGGTGTAGTGACCAAATCACAGTTTTTACAAAGTTAAATAGTGACTGTTTTGTAAAGGATTGAAACTTTGAATCTTTATGGAGCTAATTTTACCAAAATGTTTTTAATCGGATTTCTTCTTAATTTGGGTGATTTTATTAATGTTTTGATTAAAGAAAAACAAGGATTAATTAAAAGAAAACTACCTTTGACTTTTCATAACTACTTTACGTCAATTTTCTCTCCTTCCATTTTCTCTCAAATTCTTTTCAGCCAAACACTCTTTCTCCTTCAATTGGTTTCTGATTCTCATCCCTTTTGATTGGCATTCAATTCCTTTATTATTCCTAATCTTCTTCTCATTAAAACCTCTTGATTTTACATTGGATTTTCAAGAAAACTTGCCCAAATCAAGGAGAAATCAGCCATTATAGGTAAACTTCGTCCTTCTCCACTAATGATAAGTTCTTTACTAAAATTCCCAAATTATCAATCCTTTGTTAATGATTTTTGAGTTGCTCTAATGTTAGTAACAAGAAATTGTCTTAAAACTCAAGATTTTTAGAGAGATCTTGATGATTTTCGTGCTTGATGGTTAGGCTCTGTTTTAAGGTTGTTTTGTAATGTATTTTGGATGTTAATTGAAGTTATAAATGAGGTTTTATCAAACAAATCCTGAATGGGCTTGGATTCCTAAGTTTTGCTTGCTATAATGGTGTTTTTTGGGGTGGTTTTTGTGTTCTGTTATAGGTGGAGGTATAAGGACGAGTTTATGGTGATTTTTTATGTTGATTGATGTTTAGAAATGATTAGAAGTGGTAGATCTTTGCTGGGCTTTTTTTTGGATGAGTTTGGAGGTGATTTCGGTTTTGTTTGGTAGCCGAAATGTGGTTTTTGAGTAGATCGTTGAGTTTAGGTGTGTGGCTGATGATTTCAATGCATGATGATGAATTAATCCTCTGCTCTTATGTGTTATAAACAGGGGAGACATCTTAGGACGCCTTTGGTGTTGATCCGGGAGCCTAGATAGCGTTTCGGCAAGCACACGAAACGTAATCGGTGAGTGCGTATGGTTTTAGAAGTCCTTGAGGGACAAAGAATTAAGGTTTGGGGATTTAGGAAATGTTTGAAACACCTTACTAAGTCCGAAAGTAAGTATTGGCTAGATTGCTCTCTTAAATGTGATGGTTGCCCCTACAATGCTTTTACATGCTCATGTTTTGAGATAGATAAATTCCTACTGTTTTTATGCATGATTTGTAGCATTTGATGATGCTTGAAATGATTTCATGAAATAACATGTTGCATGGTTGAGAATTGAGCTTCATTTAAAGCATGGCAAATGTTATGGTTTTGAAATGAGATAAGAATGATTTAAGAATTGTTGCATGAAAAACTGTAGGTGAGATGATGTTTTGACATAATATATTGGCATAGATGTTGAGGTACTTACTGGATATAATTGATCGATCAATAGGATGAGAGTGCACTATAAACTAAAAATTCGTACATGCTCTTTGGTTTAATCCAAAGGGAGACAACCGATGATGGGCATTGTAACACCCCCAATTTTGGGCTTGGAAGTTTAGGGTATGAACCGGACCGGTCTAAATTTTGGTTCGAATATAAAAGGCGGTTTTAGGGAAAGCCTAGTTCGGGATGCATTAAAAATATGGAAAAATATCTAAAAAAATCCTCTTTTAATATATATAAGAGAGTGGTGAAATCAATTTTAGAAAATGAGGCTTGGAAATATGACATTTCGAGTTAGTGACTAAAATGTAATTTTTGAAAAGTTCGTGATTGTTTTGAAAGGATTGAAACTTTGAATATTTAAGGAGCTAATTTACCCAAGGGAGGATTTCTCCAGATTTTTCTTGATTTTTAAAGACTCATTTAATGTTTAATTAATAAAAAGAAAAGAGGTAAAAATCATATTTTAGTTTCATAACTAACTTTTGCTAAAATTTTCCCATTTCATTTTCTCTCAAAATTCCCTCAGCCAAACACATTTCCACAGTAGCTTTTCTTTTTATTTTCACACCAAATGATGAGATTTCAATCTTCAAATGATTCCTAATAGTTTCTACATCAAATCCTCTTCATTTGCATTTTGAATTTTCAAGGATTTTGGCTCTAAACAAGGAGAAATCCACATTTAGAGGTATGAACGTCCTTCTCCTCTAAACACTCAGTTCTTTACTGAAATTCCCAAGTTCTCAATCCTTAAATTAGGTTTTATTAAATGTTTTAATGTTATGATCTTGATTTTGGCTTAAAACTTGAGATTTTGATCAAATCTTGAAGAATTTCGTGGAGGTTGTTTGGGCTCTGTTTTGAGATGTCTTTTAATGTATTTTGGATGTTTAATGATGTGTAATTGAGTTTTAATCAATGCAATCCCGAATAGGTTGATTTTCCTAAGTTTTTACTTGTGAAAATGGTGGTTTTTGGGGTGATTTTGGTGTTCTGTTATAGCTGGAGGTATAAGGACGTGATTAGGTCCTTTTTGGATGTTAATTGATGTCTAAGAATGTTTTGAAGTGATGGATCTTGGCTGGGTAATGTTGAGGAAGTTTTTTGATGTGTTTTCGGTTGTGTTTGGTAGCCGAAATGTGAGTTTTGGTGAGAGCAGCGAGTTTAGGTGTAATGGCTGAAGATTTAAATGCATGATGATGCATTAATCCTCTGCTTTGATGTGTTTAAAATAGGGGAGACATCTTCAGATCCTCGTGGTGTTGATTCGGGGGCTTGAACGGCGTTTCGGCACTCTTGCGAAACGGAATTGGTGAGTGGAGTTGGATTTCCAGCCTTGTATTGAATAATTGATGGTTTGGGAGCTTAGTTTAAGTCTAATCAACTTAACTAAGCTCAAGAGTAAGTTTTCGGAAAAACTCTCTAGAATGAGCCATGGATTGGTTCGATACATTTGTTGTTAATTGCATGTTTAAATTCTATTTTTGAAAGCATGTTTAGCAGGGTTAATGCTGGTAATGAAAGCCATTTGTTGAAGGATGCTCAAGGTAAGAGATCCTTGGTTTGATTTTTAAAAAAAATGGATTGATGCATAGTGGTGCATATTGCTAAATGGCTTTGTTGTAGATGCTTAAAAACAGTGGAATATTGATGATAATTGATGTATATTGGCAAGTGATGTGTTGGTTTTTAAGTACTTGAAACGGATATAATTAGCCGGCTATAGGATTGGGTGCACCGTGAATAAAGTCGCCTTGGATGTTGAGGGGTTGTAATGGTACCGTAAACTCCATCCAAGTACACTAACGAGATGTCTAAGATCATAATGGTGGTTAAAATGCCATGTGTAGATCTTGTGTTGCGTGTCCCGTGTTCTTGTTAGTGATGTTATACAACTACCAATGAGTGATGTGGAGGGGTTATGATTGTACCGTTAAACTCCATCACGGGTGTTGAGGGGTTGAGATTGTACAGGTAAACTCCACCTTGTGTGTTTGGTAGTGTGTATGAAGCGTATGGGACAACGCTTGTAATCTGCGTATCCGATTGTGTTTTATGTGGAAAATGGTTATGGTATCACTTGGAAGCCAATATGACATGTTAATGTTTACGAAGCATGAGATGCTTGTTGTTTAAGATATGTTGATGATTATAAAGCATGAGATGCTTGTGGTTATTGCATTATTGCATGAAAATGATTTTATGAATGAAAAGGCCTTGTGAAAGGTGTTTTGTAAAAGTGCATTATTGTGTTGTTTCATTAGAGCATGCCTCACTAAGCATATGTTCTTACGCTCTCTTTCTTGAACCAATAATGCAGAGAATTGAAGTGCTTAAAGGGCAGCAAGGAGGCCACGAATCCAAGAGAATGACTAAGCTCATATATGGTGACTATTTTTACAATAGTATTAGCTTTTGGTATTTGGCAATGGGAACCTAGGTTGTGTTTTTGGGAGATGTTTTGGACTCCCTAAGTTTGGCATGATGCCTATGATGTTTTGGATATGTAATTGGCCTTTATGGTGGCTGCTTTGTTGGTTTGTTGTTTGGTTGGTTTGGAGTAATATGTTGCATGCCTATAGATTGAGATTTTCCCTAATTGATGCCATGAATATGATTTGTTGGTGCAAATATGTTCCTTTTATGCATGATGACTTGTTGGCATGATTAGGTGGACATAGGGGTGTGTTTGATGGGTCGAATGTGTGTTAAACCAGAAAATTTCTACAATTCTGGGCAGACCGTATCGGAACGGGTACTATCTGTTTCGAAACAGGGGTCTGAAATGGCCTTGGTGTTTCGAAACGGGTAGAGTCGTTCTGAAACACTTTTGCTACTGCCAGGCCCTGTTTCGGAACAGGTTTCGAAATGGTCCCGCGTTTCGGAACGGTCATCCCCCGTTCCGGAACACTTGACCGTTAGGCACTGAATTCTATGGTTTTATGTTTGAAATCTTCACGTTTTAGTCATGAACTTCGTTTACGCAATTGGTTGAGTTTGGGATGTCCGTTTGAGGTTAAATTTGGCAGAGAAGCATGAAACATGACTAATTTCATAATGGTAACTTAAAAATTGGTAAAGTCCTCTTAATTTATAGAATTTACAATTTGGTCCCTAAATTCATATGTTGTTCAATTGAGTACCTTTTTGCTTTCCGATTGCTGTGATTTTTGAGTATGCGTATCTCAAGAGTACGCCTAGGGTTAAGGTTCATCTAGACAAGTTTAAAAAGAAAAAAAAGGGTCGCTAATCAAGGTTGACTTTCGGGTTGACTTTGGTTTTCCCTGTGTAATCTTCGTAGTTCGGGTTAACCGTCTAGACCGGGCTAAGGGGGTTACATTTGGTGGTAACAGAGCTAAGTTCTTGAGTAATAGGGAATTGTTATGTGGGTGTTGTATGCATGATTGCATGATGTGCTTTTTGAATGAAAGTTTGATGTGTGAAATGTAAGTATGTTGCAATTATAATGCTATGCTATGTTGAACCATGTTAGAGGGACCCATTGCCATATCAAAACTAATGAAATGGTTTGTTTTTGAAAAATGAGCTTGAGTACTTGGATTACTTACCTTGCTGAGCCTGATTATGTTTGTTGCATTTGTGTTAGTGCATTGTTTAGTGAATGGGACCTCGTAGAGAGACGAGAGTTAATACGCGAGCTATGGCTCAGAATGAGAATGAAGAGAATGCTGATAATGTAGTAGATTTACCTCCTCCTCCTGGTGGTGGTGGTGCTGGAGGTGATGGAGCTGGCGATGATGCTGGTGCTAGGGTCACTGGACCTGAAGCTGGGCAGGGGCAAGCTGCTCCTGACATGACAGTGCTGATACAAGCTATTGCTGGAGCCTTTCAGGCGGCAGTAGCTGGGGCTCATGGAGCTGGGCATGAGGGCAATGCTAATGCTAGACTACCTTTGGAACGTTTGCGTAGTATGGAAGGGACTGAGTTCAGAGGTTTGTCCGCGGAGGGTTCCGAGTCTTGGTTTGAAAGTACCAAGAGAATTTTGGGACAAATGAACTGCAATGATGTGCAGAAGTTAGGCTGTGTGGTATCGCTGTTGCATGATGATGCGTATACCTGGTGGACGACCACTGTTTCCAGAATGGAGGAAGCTGAGTACACTGACTTTGATGTGTTGGTTAGTAGAGCGAAGGATATTGAGCTGAATCTGAGTTTATCTTCTAGAGGTGTTGGTTCTAGCTAGGGCAAGCGAGCTGCTGAGTATAGTTCCGGTGGTGGGCGGAACAAAAGAGGACGTGATCGAAGGTACCAGTCTTCGGCTAGGCGTGGTGGTAGAGGGCAAGGTGCGCCTATTCAGGTAGACAGGGCGAGAGCTGATTAGAACACATACTGGGCGTGTGGATCGCGTGGTCATTTGAGGCGTGATTGTCCTCAGGCAGCGAGAGAGGTGCAGGCTCCTGTTGTGGTGACCGGTAATTCATGCTGGAACTGTGGTTCGGCGGATCACATAAGGAGGGAGTGTCGTCTGTTGGCCGGTGGTGGTTAGGGACGTGCTCCTGGAGTTGTTGCACCACAGAGAGGTCGTGGGCGCGGCCGTGGTAACTTCCTGCGCAGAGAGGATGGTGGAAGGAATGTGGCTCATGTGGTGGCTGTTCAGCTTGAGGGTGGTGGCCAGGCCCGAGTGTATGCTCAGAGGGAGGGGAGGAATGACACGGATGTGATAGCAGGTACTTTCACTTTGCAATCCTTGTCATTTCTTTCCTTAATTGATTCTGGATCTACACACTCATACATAATGCGTGAACATGCTCAATTGCTTGGTTTGCCTGTTGAGTCTTTGGATGTTGGTATGCGTGTAACTAGTTCTTTTGGTGAGACTGTTGTGACACGAAAGCTTTATAGAAGATGTCCATTGGTGGTGCAAGACCATGTTTTTCATGTTGATCTTATGGAATTGCCTTTCTATGGTTTTGATGTTATCCTTGGTATGGAATGGCTTGTTGAACATCGAGCTGTGGTGGATTTTGAGAATAAGCGAGTTTCGTTGAAGCTTGCGGATGACTATGAGGTAGTGGTGGTGGGTGAGAATGTGAAGTTTCTTGCCAATGTGGTGTCTACATTGGAAGCGAGCCGGATGCTGAGGCAAGGTTGTGAAGCCTACCTAGCCTTTGTGATGAATCCTAGCTCTAAGGAGTTGCGAGTGCAAGATATCAGGACTGTGCGAGAGTTTCCTGGTGTGTTTCCGGAGGAGTTGCCTGGATTGCCTCCTAATCGCGAAGTGGAGTTTGGAATTGAGCTGTATTAAAACACAACTCCAGTGTCCATTACTCCTTATCGTATGACACCTAAGGAGTTGAAGGAGCTGAAGACGCAACTTCAGGAGTTGCTTGACTGTGGTTTCATTCGGCCGAGTGTGTCACCTTGGGGTGCACCAGTCTTGTTTGTGAAGAAAAAGGATGGCACTATGAGAATGTGCATCGATTACCATCAGCTTAACAAGTTGACTATCAAAAATCGGTATCAATTGCCGAGAATTGATGATCTCTTTGATCAATTTCGGGGGGCGGCTGTGTTCTCTAAAATTGACTTAAGGTCAGGGTATTACCAGTTGAAGGTGAAGGATGTGGATGTGCCAAAGACAGCCTTCAAAATGAGGTATGAGCATTATGAGTTTCTTGTGATGACGTTTGGTTTGACGAATGCTCCTGCAGCTTTCATGAACATGATGAATAGGGTGTTCCATGAATACTTGGATAAATTTGTTGTGGTGTTCATTGATGATATTCCCGTGTACTCTCGTACTGAGGAGGAGCATGAGGGGCATTTGAGGATTGTGTTGTAGGCTTTGTTGGAGAATCAGCTTTATGCCAAGCTGAGCAAGTGTGAGTTTTGGCTTAGAGATTTTGTGTTTATAGGTCATGTGGTTTCTACTGAAGGAATTCGTGTTGATCCTCAGAAGATTGAGGCAGTGATGAATTGGAAGCCTCCTAAGTCTGTTCATGAAGTGCGTAGTTTCCTTGGTTTGGCGGGATACTATCGAAGGTTCGTGGATGGATTTTTGAAGATTGCTGCACCCTTGACAAAGTTGTTACAGAAGGATGTTAAGTATGAGTGGACGGAAGCGAGGCAGCAGGCTTTTGAGAAGCTTAAGGCAACTTTGACGCAATCTCCTATCTTGGTTCAGCCGGAATCAGAGAAGGAGTTTGTGGTGTATAGTGACGCATCCTACGTTGGTTTGGGATGTGTGTTGATGCAAGAGGGTAAGGTGGTGGCTTTTGCATCGCGCCAGTTGAAGGTGCAAGAGCGCAATTATCCTGCGCATGACATTGAGTTAGCTGCGGTGGTTTTTGCTTTGAAAATTTGGAGACATTACCTGTATGGTGAGAAGTGTACTGTATACACGGATCACAAGAGTTTGAAGTATCTGATGTCTCAGAAAGAGTTGAATCTTAGGCAACGACGTTGGGTGGAGTTGCTTAAGGATTACGATTTCACGATCGAGTACCATCCGGGTAAAGCTAATGTTGTATCGGATGCCTTGAGTAGGAAGGTGGCGGTGGAGTTGAGGGCTATGTTTGCCAGTTTGAGCATTTCACATGATGGTGGTCTTGTGGTTGAGTTGCAAGTGAAACCATCCTTGGTTCAGTTGATAAAGGATAAGCAGTTGTTGGATGATTCCTTGGTGCCACATATTCAGGATATTGCTGAGGATAGACCATCGAATTTCTTCTTTAATGATGATGGAGTCTTATGCTTTGGGAGTCGGATAGTAGTGCCCAATTATGCTGAGTTGAGGTGTGCTATTCTGACTGAAGCTCATAGTAGTCCTTTTGCTATGCACCCTGGTAGTACTAAGATGTACCGTGATCTTCGTGATGAGTACTATTGGGTGGGTTTAAAGAAAGATGTTGCTGAGTTTGTGAGCAAGTGCATGGTATGTCAGTGAGTTAAGGCTGAGCATCAGTTTCCTTCAGGTTTGTTGCAACCGTTGAGGATTACTGAGTGGAAGTGGGAAATGATTCCCATGGACTTCGTGTCTGGTTTGCCTTTGTCGCCATCGAAGAAGAATTCGGTGTGGGTGATTGTGGATCGCCTGACGAAGTGTGCGCATTTCATACCCGTGCATACTACGTACACTTTGAACAAGCTTGCGGAGCTGTACACTACTGAGATTGTGCGGCTGCATGGTGTGCCAAAGTCGATTGTGTCAGATAGAGATCCGAGATTTACATCGCGTTTCTGGCAGTGTTTGCATCAGGCTTTGGGTACACAGTTGAATTTCAGTACATCTTATCATCCACAGTCGGATGGACAGTCTGAGCGTGTTATCCAAGTGCTGGAGGATATGTTGAGGTGCTGTGTGATTGAATTTCAGGGCTCTTGGGAGAAACATTTACCTTTGGTGGAGTTTGCCTATAATAATAGCTACCGGGCAAGTATTCAAATGGCACCTTATGAAGCTTTGTACGGGAGGAAGTGCAGAACTCCTCTTTGTTGGGCTGAAACAGGTCAAAAGTTGGTTTCAATGCCAGCTTTGTTGAAAGGAACCACCGAGAAGGTGAAGCTCATTTGTGAGCGCTTGAAGGCAGCTTCTGATCGACAGAAGTCTTACGCGGATTTGAAGCGTAAGGAGATTGAGTATGCGGTAGGTGACCGTGTGTTTTTGAAAGTTTCGCCTTGGAAGAAGGTGATGAGGTTTGGTCGAAAGGGTAAGCTGAGCCCTAGGTACATTGGACCATACGAGGTGATTGAGCGTGTGGGTCCTGTTGCATACAAGTTGAGGTTACCGCAAGAGTTGGAAAAGATTCATGATGTGTTTCACGTCTCTATGCTTCGAAGGTATAGATCGGATCCTTCGCATGTTATGCCTGTGGAGGAAGTGGAGTTGAATCCGGATTTGACCTATGATGAGGAGCCGGTGGAAATTCTGGATTCGGACAGTAAGGTTCTAAGAGGCAAGACCATTGAGTTGGTAAAGGTGTTGTGGAAGCATCGTGGTGCTGAGGAAGCCACGTGGGAACGGAAGGATGACATGATGAAGCGGTTTCCATACCTTTTTCCTCCAGGTAAATTTCGGGCACGAAATTTCTTAAGGGGGGGAGAGTTGTAACACCCCAATTTTGGGCTTGGAAGTTTAGGGTCTGAACCGGACCGGTCTAAATTTCGGTTCGAATTTAAAAGGTGGTTTTAGGGAAAGCCTAGCTCGGGATGCATTAAAAATATGGAAAAATATCTAAAAATCCTCTTTTAATATATATAAGAGAGTGGTGAAATCAATTTTAGAAAATGAGGCTTGGAAATATGACATTTCGAGTTAGTGACTAAAATGCAATTTTTGAAAAGTTCGTGACTATTTTGAAAGGATTGAAACTTTGAATCTTTAAGGAGCTAATTTACCCAAGGGAGGATTTCTCCAGATTTTTTTTAATTTTTAAAGACTCATTTAATGTTTAATTAATAAAAAGAAAAGAGGGAAAAATCATATTTTAGTTTCATAACTAACTTTTGCTAAAATTTTCCCATTTCATTTTCTCTCAAAATTCACTCAGCCAAACACATTTCCACAGTAGCTTTTCTTTTGATTTTCACACCAAATGATGAGATTTCAATCTTCAAATTATTCCTAATCATTTCTACATCAAATCCTCTTCATTTGCATTTTGAATTTTCAAGGAGTTTGACTCTAAACAATGAGAAATCCACATTTAGAGGTATGAACGTCCTTCTCCTCTAAATACTCAGTTCTTTACTGAAATTCTCAAGTTCTCAATCCTTAAATTAGGTTTTATTAAATGTTTTAATGTTATGATCTTGATTTTGGCTTAAAACTTGAGATTTTGATCAAATCTTGAAGAATTTCGTGGAGGTTGTTTGGGCTCTGTTTTGAGATGCCTTTTTAATGTATTTTGGATGTTTAATGATGTGTAATTGAGGTTTAATCAATGCAATCCCGAATAGGTTGATTTTTCTAAGTTTTTACTTGTGAAAATGGTGGTTTTTGGGGTGATTTTGGTGTTCTGCTATAGCTGGAGGTATAAGGACGTGATTAGGTCCTTTTTGGATGTTAATTGATGTCTAAGAATCTTTAGAAGTGATGGATCTTGGCTGGGTAATGTTGAGGAAGTGTTTGGATGTGTTTTCGGTTGTGTTTGGTAGCCGAAATGTGAGTTTTGGTGAGAGCAGCGAGTTTAGGTGTAATGGCTGAAGATTTAAATGCATGATGATGCATTAATCCTCTGATTTGATGTGTTTAAAACAGGGGAGACATCTTCGGATCCTTGTGGTGTTGATCCGGGGGCTTGAACGGCGTTTCGGCAATCTTGCGAAACGAAATTGGTGAGTGTAGTTGGATTTCCAGCCTTGTATTGAATAATTGATGGTTTGGGAGCTTAGTTTAAGTCTAATCAACTTAACTAAGCTCAAGAGTAAGTTTTCGGAAAAACTCTCTTGAATGAGCCATGGATTGGTTCGATACATTTGTTGATAATTGCATGTTTAAATTCTGTTTTTGAAAGCATGTTTAGCATGGTTAATGCTGGTAATGAAAGCCATTTGTTGAAGGATGCTCAAGGTAAGAGATCCTTGGTTTGATTTGTTAAAAAAATGGATTGATGCATAATGGTGCATATTGCTAAATGGCTTTGTTGTAGATGCTTAAAAACAGTGGAATATTGATGATAATTGATGTATATTGGCAAGTGATGTGTTGGTTTTAAAGTACTTGAATAGGATATAGTTAGTCGGCTATAGGATTGGGTGCATCGTGAATAAAGCGCCTTGGATGTTGAGGGGTTGTAATGGTACCGTAAACTCCATCCAAGTACACTAACGAGATGTCTAAGATCATAATGGTGGTTAAAATGCCATGTGTAGATCTTGTGTTGTGTGTCCCGTGTTCTCGTTAGTGATGTTATACAACTACCAATGAGTGATGTGGAGGGGTTGTGATTGTACCGTTAAACTCCATCACGGGTGTTGAGGGGTTGAGATTGTACCGGTAAACTCCACCTTGTGTGTTTGGTAGTGTGTATGAAGCGTATGGGACAACGCTTGTAATCCACGTATCCGATTGTGTTTTATGTGAAAAATGGTTATGGTATCACTTGGAAGCCAATGTGACATGTTAATGTTTACGAAGCATGAGATGCTTGTTGTTTAAGATATGTTGATGATTATAAAGCATGAGATGCTTGTGGTTATTGCATTGTTGCATGAAAATGATTTTATGAATGAAAAGGCCTTGTGAAAGGTGTTTTGTAAAAGTGCATTATTGTGTTGTTTCATTAGAGCATGCCTCACTAAGCATATGTGCTTACGCTCTCTTTCTTGAACCAATAATGCAGAGAATTGAAGTGCTTAAAGGGCAGCAAGGAGGCCAAGAATCCAAGAGAAAGACTAAGCTCATGTATGTTGACTATTTTTACAATAGTATTAGCTTTTGGTATTTGGCAATGGGAACCTAGGTTGTGTTTTTGGGAGATGTTTTGGACTCCCTAAGTTTGGCATGATGCCTATGATGTTTTGGATATGTAATTGGCCTTTATGGTGGTTGCTTTGTTGGTTTGATGTTTGGTTGGTTTGGAGTAATAGGTTGCATGCCTATAGATTGAGATTTTCCCTAATTGATGCCATGAATATGATTTGTTGGTGCAAATATGTTCCTTTTATGCATGATGACTTGTTGGCATGATTAGGTGGACATAGGGGTGTGTTTGATGGGTCGAATGTGTGTTAAACCAGAAAATTTCTGCAATTCTGGGCAGACCGTATCGGAACGAGTACTACTGTTTCGAAACAGGGGTCTGAAATGGCCTTGGTGTTTCGAAACGGGTAGAGCCGTTCTGAAACACTTTTGGTACTTCCAGGCCCTGTTTCGGAACAGGTTTCGAAACGGTCCCACGTTTCGGAACGGTCATCCCCCGTTCCGGAACACTTGACTATTGGGCACTGAATTCTATGGTTTTATGTTTGAAATCTTCACGTTTTAGTCCTGAACTTCGTTTACGCAATTGCTTGAGTTTGGGATGTCCGTTTGAGGTGAAATTTAGTAGAGAAGCATGAAACATGACTAATTTCATAATGGTAACTTAAAAATTGGTAAAGTCCTCTTAATTTCCAGAATTTACAATTTGGTCCCTAAATTCGTATGTTGTGCAATTGAGTACCTTTTTGCTTTCCGATTGCTGTGATTTTTGAGTATGCTTATCTCAAGAGTACGCCTAGGGTTAAGGTGCATCTAGACAAGTTTAAAAAGAAAAAAAAGGGTCGCTAGTCAAGGTTGACTTTCGGGTTGACTTTGGTTTTCCCCGTGTAATCTTCGTTGTTCGGGTTAACCGTCTATACCGGGCTAAGGGGGTTACAGGCATTCCATCGGGTAGGACTTGGTGAAATACCCAAGCTTTTTGGCGATGAGAGATACCGCCATGTTAGTACGGTGATGGTATATGCCACCGAAAATTATGTTACTAGACGAGTGAGTACGGTGATGGTAGATGCCACTGGAAGTGTCTAGTGAGTTGTCCGCATATCTGAGTAATAATGATATGTGAAATGCCAATATAAAATATGAAATTGTTTTTGATTCACATGTACCTTTGATGAGATGATTTATGCTATGAGAAATGCATATGAGATTTGTATATGAAATGCTTTGGTTTTACAAGCATGAGTTTGGCTTTGCCAAGAGATTTGCATTGGTTTAAATGCATGAGATAGAATTGAGGTACATTTGTTTTCAATGAGAAGTTGCTTTGAATGGATTTCAAGCATGAGATATAATGAGCATGTTGTAGAAAAAGGTTTTGAGAAAGTGTTTTCGAGAAATGCATTATTGTGTTGATTTTCTTAGAGCATGCCTCACTAAGCAATTGTGCTTACGCTCTTTTTTTACCAATAATGCAGATAATTGAGGTGTTATCGGGCATCAAGAAGGATAAGAACATCTAAAGAAGTGCAAAGCTCATGTATGGTGATGTTTTATGCACTTTAGTTTTGATAGCGGCAATGGGACTTCAAGGTTTTGTTTGGGAGATGTGTTTTGAACTCCCTAAGTTTGTGTCTTGTTTGTGATGGCATGTAAGGGTTGTAAATGGTTCTAAGAGTTTGTTTTCTGATTTTGTTGCTTATATTGGTTTTGAGACTAGGGAGCATGCCTTTAGATTATGTGATCTTGTGTTTGATGCCATGCTCTAGTTAGAGAATCTTAAATGTGTTCCTTAGCAGTAAAATGAGTTGCTGGTATGTTGAAGTGCTCTATAAGGCATGAATGACTGGTTTAAAAGTTGGAAAACCAACCATATCTGCTGTCACTGGGTAAGGTGTATCGAAACACCCTCAATTGTTTCGAAACGGGGGCCTGTAACGGTCATGGTGTTTCGAAACAGTTTGGCTACTGGTGAAGCCTGTTTCGATACGGGTCTCAGAACATACCCGAGTACCGAAACGGTCAACATCGTTTCGATACGGGCGTTTCGGTACGGTGGGTAGGCGTTCCAATACAGTCTACCGTTGGATGTTGATTTGAATTGTTTTGAGTTTCCATGCTTTACATTTTAGTCCTAAATGTTGTTGATGCAATTACTTGAGCTTGGAATGTCTTTCTAAGCTGAAACTTGACAAAGAAGCATGTAACATGATTAATTTCATAATGGTAATCCTAAAATCAGCAAAGTCCTTCTAATTTCCAAAAATTACAATTTGGTCCCTAAACACGTAATTTAAGCAATTGAGTTCCTAAATATTATCCGATCGATGTGCCTTTCTCTTCCATGATTCGTGAGTGCTCACTTAGGCTTAACATGCATCTAGACAAGATTAAAATTAAAAAAAAGGATCGTTAATCAAAGTTGACTTTCAGGTTGACTTTGGTTTTCCCCGTGTAATCTTCGTAGTTCGGGTCAATCGTCTAGGCTGGGCTAAGGGGTTACAAAATCCATTGCTAACACTCATTTTAAGCCTTCCCATGCATAATTACCATATATAAAGCTTAAAGAGTAAAACATGTATAATTCACAATATTCAACATAAACCTTCTCATGATACATCATCAATTATATTGGCTTACAAGTGATCAGTAGGCAAGTCCATTTCTCAAAACAACATATTGAATACACATATTCACAACTGTTATCCCAACACTTCATACATTCTCACTGACATCTCAAGGTTGACACACGAGAGTTACCGTCCTTGGAGTATTTGATACACTGTATAAACCACTCAACACCACTAATCAGTAGATGTATAACCCTACTAACGAGAGAGGAGACATCACACACATACCTTAATCGTTAGGGTACTTGGATGGAGTATTCGGTAAATCGTATAAACCCCTCATCATCCAAGTCGACTTGTTTATAGTGCACTTAATCCTATAGTCAACTAACTATATCTGATAACATTTATAAACCATTTTCATTGTAACACCCTGGTTTTGGGTCTAGATGTTTTAGACATCGGATCGGGCTGGTCGGAAATGGTTCGAATTGTATTAGGTGTTTTAGGGAGATCAAGGTTCGAGACAGGATAAAAATATGACAAAAATTGCTTAAATCCTATAAAATCATGTTTAATAGGTTGTTCGAATCAATTTTACAAAATGAGTTTTTGAAGTGGTACATTTTGGGTAATGACCAAAATGTAAAGTTTTAAAATTGTGGAAAATGCAAATTTCAAAAGAGGAGTCAAAATATTAGAATCTTTTGGGACCTTTTGTGTAATTACACCTTTCCTTAAATTGACATGTGTTTTAAATGAATTTTAAATGATTAATTAAAAGGGATTTTATTTTATTTTAATTAATGAAATAGTAAATGGAGAAGTTTTTGACGTAACTAACTTTCATTTTAGCAAAACCCATTTCTAAAACCATTTCTCCAGATTTCTTTTCTCCCAAACACTCTCCCTTTGATTTCTAAATCATTTCCAAGAATTCTCTTCAATTTCTTCAAGATTTGTGAAGCTAAAACTTGTCAATCATTAAGGAAGGCAAGGATTGGAGGTATATCCCGTTCTCAACCTCTAATCTAGGTTCTTTATTGAAATTCCCAAGATTTTTGACTCCTAATTGTTGTTTTTAACTGAGTTTTGTTTATAGTTTTGATTTGACATCAAAATCTTACAAAATAAAGGTTTAAATCTTGATTTTCAGAGTGATGTTGATGAGCTCTATTTTAGATTGATTCTAATTGAGTTTTGAGATGATTATGATGTTGAAAGTGTGTTTTGATAATATAGATCCCGAAATCCTTGAGATCCTTGAGTTTCATGATAGTTTTAGTTGGGTTTTTTAGGTGGTTTGATGGTGATTTGTTTGATGGAGGTATAAGGAAGGGTTTAGGTTGTTTTTAGATGTGTTTTGATGTTTAGTAATGGTTGGAAGTGAGGTTTGTTGGTTGGGCTTGGTTTAAGAAGCAATCGATTAAGTTTTCGGCTGTCTCAGATGGGTAAATTGGTGTAGTTTTGCTGGGCAACGAGTTTGTGTTTAGTTGCTGGTGTTGGAATGCCTTTTAATGCATTTGGATCTCTGTTTTGATGCTCTAAAAATAGGGGATCTTGATCCAAAAGAAAGCGAAGCATTTTTAGAGGCTTCGAACAAGTGATCTTCGCGTCGGCAAGCGAAGTTTCGCGTATCGGTGAGTGGAAAAGAGTTTTCCAGCTTTGAAATTCTTTGAGCGTGGTTTTGGGAGCTTAGTGTAAATTTGAAACACTTAGCTAATCTCAAGAGTAAGTAAATCGAAAGTCTCTCTCGGAATGTGCTATGTTTTGGTTTTAAATGCACTTGATTTGAATGTGGTTTGATTACTGTTTAAAGCATGTTTTAAGCAATGATGTTGCTGATTTTAAATGTCTTTTTGTTAAGGATGCACATCGTAAGTGATCCTTGAGTTTATATGATATATGCATTTGGTCTTAAGCATGTTAATGCTTGTGAAAATGGCATTGTGGTTTATGCTTGTAAAATAGTGAATCAATGATGATTAATGATTATATTGGCATGTGATGGAAATGGTTTTTGGTTACTTTAATCGGATATAGTTTGTCGGCTATAGGATTGGGTGCACAGTGAATAAAGTCGCCTTGGATGTTGAGGGGTTGTGATTGTGCCGTAAACTCCATCCAAGTACCCTAACGATCGAGGTTAAGATCACAACGGTGCATGGTTTAATTCTGTGTCTGAATCTTGTTGTTTGTGTCCCGTGCTCTCGTTAGTAGAATTATACAACTACCGATGAGTGATGTTTAGGGCTTGTGATTGTGCCATTAATCTCCATCACGAGTATTGAGGGGTTGTGTTTGTGCCATTTAACTCCACCTTGTGTAATCCGGTAGTGTGTATGAAGCGCGTGGGACAACGCTTGTAATACGCATATCCGATTGTGTCAATTGGGTTGATTTTGTTATGGTTCATGTATTGATCACTTGCGAGCTAATATAATGATGTTGATATAATGAGTTAATGATGAACATTTATTTTGAGAAAGCATGAGAGGCTTGAGAGATATGCTTGAGTGCATATGATGCTTGGTTTAAGCATGAGTAAAGGTTTTTGTTGTTGTAATTAATTATGCTATGAGCATTTGGTTTTGGAAGTGGAAAAGGTGTTTTAAAGTGCATGTTTTAAAAGAAGGCATATGTTTACAAATAATGATGATTTGGTTTTATAAAATGCATTGATGATTGTTTTGTTGTTAGCAGTCCTCACTAAGCTTTATGCTTACACTCATTTGTTTCATTAATGCATAGAATTGAGCATCATTGGCAGCAAGAGAGCAAGGGGAATCCAAGTGATTTTAGCTAAGCAAAGTATGTGTTTTCACTTTAGTGTAATAAGAGGCAATGGGAGGGATTTCCACTCATGGATTTGTTTGGTGATGTTAATCATTTGAGCATGTTTGATTTGTCTTTTGGGACTTGTAAATGGTTACTTTATAGTTTATGGTCTTATTTTCGGTATTTGGCTATTCTATGGTTTGTGTTTAAAAGTATGCTTGAGTAGATTAATGTCTCTCCATGAATTGCCATGCTTGATGCTTATGTTGTGAATGCTTGATGATGCATGAGTGATTGGAATATTGATTATAACATGTATGAATGTTTTAGACTTGTTTAGATGTTGTTAAATATGACTTGAGGGTTGTGGATGTGATTTTTCTGGTATGTGTATCGATACTAGGGGTTGAGTATTGATACACTAAGGTAAATTTCAGGCAAATCGGTACAGGGGTATCGATACGAGAGTCCCGCGTATCGATACGCCTAGGCAAAGTTTGAAGGTCGTACCGATACGCGAGGAAGTGTATCAATATGCTTTTCCCATTTTTGGCTATTGCATTCTCGCGTATCGATACGAGCTTAGGTGTACCGATACCCGTTAGTTATTTTCTGTTTAAAGTATCTTTTAAAGTTATGGGAAGTTGCGTTATGGTCCCTGGATGTTGTATGTTCAATTGGTTGAGTTTGGGCGACCCGTTTGTGATGAATTTTGACATGGAAGTATGTTACATGACTAATTAAGGTTTGGTAATCCTAAAATTGGATTAGTCCTTGTAATTTTCTAAAATTACAGTTTAGTCCCTAAAAGTTAAATGTATACAATTGAACCCCTAATCGAACTCCGAAAGCTATGCCATTTTCTTATAAGTGTGTTGATGATCACATAGGATCTTAATGTGCATCTAGAGAAGATAAAAAGAGAAAAAAGTTCATTAATCGAAGTCGGTTTTAACAAATTAGCTTCGGTTTTTGCCGTGTAATCTTCTTAGTTCGGGTCAGGCGTCTAGGCCGGGCATAGGGGGTTACATTTGTTGGTATTAGAGCTAGCTTATGAAAGAATTGGGATGATGGTAAGTGAAATTGGTATGTTTTGATGTTCGGTTCGATGTTAAATGGCATGTTGATTGAAAAATCATATTTTTGGTTATGTATTGGTGATTTTGTCATGCTTGGTTGTGATGAATCATGTGGGAGTTAAATACGATTGTATGTTGATGATGTGGATAATGTAAAGCATGATGAGTATGATATGCTATTGTATGCTATGTTATGCTTGAGGGAAATCGGGGTTCCCATTGTCTTATTACACTAGTTAAACATTTTAAATTGGTTTGTACACTTGGATCCTTGCTTGAGGCTGGCCAAATCATGGTTTGATTTGTTTTTGTTGTTATGCCTTGTTAAAAATAGCACAATGGGTCTGAGGAGAGAGCTTAGATTGAATATGATCGTGCTTGAGCCTGAGCAGGGTAATCAGGGGGTTGAGAACCCGTCTGATGAGACTCTACCTCCGCCACCACCACCTAGTGGTGGAGAGCTGGAGCAACGTGGACAGGCTGGTCCAGGATTGGGTGATCTAGCGCCTCTGGTTCAGGTGATCATTGGAGCATTTCAGACTGCGGTATCTAGAGCACAAGTACAGGCACCTGCAGCTGGGCAGGTGGGTTTGCCTTTGGAAAGGCTCAGGAATTTGGAAGCTGTTGAGTTCCGTGGTATGTCTTTTAAGGCATCGAAGGCATGGTTAGCTAGTGCGATCCGCATTATGGATCAGATGGGCTGCAGTGATGTGCGCAAGCTGGGATGCGCAGTTTCCTTGCTCCATGGTGATGCTAATAGTTGGTGGACGACTATCACCGTTGTAATGGAACCCAATGAGGTGGATTAGGAGTTCTTCCGGAGTGTCTTTAAGAACAAGTATCTTGGTGTTAGATACTTGGATGAAAAGAAGCGCGAGTTCTTGTCGCTTGTATAAGGAAATCTTTCTGTGGATGAGTACGAAGTTCAGTTCGTACGTCTGAGCCAATATGCACCTGAGTTGATGCCGAATGAGAGGCATCGTTGTGATCGTTTCTGATATGGGCTTGTGTAGGAAGTAAAGACCTTTATGTTGGCTACAGACTGCATAGATTTTGATGTGCTCGTATGTCGGGCTAAGGGCATCAAGCAGAGCTTGGGTTTGACATCTCGTGGAGGTGGTTCTAGCTCTGGTAAGAGAGCAGCTGAGTATAGTTCCGGAGGTGGACGGAACAAAAGAGGCCGAGATAGGAGGCATCAGCCTGATGCGAGGCAAGGTGCTCCAAGACGGGGTGGACAGGCTCAGGGTGGACGAGTGAGGTATGAGCAGCACACGTGTTGGACCTTTGGATCGAGGGACCATTTGAGGCGAGATTGTCGGTGTACGGCTAGAGAAGCACAAGCTCATGTTGTGGTGACAGGGAATTCTTGTTGGAACTATGGTTCATCTGATCATATGAGGCGTGAGTGTCCTCTGGTGGAGGCCAGGGACGTGCACCTGCTGTGGCTGCACCTCAGAGGGGCCGTGTTAACTTCCAAAGAAGGGAAGAAGGTCAAAGAGGTATCGCTCATGTTTTAGCAGTTCATCCTGAGGGAGGCAGTCCTGCGAGAGTCTATGCTCAACGCGAGGGGCGCAACGATACTGATGTTATCGCATGGAACTTTGTTCTACAGTCTTTATCATTGTTAGCTTTGATTGATTCTGGATCCACACATTCTTATATCTTGAGTGAGCATGCACATTTGCTTGATACACCTGTTGAGTTGTTGAGAGTAGGAATGCAAGTGACTAGTTCTTTTGGTGAGATTGTAGTCATAAGGAAGTTGTTTCGGAGGTGTCCTTTATCTGTTCAGGGTTATGTCTTTCTTGTGGATTTGATGGAGTTACCCTTTTATGGATTTGATGTTTTTCTTGGGATGGATTGGTTGTCTGAGCATAGAGCAGTGGTTGACTTTGAGGTTAAGCGAGTCACCTTATAGCCTGTTGATGATTATGAGGTGGTGATAGTAGGCAAGAATGTGAAATTCTTGTCTAATGTTGTTTCGGCTTTGGAAGCAAGTCGTATGCCAAGGTTGGGTTGTGATGCTTATCTTGCATATGTGATGAATCCTGGTGTAAAGGATGTACGCGTGCAAGACATCAGAACCGTTTGCGATTTTCTGGGTGTCTTTTCGGAAGAGTTGTCTGGGTTGAGTTTGGTATTGAGTTGTATGAGAATACGACTCTGGTGTCCGTTTCTCCTTATCGAATGGCACCAAAAGAGCTGAAAGAGCTGAAGATACGACTTCAGGAGTTACTTGATCGAGGGTTCATCCGGTCGAGTGTATCACCTTGGGTTGCACCGGTGTTGTTTGTTAAGAAGAAAGATGGGACAATGCGGATGTGTATAGATTATCGGCAACTGAACAAGTTGATGATCAAGAACAAGTATTCCTTGCCAAGGATTGATGATCTTTTTTATCAGTTTCGAGGAGCCCCGGTGTTTTCTAAGATTGATTTGAGGTTAGGGTATTACCAGTTGATAGTGAAGGATGCGGACGTACCTAAGACGGTTTTTCGGACAAGGTATGGGCATTATGAGTTCTTAGTGATGCCTTTTGGTTTAACCAACGAACCTTTTGCGTATTCCATGAGTTCTTAGATCAGTTTGTGGTGGTGTTCATCGATGACATCCTTGTGTACTCTCGTACCGAGGAGG
The DNA here is from genome assembly GCA_030270665.1 of Hibiscus trionum. NCBI lineage: Eukaryota > Viridiplantae > Streptophyta > Magnoliopsida > Malvales > Malvaceae > Hibiscus > Hibiscus trionum. The sequence goes on from BSYR01000027.1 coordinate 29,775,665, forward strand.
ATCACGATCGACACTTAATACTCTCGTACCGAGGAGGATCACGATCGATACTTAAGGATAGTGTTGCAAGTGTTGTTGGAGAACCAACTTTATGCTAAGCTGAGAAAATGTGAGTTTTGGCTTAGGGAAGTAGTCTTCCTTGGACATGTTGTATCAGCCGAGGGTATTCGTGTTGATCCACATAAGGTAGAGGCCTTGATGAGTTGGAAAGTTCCTAAGTCAGTGACAGAGGTACGAAGTTTTCTTGGCTTGGTTGGATATTACCGTAGGTTTGTCGAGGGTTTCTCGAAGATTACTGCACATTTGACCAAGTTGTTGCACAAGAATGTTCGCTTTGAGTGGACGGATGCGAGGCAACAAGCTTTTGAGAAGCTGAAGGGAGCTTTGACGCAAGCTCATGTCCTGATTCAACCTGAGTCTGGTAAGGAGTTTGTAGTCTATATTGATGTGTCCTATGTCAGTTTGGGTTGTGTGTTGATGTAATAGGGTAAGGTAGTGGCGTATGCATCTAGGTAGTTGAAGGTTCATGAGCGTAACTACCCTACTCACGCTCTTGAGCTCACGGCTGTTGTGTTTCCCTTTTTGGATTTGAAGGCATTATCTTTATGGCGAGAAGTGTGTGGTATTCACAGATCATAAGAGCTTGAAGTATCTTATGTCTCAAAAGGATCTGAATCTTATGTAACGTCGATGGGTGGAGTTGCTTAAGGATTATGATCTGCCAATCGAGTAGCATCCTGGAAAGGCCAATGTTGTGGTCGATGCTTTGAGCAGGAAAGTGGCTGTGAAGTTGAGGGTGATGTTTGCTCGCTTGAGCATAACGCGAGATGGTGGTCTTGTTGCCGAATTGCAAGTGAAACCATCCTTGATTCAGTTGATCAAGGATAAGCAGTTTCTTGATGATTCTCTTGTTCCTCATGTTCAAGATATTGCGGATGGTAAGCCTTCGGATTTCTGTTTCAATGATGGCAGTGTTTTGTGTTTTGGAAGTCGGATAGTGGTGCCGAATGATTCTAAAACGAGGCGCACTATTCTGACCGAAGCTCATAGTAGTCCTTTCGCTATGTACCATGGTAGTATGAAGATATATCGTGGTTTGAAAGATGAGTACAAATGGGTAGGGTTGATGAAGGATGTTGCCGAGTTTGTAAGAAAATGCATGGATTTCCAGCGAGTGAAGGCTAAGCATCAAGTTCCTCCTTGGTTGTTGCAACCTTTGAAAATCCCAGAATGAAAGTGGGAAAGGATTACCATGGATTTTGTGTCTGGTTTGCCTTTGTCACCATCAAAGAAGAATTCTGTTTGGGTGATTGTTGATCGCCTCATGAAGTGTGCACATTTCTTGCTTGTGCATACTACGTATACCTTGGATAAGCTGGTAGAGCTGTACATTGTTGATATTGTGCGGTTGCATGATGTGCCAAAGTCTATAGTGTCAGATAGAGATCTGAGGTTCACATCGAGGTTTTGGGAATGTTTGCGTCAAGCCTTGGGTACAAGGTTGAATTTTAGTACTTCGTATCCTTCTCATACGGATGGACAGTCGGAGCGTGTTACCAAGTGCTTGAAGACATGTTGAGATGATGTGTTATTGTTTTTCAGGGTTCTTGGGAGAAGCACTTGCCTTTAGTTGAGTTTTCTTACAACAATTGTTACCAAGCAAGTATTCAAATGGCTCCATACGAGGCTTTGTACGGGAGAAAGTGCAGGACGCCTCTTTGTTGGGCAGAAACAGGGCAAAAGTTGATTTTGATGCCTGCTATGTTGAAAGGAACCACCGAGAAGGTGAAGCTCATTTGTGAGCGGTTGAGGGCAGCATCGGATCAGCAAAAGTCTTACGCGGATCTGAAGCGTAAGGAGATTGAGTTCGCGGTTGGCGAACGCGTATTCTTGAAAGTATCGCCTTGAAAAAGGTGATGAGATTTGGGTGTAAGGGTAAGCTTATCACGAGGTTTATTGGACCTTATGATGTTGTGGAGTGTATTGGCCCTGTGGCATATCGGTTGAGGTTGCCTCCCGAGATGGAAATGATTCATGATGTGTTTCATGTTTCGATGTTGTGGAGGTATAGATCGGATCCTTCGCATGTGATGCTTGTTGAGGAGATAAAATTGAATATGGGTTTGTCTTATTACGAGGAACTGATGAAGATCCTTGATTCGAGGAGCAATGTTCTTCGTGGCAAGACGATAGAGCTTGGGAAGGTGTTGTGGCGACACCGAGGAGTTCATGAGGCCACGCAGGAAAGCAAGGCGGATATGTTGAAGCAGTTTCAGCACCTTTTTCCTTCAGATAATATTTCGGGGACAAAATTTCCTAAGTGGGGGAGAGTTGTAAAACCCTGATTTTGGGCCTAGATGTTTTAGACATCGAATCGGGCTGGTCGGAAACGGTTCGATTCGTATTAGGTGGTTTAGGGAGATCAAGGTTCGGGATAGGGTAAAAATATGACAAAAATTGCTTAAATCCTCTAAAATCATGTTTAAAAGGTTGGTCAAATCAATTTTACAAATTGAGTTTTGGAATTTGTATATTTTGGGTAGTGACCAAAATGTAAAGTTTTAAAACTTTGGAAAAATGAAAATTTCAAAAAAGGTGTCAAAATCTTAGAATATTTAAGGAGCTTTTGTGCAATTACACCTTTCCTTAAATTGACATGCGTTTTAAATGAATTTTAAATGATTAATTAAAAGGGATTTTATTTTATTTTAATTAATGAAATAGTAAATAGAGAAGTTTTTGACGTAACTAATTTTCATTTCAGCAAAACCCATTTCTCCAGATTTCTTTTCTCCCAAACACTCTCCCTTTGATTTCCAAATCATTTCCAAGAATTCTCTTCAATTTCTTCAAGATATGTGAAGCTAAAACTTGTCAATCATTGAGGAAGGAAAGGATTAGAGATAATTTCCGTTCTCAACCTCTAATCTAGGATCTTTATTGAAATTTTCAAGATTATTGACTCCTAATTGTTGTTTTTAACTGAGTTTTGTTTATAGGTTTGATTTGATATCAAAATCTTGGAAAATAAAGGTTTAAATCTTGATTTTCGGAGTGATGTTGATGAGCTCTATTTTAGATTGATTCTAATTGAGTTTTGAGATGATTATGATGTTGAAAATGTGTTTTGATAATATAGATCTCGAAATCCTTGAGATCCGTGAGTTTCATGATAGTTTTAGTTGGTTTTTTTAGGTGGTTTGATGGTGATTTGTTTGCTGGAGGTATAAGGAAGGGTTTAAGGTTGTTTTTATATTTGTTTTGATGTTTAGTAATGGTTGGAAGTGATGTTTGTTGGCTGGGCTTGGTTTAGGAAGCAATCGGTTAAGTTTTCGATTGTCTCGGATGGGTAAATTGGTGCAGTTTTGCTGGTCAATGAGTTTGAATTTAGTTGCTGGTGTTAGAATGAATTTTAATGCATCTGGGTCTCTATTTTAATGCTCTATAAATAGGGGATCTTGATCCGGAAGCAAGAGAAGCATTTTTTGACGCTTCGGACGAGTGATCTTCGCGTCGGCAAGCAAAGTTTTACGTATCGGTGAGTGGAGAAGAGTTTTCCAGCAATGAAACGCTTGGAGCGTGGTTTTGGGAGCTTAGTATAAGTTTGAAACACCTAGCTAAGCTCAAGAGTAAGTAAATCGAAATTCTCTCTCGGAATGTGCAATGTTCTAGTTTTAAATGCACTTGATTTGAATGTGGTTTGATTTCTATTTAAAGCATGTTTTAAGCAATGATTTTGCTGGTTTTAAATGCCATTTTGTTAAGGATGCACATGGTAAGTGATCCTTGAGTTTATATGATTTATGCATTTGGTTTTAAGCATGTTAATGCTTGTGAAAATGTCATTGTGGGTTATTCTTGTAAAAATAGTGAATCAATGATGATTAATAATTATATTGGCAAGTGATTGAAATGGTTTTTGGTTACTTTAATTGGATATAGTTAGTCGGCTATAGGATTGGGTGCACCGTGAATAAACTCCATCCAAGTACCCTAACGACCGAGGCTAAGATCACAAAGGTGGATGATTTAATCTTATGTGTGAATCTTGTGGTTTGTGTCTCGTGCTCTCGTTAGTGGAATTATACAACTACCGACGAGTGATGTTGAGGGGTTGTGATTGTGCCATTAATCTCCATCGCGGGTGTTGAGGGGTTGTGATTGTGCCATTTAACTCCACCTTGTGTAATCCAGTAGTGTTTATGACGCGTGTGGGACAACGATTGTAATAGGCGTATCCGATTGTGTCAATTGTGTTGATTTTGTTATGGTTCATGTATTGATCACTTGCGAGCCAATATAATGATGTTGATATAATGAGTTAATGATGAACATTTATTTTGAGAAAGCATGAGATGCTTGAGAGATATGCTTGAGTGCATATGATGCTTGGTTTAAGCATGAGAAAAGGTTTTTGCTATTCTAATTAATGTTGCTATTAGCATGTGATTTTGGAAGTGGAAAATGTGTTTTAAAGTGCATGTTTTAAAGGAAGACATATGTTTACAAAGAATGATGATTTGGTTTTATAAAATGCATTAATGAATGTTTTGTTGTTAGCGGTCCTCACTAAGCTTTATGCTTACGCTTATTTGTTTCATCAATGCAGAGAATTGAACATCTTTGGCAACATGAGAGCAAGGGGAATCCAAGTGATTTTAGTTAAGCAAAGTATGTGTTTTCAGTTTACTGTAATAAGAGGCAATGGGAGGGATTTCCACTCATGGATTTGTTTGGTGATGTTAATCATTTGAGCATATTTGGTTTGTGTTTTGGGACTTGTAAATGGTCTCTTTATGGTTTATGGTCTTATTTATGGTATTTGGCTATGCTATGGATTTTCTTTAAAAGCATGCTTGAGTAGATTAATGTCTCTCCATGAATTGCCATGCTTGATGCTTATGTTGTGAATGTTTGATGATGCATGAGTGTTTGAAATATTGATTATAACATGTATGAATGTTTTAGACATGTTTAGATGTTGTTAAATGTTACTTGAGGGTTGTGGATGTGATTTTTTTGGTATGCATATTGATACTCGGGGTTTACCATCGATACACTGAGGCAAATTTCAGGCAAATCGGTACAGGGGTATTGATATGATATGCCCGCGTATCGATACACCTAGGCAAAGTTTGAAGGTCGTAGCGATACGCAAGGAAGTGTATCAATACGCTTTTCCCATCTTTGGATACTACCTTCTAGCGTATCGATACAGGCTTAGGTGTACTGATACCCGTTAGTTATTTTCTGTTAAAAGTATCTTTTAAAGTTCTGGGAAGTTGCATTGTGGTGCCTGAATGTTGTATGTTCAATTGGTTGAGTTTGGACGACCCGTTTGTGATGAATTTTGACATGGAAGTATGTTACATGACTAATTAAGGTTTGGTAACCCTAAAATTGGATTAGTCCTTTTAATTTTCAGAAATTATAGTTTAGTCCCTAAAAGTTAAATGTATGCAATTGAACCCCTAATCGAACTCCGATCGCTGTGCCGTTTTCTTCTAAATGTGTTGCTGATCACATAGGATCTTAATGTGCATCTAGAGAAGATAAAAAGAAAAAAAGGGTCGTTAATCGAAGTCGACTTTAACGAGTTGGCTTCGGTTTTCCCTATGTAATCTTCTTAGTTCGGGTCGGGCGTCTAGGTCGGGCTAAGGGGGTTACATTCATAACATCACTTGCCAATATAATTCACATTACACCACATACCTCACTGTTTTCAAAGCATCATCATTAAATCATTTTCCAAAGCATTAAACTATGCTTTAAATCACAAGTATAAAATGTATACTTACAATGATCACTTACCATGTGCATCCTTCATCAACATATCATTAAGAAAAGCAAACCATATGCTTATAAACATGCTTTTACAGTAGGTAACATGCATTCAAAACTATGTGCTTAAAAACCATTTCATAGTAGCACAACCGAGAGAGAAATTCCTTATACTTACTTCCGAACATAGACAAGCGTTTGAAGCTTACATCTAAGTTCCCAAAACCACCTTTCAAAGCTGAAATCCACGTTCTCACGCACCGACACGCGAAAACTTGACTAGCCGACGCAAAACCAAGCGTCCGAAGCTCACGAAACTTCACTGATTGCTTCCGATACATTCTCCCTTGTTTAAACCACACAAGAACAGAGGATTAATGCATCTCAATGCATTAAAATCTTCAGCAAACAAACCTGCCACGTTGTTCTTCCCAAAAACACCAAAAGGCCTATCCGAAACAATCGAAAACACCTTCGATTACACTACAAACTTTGCCCAACCAAAACCTAACACTTCCATCCATTTTTAATCATCAATTAACATTTAAAATCAACCTATTTGAATCCTTATATCTCCAGCAAACCCAATTTCAAATTAACACCACAAAACCCCAATTCTAACAACTTAAACAACTAGAGATCCAACTAGTTTTCGGATTAGCATGATAGAACATTCATTTCAACATTAATAAGCATCCAAAACATGATTAAAATCAATCATAAATCAGCTATAATAGATCCAATACGAAAATCATTCAAAATCACCATTTTAAGCTTGTTTTAACCATTTTCCTTTAATCAATCATAAAATCTTATTAGGAAACACAAAGCCAAATACTTGAGAATTTCATTAAAGAACCTTGATTAGAGGAGAAGCACAAAATTTACCTTTAATCCCTTGCTATTCCTTCAAATGACATGATTTTAATGAAAAACTTCAAGAATCCTTTGAGATAAATTGAGGAAACACCAAGGAAATCATTTTCAAATCAAAGTGAAATGGAAAGATGAAGATCTCTGGAAGTTATGGGAGAAAAGATATGTTTGACTGATGAGAAAAGAGAGAAAATGGAAGTTACATCAAAAATAGATTTATAAAACTCTTTTTAATCTTTTAATTAAACTACAATTAAAATAGGCTCAATTAAAGGAATAGCTGATTACTTTTGAATTAGCTCCCTAAATATTCTAAGTTCTGGCCCTCTTTCAAAACAATCATTTAAAAATAGCTTTTTACATTTTTACAAATTAGTCACTAAATTGAAATGTCCATCTTTTAAAAGTCATTTTCGAAAATTGACTCCACCACACCCTTTTATATATTTTACGAGGATTTTAGGAATTTTTCTCATAATTTTATCCCATCCCGAACCATGTCCACCACTCCCAAACTAACCCAGATCTCTAGTCTAGGTTCACCGGACCCCAAAACCAACCTAGAAACTCCTAGGCCCGAAACCGGGGCATTACATGCTCACTCACCGACACGCGAAACCTCATTTTTCCGACGTGAAACTAAGAGTCTGAAGCTCCCAAAGCCTCACTGGTTGCTTTTGGAATGTTATCCCATGTTTTAACCACATAGTAACAGAGGATTAATGCATCTGAATGCATTCAAAACCCCATCAAGCAATTCCATCACATTGCCTTGCCAAAACAACCAATTCGCCTATCCGAAACAACTGAAAACAACATCAATTAACCTCCAAACTTTACCCAGCCAAAACCTAACACTTTCAATCATCAATTATCATTGATAAACATCCAAAATACCATATAATCAACCTTACACCTCCAGCATCCACAAAACCACCACAACACCACAAAAACCCAATTCTAGCAAACTAAGAAACTAGATATTCACATAGTTTTGAGATTACCATGCTTAAACTTTATCTTAACATTATTAGACTTCCAAATCATGATTAAAATAAACCTTAACCCGAAAAAATAGATCTATTACAAAATTTACACAACTTCATCAATTAAACCAAATTTCCTCAATTAAAACATTAAAACTCATTAGACAACATTTGTTGAGTTGATCAAACGATTGCAAATGGCCAAGAGGGGGTGAATTGGAAATTAAAAATTTGAAAGGAGAAAATGGATGAATGAAATTTGGACACAAGGAAACTTATAGTGGTTCAAGTTCCTAAATGAACTCTACCTCCACTACCTTAGCTCCCACTAAGGATTTTTAGCAAATCCACTAATTGATTCTTCCACTTTTCTTGGATGATAAGGAAACCTTACAAGACCGATTAAGCTTTGTAACCCCCTCAGCCCAGCTTAGACGCTCGACCCGAACTACGAAGATTACACGGGGAAAACCAAAGTCAACCTGAAAGTCAACCTTGATTAACAACCTTTTTTTCCTTTTTATTTTTTCTAAATGCAATATTAATCCTATGTGATCACCCAAGATCATATGAAGAGAAGGCACATCGATCGAAAAGCAAGTAGGGGTTTAATTGCACAAATTAGACATATGGGGACCAAAATGTAAATTTTACAATTTACGAGGACCTTACAAATTTTAAGTTTGCCAATATTCAATTAGTCTTATTTCATGATTCTCTGTCAAATATCAACTTAAACAGACATACCAAACTCAACCAATTTCATCCATAATCATCAAGGACTAAAATGTAAGAAACAAGAACTTGAAACAGTTCAAAATCCAAACCAACGGTCCGGCGTTTCAAAACGCTAAGCCCTGTATCGAAACGGCCGTATCGAAAATGGGTTGACCGTTTTGATACTCGGGTGTGTTCCGAGACCCGTATCAAAACATGGCTTTCCAGTAGCCAAAGCGTTCCGAAACACACTTACTCGTTCCGAAACTTTAAGGCCATTTAGGCCCTCGTTTCGAAACAGATAAGGGTGTTTCGATACGCCCAGCCCTGCAACTACGAACTTAGCTATTTTTCACACTTAAACACGTCAAAAAAGTCCCAAAGCATACCACAACATACTAGCAACACATTTAAGCATCAGAGATCATCACTACGAGGCATAAACCAAAGCATGGTACCAATCATGCAATCATTGGAACTATAGGCATGCTCCCTAGTCATGGAAACCATATGAAAGCCTTAAGCCACAAAATAAACCATAAAGGACATTTACAAACCACATATGTTGTAATAAACTTGTAACAACCACATGGAGTTCAAAATACATCTCCCAAAACAAACCATAGGTCCCCATTGCAAATTATCATTAGTAAAGTATATGTAAACGTCATCATACTTGAGCTTTTCACTTCCTTGGATATCCTTAGCCTCCTTGCTGCCCAAAAGTGTCTCAATTATCTGTATTGTTGGTAAAAGAGAGCGTAAGCACATTTGCTTAGTGAGGCAAGCTCTACGAAAAACCAACACAACAATGCAACTTTAAAACTCTATCTCAAAACCCATTTCTACAACATGCTATTTCTATCTCATGCTTGAAAACCCTTTCAAAGCAATTCTCCATTTGAAAATCACATGTACCTTCAATCTAACTCATGCATTTAACCAATGCGCATCTCATGGCAAAGCCGTACACATGCTTAATGAAAACAAAAGCATTTCACAAACTATAAATCTCATATGTGTTTCTCATAGCATAAAACATCTCAACATTTGGTACACGTGAATCAAATACAATCTCATATATTGGCATTTCATATTACATCTTCACTCGGATATGCGGATTAGCTTGACTTAATGCCAAGTCCTAGTTTGGTGGAATCTCTCATCACCGGACTCTCATGGCGGTATCTCTCTTCGCCACAAAGCTTGGGTGTTTCACCAAGACCTAACCCGATGGTATCTCTCTTCATCAGATTCTCACTTTGGATCGGGATGGAACTACCCCCATTGCCCGACTCCAAATAGCACGTACGAATTTTTAGTTTATAGTGCACTTTCATCCTATTGGTCGACCAATTATATTCAGTAATTATCTCATCATTTATGCCAATATATTATATCAAAAACATCATCTCACCTACTGTTTAGATGCAACATTTCTCAAATCATTCTCATCCCATTTCAAAACCACAATTCATGCATTTCATTTAATCAAAATCTCAAATCTCTTTTCATAGACATGTTATCACATGGGATAAACACATAACATCTTTTCATGTTATAAATCATGCATAAAACAGTAGGATTTTGTCCAACACAAATCTAGAGCATGTTAAAAGCATTTAGGGGCATCAACCACATATTGAGAGCAAATCTAGACATACTTAGTTCCAGACTTAGGATGGTGTTTCAAACCAAACCTAAATCCCCAAACCTTGTTTCCTTGTCCGTCAAGGACTTCTAAAACCATTCGCACTCATTGATTACGTTTCGCTTGCTTGCCAAAACGATAACTAGGCTTCCGGCACTCCCGGATCAACACCAAAAGCGTCCCAAGATATCTCCCCTGTTTATTACACATAAGAGCAGAGGATTAATGCATCATCATGCATTGAAATCACCATCCACTCATTCAAACTCGCTGCACTACTCAAAACCACCATTTCGGCTATCCGAAATAACCGAAATCACCTCCAAACTTTCTCAAAACAAAGCCCAGCAAAGATCTATCAATTCTAAACACTTCTAAACCTTAATAACAACAAAAATCATCACAAACATGTCCTTATATCTCCACCAATAACAGAACACCAAGAACACTCCAAAAACCACAAATCTAGCATCTAAAACATAGGAATCCAAACCTATTCGGGATTTATTTGTTAAAACTTCATTCATAGCATCATTTATCATCCAAAACACATTAGAAATCAACCTCAAAATAGAGCTTAACAAAGAGTTACGAAAATCATCAAGATCTCACCAAGAATCTTGAACTTTACAACAATTTCATGCATCTAACATTAAAGCAACTCAAAAATCATTAACAAAGGATTGATAACTTGGGAATTTCAGTAAAGAACTGATCATTAGAGGAGAAGGATGAAGCTTACCTCTAATGGCTGATTTCTCCTCAATTTGGGCAAGATTTCTTGAAAATCCAAAGTAAAAACAAAAGGATTTAATGAAGCAAAGGTTGAAAATCCTTAGGAGAATGAAATCTCAGCAAAATAGATGAAAACCAGAGGTTATTTGGTGAGGGAAATGTGTCCGTATGAAAGCACGAATCAGAGATTATTGCGGACAATCCCTTTTCATGTGCCCACGATTACTGCAATTCCAGCACGAACCAAGGTTGCCCAAGCACTCACCAGTGTGCCTCCTACCACACTGATTACACTCAGGTGTTCGTATGAAAGCATTCAGTCCTTGCTGACCTCTTCCAGGGTTACCCCCTCAACGTCTAGCATCCATATGTGACCTTTTATACTTAGGTCTCTTGAACTGATCTCTACTAATGTCACGATCCGCAGTTCGTTTCCCCGAGCTAGATCCTCCCGCTCGACTTGCCAAGCCAATGTTCAGCTCAATGTCCTTGGCTCGAGTGACCAAGACATCAAAAACGGTGTAGTCAGCTGCGAGCATATATGTTTTCTCATCAGCCACCAACACATATTTGAATCGTTCACATCTCTCCCGTTCACTAGGGATCAACTCGGGTGCATACTGACTAAGGCGTACAAACTGCACCTCATACTCCGCCACTGACATACTCCCTTGCACTAGAGACTCGAACTCCCTTTTTTTCTCATCCAGGTAGCGGACTCCCAAGTACTTTCACTTGAACGCATTCAAGAAGAACGTCCAAGTCACCTCATCATCATCCAACCCCGCTATTGTGGTTGTCCACCACGTATACGTATCATTGTGCAATAGTGACACAATACATCCCAATTTCTGAGCATTGATACAGTTCAGCTGCCCAAGAATCCTCTTGGTACTTTCTAACCAAGACTCAGAACCTTCCGGGGTCAGCCCCCTGAACTCAATCTCTCGAAGACTACAGAGTCGCTCCAACGGCAGACTCACACCAGCACCAGCCTGAGGTGCAGCCCCATGAGCTCCAGCTACCGCTGCCTGAAATGCTCCAGCAATAGCTTGTATTAACACTAACATATCAGGGGCATCTTGCCCTTGCACTCCCTCGGGTCCAACAACCCCTACTCTAACTCCCGCAACACCAACCCCCGCTCCACAACCACCGGGTGGTCCACTAGGAGGAGGAGGCGGTAGATTCTCAACATGCTCATCATTCTCATTCTCGACAGCAGCACTCGCATTAACTCTAAGCTCTCTACGTGGCCCCATTTGAAAACAATGCAACTATCAAAATGCAATAAATTTCAATTAGGCAATGTAAGACAAGGAATCCAAGTACTCAAGCTCATTTCCAATAGTAATGATATGGAAATGGGATCCCCAACTACACCCAAAACATAGCATAGCAGCACAAATTCATCTCAATCTATCATCTTGCATACATCACATCTCATTAGGGCTAGAACATCAACAATCACACATCATGCTTTCACCAAACAGTCATAATCATTCATATTCACACCCATTAACCACTTAACAAGCCCAAAATATTCGCAAACATGGCTCTGATACCAACAAATATAACCCCCTTAGCTCGGCCTAGGCGCTCGACCCGAACTACGAAGATTACACGGGGAAAACCAAAGTCAACCCGAAAGTCAACCTTGATTAACAACCCTTTTTTTCTTTTTATCTTTTCTAAATGCAATAATAATCCTATGTGATCACCCAAGATCATAGGAAGAGAAGGCACAACAATCAAAAAGCAATTAGGGGTTTAATTGCATAGATTAGATATATGGGGACCAAAATGTAAATTTTACAATTTACGAGGACCTTGTAGATTTTAAGTTTACCAGTATTCAATTAGTCCTATTTCATGCTTCTCTATCAAATATCAACTTAAACAGACATTCCAAACTCAACCAATTGCATCTATAATCATCAAGGACTAAAATGTAAGAAACAAGAACTTGAAACAGTTCAAAATCCGAACCAACGGTCGGGCGTTTCGAAACGCTAGGGCTTGTATCGAAACGACCGTATTGAAATAGGGTTGACCGTTTCGAAACTCGGGTGTGTTTCGAGACCCGTATCGAAACATGGCTTTCCAGTAGCTAAAGCGTTTCGAAACACACTTACCCGTTCCGAAACATTAAGGCCATTTCAGGCCCTCATTTCGAAACAAATAAGGGCATTTCGATATGCCCAGCCCCGCAACTACGAACTTAGCTAGTTTTTCACACTTAAACACGTCCAGAAATGTCCCAAAGCATACCACAACATACTAGCAACATATTTAAGAATCAGAGATCATCACTACAAGGCATAAACCAAAGCATGGTACCAATCATGCAATCATTGGAACTATAGGCATGCTCCCTAGTCATGGAAACCATATGAAAGCCTTAAACCCCAAAACAAACCATAAAAGACATTTACAAACCACATATGCTGTAATAAACTTGCAACAACCACAGGGAGTTCAAAATACATCTCCCAAAACTAACCATAGGTCCCCATTGCCAATTATCATTATTAGAGTATATGTAAACGTCACCATACTTGAGCTTTTCACTTCCTTGGATATCCTTAGCATCCTTGCTGCCCAAAAGTTTCTCAATTATCTGCATTGTTGGTAAAAGAGAGCGTAAGCACATTTTCTTAGTGAGGCAAGCTCTACGAAAAACCAACACAACTATGCAACTTTAAAACTCTATCTCAAAACCCATTTCCTACAACATGCTCTTTCTATCTCATGCTTGAAAACCATTTCAAAGCAATTCTCCATTTGAAAATCACATGTACCTTCAATCTAACTCATGCATTTAACCAATGCAAATCTCATGGCAAAGCCATACACATGCTTAATGAAAACAAAAGCATTTCATAAACCTTAAATCTCATATGTGTTTCTCATAGCATAAAACATCTCAACATTAGGTACATGTGAATCAAATACAATCTCATATATTGGCATTTCATATTACATCTTCACTCGGATATGCGGATTAGCTTGACTTAATGCCAAGTCCTAGTTTGGTGGAATCTCTCATCACCGGACTCTCATGGCGGTATCTCTCTTCGCCACAAAGCTTGGGTGTTTCACCAAGACCTAACCCGATGGTATCTCTCTTCATCAGATTCTCACTTTGGATCGGGATGGAACTACCCCCATTGCCCGACTCCAAATAGCACGTACGAATTTTTAGTTTATAGTGCACTTTCATCCTAATGGTCGACCAATTATATCCGTTAATTATCTTATCATTTATGCCAATATATTATATCAAAAACATCATCTTACCTATTGTTTTGATGCAACATTTCTCAAATCATTCTCATCCAGTTTCAAAACCACAATTCATGCATTTCATTTAATCAAAATCTCAAGACTCTTTTCATAGACATGCTATCACATGGGATCAACACATAATATCTTTCCATGTTATAAATCAAGCATAAAACAGTAGGATTTTTTCTAACACAAATCAAGAGCATGTTAAAAGCATTTAGGGGAATCAACCACATATTGAGAGCAAATCTAGCCATACTTACTTCCGGACTTAGGATGGTGTTGCAAACCAAACATAAATCCCCAAACCTTGTTTCCTTGTCCCTCAAGGACTTCTAAAACCATTCGCACTCACCGATTACCTTCCGCTTGCTTGCCGAAACGATAACTAGGCTTCCGGCACTCCCGGATCAACACCAAAAGCGTCCGAAGATATCTCCCTTATTTATTATACATAAGAGAAGATGATTAATGCATCATCATGCATTGAAATCACCAGCCACTTATTCAAACTCGCTGCACTACTCAAAACCACCATTTCGACTATCCGAAATCACCTCCAAACTTTCTCAAAACAAAGCCCAGCCAAGATCTATCAATTCTAAACACTTCTAAACCTCGATCGACAACAAAAATCACCACAAACACGTCCTTATATCTCCAGGAAAACCAAGAACACTCCAAAAACCACAAATCTAGCATCTAAAACATAGGAATCCAAACCTATTCGGGATTTATTTGTTAAAACCTCATTCATAACATCAATTATCATCCAAAACACTATAGAAATCAACCTCAAAATAGAGCTTAACAAAGAGTTACGAAAATATTCAAGATCTCACCAAGAATCTTGAATTTTACAACAATTTCATGCTTCTAACATTAAAGCAACTCAAAAATCATTAACAAAGGATTGATAACTTGGGAATTTCAGTAAAGAACTGATCATTAGAGGAGAAGGATGAAGCTTACCTCTAATGGCTGATTTCTCCTCAATTTGGGCAAGATTTCTTGAATATCCAAAGTAAAAACAAAAGGATTTAATGAAGCAAAGGTTGGAAATCCTTAGGAGAATGAAATCTCAGCAAAAGAGATGAAAACCAGAGATTATTTGGTGAGGGAAATGTGTTTGGCTGAGTGGAAGTTGAGAGAAAATGAAAAGAGGGAAAAAGTATCGTACTGTAGTTATGAAAAGTCAAAAATAGAATTTCTCTCTTAATTCCTTTAATTAAATCATTATTAAAACTCCCAAATTAAAGAGAAATCTGATGAAAAAAAATTTGGTAAAAGTAGCTCCTTAATGATTCAAAGTTTCAATCTTTTACAAAACAGTCACTAGTCAACTTTTGCAAAAACTGCAATTTGGTCACTACACCAAAATGTAGTATTTCCAAATCACATTTTGTAAAATTGTTTTCACCATAACCATTTATATAATAAATGAGGATTTTTGATAAATTTTTCCATATTTTTAAAGCATTCCGAACTAGGTGTTCCCTAAACCACCCCTAACAGATTCGAACCATAAACGACCGACCCAATCCAACCTCTAAAACATCTAGGCCCAAAACCCGGGCGTTGCAAGCTTTCTACCCAAAGCTTAATCCAACACACACTCTTTACAATTAAGGAATTTGGTAAACCTTACAAATACCTATCAAAGGTTGATGTTTACCCAAACACAATCAATCACACCTCAAACTCTCAATAAAAATTACAATGGTAAACACAATTGAGTTGGGTACAAAGATTTGACTCTAAAAGATCAAGGTTTTTATTTGATTGCTTTGATGTTGCTTGAAGGCTGAATAGTTGTTGTTGTATCTTTAGGGACTTGCTTTTATACCTTCTCATTGATTTCTAGCTGTTTGGGTGGTTGAGATCATCAACAGAGTCGTTGGGTCTCTCTCTTCCCTCCATAAATGCAGTTTCACAACTACCAGTATCAGAACACGGTACCCTATATCGAAACGAACACTAAAAAAGAGCTGTTATATGTAAAATGGGTCCATATAGAAACAGTTATAGATCGTATCGAAACAGTAAAGGCAAAAAGAAGCTCGTATTGAAACATATAAGGGATGTATCGAAATGTTTTGAAACTTTCAATTGGTGTTTTGAAACAGCTTAGGGGTGTATCGAAATGATTAACCAAATCTTCAAAAATCAGTTTCTGACAATTAACGGCTAGTTCATTTAATGCCCAATTTTAAAATTACTTAACCCATGTATCGAAACGAGTGTGAGCCATTTCGAAACGATACTCAAAAATAAAAAGCCCCATATTAAGGTCATATCGAAACGGGTGTGATCCGTTTCGAAATAGATGTCTCTAGTGGCAAATCGTTTCGAAACACTTTGAGGGTGTTTCAAAATGCCTGGGCAAATTTGTATATTTTGGCTTTGAAACACTTACAAGAATTTATGGGGTTTAAGTTTTGACTTGAAAACATTTTAAGTATAAATTGTACTTGTCAAAATCAAGTAATTTAATTACTTAAAAATTTATTTACTTTGCAATTTAATCCTTAAATTACTTGTTATATCAAAATCAAATATTAGTTTTACAATCTCTCCCTTTTTGATATAAAAAACCAAAGTAAAATTTTAAGTATACTCCCCTTAAGTTTAAGTTAGGTTTCGATAAACAATTTAAAAAATTTAGCTTAACTCTTCTCCCCATTTTTGTTAGATCAAAGTCAATGAAGGAATATAGCAATATAGCACAAGTCAAACCACAATTGAAGCAACACAATTTCATTAAGCATTAGAATGCAAAGCAAATTAAGTTCACAAATTCGAAACATAATATCCAAACCATAATATCCAAACATAAATCAAAGCATAGGTCTTAAAGTATAAACATAAATAGGTGCATAAAAATAAGGAAATCCTAGGCTAGATGAGATGCAATGGAATGCAATTATCTAAGGCTAACCATCTTCGTCATCTTCATCATTTGCATTGCTCCTTCGTAATTGTCTCCATTCGCCATAGAAACCGGTAAAGGACATGTCCATAGAGGTTTGTTTAGTTTCAACCGAGGTTAGGCGATTCTCAACATTTTGGATACATCCATCCACGATAGTGAGGCGAGTACCAATAGTAGCAAAACCGGAGTCCATGTGGGTGCGCAAGCCGTTAAATTGCTCGGTAAGAAAGGTCATGAGGGCTTCGTTGTTTAGCGCAGCAACTTGAGGTTGAGGTTCTGGGGCCGCAACGGGTGGAGGATTCTCAACACGAGTACATTCTCCTTCAATATAATGAAATTTGCTTCAGAGAAGTGAGCGCTCATCGATGGGATCTTTGAGATGTTCTAGATACTCAAGCGAGCAATCAATCCCCAACTTAGAGAACAAGTAGCTCAAAGCTGTTCCATAGGTGAAAGATGTGACAAGATTGGAGTTAAATTTGTGGGTGTTACATTTGTGGTATCAGAGCTAGAGTTTAGTCGATTCTAGGACTAAACTGAAGCTTATTGTATTGTTGTTGTGTTACTTTGCCTCCTAGGAGTTATATATTGTGTATATTGTGACTTGTCGACTAATTCGATCCCTTATATAGATATGTCTGAAACTAACGAAGCTCACATTGACGAGCTTGCCACATGCTCCTCGATTCATGGCGAGGAGATAAGAGGAGGAAATCCTCTAAATCCACCGAATCCGTAGGACTCTCCTATTCAGAATATTGAGCATGTAGCACCTACTGCTCAGACTAAATGTTATAAGAACATAAGTGACATGTTCAAGTTGTTTATGACTGCTATGAAGTCTGTGCAACCCATTGCTCCTGCTATCCAACATACTCGAGCTACTATTGATAAGCTATCCCAGTATCGAGCTTATACCTTTGCTGGTTAGGATGATGATAATCCTGAGATTGTCGAGTATTGGTTAGACAACACTCTACGGATCCTGATTAAGTAGTTGCAGTACTCGGGCGATCACAAACTTGAGTGTGCCCTCGTATTGCTGGCTGACGAGGCACTCTATTGGTGGGAGACTACTACATTGACGGTCTACGAGGATATAATAACCTGGGAGTTCTTCCTTAAAGAATTCTATAAGAAGTACATGATTTCTACCTCGCTGAAAGGCGAAGTATATTCCTCCGCCTCAAACAAGGCAGACAACTGATCGAGCAGTAGATCCATGACTTCTGTAAGTACTATAGATACGGTAATGAATATATCAAGAAGGTGGAAGAGAAGTGTCGAATGTTCATTGCATTGCTCAATGATGAGATACAGCCTATGTTTACTGCACTAAGCATCGTTGATTTGCATGACCTGGTGCACCGAGTTAAGGCCACTGAAGCTGCATAGAGAGCTCAATGAGCCGGTGTGTTTGATAAATATGAGAAGAGGTTTAGAGATGATTCTCGACCTCCCAAGTGGGACAAGAAAGGAAAATACCAAGGCCTGAAGCAAAATGTATATCTGCAGCCCTCTCGTCTCGAAAGTATTGATAGGCCTCAACCTGTGACTCAATCCTTTGCGAAGGCAACATCTATTAATAGCACCAGAGGATCGAATCTGTAACCCCCTATTTTGACCTAGGGTTTTGAAATAAATTGAA
This sequence comes from Hibiscus trionum, assembly GCA_030270665.1. Lineage (NCBI taxonomy): Eukaryota > Viridiplantae > Streptophyta > Magnoliopsida > Malvales > Malvaceae > Hibiscus > Hibiscus trionum. The sequence goes on from BSYR01000027.1 coordinate 29,794,279, forward strand.
TTTGGCGAATTGGAAACTTTCCCCTCAAGTAAGATCATTTATGAAAAATTGTACCAAAACTATTATTTAATTATAATAGTTATCGTTTACTGTTTCGTTTTAAAACAAGCGTACTCAAAATAGTTATCAAATCCCAATAGTAATAAATGTCCAAAGTCCACGTTTACAATCAAATACTGAAAATACTTAAATAATTAAGTAAGTCCGAAACGAAACATACTGAGAAAAATATCAAATACTGATCGTACGTAGTCCTCCAAGTACCGTAACCTAAGTCTGGAATCTGAAACAGATACTAAGGGGGAGTCAGCTAAAAAGCTCAGTGTGTCTCTAAAGTGCAACTGAAAACAAAACAGAACTGTATTTTATTTTCTGATAAAAACTTTTCTGAAAACACAACAAAAACCGGATCATAATGATATGATGTCTGATGCACATGAATCATAATACCCATCTCCGATACACCGAAAAGTAAGGTTCCCCAGAACCTACTTTCTCCATCGTCACCATCCGAAGTGGAACTCAGCCCGAAGGGTGGAACCACTAATCCGAAGCGGAATTCAGCCCGAAGGGTGAAACCACTGATCCGAAGCGAAGTTCAACCCGAAGGATGAAGTCGCTGAGCTTCCTCCGTACAATATACCAACCCAATGATATGACATGTAATCCGATTTCAAAGTCCGAATGCAATCTTGTTATATAACTAAGATGCATGTACATAAAAATCTGATTCCGATGTGTTACATAACATGATCATAAAATCCGAGTATACATTATTTATCAAATAACAAAGCAGGATGACATACCAATGAGTCATGCAATATTTATCATACAAATCACAAAATCATGTAACACATAAAAATGTAGCACAAAACAGAGAACACACCTTAGGTAGCTAAATAGTCAACGTCGATAGTGACGTCTCCCACGCTCAGCTCTAGCGGAAGGTCGGACAGAATCAGTTCCTAAAAATACAGGACACTAGGTAAGATTTCCTATTATGCCATATCCGAATAATTTACGCTTAATAAATATCTTACTGGCAGATCTCGAAGATTGTGCCACCGGAGGTCTGCCTGGCGGTGGAGGAGGTAAAATCTCGGGATCCGAGTCCACGTCACCTGAACACGAGATTATCTGAGTCAAATTCCGATTAAACACTTTACTGAAAATCTGAGCTCAATATATAAAATTGCTCCAAAACAGCACTTCGGGTTCGAATTTGCAAAAACGGACAGCGCCAATGGAACCGGAACGTCGAAAAACATAAAAGGGGCTCGGTCGAAAAAGTTGACCAAAAGTCAACGCTGACGTCATCGCTGACGTCAGCATGACATCATCGCTGACGTCAGCATGACGTCAGCATCTTATCATCCAACCAGAACTGAACCGGTTCGGCCCAGCTGAGCCGGTTCATCCTAGACCGGTTCAGACTCAAATCCCCAATTTAAAAATAAACCCTAACCCTAATATCACCCTAACCCTCCCCCGACGGCGCCCTTCCCCGACGGGCCACCGCACATGCACGGCGGCCATGGCTCGACAACCACCAGCCGGTGACTACCCTCCAGAAGCCGACCTCCCCGACGTCACTCACCAACACGATGACAGGCGGCGGAAAACTTTAAAAGCTTCGAATCCTCTCTCGTTCGACGGCACGGCAGCAACGGAGGACAGCTCGACGGCGCGCGTGGCTGGTACGGCTGAGACCAGGCTACGACGACGAACCCGTCGGTACCGGCGGTGTTGGCTACGTCGCGGCGGTGGAGGACTTGCGTGGTGGCCGGATGGGTTATGAAGAGGGGAAAATAATTAGGGAAAAGCAATCTGATGGGTATCCAATAATGGGAAATTATTGATCCCATATTGGTATAATTGATTCGTATAAAATCTCATCTGATAGTGGAGTGGTTGAGATATTTTGATTATTTAATTATTATAATAGTTTCGGATCTAAATAAAACTCAATGGGGATGATTCAAGACCAAGAGCTTACCTAGCTCAATTGGCTGGGCACTCAGCTGAAAAACAGGAGGTTGTGGTTTCGATTCCCACAACTCTCAATCCATCCTTATATTTTTTTCTTTCAATATTTTCATTATAAAATAGGGGTATTACAATTCTCCCCTCCTAAAAAGAAATTTCGTCCTCGAAATTTACCTTGAGTAAACAAATGCGAATACTGAGCTTTGATGACATCTTTGGGCTCCCAGGTAGCCTCGTCATGACTGCGACCGCTCCACAAAACCTTGACCATCTTGATGGTCTTCCTTCTGAGAACCTTCTTATCCTGAGCAAGAATCTCAATAGGCTTCTCCTCAAAGCGCAGATCAGGACGAATCTCAATCTCTTCCACAGGTAAAACATGAGACGAATCAGCATGATAGCGTCTCAATACAGAAATATGGAAAACATCATGAATACGCCGAAGCTTTGGTGGTAATTCGAGTTGATAAGCAACAGGTCCAACCCGACGAAGAATCCGATAAGGGCCAATATAACGAGGACTCAATTTGCCCTTCCGACCAAACCGAAGTACCTTCCTCTACGGAGATACTTTCAGGAAAACCTCATCACCAACCTCAAACTCAAGATTTCAATGTTTCAAGTCGGCGTAAGATTTTTATCTATCAAAAGCAACTTTAAGCCGATCTCGAATCAATCTGACTGTCTGTTCGACCTCACGGACTAGGTTCGGTCCCAACAATCTATGTTCATTAAGTTCAGTCCACCCAATCGGTGACCTACACTTACGCCCATACAGAGCCTCATACGGTGCCATTTTGATACTGGACTGGTAACTGTTATTATATGCAAACTCTGCAAGCGGCAAGAAATCCTCCCAACTACCACTATAATCCAGAACACAACCTCTCAACATGTCCTCAAGAATTTGAATCACACGTTCCGACTGCCCATCAGTTTGCGGATGGTAAGATGTACTGAAGTTCAACCGGGTACCCAAAGAAGAGTGAAGTGCCTTCCAAAACTTCGCTGTAAACCTCGGGTCACGATCAGAAATAATCAATAGTGGTACTCCATGAAGTCGAACGATCTCAGATATATAAAGTCGAGCCAACTTATTCAAAGGATAATTGACTCGAACCGGGATGAAATGAGCAGACTTAGTCAAACGGTCCACTATGACCCATACGGAGTCCTTCTTGGACGAAGTCATCGAAAGACCACTGACAAAATCCATAGTCACTCGTTCCCATTTCCACTGAGGAGTCTCGATGTGCTGAAGCAATCCAGATGGACGCTGATGCTCTGCTTTGACTCTCTGACAAGTCATACACTTAGACACAAATCCGACAACATCCCGCTTAAGACCTTTCCACCAGTACCTCTGGCGAAGGTTCTTGTACATCTTATCACTGCCAGGATGCATAGAATAAGGGCTATCATGGGTCTCACGAAGAATAACCTGTTTCAACCCAGATTTTCTCGAAATACAGTACCGGCCTCGAAAACACAAAACACCATCTTGATCAATAGTATAATCCACAGATGTACCTTCGGAAACCTCTCTGATACGATGCATAAGAAAATGATCCGTAGGTTGTTCAGCTCGAATATCAGATATCAGTGTAGGGATGACCCTTAGTTCTGCCATCAAACTACCATCCTCATGTAAACTCATCCGAGCAAACAAGGATCTCAATTCTGAGATAGCATTACGACTTAAGGCGTCAGCAACCACGTTCGCCTTTCCCGGATGATACTCTATCTCACAGTCATAATCTTTAAGAAGTTCCCACCAGCGACGCTGTCTCAGATTCAATTCTTTTTTTTTTTTTTTTGCGTAAGGAGGTATTTTAAACTCTTGTGATCGGTAAAGATATAACACTTCTCTCCGTAAAGATAGTGTCCCCGTAAAGGTAGTTGCAACCAAAACCATTCGAACTAACATATCCCAACCTTGCATTACTAACCAACCCTTTGAATGTATTCGACAGTATCGTATATCTGAACGATTGCTTTCATATTTCACCATCGGACTTGCCGCGAAGTAGTCAAACTTATATTCTGTGCGGAAAAACTTCCATCCTCATATTAATATCACAAGAGATTTATATACCAAGTCATGCTTCACCTTTGAGGGCATTCCAGTCATTTCCACTTTATTGACATTTCCAAAAATTTAATCAAAGATAATTTACTTATTCCAATCATGGGGGTATTTCGGTCATTTCGATGTTCGAGATATCCATCAATACTGTCAATTAAACCATTTGTAGAATTTCAATCCTTTAAGTACTCATGGGTGTTTCAGTCATTTCAAAAAAAATTTCGGTACCTCCAACCACTTCATTCATTTCAGAACTCAAGGTTTTATCCATCCTTCCAGTTAATTCGCAAACCTCGATGTCCGAGGATACTTCAGCCCTTTTTATCAATACGATCATTCCGAATGATTTAACCATGACAGTATTTCCAATACTTTTAGTCATTACGATCAATTCAGTATTTGAGCCACTTGATTAATTCAGAATTATGAGTAGTTTCCCGTAAATCTATACTTGGAAATTCGTTCCCAATTCAAGGAAACCTAACACCTTACAATCTCGAATGTTTGAATATTATTACCATAACTTTCCCAGTAGATCGAGGTTTTCAGATGAATCGGGTTGTTTTACCATATCCAGTGCAGATTTCTAGACTACTTTCAAATCCAAGGGTATTTTAGTCATTCTCATACCATAGAGCATTTTCGTAATTTCATATCAAAATAATTTTAGCATTGAACTCCAGGTCCTTACATTTGTTAACTTCCTCGGTCGAGCATTTCAATCATATCTAGGTTATCATACTCGATTTCATATCTGGTTTGACTTGAGCAGGACTAACAGCACTCCTCATCATATTCATGCATGCATTAACCGAATATCAACATGTTCACAAAGCATACTAGAGGTAGTAGTGTATTACCTTTAATACTTGTTATATCATTTGACCATGGTACTCCGTTCGATCACTCTCGAACCCAATTGCGACATCCTCAACATCCCGAATACAAGGAACTTTGAATACCTTCAATCGCGCAAATTCCAATTTCAGTCTTTATTTACATTGCCCTAGAGACAAGAGCTGTACCCGAATATACATCTATGCCAAACTCAACCTCATCACGTTTTGGCGGTACCCTTGGCAATTCCTCCGGAAAAACATCTAGAAAAATTCCTAACCACCCGGATCTTATCCAAAACAGAATTTGACTACCTCGAGTCAAAAAATATAAGCAAGATAGGCAGTAGCTCCATGTCGAATCATCTTTTCTGTTTTTGAGAACCGAACAACATTGGACAAGTAACCTCTACGCTCTCCCACCATAATCACCTCGTACCCATCTGAGGTTTTCAGAGTCGCCCTTTTTTTTTTACAATCCAAACAAACTCAATGAGCGGATAACTAATCTATTCCGAAAATAAGTTTGAACTCTCTGAAAGGTAACTCTATCAAATCAACAGAGAATATTTTCCCTTGCATTTCCGAAGGGAAATTCTTATACATCTTAGAAATCTTGACATGATCACCCACTCGGAGCATGTCTACCTTTACTAGTAGTACTAGAAGCAACTGACCTGAACTGCCTTCTACCTCGGTAAGGTGTCTGAATTGATGCATGACTCTGAACGGATGAACCAGTAGCTGAACATGGTCAATTCTTTAAGTAGTGATCTTGAGAACCACATCTGAGACACGTTCTGCTCATCAACCTGCATTCCTCGTTACACTTTTTGTTGTAAAAACCACATACAGAAATAGGCCGACAGACTTTTGTATTACCCTGACTGTCAGACAGAACTGTCGATACTGCAAGTCTTACATTCTGATACTCTGAGGAACAAACTCATCCTAGATCTCTTTCCCAACTAGTTGACAAAACCTTGTTGTACAAATGTGTCTGGTTGCTTTCCGATTTGGTCAAATTCTGAAGTTTTTTTTTTTTTTAAAAAAAAATCATACTTATTTTTCTCAATCATAACTAACTCAGTAGCATACTTGACCAACCTCCGAAACTATATCTCATAATCATTCACTGTCTTGCTATTCTGATTCAAATTTAAAAAATAATCTTAACACTTCGATACGAGCTCGGCTCTTACATATCGGTCAGTGTTTACAATATCAAGTGAGTTATCACTTCCGATCCGATATCCTCCTAACGAATGATTCTCTTCAACATGTAACTTATTCTGAATTTCTGCTTGGCCAACAGAATGCGAGTGACCACTACCAGAAGTAGTAGTACAGGCTCGATCACGACATCGAACAAACAATAGATTAAAACTCCTACACCGTGGCATACACCGTGACATAATAGTCTATCTACAAAGAAGAGTCCTAAAGTCAACATTGGTACTTGGAGACTTTAATTAAATCATATATCACTTCTTTAAAATCCGGACATTTATCTGAAAATCTCATAATTTCCGAAAACATTTATGATGCTTGCAAAATTTTTTTTTGAAAACTTTAAAAATCAAATTTCCATTGAGCCGCACAGGCCGAGGGGTGTAACCTAAGCTCTGATACCACTAAATGTAACCCCCTATTTTGACCTAGGGTTTTGAAATAAATTGAATTTGGCGAATTGGAAACTTTCCCCTCAAGTAAGATCATTTATGAAAAACTGTACCAAAACTATTATTTAATTATAATAGTTATCGTTTACTGTTTCGTTTTAAAACAAGCGTACTCAAAATAGTTATCAAATCCCAATAGTAATAAATGTCCAAAGTCCACGTTTACAATCAAATACTGAAAATACTTAAATAATTAAGTAAGTCCGAAACGAAACATACTGAGAAAAATATCAAATACTGATCGTACGTAGTCCTCCAAGTACCGTAACCTAAGTCTGGAATCTGAAACAGATACTAAGGGGGAGTCAGCTAAAAAGCTCAGTGTGTCTCTAAAGTGCAACTGAAAACAAAACAGAACTGTATTTTATTTTCTGATAAAAACTTTTCTGAAAACACAACAAAAACCGGATCATAATGATATGATGTCTGATGCACATGAATCATAATACCCATCTCCGATACACCGAAAAGTAAGGTTCCCCAGAACCTACTTTCTCCATCGTCACCATCCGAAGTGGAACTCAGCCCGAAGGGTGGAACCACTAATCCGAAGCGGAATTCAGCCCGAAGGGTGAAACCACTGATCCGAAGCGAAGTTCAACCCGAAGGATGAAGTCGCTGAGCTTCCTCCGTACAATATACCAACCCAATGATATGACATGTAATCCGATTTCAAAGTCCGAATGCAATCTTGTTATATAACTAAGATGCATGTACATAAAAATCCGATTCCGATGTGTTACATAACATGATCATAAAATCCGAGTATACATTATTTATCAAATAACAAAGCAGGATGACATACCAATGAGTCATGCAATATTTATCATACAAATCACAAAATCATGTAACACATAAAAATGTAGCACAAAACAGAGAACACACCTTAGGTAGCTAAATAGTCAACGTCGATAGTGACGTCTCCCACTCGCAGCTCTAGCGGAAGGTCGGACAGAATCAGTTCCTAAAAATACAGGACACTAGGTAAGATTTCCTATTATGCCATATCCGAATAATTTACGCTTAATAAATATCTTACTGGCAGATCTCGAAGATTGTGCCACCGGAGGTCTGCCTGGCGGTGGAGGAGGTAAAATCTCGGGATCCGAGTCCACGTCACCTGAACACGAGATTATCTGAGTCAAATTCCGATTAAACACTTTACTGAAAATCTGAGCTCAATATATAAAATTGCTCCAAAACAGCACTTCGGGTTCGAATTTGCAAAAACGGACAGCACCAATGGAACCGGAACGTCGAAAAACATAAAAGGGGCTCGGTCGAAAAAGTTGACCAAAAGTCAACGCTGACGTCATCGCTGACGTCAGCATGACATCATCGCTGACGTCAGCATGACGTCAGCATCTTATCATCCAACCAGAACTGAACCGGTTCGGCCCAGCTGAGCCGGTTCATCCTAGACCGGTTCAGACTCAAATCCCCAATTTAAAAATAAACCCTAACCCTAATATCACCCTAACCCTCCCCCGACGGCGCCCTTCCCCGACGGGCCACCGCACATGCACGGCGGCCATGGCTCGACAACCACCAGCCGGTGACTACCCTCCAGAAGCCGACCTCCCCGACGTCACTCACCAACACGATGACAGGCGGCGGAAAACTTTAAAAGCT